>CM068368.1:774125434-774797934 GCA_034769895.1 Magicicada septendecula
GTATGTGTTATAAAAAAAAATTGATTAAAAATAACTTTGTAAATAATAATAAAGTAATTAAGTAGAAGTCGTGATTTAAAACTTGTGAACAAAATAAGTAATTATTTAATTGAGAAAAGTTTATGAACGAATGTGAATTTGAAAGTCAAGAACAACATGACATCCGTGTCACAGAACAATGTGATCGATATCATGAGTCACAAGGACAGAGAATCGAGCGCTTAGCACAGCTCCGTGAAAGAGTGAGTACCATTCGTCAGTCAGAAACGAATTTTGATCGAGAAAGGCGACTGGTCACTGCCAGACAAACGACAAATGCTATGCGGGATATTGAAAGTGAAGAGAAACGGCGACAACGATTGAATAATGACCAAATAAGAAGAACTAATAGACGTAATATTGCTTGGCGAGAAAAACATAACAGTGGGTTCAATTATGATGCCGCACTACAATACTATTGTTACCGATTAATGATTAGAAAGAATGAGTACAATCATTTGCATAATTACAAACAATTATTTAATCAATACTTAGTTGACGTATACGCTAAAATCGAAACAGAGAGACTTACGAAGCTCTTTTGCGTGGACTACCCCATGCTGATGTAACAGTCGCGGAATTACGAAGTTCAATTCGCGAATGTGGATTTGATGCGCCCGTGCAATTAAACTATCTAAGCCAACTTGATTATGAAGGCGAGAAAGAAATTTGTAATGCCAAGTATAGTGAACTATACTTATTGTCTCAAACACTCCAAGGCGAGAAATCTCCGGCAAAATTTTGCGGACTACCCAGAGAATAGAGCATTTAACCAGGCGAATAAAAAATTTGTCGATCTGGCCGAATCTCACAGAAATACCCGTTGATGTACAAAAGCTAGCAGACGAAGCTCTACGCCGCTTGCCTTCAATTATCAACGATTTAAGACGAAAATCCGACTCATTCAGGATGGAGGAAATAGAGAAATCATTAATGAAATTACACATCTCCCCAGTACAATCCCCCACCACTGGTTTACCTCCGCCTAACTCGGATCGGAACTCACCTATCGTATCGCAAGTGCAAGCGAACCCAGAACAAAATACTGATACAGATGTAAATCCCCCTCCTCCCGAGCATTTTCAGTTTCGTCCCGGAAATAATGAATTGACCAACACCCCCAATGAATCTAATCTCCCTCATCGAGGAATTACCCCTATGAACTATAACGCAGATCTATACGGAAAAATGACTCACCCTGTGGAGAAGATTTTAACCGAAATCCCTTATACAGATGGTTTAAATGTTTCCAAGTTACTAACATTTATTAGTTACCTTCTTCAGATAAAGGATCTACAGCAGCTGAATATCTGGCAAATTTTACAAGTTCTATTACCAAAGTGTAAACCCCCGTTAAAAAATCGTGTGCTAGAAGCCCTAACCTCTAGTTTCCCAGTAGAAGAGCTACATAGTTCTTTAATAAAATACTTTATTCCCACCGGCATCTATGAGGAAATAAAAAGGAAGACAGTACTCCGAGTACAAGGACATCAGGAGAGATTAGCTCACTACATCTCCGATATTAGGGAATCCTCTCGACTACTACGTGTAAACTGGAATGAAACACAACTGGTGGACACCATTTTAATAGGAGTGTCACCCGAAGAAAGATCTCGACTATCATTGATGAATAGACCCAATACTATTGCTGATCTGGAACAGTGCAGTATCCATTCTTCAAATGTATGGTACTCAGATCAAAATAGAGAAGCAATGAAAACCTCTGGAACTAATAGACATCAATTGCGAGCACTACTGCCTGATGTAACATCCTCTTATGAAAGACAAGTTTCTAGTAGACCTCACTATGTGCGCAAAGCTGGTAAGTTAACTGTAAACCCAGATAAAGCGGAAACCAAGTACCCACCTCGCAGAAAACCCACCTGTTATAATTGTGGCAAATATGGGCACATAAGTAGAGAGTGCAAAAGTAAGCCATTGGAACGGAACCAACCTGTGAATATAAAGTGTGCTAAATAAATATGGTGATAAAATAGACGATAGTTCTAGGAGCGTTTCTTAAATCCCCAAAGTAGTTTAATAAATAATAAAGTGAATAATAATAATTGATTTAAATACTAGAGCTAAATAAATCCTAAGTTATACTAAAATTGTGTGAAGTGTAGAAGTAATTAAGGGAAAAGAATAATAATAATGAAAAGTAACGTTGCATAGTGAAGACACCGCAGTGGTGGCAAGTAAGAAAATAAAGCGTGTTCGGAATTGTACTAAGCAGCCACGCACCCTCCATATTGTGATAAACCGGTGCTAGCCTGAACAATTAAAAACCACCCCTAGTGAGTATTACAATGCATTGTGAAGTGTCTCCTCTCCCGCATAGTTTGTTTAAGTATTGTTAAAAGAGATAAAAGAGAATCATATTCGTGAGATTCCGCTTCTCTCAAACCAGTGATCTAAAGTGGAGTATGGGATCCTCTTTAGATCACATTAGAAATAAGTTTATGAGATATAATCAAGTATTGATTATATATGTAACGTAACAGGTCACAACGGCGCCGACTGAAAGGGAAATGATAGGGCTGAAATGTGCCAAAGATCATTAATAATTGCTGAAAGCTAACTTCCGTAGTTAGAGTAAGCTGGTGTCAGTCGGGCCGGGATGTTGTGAGTTACGGATAAGTAGGGATCATTCCAATCTAAGGTTTGGAAATTAGGATTAAGATTAAAATGTAAGTTAGTACTTAAAAAGTAAGCAAAAGGGAATTTCACGAAGGCGATCATTTAAATGAATAATGTCATTTAAAGGAAATTAGGAAAAACAAACTGTGCACTAATAATAAATAACTTCACACACTGCCACTAATCGTACTCCCAGTCCCCAATTATCACGAAGGTCACAAGTCGACCCCGTTCGAGTTACTATACAAGTATAGACCAAACCACCCTTTGTCCACAAGATGGAATATACACGATCTGCTGCCTCCGCAAATAACGGATAAGCAGATAAAGAGAATATGGAACGAAGCCCGCTCTAACTTGAGAGCAAGCTTGGAAAAATCCAGAAGATACCACGAGAAAGGTAATCATAGCAACTCAGTCAGGTACCAAGTAGGTGACTTGGTAATGTACAAGACTCACCCCATTAGTAGTGCGATTGATAAGACCACCTCGAAACTATCATTCAGATGGTGTGGCCCTATCAAATCCAAAAGTACCTAACTCCAGTTACAGTAGCCCTGTGCGAAGCTGCAACTCAGAAATATGTGCGGAGAACGCATATTTCGCAACTAAAGTTGTATAAGAAGAAGTGACGGTATAGTATAACAAAAAAAAAAAAAAAAAGGAATACTAGGTAGTAAAGAAAATTATATTTCTGAATCCGCGTAAGAAATGTAAAACGAAGAGTTTGGAAACGAGGCCTGATCAACCTGAGTTCCAGTTCTGCGGAGCATGCATTAATGAATAATCATTAACTAGATGGGTACTAACACTCATTAACTACATGAGTTATATAGGACTCACAGAAGAAAAGATAGAATTCTAAATAGTAAAGATTTAGAAAGTTACTCTACAGAAGAGAGAGTAAGACAAACAAAAAACCGGTAGTAAATTAAGTGATAGAGATAAGAAAGAGTTTTGTGTTTTAATTGTGTAAATATTTAGTGTAAATAGTATGTAAAAAAAAAAGGTAGTTCATAAGAATATAAAGTGTACTGTGTTGTAACTATAGGCAACAACTATGTGAAAGAAATTACACACACTAAACCCATTTAATATCCCAGTGCCCAAGAGTGAGTTAGACTCAAAAAGCTAAACCGTAGCGTGCAATTCAAGCGGTGGAGTATGTGACGATTTAAATAAAGAAATAATCTAGAAAAAAAAAAATTTTTTAAATTAAGGTTGCGAGCTCTTAAGCTATTTAAATCTCACTGTTTTAATATAAGATACCTGTATGTACTCAGTATGAGAGGAAGCAGTAATTAATTAGTTATAAGATACTCAAATAAAAAGATAAATTTGTAAAGCGTTATTAATATCGTATTTAACCCTTTGCTTGTAAGCAGGCGCTTTCCTGTTGATTCCAGACTCGACATGCTTTCAGAGTCTTGTGTGAGTAAGAATAAGATAAAAAACTAATGTTAATAATAATAAAATCTGAAGACATAAAAAGTCGCTAAAACAACTGATTTAAATTATATATATTTGTTTAGGGATAGTTTAAATAAATAAAAATGTTAACTTAAATATAGTTAGGAACTATATTCTCGCGCGGAAGTTGTCCCACTAACTTTTGTCCAGTACCTGGCGAAGGGAGCGTAAATTCTCTCTCTTGCAATGGTGACTCCGTACAGTGTAGACGTAAGAGCTATGCTCTTCAAATATGTGTATCATATTTGGTTTCATCTTCAGAAAGTGTACCAGATGTAGTTTGTTTAAAGCATCTGGATGTATAAATTAATGTAGTCATGTGAATAGACAATAAGTTTAAAGTTATGTAAAACAAAAAGTATTGAAACGTAACTAAAAGTGTAACACAAGATGACTACGTACTTCAACGTATAAAAGCTATTCCAAAGTAATACCCGGAGATGTGAACTAGCAGAAGCCACAAACTCTACTGCACGTGACAGAATATGCAGATCAGGACATCCGAGAGTCTACATAATCATCGTAGATAACTACATGACATATTGTTCTACCTGCTAACTTTTGGAGCCCTTTACAGAGGAAAGCCAGACCGAGATGACGACGTAGCTGTTCCTGTTTCCCAAGACTGATACCCCAGGAGGAGTCTTCTGCGTACCAATTAAAAGGTGACTCGATAGCCTGTCTATCGAGGGTTACGAATATTTGTTACACAACACATCTTGAAAGAGACTTTTCAGAAATGATTAACTTTGTAAAGACTTATAAATTAAATCTAATGTTTATAAGATTATACCTTATTAATTAATATTTCATGTAACTATTCTAACTTCATACGTTGTAACAGTTTATATGTTAATGTAGAGTAATATAACTCAAGCAATAATACCATTCTTAAATGTTGAATAAAAGAAAGTCTTGCAAGCTAATATCATGAAAAGAGTATAATTAAAAGTTTTAATACAGAAAGTTCACCCGGATCCGAGGTATAACTATATAGAATCTAGTTTGATGCCAAAGTTTAAAGAAACCTTTCGATAATTTAATAATTGAATTAGTAATGTCATGGCATCAGTCAGTATATCTTTTTCTTAAATGTTGAATAAAGAGAAGTCTTCTTGTTACACACATATGAGGAGTGCTTAAATCAATTGTATACCTTGCCATTGTTTCCTTACACAAAGTAAACAATTACACAGCTAGTAAGTAATATGTTATTTTAATTATTTGTGATCAATTCTGTTACAACGTAGGCAGCCCTTCTGATTAACGGAGTTTAATTACGAAGGGTTCCCTGGATTTGTAACGCGGCGAAAAGCTAGTTACAAAAGTGCGCCACTCTGCTGAATTGTAAAAAATAAAAGGGTAATTGTTTACAGAGTGTCACAAAAGTGCATTCACTCTGCTAATTTATGTAAAGGGTTGTTAAGCATCGTGACGTAAACAAAAGTGCGTTACTCTGCTTACATTATAAAAAAAAAAAGGAAACAAAGGAAAGAGTTTTAATTGTGTATATGTGTCACAAACAAATTGCATTCACTATTTATGCGTGGATAAACATAAATAGTATGATTAATAACTAAATCTTTAATATTGATATATGCACTCAGAAAGTTACTTTAATAAATGTAATGTTCAAAACATATTTAATACACTATTAAATAACGTAATATGTATTAATACGTAGATGGTAGTATGTATAAGTAAAATGTCATTAGCGTCATACAATGCAAAATGCTATATGCAGATTCCTACCGGCACAACCTGAATAATTCGACATGAGTACTTGCATACATGAATCATGACCAAGCATAACAATTTTGGTCAACCGAACAATCTGTAACAGGTTTGTTTACGACAAACTACGACCTGTTGTATCCTGAATCATTCTGCACAGTGTATGTCCAACTACATAGCTTACATACACTAGTATGTGTTATAAAAAAAAATTGATTAAAAATAACTTTGTAAATAATAATAAAGTAATTAAGTAGAAGTCGTGATTTAAAACTTGTGAACAAAATAAGTAATTATTTAATTGAGAAAAGTTTATGAACGAACGAAGCCAAAGTGTTGTCTAAGCGGAATAATAATAAATGTGTTGTACAAAAGTGTGCTCCCTCTTCTCAAGTTTAAAACGACCTGTTTCAAATCGTTGGTGTTATTCAGTCGCTTTGTGTAGTGAACAATAAAAGCAAACACCCCATTGTCACACACGCTCACCCTCCTTTGTTAACTAAATATGTAGGCCACCCTCTGACCTACATTCCAGTAAACAGCTGATCGGCTATTTAACATTGAAAGATATGTGTGTGATTTCTGTCTCTCCCTTAGAAGAGAAATTGTTCTTTTCTAATTTGTGTAAATTGATTACTTATGAATTTATTATATGTAATATATGTGTAATATAATAGTATTAATTTTAAGTACGTGCTAATGTGTTAGAACAAAATGGCCCAATTTAACCCTGATTTGTTATTAAAAGACGAGCTGTCTTACGAAGCTCTTTTGCGTGGACTACCCCATGCTGATGTAACAGTCGCGGAATTACGAAGTTCAATTCGCGAATGTGGATTTGATGCGCCCGTGCAATTAAACTATCTAAGCCAACTTGATTATGAAGGCGAGAAAGAAATTTGTAATGCCAAGTATAGTGAACTATACTTATTGTCTCAAACACTCCAAGACGAGAAATCTCCGGCAAAAATTTTGCGGACTACCCAGAGAATAGAGCATTTAACCAGGCGAATAAAAAATTTGTCGATCTGGCCGAATCTCACAGAAATACCCGTTGATGTACAAAAGCTAGCAGACGAAGCTCTACGCCGCTTACCTTCAATTATCAACGATTTAAGACGAAAATCCGACTCATTCAGGATGGAGGAAATAGAGAAATCATTAATGAAATTACACATCTCCCCAGTACAATCCCCCACCACTGGTTTACCTCCGCCTAACTCGGATCGGAACTCACCTATCGTATCGCAAGTGCAAGCGAACCCAGAACAAAATACTGATACAGATGTAAATCCCCCTCCTCCCGAGCATTTTCAGTTTCGTCCCGGAAATAATGAATTGACCAACACCCCCAATGAATCTAATCTCCCTCATCGAGGAATTACCCCTATGAACTATAACGCAGATCTATACGGAAAAATGACTCACCCTGTGGAGAAGATTTTAACCGAAATCCCTTATACAGATGGTTTAAATGTTTCCAAGTTACTAACATTTATTAGTTACCTTCTTCAGATAAAGGATCTACAGCAGCTAAATATCTGGCAAATTTTACAAGTTCTATTACCAAAGTGTAAACCCCCGTTAAAAAATCGTGTGCTAGAAGCCCTAACCTCTAGTTTCCCAGTAGAAGAGCTACATAGTTCTTTAATAAAATACTTTATTCCCACCGGCATCTATGAGGAAATAAAAAGAAGACAGTACTCCGAGTACAAGGACATCAGGAGAGATTAGCTCACTACATCTCCGATATTAGGGAATCCTCTCGACTACTACGTGTAAACTGGAATGAAACACAACTGGTGGACACCATTTTAATAGGAGTGTCACCCGAAGAAAGATCTCGACTATCATTGATGAATAGACCCAATACTATTGCTGATCTGAACAGTGCAGTATCCATTCTTCAAATGTATGGTACTCAGATCAAAATAGAGAAGCAATGAAAACCTCTGGAACTAATAGACATCAATTGCGAGCACTACTGCCTGATGTAACATCCTTTTATGAAAGACAAGTTTCTAGTAGACCTCACTATGTGCGCAAAGCTGGTAAGTTAACTGTAAACCCAGATAAAGCGGAAACCAAGTACCCACCTCGCAGAAAACCCACCTGTTATAATTGTGGCAAATATGGGCACATAAGTAGAGATTGCAAAAGTAAGCCATTGGAACGGAACCAACCTGTGAATATAAAGTGTGCTAAATAAATATGGTGATAAAATAGACGATAGTTCTAGGAGCGTTTCTTAAATCCCCAAAGTAGTTTAATAAATAATAAAGTGAATAATAATAATTGATTTAAATACTAGAGCTAAATAAATCCTAAGTTATACTAAAATTGTGTGAAGTGTAGAAGTAATTAAGGGAAAAGAATAATAATAATGAAAAGTAACGTTGCATAGTGAAGACACCGCAGTGGTGGCAAGTAAGAAAATAAAGCGTGTTCGGAATTGTACTAAGCAGCCACGCACCCTCCCTATTGTGATAAACCGGTGCTAGCCTGAACAATTAAAAAACCACCCCTAGTGAGTATTACAATGCATTGTGAAGTGTCTCCTCTCCCGCATAGTTTGTTTAAGTATTGTTAAAAGAGATAAAAGAGAATCATATTCGTGAGATTCCGCTTCTCTCAAACCAGTGATCTAAAGTGGAGTATGGGATCCTCTTTAGATCACATTAGAAATAAGTTTATGAGATATAATCAAGTATTGATTATATATGTAACGTAACAGGTCACAACGGCGCCGACTGAAAGGGAAATGATAGGGCTGAAATGTGCCAAAGATCATTAATAATTGCTGAAAGCTAACTTCCGTAGTTAGAGTAAGCTGGTGTCAGTCGGGCCGGGATGTTGTGAGTTACGGATAAGTAGGGATCATTCCAATCTAAGGTTTGGAAATTAGGATTAAGATTAAAATGTAAGTTAGTACTTAAAAAGTAAGAAAAAGGGAATTTCACGAAGGCGATCATTTAAATGAATAATGTCATTTAAAGGAAATTAGGAAAAACAAACTGTGCACTAATAATAAATAACTTCACACACTGCCACTAATCGTACTCCCAGTCCCCAATTATCACGAAGGTCACAAGTCGACCCCGTTCGAGTTACTATACAAGTATAGACCAAACCACCCTTTGTCCACAAGATGGAATATACACGATCTGCTGCCTCCGCAAATAACGGATAAGCAGATAAAGAGAATATGGAACGAAGCCCGCTCTAACTTGAGAGCAAGCTTGGAAAAATCCAGAAGATACCACGAGAAAGGTAATCATAGCAACTCAGTCAGGTACCAAGTAGGTGACTTGGTAATGTACAAGACTCACCCCATTAGTAGTGCGATTGATAAGACCACCTCGAAACTATCATTCAGATGGTGTGGCCCTATCAAATCCAAAAGTACCTAACTCCAGTTACAGTAGCCCTGTGCGAACCTGCAACTCAGAAATATGTGCGGAGAACGCATATTTCGCAACTAAAGTTGTATAAGAAGCAGTGACGGTATAGTATAACAAAAAAAAAAAAAAAAAAGGAATACTAGGTAGTAAAGAAAATTATATTTCTGAATCCGCGTAAGAAATGTAAAACGAAGAGTTTGGAAACGAGGCCTGATCAACCTGAGTTCCAGTTCTGCGGAGCATGCATTAATGAATAATCATTAACTAGATGGGTACTAACACTCATTAACTACATGAGTTATATAGGACTCACAGAAGAAAAGATAGAATTCTAAATAGTAAAGATTTAGAAAGTTACTCTACAGAAGAGAGAGTAAGACAAACAAAAAACCGGTAGTAAAATTAAGTGATAGAGATAAGAAAGAGTTTTGTGTTTTAATTGTGTAAATATTTAGTGTAAATAGTATGTAAAAAAAAAAAGGTAGTTCATAAGAATATAAAGTGTACTGTGTTGTAACTATAGGCAACAATTATGTGAAAGAAATTACACACACTAAACCCATTTAATATCCCAGTGCCCAAGAGTGAGTTAGACTCAAAAAGCTAAACCGTAGCGTGCAATTCAAGCGGTGGAGTATGTGACGATTTAAATAAAAGAAATAATCTAGAAAAAAAAAATTTTTTTAAATTAAGTTTGCGAGCTCTTAAGCTATTTAAATCTCACTGTTTTAATATAAGATACCTGTATGTACTCAGTATGAGAGGAAGCAGTAATTAATTAGTTATAAGATACTCAAATAAAAAGATAAATTTGTAAAGCGTTATTAATATCGTATTTAACCCTTTGCTTGTAAGCAGGCGCTTTCCTGTTGATTCCAGACTCGACATGCTTTCAGAGTCTTGTGTGAGTAAGAATAAGATAAAAAACTAATGTTAATAATAATAAAATCTGAAGACATAAAAAGTCGCTAAAACAACTGATTTAAATTATATATATTTGTTTAGGGATAGTTTAAATAAATAAAAATGTTAACTTAAATATAGTTAGGAACTATATTCTCGCGCGGAAGTTGTCCCACTAACTTTTGTCCAGTACCTGGCGAAGGGAGCGTAAATTCTCTCTCTTGCAATGGTGACTCCGTACAGTGTAGACGTAAGAGCTATGCTCTTCAAATATGTGTATCATATTTGGTTTCATCTTCAGAAAGTGTACCAGATGTAGTTTGTTTAAAGCATCTGGATGTATAAATTAATGTAGTCATGTGAATAGACAATAAGTTTAAAGTTATGTAAAACAAAAAGTATTGAAACGTAACTAAAAGTGTAACACAAGATGACTACGTACTTCAACGTATAAAAGCTATTCCAAAGTAATACCCGGAGATGTGAACTAGCAGAAGCCACAAACTCTACTGCACGTGACAGAATATGCAGATCAGGACATCCGAGAGTCTACATAATCATCGTAGATAACTACATGACATATTGTTCTACCTGCTAACTTTTGGAGCCCTTTACAGAGGAAAGCCAGACCGAGATGACGACGTAGCTGTTCCTGTTTCCCAAGACTGATACCCCAGGAGGAGTCTTCTGCGTACCAATTAAAAGGTGACTCGATAGCCTGTCTATCGAGGGTTACGAATATTTGTTACACAACACATCTTGAAAGAGACTTTTCAGAAATGATTAACTTTGTAAAGACTTATAAATTAAATCTAATGTTTATAAGATTATACCTTATTAATTAATATTTCATGTAACTATTCTAACTTCATACGTTGTAACAGTTTATATGTTAATGTAGAGTAATATAACTCAAGCAATAATACCATTCTTAAATGTTGAATAAAAGAAAGTCTTGCAAGCTAATATCATGAAAAGAGTATAATTAAAAGTTTTAATACAGAAAGTTCACCCGGATCCGAGGTATAACTATATAGAATCTAGTTTGATGCCAAAGTTTAAAGAAACCTTTCGATAATTTAATAATTGAATTAGTAATGTCATGGCATCAGTCAGTATATCTTTTTCTTAAATGTTGAATAAAGAGAAGTCTTCTTGTTACACACATATGAGGAGTGCTTAAATCAATTGTATACCTTGCCATTGTTTCCTTACACAAAGTAAACAATTACACAGCTAGTAAGTAATATGTTATTTTAATTATTTGTGATCAATTCTGTTACAACGTAGGCAGCCCTTCTGATTAACGGAGTTTAATTACGAAGGGTTCCCTGGATTTGTAACGCGGCGAAAAGCTAGTTACAAAAGTGCGCCACTCTGCTGAATTGTAAAAAATAAAAGGGTAATTGTTTACAGAGTGTCACAAAAGTGCATTCACTCTGCTAATTTATGTAAAGGGTTGTTAAGCATCGTGACGTAAACAAAAGTGCGTTACTCTGCTTACATTATAAAAAAAAAAAGGAAACAAAGGAAAGAGTTTTAATTGTGTATATGTGTCACAAACAAATTGCATTCACTATTTATGCGTGGATAAACATAAATAGTATGATTAATAACTAAATCTTTAATATTGATATATGCACTCAGAAAGTTACTTTAATAAATGTAATGTTCAAAACATATTTAATACACTATTAAATAACGTAATATGTATTAATACGTAGATGGTAGTATGTATAAGTAAAATGTCATTAGCGTCATACAATGCAAAATGCTATATGCAGATTCCTACCGGCACAACCTGAATAATTCGACATGAGTACTTGCATACATGAATCATGACCAAGCATAACAATTTTGGTCAACCGAACAATCTGTAACAGGTTTGTTTACGACAAACTACGACCTGTTGTATCCTGAATCATTCTGCACAGTGTATGTCCAACTACATAGCTTACATACACTAGTATGTGTTATAAAAAAAAATTGATTAAAAATAACTTTGTAAATAATAATAAAGTAATTAAGTAGAAGTCGTGATTTAAAACTTGTGAACAAAATAAGTAATTATTTAATTGAGAAAAGTTTATGAACGAACGAAGCCAAAGTGTTGTCTAAGCGGAATAATAATAAATGTGTTGTACAAAAGTGTGCTCCCTCTTCTCAAGTTTAAAACGACCTGTTTCAAATCGTTGGTGTTATTCAGTCGCTTTGTGTAGTGAACAATAAAAGCAAACACCCCATTGTCACACACGCTCACCCTCCTTTGTTAACTAAATATGTAGGCCACCCTCTGACCTACATTCCAGTAAACAGCTGATCGGCTATTTAACATTGAAAGATATGTGTGTGATTTCTGTCTCTCCCTTAGAAGAGAAATTGTTCTTTTCTAATTTGTGTAAATTGATTACTTATGAATTTATTATATGTAATATATGTGTAATATAATAGTATTAATTTTAAGTACGTGCTAATGTGTTAGAACAAAATGGCCCAATTTAACCCTGATTTGTTATTAAAAGACGAGCTGTCTTACGAAGCTCTTTTGCGTGGACTACCCCATGCTGATGTAACAGTCGCGGAATTACGAAGTTCAATTCGCGAATGTGGATTTGATGCGCCCGTGCAATTAAACTATCTAAGCCAACTTGATTATGAAGGCGAGAAAGAAATTTGTAATGCCAAGTATAGTGAACTATACTTATTGTCTCAAACACTCCAAGACGAGAAATCTCCGGCAAAAATTTTGCGGACTACCCAGAGAATAGAGCATTTAACCAGGCGAATAAAAAATTTGTCGATCTGGCCGAATCTCACAGAAATACCCGTTGATGTACAAAAGCTAGCAGACGAAGCTCTACGCCGCTTACCTTCAATTATCAACGATTTAAGACGAAAATCCGACTCATTCAGGATGGAGGAAATAGAGAAATCATTAATGAAATTACACATCTCCCCAGTACAATCCCCCACCACTGGTTTACCTCCGCCTAACTCGGATCGGAACTCACCTATCGTATCGCAAGTGCAAGCGAACCCAGAACAAAATACTGATACAGATGTAAATCCCCCTCCTCCCGAGCATTTTCAGTTTCGTCCCGGAAATAATGAATTGACCAACACCCCCAATGAATCTAATCTCCCTCATCGAGGAATTACCCCTATGAACTATAACGCAGATCTATACGGAAAAATGACTCACCCTGTGGAGAAGATTTTAACCGAAATCCCTTATACAGATGGTTTAAATGTTTCCAAGTTACTAACATTTATTAGTTACCTTCTTCAGATAAAGGATCTACAGCAGCTAAATATCTGGCAAATTTTACAAGTTCTATTACCAAAGTGTAAACCCCCGTTAAAAAATCGTGTGCTAGAAGCCCTAACCTCTAGTTTCCCAGTAGAAGAGCTACATAGTTCTTTAATAAAATACTTTATTCCCACCGGCATCTATGAGGAAATAAAAAGGAAGACAGTACTCCGAGTACAAGGACATCAGGAGAGATTAGCTCACTACATCTCCGATATTAGGGAATCCTCTCGACTACTACGTGTAAACTGGAATGAAACACAACTGGTGGACACCATTTTAATAGGAGTGTCACCCGAAGAAAGATCTCGACTATCATTGATGAATAGACCCAATACTATTGCTGATCTGGAACAGTGCAGTATCCATTCTTCAAATGTATGGTACTCAGATCAAAATAGAGAAGCAATGAAAACCTCTGGAACTAATAGACATCAATTGCGAGCACTACTGCCTGATGTAACATCCTCTTATGAAAGACAAGTTTCTAGTAGACCTCACTATGTGCGCAAAGCTGGTAAGTTAACTGTAAACCCAGATAAAGCGGAAACCAAGTACCCACCTCGCAGAAAACCCACCTGTTATAATTGTGGCAAATATGGGCACATAAGTAGAGATTGCAAAAGTAAGCCATTGGAACGGAACCAACCTGTGAATATAAAGTGTGCTAAATAAATATGGTGATAAAATAGACGATAGTTCTAGGAGCGTTTCTTAAATCCCCAAAGTAGTTTAATAAATAATAAAGTGAATAATAATAATTGATTTAAATACTAGAGCTAAATAAATCCTAAGTTATACTAAAATTGTGTGAAGTGTAGAAGTAATTAAGGGAAAAGAATAATAATAATGAAAAGTAACGTTGCATAGTGAAGACACCGCAGTGGTGGCAAGTAAGAAAATAAAGCGTGTTCGGAATTGTACTAAGCAGCCACGCACCCTCCCTATTGTGATAAACCGGTGCTAGCCTGAACAATTAAAAACCACCCCTAGTGAGTATTACAATGCATTGTGAAGTGTCTCCTCTCCCGCATAGTTTGTTTAAGTATTGTTAAAAGAGATAAAAGAGAATCATATTCGTGAGATTCCGCTTCTCTCAAACCAGTGATCTAAAGTGGAGTATGGGATCCTCTTTAGATCACATTAGAAATAAGTTTATGAGATATAATCAAGTATTGATTATATATGTAACGTAACAGGTCACAACGGCGCCGACTGAAAGGGAAATGATAGGGCTGAAATGTGCCAAAGATCATTAATAATTGCTGAAAGCTAACTTCCGTAGTTAGAGTAAGCTGGTGTCAGTCGGGCCGGGATGTTGTGAGTTACGGATAAGTAGGGATCATTCCAATCTAAGGTTTGGAAATTAGGATTAAGATTAAAATGTAAGTTAGTACTTAAAAAGTAAGAAAAAGGGAATTTCACGAAGGCGATCATTTAAATGAATAATGTCATTTAAAGGAAATTAGGAAAAACAAACTGTGCACTAATAATAAATAACTTCACACACTGCCACTAATCGTACTCCCAGTCCCCAATTATCACGAAGGTCACAAGTCGACCCCGTTCGAGTTACTATACAAGTATAGACCAAACCACCCTTTGTCCACAAGATGGAATATACACGATCTGCTGCCTCCGCAAATAACGGATAAGCAGATAAAGAGAATATGGAACGAAGCCCGCTCTAACTTGAGAGCAAGCTTGGAAAAATCCAGAAGATACCACGAGAAAGGTAATCATAGCAACTCAGTCAGGTACCAAGTAGGTGACTTGGTAATGTACAAGACTCACCCCATTAGTAGTGCGATTGATAAGACCACCTCGAAACTATCATTCAGATGGTGTGGCCCTATCAAATCCAAAAGTACCTAACTCCAGTTACAGTAGCCCTGTGCGAACCTGCAACTCAGAAATATGTGCGGAGAACGCATATTTCGCAACTAAAGTTGTATAAGAAGCAGTGACGGTATAGTATAACAAAAAAAAAAAAAAAAAAGGAATACTAGGTAGTAAAGAAAATTATATTTCTGAATCCGCGTAAGAAATGTAAAACGAAGAGTTTGGAAACGAGGCCTGATCAACCTGAGTTCCAGTTCTGCGGAGCATGCATTAATGAATAATCATTAACTAGATGGGTACTAACACTCATTAACTACATGAGTTATATAGGACTCACAGAAGAAAAGATAGAATTCTAAATAGTAAAGATTTAGAAAGTTACTCTACAGAAGAGAGAGTAAGACAAACAAAAAACCGGTAGTAGAATTAAGTGATAGAGATAAGAAAGAGTTTTGTGTTTTAATTGTGTAAATATTTAGTGTAAATAGTATGTAAAAAAAAAAGGTAGTTCATAAGAATATAAAGTGTACTGTGTTGTAACTATAGGCAACAATTATGTGAAAGAAATTACACACACTAAACCCATTTAATATCCCAGTGCCCAAGAGTGAGTTAGACTCAAAAAGCTAAACCGTAGCGTGCAATTCAAGCGGTGGAGTATGTGACGATTTAAATAAAAGAAATAATCTAGAAAAAAAAAATTTTTTTTAAATTAAGTTTGCGAGCTCTTAAGCTATTTAAATCTCACTGTTTTAATATAAGATACCTGTATGTACTCAGTATGAGAGGAAGCAGTAATTAATTAGTTATAAGATACTCAAATAAAAAGATAAATTTGTAAAGCGTTATTAATATCGTATTTAACCCTTTGCTTGTAAGCAGGCGCTTTCCTGTTGATTCCAGACTCGACATGCTTTCAGAGTCTTGTGTGAGTAAGAATAAGATAAAAAACTAATGTTAATAATAATAAAATCTGAAGACATAAAAAGTCGCTAAAACAACTGATTTAAATTATATATATTTGTTTAGGGATAGTTTAAATAAATAAAAATGTTAACTTAAATATAGTTAGGAACTATATTCTCGCGCGGAAGTTGTCCCACTAACTTTTGTCCAGTACCTGGCGAAGGGAGCGTAAATTCTCTCTCTTGCAATGGTGACTCCGTACAGTGTAGACGTAAGAGCTATGCTCTTCAAATATGTGTATCATATTTGGTTTCATCTTCAGAAAGTGTACCAGATGTAGTTTGTTTAAAGCATCTGGATGTATAAATTAATGTAGTCATGTGAATAGACAATAAGTTTAAAGTTATGTAAAACAAAAAGTATTGAAACGTAACTAAAAGTGTAACACAAGATGACTACGTACTTCAACGTATAAAAGCTATTCCAAAGTAATACCCGGAGATGTGAACTAGCAGAAGCCACAAACTCTACTGCACGTGACAGAATATGCAGATCAGGACATCCGAGAGTCTACATAATCATCGTAGATAACTACATGACATATTGTTCTACCTGCTAACTTTTGGAGCCCTTTACAGAGGAAAGCCAGACCGAGATGACGACGTAGCTGTTCCTGTTTCCCAAGACTGATACCCCAGGAGGAGTCTTCTGCGTACCAATTAAAAGGTGACTCGATAGCCTGTCTATCGAGGGTTACGAATATTTGTTACACAACACATCTTGAAAGAGACTTTTCAGAAATGATTAACTTTGTAAAGACTTATAAATTAAATCTAATGTTTATAAGATTATACCTTATTAATTAATATTTCATGTAACTATTCTAACTTCATACGTTGTAACAGTTTATATGTTAATGTAGAGTAATATAACTCAAGCAATAATACCATTCTTAAATGTTGAATAAAAGAAAGTCTTGCAAGCTAATATCATGAAAAGAGTATAATTAAAAGTTTTAATACAGAAAGTTCACCCGGATCCGAGGTATAACTATATAGAATCTAGTTTGATGCCAAAGTTTAAAGAAACCTTTCGATAATTTAATAATTGAATTAGTAATGTCATGGCATCAGTCAGTATATCTTTTTCTTAAATGTTGAATAAAGAGAAGTCTTCTTGTTACACACATATGAGGAGTGCTTAAATCAATTGTATACCTTGCCATTGTTTCCTTACACAAAGTAAACAATTACACAGCTAGTAAGTAATATGTTATTTTAATTATTTGTGATCAATTCTGTTACAACGTAGGCAGCCCTTCTGATTAACGGAGTTTAATTACGAAGGGTTCCCTGGATTTGTAACGCGGCGAAAAGCTAGTTACAAAAGTGCGCCACTCTGCTGAATTGTAAAAAATAAAAGGGTAATTGTTTACAGAGTGTCACAAAAGTGCATTCACTCTGCTAATTTATGTAAAGGGTTGTTAAGCATCGTGACGTAAACAAAAGTGCGTTACTCTGCTTACATTATAAAAAAAAAAAGGAAACAAAGGAAAGAGTTTTAATTGTGTATATGTGTCACAAACAAATTGCATTCACTATTTATGCGTGGATAAACATAAATAGTATGATTAATAACTAAATCTTTAATATTGATATATGCACTCAGAAAGTTACTTTAATAAATGTAATGTTCAAAACATATTTAATACACTATTAAATAACGTAATATGTATTAATACGTAGATGGTAGTATGTATAAGTAAAATGTCATTAGCGTCATACAATGCAAAATGCTATATGCAGATTCCTACCGGCACAACCTGAATAATTCGACATGAGTACTTGCATACATGAATCATGACCAAGCATAACAATTTTGGTCAACCGAACAATCTGTAACAGGTTTGTTTACGACAAACTACGACCTGTTGTATCCTGAATCATTCTGCACAGTGTATGTCCAACTACATAGCTTACATACACTAGTATGTGTTATAAAAAAAAATTGATTAAAAATAACTTTGTAAATAATAATAAAGTAATTAAGTAGAAGTCGTGATTTAAAACTTGTGAACAAAATAAGTAATTATTTAATTGAGAAAAGTTTATGAACGAACGAAGCCAAAGTGTTGTCTAAGCGGAATAATAATAAATGTGTTGTACAAAAGTGTGCTCCCTCTTCTCAAGTTTAAAACGACCTGTTTCAAATCGTTGGTGTTATTCAGTCGCTTTGTGTAGTGAACAATAAAAGCAAACACCCCATTGTCACACACGCTCACCCTCCTTTGTTAACTAAATATGTAGGCCACCCTCTGACCTACATTCCAGTAAACAGCTGATCGGCTATTTAACATTGAAAGATATGTGTGTGATTTCTGTCTCTCCCTTAGAAGAGAAATTGTTCTTTTCTAATTTGTGTAAATTGATTACTTATGAATTTATTATATGTAATATATGTGTAATATAATAGTATTAATTTTAAGTACGTGCTAATGTGTTAGAACAAAATGGCCCAATTTAACCCTGATTTGTTATTAAAAGACGAGCTGTCTTACGAAGCTCTTTTGCGTGGACTACCCCATGCTGATGTAACAGTCGCGGAATTACGAAGTTCAATTCGCGAATGTGGATTTGATGCGCCCGTGCAATTAAACTATCTAAGCCAACTTGATTATGAAGGCGAGAAAGAAATTTGTAATGCCAAGTATAGTGAACTATACTTATTGTCTCAAACACTCCAAGACGAGAAATCTCCGGCAAAAATTTTGCGGACTACCCAGAGAATAGAGCATTTAACCAGGCGAATAAAAAATTTGTCGATCTGGCCGAATCTCACAGAAATACCCGTTGATGTACAAAAGCTAGCAGACGAAGCTCTACGCCGCTTACCTTCAATTATCAACGATTTAAGACGAAAATCCGACTCATTCAGGATGGAGGAAATAGAGAAATCATTAATGAAATTACACATCTCCCCAGTACAATCCCCCACCACTGGTTTACCTCCGCCTAACTCGGATCGGAACTCACCTATCGTATCGCAAGTGCAAGCGAACCCAGAACAAAATACTGATACAGATGTAAATCCCCCTCCTCCCGAGCATTTTCAGTTTCGTCCCGGAAATAATGAATTGACCAACACCCCCAATGAATCTAATCTCCCTCATCGAGGAATTACCCCTATGAACTATAACGCAGATCTATACGGAAAAATGACTCACCCTGTGGAGAAGATTTTAACCGAAATCCCTTATACAGATGGTTTAAATGTTTCCAAGTTACTAACATTTATTAGTTACCTTCTTCAGATAAAGGATCTACAGCAGCTAAATATCTGGCAAATTTTACAAGTTCTATTACCAAAGTGTAAACCCCCGTTAAAAAATCGTGTGCTAGAAGCCCTAACCTCTAGTTTCCCAGTAGAAGAGCTACATAGTTCTTTAATAAAATACTTTATTCCCACCGGCATCTATGAGGAAATAAAAAGGAAGACAGTACTCCGAGTACAAGGACATCAGGAGAGATTAGCTCACTACATCTCCGATATTAGGGAATCCTCTCGACTACTACGTGTAAACTGGAATGAAACACAACTGGTGGACACCATTTTAATAGGAGTGTCACCCGAAGAAAGATCTCGACTATCATTGATGAATAGACCCAATACTATTGCTGATCTGGAACAGTGCAGTATCCATTCTTCAAATGTATGGTACTCAGATCAAAATAGAGAAGCAATGAAAACCTCTGGAACTAATAGACGTCAATTGCGAGCACTACTGCCTGATGTAACATCCTCTTATGAAAGACAAGTTTCTAGTAGACCTCACTATGTGCGCAAAGCTGGTAAGTTAACTGTAAACCCAGATAAAGCGGAAACCAAGTACCCACCTCGCAGAAAACCCACCTGTTATAATTGTGGCAAATATGGGCACATAAGTAGAGAGTGCAAAAGTAAGCCATTGGAACGGAACCAACCTGTGAATATAAAGTGTGCTAAATAAATATGGTGATAAAATAGACGATAGTTCTAGGAGCGTTTCTTAAATCCCCAAAGTAGTTTAATAAATAATAAAGTGAATAATAATAATTGATTTAAATACTAGAGCTAAATAAATCCTAAGTTATACTAAAATTGTGTGAAGTGTAGAAGTAATTAAGGGAAAAGAATAATAATAATGAAAAGTAACGTTGCATAGTGAAGACACCGCAGTGGTGGCAAGTAAGAAAATAAAGCGTGTTCGGAATTGTACTAAGCAGCCACGCACCCTCCCTATTGTGATAAACCGGTGCTAGCCTGAACAATTAAAAACCACCCCTAGTGAGTATTACAATGCATTGTGAAGTGTCTCCTCTCCCGCATAGTTTGTTTAAGTATTGTTAAAAGAGATAAAAGAGAATCATATTCGTGAGATTCCGCTTCTCTCAAACCAGTGATCTAAAGTGGAGTATGGGATCCTCTTTAGATCACATTAGAAATAAGTTTATGAGATATAATCAAGTATTGATTATATATGTAACGTAACAGGTCACAACGGCGCCGACTGAAAGGGAAATGATAGGGCTGAAATGTGCCAAAGATCATTAATAATTGCTGAAAGCTTACTTCCGTAGTTAGAGTAAGCTGGTGTCAGTCGGGCCGGGATGTTGTGAGTTACGGATAAGTAGGGATCATTCCAATCTAAGGTTTGGAAATTAGGATTAAGATTAAAATGTAAGTTAGTACTTAAAAAGTAAGAAAAAGGGAATTTCACGAAGGCGATCATTTAAATGAATAATGTCATTTAAAGGAAATTAGGAAAAACAAACTGTGCACTAATAATAAATAACTTCACACACTGCCACTAATCGTACTCCCAGTCCCCAATTATCACGAAGGTCACAAGTCGACCCCGTTCGAGTTACTATACAAGTATAGACCAAACCACCCTTTGTCCACAAGATGGAATATACACGATCTGCTGCCTCCGCAAATAACGGATAAGCAGATAAAGAGAATATGGAACGAAGCCCGCTCTAACTTGAGAGCAAGCTTGGAAAAATCCAGAAGATACCACGAGAAAGGTAATCATAGCAACTCAGTCAGGTACCAAGTAGGTGACTTGGTAATGTACAAGACTCACCCCATTAGTAGTGCGATTGATAAGACCACCTCGAAACTATCATTCAGATGGTGTGGCCCTATCAAATCCAAAAGTACCTAACTCCAGTTACAGTAGCCCTGTGCGAACCTGCAACTCAGAAATATGTGCGGAGAACGCATATTTCGCAACTAAAGTTGTATAAGAAGCAGTGACGGTATAGTATAACAAAAAAAAAAAAAAAAAAGGAATACTAGGTAGTAAAGAAAATTATATTTCTGAATCCGCGTAAGAAATGTAAAACGAAGAGTTTGGAAACGAGGCCTGATCAACCTGAGTTCCAGTTCTGCGGAGCATGCATTAATGAATAATCATTAACTAGATGGGTACTAACACTCATTAACTACATGAGTTATATAGGACTCACAGAAGAAAAGATAGAATTCTAAATAGTAAAGATTTAGAAAGTTACTCTACAGAAGAGAGAGTAAGACAAACAAAAAACCGGTAGTAAAATTAAGTGATAGAGATAAGAAAGAGTTTTGTGTTTTAATTGTGTAAATATTTAGTGTAAATAGTATGTAAAAAAAAAAAGGTAGTTCATAAGAATATAAAGTGTACTGTGTTGTAACTATAGGCAACAATTATGTGAAAGAAATTACACACACTAAACCCATTTAATATCCCAGTGCCCAAGAGTGAGTTAGACTCAAAAAGCTAAACCGTAGCGTGCAATTCAAGCGGTGGAGTATGTGACGATTTAAATAAAAGAAATAATCTAGAAAAAAAAAATTTTTTTTAAATTAAGGTTGCGAGCTCTTAAGCTATTTAAATCTCACTGTTTTAATATAAGATACCTGTATGTACTCAGTATGAGAGGAAGCAGTAATTAATTAGTTATAAGATACTCAAATAAAAAGATAAATTTGTAAAGCGTTATTAATATCGTATTTAACCCTTTGCTTGTAAGCAGGCGCTTTCCTGTTGATTCCAGACTCGACATGCTTTCAGAGTCTTGTGTGAGTAAGAATAAGATAAAAAACTAATGTTAATAATAATAAAATCTGAAGACATAAAAAGTCGCTAAAACAACTGATTTAAATTATATATATTTGTTTAGGGATAGTTTAAATAAATAAAAATGTTAACTTAAATATAGTTAGGAACTATATTCTCGCGCGGAAGTTGTCCCACTAACTTTTGTCCAGTACCTGGCGAAGGGAGCGTAAATTCTCTCTCTTGCAATGGTGACTCCGTACAGTGTAGACGTAAGAGCTATGCTCTTCAAATATGTGTATCATATTTGGTTTCATCTTCAGAAAGTGTACCAGATGTAGTTTGTTTAAAGCATCTGGATGTATAAATTAATGTAGTCATGTGAATAGACAATAAGTTTAAAGTTATGTAAAACAAAAAGTATTGAAACGTAACTAAAAGTGTAACACAAGATGACTACGTACTTCAACGTATAAAAGCTATTCCAAAGTAATACCCGGAGATGTGAACTAGCAGAAGCCACAAACTCTACTGCACGTGACAGAATATGCAGATCAGGACATCCGAGAGTCTACATAATCATCGTAGATAACTACATGACATATTGTTCTACCTGCTAACTTTTGGAGCCCTTTACAGAGGAAAGCCAGACCGAGATGACGACGTAGCTGTTCCTGTTTCCCAAGACTGATACCCCAGGAGGAGTCTTCTGCGTACCAATTAAAAGGTGACTCGATAGCCTGTCTATCGAGGGTTACGAATATTTGTTACACAACACATCTTGAAAGAGACTTTTCAGAAATGATTAACTTTGTAAAGACTTATAAATTAAATCTAATGTTTATAAGATTATACCTTATTAATTAATATTTCATGTAACTATTCTAACTTCATACGTTGTAACAGTTTATATGTTAATGTAGAGTAATATAACTCAAGCAATAATACCATTCTTAAATGTTGAATAAAAGAAAGTCTTGCAAGCTAATATCATGAAAAGAGTATAATTAAAAGTTTTAATACAGAAAGTTCACCCGGATCCGAGGTATAACTATATAGAATCTAGTTTGATGCCAAAGTTTAAAGAAACCTTTCGATAATTTAATAATTGAATTAGTAATGTCATGGCATCAGTCAGTATATCTTTTTCTTAAATGTTGAATAAAGAGAAGTCTTCTTGTTACACACATATGAGGAGTGCTTAAATCAATTGTATACCTTGCCATTGTTTCCTTACACAAAGTAAACAATTACACAGCTAGTAAGTAATATGTTATTTTAATTATTTGTGATCAATTCTGTTACAACGTAGGCAGCCCTTCTGATTAACGGAGTTTAATTACGAAGGGTTCCCTGGATTTGTAACGCGGCGAAAAGCTAGTTACAAAAGTGCGCCACTCTGCTGAATTGTAAAAAATAAAAGGGTAATTGTTTACAGAGTGTCACAAAAGTGCATTCACTCTGCTAATTTATGTAAAGGGTTGTTAAGCATCGTGACGTAAACAAAAGTGCGTTACTCTGCTTACATTATAAAAAAAAAAAGGAAACAAAGGAAAGAGTTTTAATTGTGTATATGTGTCACAAACAAATTGCATTCACTATTTATGCGTGGATAAACATAAATAGTATGATTAATAACTAAATCTTTAATATTGATATATGCACTCAGAAAGTTACTTTAATAAATGTAATGTTCAAAACATATTTAATACACTATTAAATAACGTAATATGTATTAATACGTAGATGGTAGTATGTATAAGTAAAATGTCATTAGCGTCATACAATGCAAAATGCTATATGCAGATTCCTACCGGCACAACCTGAATAATTCGACATGAGTACTTGCATACATGAATCATGACCAAGCATAACAATTTTGGTCAACCGAACAATCTGTAACAGGTTTGTTTACGACAAACTACGACCTGTTGTATCCTGAATCATTCTGCACAGTGTATGTCCAACTACATAGCTTACATACACTAGTATGTGTTATAAAAAAAAATTGATTAAAAATAACTTTGTAAATAATAATAAAGTAATTAAGTAGAAGTCGTGATTTAAAACTTGTGAACAAAATAAGTAATTATTTAATTGAGAAAAGTTTATGAACGAACGAAGCCAAAGTGTTGTCTAAGCGGAATAATAATAAATGTGTTGTACAAAAGTGTGCTCCCTCTTCTCAAGTTTAAAACGACCTGTTTCAAATCGTTGGTGTTATTCAGTCGCTTTGTGTAGTGAACAATAAAAGCAAACACCCCATTGTCACACACGCTCACCCTCCTTTGTTAACTAAATATGTAGGCCACCCTCTGACCTACATTCCAGTAAACAGCTGATCGGCTATTTAACATTGAAAGATATGTGTGTGATTTCTGTCTCTCCCTTAGAAGAGAAATTGTTCTTTTCTAATTTGTGTAAATTGATTACTTATGAATTTATTATATGTAATATATGTGTAATATAATAGTATTAATTTTAAGTACGTGCTAATGTGTTAGAACAAAATGGCCCAATTTAACCCTGATTTGTTATTAAAAGACGAGCTGTCTTACGAAGCTCTTTTGCGTGGACTACCCCATGCTGATGTAACAGTCGCGGAATTACGAAGTTCAATTCGCGAATGTGGATTTGATGCGCCCGTGCAATTAAACTATCTAAGCCAACTTGATTATGAAGGCGAGAAAGAAATTTGTAATGCCAAGTATAGTGAACTATACTTATTGTCTCAAACACTCCAAGACGAGAAATCTCCGGCAAAAATTTTGCGGACTACCCAGAGAATAGAGCATTTAACCAGGCGAATAAAAAATTTGTCGATCTGGCCGAATCTCACAGAAATACCCGTTGATGTACAAAAGCTAGCAGACGAAGCTCTACGCCGCTTACCTTCAATTATCAACGATTTAAGACGAAAATCCGACTCATTCAGGATGGAGGAAATAGAGAAATCATTAATGAAATTACACATCTCCCCAGTACAATCCCCCACCACTGGTTTACCTCCGCCTAACTCGGATCGGAACTCACCTATCGTATCGCAAGTGCAAGCGAACCCAGAACAAAATACTGATACAGATGTAAATCCCCCTCCTCCCGAGCATTTTCAGTTTCGTCCCGGAAATAATGAATTGACCAACACCCCCAATGAATCTAATCTCCCTCATCGAGGAATTACCCCTATGAACTATAACGCAGATCTATACGGAAAAATGACTCACCCTGTGGAGAAGATTTTAACCGAAATCCCTTATACAGATGGTTTAAATGTTTCCAAGTTACTAACATTTATTAGTTACCTTCTTCAGATAAAGGATCTACAGCAGCTAAATATCTGGCAAATTTTACAAGTTCTATTACCAAAGTGTAAACCCCCGTTAAAAAATCGTGTGCTAGAAGCCCTAACCTCTAGTTTCCCAGTAGAAGAGCTACATAGTTCTTTAATAAAATACTTTATTCCCACCGGCATCTATGAGGAAATAAAAAGGAAGACAGTACTCCGAGTACAAGGACATCAGGAGAGATTAGCTCACTACATCTCCGATATTAGGGAATCCTCTCGACTACTACGTGTAAACTGGAATGAAACACAACTGGTGGACACCATTTTAATAGGAGTGTCACCCGAAGAAAGATCTCGACTATCATTGATGAATAGACCCAATACTATTGCTGATCTGGAACAGTGCAGTATCCATTCTTCAAATGTATGGTACTCAGATCAAAATAGAGAAGCAATGAAAACCTCTGGAACTAATAGACATCAATTGCGAGCACTACTGCCTGATGTAACATCCTCTTATGAAAGACAAGTTTCTAGTAGACCTCACTATGTGCGCAAAGCTGGTAAGTTAACTGTAAACCCAGATAAAGCGGAAACCAAGTACCCACCTCGCAGAAAACCCACCTGTTATAATTGTGGCAAATATGGGCACATAAGTAGAGATTGCAAAAGTAAGCCATTGGAACGGAACCAACCTGTGAATATAAAGTGTGCTAAATAAATATGGTGATAAAATAGACGATAGTTCTAGGAGCGTTTCTTAAATCCCCAAAGTAGTTTAATAAATAATAAAGTGAATAATAATAATTGATTTAAATACTAGAGCTAAATAAATCCTAAGTTATACTAAAATTGTGTGAAGTGTAGAAGTAATTAAGGGAAAAGAATAATAATAATGAAAAGTAACGTTGCATAGTGAAGACACCGCAGTGGTGGCAAGTAAGAAAATAAAGCGTGTTCGGAATTGTACTAAGCAGCCACGCACCCTCCCTATTGTGATAAACCGGTGCTAGCCTGAACAATTAAAAACCACCCCTAGTGAGTATTACAATGCATTGTGAAGTGTCTCCTCTCCCGCATAGTTTGTTTAAGTATTGTTAAAAGAGATAAAAGAGAATCATATTCGTGAGATTCCGCTTCTCTCAAACCAGTGATCTAAAGTGGAGTATGGGATCCTCTTTAGATCACATTAGAAATAAGTTTATGAGATATAATCAAGTATTGATTATATATGTAACGTAACAGGTCACAACGGCGCCGACTGAAAGGGAAATGATAGGGCTGAAATGTGCCAAAGATCATTAATAATTGCTGAAAGCTAACTTCCGTAGTTAGAGTAAGCTGGTGTCAGTCGGGCCGGGATGTTGTGAGTTACGGATAAGTAGGGATCATTCCAATCTAAGGTTTGGAAATTAGGATTAAGATTAAAATGTAAGTTAGTACTTAAAAAGTAAGAAAAAGGGAATTTCACGAAGGCGATCATTTAAATGAATAATGTCATTTAAAGGAAATTAGGAAAAACAAACTGTGCACTAATAATAAATAACTTCACACACTGCCACTAATCGTACTCCCAGTCCCCAATTATCACGAAGGTCACAAGTCGACCCCGTTCGAGTTACTATACAAGTATAGACCAAACCACCCTTTGTCCACAATATGGAATATACACGATCTGCTGCCTCCGCAAATAACGGATAAGCAGATAAAGAGAATATGGAACGAAGCCCGCTCTAACTTGAGAGCAAGCTTGGAAAAATCCAGAAGATACCACGAGAAAGGTAATCATAGCAACTCAGTCAGGTACCAAGTAGGTGACTTGGTAATGTACAAGACTCACCCCATTAGTAGTGCGATTGATAAGACCACCTCGAAACTATCATTCAGATGGTGTGGCCCTATCAAATCCAAAAGTACCTAACTCCAGTTACAGTAGCCCTGTGCGAAGCTGCAACTCAGAAATATGTGCGGAGAACGCATATTTCGCAACTAAAGTTGTATAAGAAGAAGTGACGGTATAGTATAACAAAAAAAAAAAAAAAAAAGGAATACTAGGTAGTAAAGAAAATTATATTTCTGAATCCGCGTAAGAAATGTAAAACGAAGAGTTTGGAAACGAGGCCTGATCAACCTGAGTTCCAGTTCTGCGGAGCATGCATTAATGAATAATCATTAACTAGATGGGTACTAACACTCATTAACTACATGAGTTATATAGGACTCACAGAAGAAAAGATAGAATTCTAAATAGTAAAGATTTAGAAAGTTACTCTACAGAAGAGAGAGTAAGACAAACAAAAAACCGGTAGTAAAATTAAGTGATAGAGATAAGAAAGAGTTTTGTGTTTTAATTGTGTAAATATTTAGTGTAAATAGTATGTAAAAAAAAAAAAGGTAGTTCATAAGAATATAAAGTGTACTGTGTTGTAACTATAGGCAACAACTATGTGAAAGAAATTACACACACTAAACCCATTTAATATCCCAGTGCCCAAGAGTGAGTTAGACTCAAAAAGCTAAACCGTAGCGTGCAATTCAAGCGGTGGAGTATGTGACGATTTAAATAAAAGAAATAATCTAGAAAAAAAAAAAATTTTTTAAATTAAGGTTGCGAGCTCTTAAGCTATTTAAATCTCACTGTTTTAATATAAGATACCTGTATGTACTCAGTATGAGAGGAAGCAGTAATTAATTAGTTATAAGATACTCAAATAAAAAGGTAAATTTGTAAAGCGTTATTAATATCGTATTTAACCCTTTGCTTGTAAGCAGGCGCTTTCCTGTTGATTCCAGACTCGACATGCTTTCAGAGTCTTGTGTGAGTAAGAACAAGATAAAAAACTAATGTTAATAATAATAAAATCTGAAGACAAAAAGTCGCTAAAACAACTGATTTAAATTATATATATTTGTTTAGGGATAGTTTAAATAAATAAAAATGTTAACTTAAATATAGTTAGGAACTATATTCTCGCGCGGAAGTTGTCCCACTAACTTTTGTCCAGTACCTGGCGAAGGGAGCGTAAATTCTCTCTCTTGCAATGGTGACTCCGTACAGTGTAGACGTAAGAGCTATGCTCTTCAAATATGTGTATCATATTTGGTTTCATCTTCAGAAAGTGTACCAGATGTAGTTTGTTTAAAGCATCTGGATGTATAAATTAATGTAGTCATGTGAATAGACAATAAGTTTAAAGTTATGTAAAACAAAAAGTATTGAAACGTAACTAAAAGTGTAACACAAGATGACTACGTACTTCAACGTATAAAAGCTATTCCAAAGTAATACCCGGAGATGTGAACTAGCAGAAGCCACAAACTCTACTGCACGTGACAGAATATGCAGATCAGGACATCCGAGAGTCTACATAATCATCGTAGATAACTACATGACATATTGTTCTACCTGCTAACTTTTGGAGCCCTTTACAGAGGAAAGCCAGACCGAGATGACGACGTAGCTGTTCCTGTTTCCCAAGACTGATACCCCAGGAGGAGTCTTCTGCGTACCAATTAAAAGGTGACTCGATAGCCTGTCTATCGAGGGTTACGAATATTTGTTACACAACACATCTTGAAAGAGACTTTTCAGAAATGATTAACTTTGTAAAGACTTATAAATTAAATCTAATGTTTATAAGATTATACCTTATTAATTAATATTTCATGTAACTATTCTAACTTCATACGTTGTAACAGTTTATATGTTAATGTAGAGTAATATAACTCAAGCAATAATACCATTCTTAAATGTTGAATAAAAGAAAGTCTTGCAAGCTAATATCATGAAAAGAGTATAATTAAAAGTTTTAATACAGAAAGTTCACCCGGATCCGAGGTATAACTATATAGAATCTAGTTTGATGCCAAAGTTTAAAGAAACCTTTCGATAATTTAATAATTGAATTAGTAATGTCATGGCATCAGTCAGTATATCTTTTTCTTAAATGTTGAATAAAGAGAAGTCTTCTTGTTACACACATATGAGGAGTGCTTAAATCAATTGTATACCTTGCCATTGTTTCCTTACACAAAGTAAACAATTACACAGCTAGTAAGTAATATGTTATTTTAATTATTTGTGATCAATTCTGTTACAACGTAGGCAGCCCTTCTGATTAACGGAGTTTAATTACGAAGGGTTCCCTGGATTTGTAACGCGGCGAAAAGCTAGTTACAGAGAGAGAGAGAGAGAGAGAGAGAGAGAGAGAGAGAGAGAGAGAGAGAGAGAGAGAGAGAGAGAGAGAGAGAGACAGACAGACAGACAGACAGACAAATAGACAGAGTGTACCATCGTTGTATTCATAGTGGTGTCCATAAAATGGAAATAAAGGATTTGAAGTTGCGTTTGAGTGAATTGCTTCTTTCAACCACAAAATTTGGATACGCAACAGGAAGTACGGAATACTATAATTAATCTGCTAGCGACAGAGCCGCACGAGAAACTGAATTCAGAAGTGATACGCAAGAAGAGACGATACGTTGCCTTCTTGAATGAGAAGATCGCAAGCTGAATTAGTTCTTGGTAACCTATGGAACCTCGCCGATAGTGTTATAAGCGATAATTTGTGAATTTCTTCTCTCAAAAAGCAGCAGGCATCCGCGCCACCTGCGCCTCGAGGGTACGTCCCCACATACTGGTTCCGACTTTTTTTATTTCTATTTAGCCACACTAAACCACATACCCTTCCCAGGGAAGGACAGGAAAGGTCTCCGCTCTCCATCCACTGAATAAGTCAACGAGTGAGTTTGGAACCCTCTCCTCGCAAGGAGACGAACGCACCTCGCCTCTATGGTATGTAAAAACAAACTGTTGATGTAAGACATAACGTTGCCCACAGGGGACCTCGAGGAGGCGGCGTTTCGATATCCTGACAAGCTGATGTGCAGGCCAGCCACTGAACTCTAGTCAGGTACAGGCTGCTGCAGCGCCGGTTACAGAGACCTGAACCTCGGGCGCGCTCCCGAGCGCTGGACGGACGCTTTGTTTCGATTGTCAGCCCTGGTACCGTCGAAAATCGAGTAACCTCGCGACCCAAAATTCAGTGTGCGCCAGGGTGGGGGTTTCGGAACGAGAAGTAGCCACCGGTGATCAGCGGCATAAGTCCAACCCGTAACCTTTCAGAGCCGAAGCCCCAGACCCACCTGACGGGTCACGCGACGCCACGCACTGAACAGGAGTGCTCTGACCCACCAGAATAGGGGACGCAACGTGGAGGCTTCGCTATGATACTTGGGTTCACTGCACTTGATGCTGGCTAACACCACTGAGAAAGAGGTTGTTTCCTTAGCCCGAAGGCAATGAGCTCCAATCCAGTCGAAATGCCGGTTCACCCCAGGGCCGCGTTGAGGTGGACACTTACGCATTTGGATGTAAAAGTACACCTAGAACTATGGCACAGTACTGTGGTTATCAGTACTGCACAAGTCCGTTTCCACACTGAAAATGTCCTCCAGAGGAAAGGCCGCAACGTTTGTTCGTAGCGGCGGGAGTGGATCACGGCCTAATAGTCCGGAGTTAACTCAATTTGATTCTAACATAGTTTGTAAGCATGACTGCAAAACATTTTACTTGTTGTTATCAGTTATTAAATCTGTAAAAAATATTACATATAGACCTATAGATGTATATGGAAACATTCATAACTTAAAAGATATATGGTGCTTTATCTTATAGGGCTAAAATTGTTTATCATTTAGACTTTATGGTTATATTTTTAAGTAAAAACGCCAATGCAGTAATTCGGAATTTTTAGTGTTTGATGTGTGATTGCCTAATTTATTATTGTTATTTTATTAAAAATTTAGCAGAAAAAAGGGATTTCGTAATTTCACGGCAATTTAATATCGAAATTTATTATTAGTGTACTTTGTTTAACAGAGAGAGCGAGTTCAGCAGCTCAGGGAGCATACTAGTTTAAAGAACCATTATTAATATGATGCCCCGTGGTATGTGTCCAACCACGGTTAGCACACAGACTTCCATATTCCGTACGTTCGTGAAGTCATCCACGAGCGTGGTGTACTAGACACCGTACAAGACTTTACGGCCATCGTAATCCGATGATCATGCCATTTTCACAGCCTGCTATTGACAGACGTTTGAGAAGACTTTGGCCATCCTACCTTTATGGTGATTTCGCTGGATGGAACACTTCTTCACGCCATTTAGTCGTACATTTCTTATGTGTATACAGTAATCAGCAGATTAGCTTAAAAAATGTATTTTCCATTAAACAAATGAATAAATAAAATTATTGATATATTCCAAAATTGTGGTGGAACGATGTGATGAGTTGGGCGAAGTGCCATTTCGTTCAATGGACGTATTTGCGGTAAACAAAATAGAACAATACCCGTCAACAATCCGGGAGATCGATAATGAACATGTGAGTGTGTGCGTGCGAGGGTTGGGTGGAGGGAAATGGCGAGGAAGAAGACGATGATGCGGTGAGTATCCCACCGCGCATAATAGAACGGGTTTCTTATTTTAAGCGGCCGGCGAGCCACCGTTGTCTGTTCATTCTTCATCTCAATGCGTTTTGCGCTACTTCGCTCCTGACAGCCACTACATACGTACACACACGCCTGCTGCTGACATGTATATCGTCGCACGGGTAAGTACCTCACTACTACCTGCACGCGACGACACTACTCATACGTATATGTCTCTGTATTCTGTTTATTTGATTTTATAGGTCTATAGATATGTTTTTATATTTATTTTATAAGATGTGTGTGTGTGTGTGTGTGTGTGTGTGTGTGTGTGTGTGTGTGTGTGTGTGTGTGTGTGTGTGTGTGTGTGTGTGTGTGTGTGTGAATAAATTAACGTTTACTAAAAATATTAATTATATTAAATTGCCCGACGTATTATTTCTTTAATAACAGCTGGTTTTGTACAATTAGAGGGTTTGCATATGTTTCTCTCCTGCTGTAGGTTGAATAATCTAATTCTTTAGTAACAGATTATTGTTACTCCTTGTAAGCGCCGATATGTAATGTATGTGATTGTGGTTATCGCGTGAAACATTCTGTGTACTATATAAAAACAGTTGAGCTCCTAAACATTCCAATTTAGGTCTGTAAAGTCACTTGTAAAACCTACATAAAGTAATTAGGTCGTGAGTTGTGGTAATCTTCTTACTTTTCTTTGATTAAAGACTTACATTTTTCACTTTAAAATGTTCGTCTTTGTTCTTTTCGAAATAGAATCTTAATTGTTTTGATGTATGTTTTTCGATGTTCATCAAGGACACAGGTGTTTTGCCTACACAATTTACAATCTCTGTACCTAATTTAACTGTCAAATTTTGTAATTTATTATCCGGTTTGTTCATATTATTTGATTTTATTCCATTATGTTTGCACTAAAAAAAGGCCAATTTATAATTTATTTTTACAATCATCGTACTATATCTGGAAGGAAATTACGAGTTGTAATTAACATACACACACGAATATGTAATAGGGCTACATATAAGATACATATAAATTATTTATATTTACTATATTTACATAATTGTTTATATTATGTTCATATTTACGTTTATATTATATTATATTATTTTTTTTGAAATATGTAGATCACTGCAACGTATAATCAAATACAGTGTTTGAGCCATATTGTTTTATGGCTTTGTCAACAAAGTCAGAAAATGTTTGTCTGTGTCGGAATTTATTGGACAGTGCCATCTGAATGCAGTTCGTTGTAAACGGGTTTTATCAGACGAGTTTGCTACACATGCCAGTAGTCAGCTGACTCATGCCAACAGTGTCGAGTTCTGTTTAGAGTTTACCGATATATTTTGGTGTAAGTTTTCTATTTGAAATTATTTTGTTATTTAATGTACGCGTACTACATCTAAATAGTATTCTATCTAAATAGTACTCTATCTATTTAGTACTCTATCTAAATAGGCCTACATTAGAGGTTTCAGAGATTACGTTTGAACGTACTGTTAACTTAGACATTACACATTTGTAAAATTTCACATATTCTGATACTTCTATTTCACGTATTATGAAAATTCATTCATTCATTCCTCTGGCGCTACAGTCCCCGGTGAACCTTGGCCTTCCCGACCGGTCGCCTCCAAACACCTCGGTCCTCCAATCCCCGATACCCATCCTCCTGAGGTCATCTTCTACGTCCTGTAGCCACCTTCTTCTAGGTTCACCTTCCTTTCCTTCTTTGGCCATCTGTTGTTCCTCGAAGAATTTCTTTGGGCATTCTGTCGTGCTCCATGCGCATCACATGTCCCAACCAGCTGATACTCGTAGACTTGATGAACATCACTGTGTACTCGCCATCTATTAATTCCTCCAATTCCCTATTGTTCCGTATGGTCTATTCTTCACCTTCCTTCACTGGTCCAAAGATTAGATATGAAAATGGATATTAGAAAACAAACAGAATTATCACTGTTGAACACCACTATAGACAAATTATTCCGATTATTTCTATAGTGGTGTGCAATAGCGATAATTCGGTTTGTGATTATAACCACTAACATAACTTTCTATTAGCAAATAGTCTATACATAATTTGAAGTCCCCGGTCCGGGGTCTGTTAGTTCGTTAGTTCGTTTGGGCTGATTTCCAGAACCACTGGGCGGATTTTAATGCGCTTTTCACCAATTTGTCGGGGATGGATTAACTATATTAAAGATTAGTGCATGACAAAAGTGAAATGAGTTGTCACAATGTTAGCGAAATACGTAACAAAAAATCGAAGAAAAATGCTGATTTCGGTCACAAATATATCGTGATTACAAGAAAGCTTCTTACCGTTAATATATAATTGCTTCCATACGATGATTCGTTACGCTAGTGTGTGTGTGTGTGTGTGTGTGTGTGTGTGTGTGTGTGTGTGTAAAACATAATATATTTACATCTACGATCAATCTGTATTTATTTACGTCACATATGTTTCGGGCACTACACTGTAGGCTTATTGTCAGTCTTGTCGGTTCTTTGTCCGGAAGTACAAGGAGTACTTGAAGGAGTTCGTTGAAGACTAACAAACCAAAAGAAAAGAGAGTGATTGAAGGTTGAAGACATCGTATATGTAAGTAAGATGGTCTGTGAGATGGTATGTGATGTAGACAGACAAGGAGAGACCAGTGTTATGAAATGAAGAAAAAAGAGTATGAAATGAAGAGGAAGTAGAAAGCAGACTCAGGGGAAAACTGACTAATGAGGGATGATCAGGTTACTTCTTGAGTCATGGAAGCTGTGGTGCAAAGGCAAGATAAAACACAGAAAGGAGTGGAGAAAAGTGGCAGGAGGTTAAGAACTTAAGATGAAAAACAGGTGAGTGGGAGTAAAATGACCCGTCGCCTCCATTGAGATTTTAAAATCAGAAGACGAACGTAAGTGCGCGCGCGTGTGTATTCTTGTAAGTTAACACATCGCGTTGTAATACAATTCTTGTAATATCGGATTTGATTCTTACGTTTCGTTACGTTTTCTATTGACTTATTTAACCTTTACTTTCTTGTGAAGCAGGTCGACATACTGGTCTCGTTTGCGACTCACTTTCGCAACGGCTGTACTGCTGTCGTGGGATCTAATCAAGGCCACGATTCAGTCTGCCTGTACAGCCCTGTCGCTGAGGCCTAATATCTTTTCTGGCATACCTGTGCTAGATAATAACACACACACACACACACACACACACACACACCTATACTCCGTAGGGCTTGCTACCGGACTTGGTTACTAGATGAGTGACTTTTCTGCTGGTGGTGGAAAGTGAGTTGTACCACGGCCAGGGGCGCTACAGGCGCACGCCTAAAGCTTGAAAAGAGAAGATCTTTATTATTTATCTTACCTTACAGGTGTAGGGTCAGGCCTTACAAGTTGTGTATAGGGTTACTTTTCTACATTTTACTCCATTTCCTTCTGTTTCGGCCATGTTTACCAGTTTTCTCCACTTTGCCCAACCTCTTACCTCATCCCATCCTGCCACGTTTTCCTAGCCTGCCTTTGCTTTTCTTCTTTAATGGTCTTACCTCACACGTACACTCCTTGAATTATACCTTCTCTTCTCATACTCGTGGTACGATCAAACCATGTCGGTTTTCTTCTAATACGTAATCTATGGGTTTGTTTTTAATATTTCGTACAATTTAAGTTTTCATCCTCGGTTGTTTTACTGTCGGTTGTTTGTCGTAAGATCCTCATTCCAGTTACTTTGATTATATTTTTCTCCGTTGTTTCTTCGGGGACTGTCCTGTCTCTGACCAATATTAATTGTGGCGACTACTTTTCTTAAAATCTCGGTTCTTTTTTCTTTCGGAATTTCACTATTACCTAATAAAAGGCTTTTTATGCTGCTTAATAACCTTTCATCTGAGGCTGTTCTTTCTACAATTTTGTCATCTACCGTTCTGTAACGCCACTGTAGCTAAATATTTAAACTTTTCAACTTGTCTTAAATTTTTTTCATTTTGTTATAAGTTATTTTCTTTTAGGTAATGTTTGTCGTTAGTGTTTTGTACTGATCGATACAGATGTAGCACTTATTCAGTACTTTCCTTTTATCAAATAACTTTTCACCCTTACGTGCCCTTACAAACTTTGTGTTTTAGTACAAACACAAACGAGGAAACATAACGAGGAAACTTTGACTAGAAGGTATTTTTTCAAATTAATTTAATTCTTATTTCTTATGCTAGTCATGCACTGCGATATATTTAGGTAACTGAAACAGTAAAATCCGTCAAATATATAAGCTATTAAAGTAACAGTGTATTTCGAAAAGATGATTAATAAAGGAAATACACATATTATTTTAAACGTTTTAAACCCACATAATTTATGTAAAGAATGCAACAGCCGTTCTTTCCACAATGAGAAGCTGACAGTCGTGAGTTGTGGTTGCTGATAATCTTATTTTTCTTTGATTAAATACTTACATTTTTAACTTTAAAATGCTCGTCTTTGTTCTTTTTTAAATGGAATCCTATTTGTTTTGATGATTGTTTTTCGATGTTCGTCCAAGGACACAGGTGTTCTGCCTACGCAGTATACGATCTCTGTACCTAATATAACTGTCAAATTTTGTAATTTATTATCCAATTTGTCCATATTACTTGATTTTACTTGATTTTATCCCGTGAGTGTTTAGGACCAATGTAGATAAACATGCAAATATCACATAACATTACATTAATTTGGTTTGTAGACAGAACAAATGCCGTTATTTTTCTGTCTTCGCATGACGGATGAATTCACTTTCACTTCATTATTCAAAAATATCCCAACATAAAATCCCATCAACTAACCATTGCTTTTAATAACACCGCAGTTCGAAGTATTACGAAGTAACCACATTGACAGAAGAATTCTGTATCTAAACTTATTTAGTTCAACACATTGTATTTATTTTTATTGCAAGATAAAAATACTGTTTATAATTGCATGGTATTTAGTATTATTCTTAAAAACACTTTTTCTCTAAGAAAAAAAAACGTAGAAGAGGTCTTCCGTGTTAAGTGGTCCTGTACCTAATAAAAAATGTCATATAAGTTAAAACATATTTTTTATGTTGTCATACTCAAAACATTCCAGGCCACATGAAAATACAATTTTTTGGCATAAAGTAACAATAAAATAATTAAGAAAACCAACGTTAATTTTGAATAAACCAGACAAAAATGTGGCAGAAAAAAATTTATAATTTCAGACCAAAACACAAGTTATTTTAATAGTAGAAAAACTACAAAACAAAGATAATTACTTAAATAAAAAGTATAAAAATACTGTTATATCAATATTCAAATAACATAGTATTACAAACTTACAATTACACAGATTGTTCAAAACGTCCTCCGTCACTGATTAAACAACGGTTTGTTACAGGTTAAATTTTTTATTTTTAGTTTACTTCACGTGGTTCCTCCATGTTCAGAACCGTACAATAGGACAGGTACAACTCACCTTTCCCTTACCCAGCGTTCAACTGGAAATACGACATTTGTGCTGACACCGCGTTATCAATTACTATTTTTCATCGTATGGTGTTTCGACTCCGCAAATCATCACTTTCGTCTTACTAAATTAAAACGCGGAAATTTAAGTGGTGCTGCTGCATGTTGATTGGCTGCTGTATCACTGAATAGGCTGTTTCTATTATAGTTTATATTATCTTTTAAAAATAGATGCTCTACAAATGTTCTTACATTGATTTATTTAGTTTATTTTGGTTACAAATGTTTATTACAAAGTATTAGTGATTTAAAAAAGCACAACACGCCAAAACCTATAAAAATTATGTTTCTCGACTCCAGCATTTGGGTTTGCTTACTCATTACTTCCGAGAATAACAATTTTCTCCGGAAGTACTGGAGATACAATTCTGGAACCAATTTTAGTTTTAATTAGCAGGTACAGAAATATACGGAACATCGATTTTGCCGTACAATTTGTCTTCCAAGAATTGGATATATTATCATTTTCCGTTGGTGCAGAGAAGAGGGAAAATTTGGTCTAGCTGAGACTCAAAAACAATCATTTCCGGAGCTACGTGTATACAAAATTTGTTATTTCCACCAGTACGGCTGTTATTAAACTATTTTCGTTTATTATGCTAATTACTTCTAGTAGACAATATTGTGCTAAAAATTCTGTGAAAATATAAAAGAGTTTACATATTTTCCATAACTTTATAACTAACAGTGTAACTGAAAGAACGATTAGAATGCGTAATGGTAATGGAAAATTTCGTCATATTTTTCCTTCTTTCTTGTGGAAAAAATATGGTTTTCACAATTATTTTGAACCAGAAGTACATACCGTGACCTTCTACTGTTTACCAGATATGAATACGGTAAAATTTTAAGCTTTGCTTCAAATGACCCGTATAATTTTAACACCCGTAACAATGCTATCACAGTAATGGTTTCATATCCGGGAAGGATGAGTCTGTGTATCAGGAAGATACAAAAAATAGTTTGTGTCCAGTTGTGCTAGACGTTGTCTCAATACTGGGTGGTCGAATGTAATGTAACTTGGTCACGAAATATCTCGATCGTCCTGCTGCTTCTTCATCTTCTGTAAAAGGTTATGCGAAGCATCACGTGTTACGATTGACCACGGTCAGGTCATCTTCTACGGTGTCTCCCCAAAGCTCTTCTGGTTTGTAGTATGAAACCTGTTGTGGAAGTCTTGTCTTGATGCACCTTATGAACATCAGCTTTCCACCTATTTCGATATTATTGTATTCGTCTCTTTATGGATAAATTTTAAATCTTTGCTTTATTACGTCATTGCTGTGCTGTGTCGTTCCTAGAACATCCTTTCCCACATTGCAAAAACCACATCTGACCTACTTAAATATTTTTCTTTGCAACCCATGTTCAGAACCGTACAATAGGACAGGTACATAGGTAAGGTCGGGACAGGTAATAGGACAACATTGACCTTACACTGACCTTTCCCTTACCCAGCGTTCGACTGGAAATAGGACATTTGTGCTAACACCGCGTTATCAATTACTATTTTTCATCGTATAGTGTTTTCGACTCCGCAAATCATCACTTTCGTCTTACTAAATTGAAACGCGGAAATTTAAGTGGTGCTGCTGCATTTTGATTGGCTGCTGTAGGCCTATCACTGAATAGGCTGTTTCTGTTATAGTTTATAAATACTCATTGCAGAAACGCAGACGTGACAATAATATTCACACAAAAGAATATTATTTCCTCACGTACTGCACGTGACAAGCAACAATGTATAATAAAAATTTCCGCAAACAAAAGTGTACGTACGTATTAAAACGGAGACTGAAGTTACGTAACGTAACGCAGTGAGAGCCTTATGTGAAACGGAGCGTGTTCTAGACACGTCAGTGGCAGTGATCCAGAAGCGAGACACTGACCTTGATAGCTTGACAACCCATCTACACGTACCGTATCGTAAATGTACGCATATAAACAGTCCTGTTCAAGACCTCCCTGGAGTCGGCGTCTCAGAAGTTTTACAATTTTGCTACAATACGTAAAGTAGTAACCTCCCTGGGCTGTAGAGGTTGCTCACTATTTTAAAAGAAATACATTTGTAAATAAATAAATTTCAGTATAGATAGTTTTCCAATTATCAGAAAATATGAAAACCTTGATTAATGTTCTATTTGTTTAGTAAGATACCAACTGGAAACTGTCAGACATACAACAAACACTAAACATTCCAAAATAAACTATTGGTTTTTATTTAAATTTATAACCAAATCCCTAAAACAAATAATCTGTCCTTGGCTTTTAAGTTTATATGTGTTTCAGTAAAATAATATATACCTATTTATATAGGTTTACTCATACATAAATGATATCAATAGTAAAGCCTTTTGGAAACATAACTTTTTGAAGGAGATCTAAAATTTGCAAGGGGTGTTGACAAGACTCAAAAAAGGAGTATTTATAATGATTATTATTATTTGTAGAAAAATCATGTATGTTTATTATATATTTTGTTTATTATAATGGTTGAGACTTTTGAAAGATCGAAAAGATTTTCATGAGGGTCACATATCTCGAAACCAGTTGCCAGTGTTAAGAGACTATAGACGGTCAACTTGATAATCTTACTATAGACTTAATTCCCGTTCGTTCTGAGACAAACATTAGTGCTTCTAAGCTGCTGGGAAAAAATTAACCTAAATAAACACAAATGCGAACAAAATTTTTTGTTTTACAAACAAAATTGTATTTACTATTACTGGAGTCGCTTCTCGCACATAGCCTTCAAAACTGTTCGAATTTCCAAATTCTTCACAGAAACTCATTCTTGTCATCGCTGCATTCACTCCTTTCCGCCATTGATCTTCTTGCGATTCCTCCTCGTTTTTGTACTCTAGGCTGACTTCCAATCTGCTTACGTGGCCCCACGCTATCGTAATCTGTTGCGTTCTAGAGTATCTCATTCTGTATTTCCAACCGTTTTCTTACGTGTCTTTATTCCTCAATCTGTCCAACCTATACGTTTGCTACAATATCGCCTCCACCAAACCATATTGACAGCTTTTAGTCTCCTGTTAACGGTCTTCTTAATTTATTATCCGTATTCCAAGCCTTTATGTAGGCTGCTGAGCTTTCAATTATCGTTTTGTATATACCGATCTTTGCATTTTTTTAATTTTTGTATCGGCCATCTAAGGACCACATGCAAATTTCAATTCTTTATTCTTTGTTCTTTTCTTTTCCTCCAATTACTTCACCTTTTGCTTTTTCATCTTTTCACTGTCTCTTCTTCCTGTCTTCAGTCAACTTTGAAACTGCGTTTTTCTCTCCCCTACCCTGGACTCCTTCCATTGTTAACACTTTTGCCCGAAAAACTTCTCTTTCAATTCCTTCTTCTGCGTGTATATTATTTTTTCTAAATCCTTTTGGACTTCTTTAATCCAACTTGATGTTGACCTGTTCCCGCACAGATATTTAAAAATCTGCTATGTTAACATATTGTCGACCATTCTATATAAATGTCCAAAAAATAATAGTCTTCTTTTTCTCATTGATTTTGTTATATTTTCTATACTTTGATATATTTCATCATTACTTCTTAATTTTCAACCTTCTGAACTTTTTCGTCGGCCTAATATTTTCCTAATAATTCGTCTTTCCAATACTTCTAGTTTGTCTAAATTATAATTCAACGCTAGACATTCACTTACATATAGGCATTCTGCCTTCACTACTGTACTGTAATGCCTTATTTTCGCATTTTTATATATGCACTTTTTATTGTAAATATCTTTAGTTATATCATATGCCCTTTCCATCTTATGAATCCTTTCTTCTATAGCAGATTTTTCTAAACCGTTCTCTTGAATAATTTCTCCTAGATACTTAAATTTTCGAACCCTCTCTATTCGACCAATATCTGTTACCAGGAATTCTGGCGCATTTTTAATGTTCGTGAGAAATTTGTTTTTTCTCCAGAAATTCTTAAGCCTGTTCTACTGGCTATGTCCTCTAAAAAATTAACTTGTGTTACTGCAGATGTCAGATGTTCAGAAAGTATAGCAAAGTCATCTGCGATGCCAAACAGTTTATTTCAATAGTTTGTTCCTTCTTCTCAACATGATTGGTGATATTTTGCATTCCTTTAATTTTTCATTCCAAATTCTTACTTCATCCTCCAGGACACAGTTGGAAAGAGTTTTTTATTATTTGACGATTCCAAAATTACACTACTTGTAAGACAGTGAGAATATCGAGAACAAAAAAAAAACTCTCAAGCAACTTCCTTCTAATGTCTTTGAGCTCTTCTCAGGAACTCTCTTCTCAATTCCTCTGTAACTAATATTTATTAACTCATTTTCCCTAACTTTTCCCTCAATTCGAATTTAGTTTTTGTTTGGTTGTTAGGAAGGTTGGAAGGGGCAGGTGTTTTTCGTTCAAGATTTCCTACAAACATAAAGCTAAAGTTGTTGGTGACACATAGATTCCCATAAGAAGTTCTCTAACTACTCTTTCTGATAGAAGATTCTTATTATATATTTTTTATGTTGATATTAGATTTCAGAAATTTAGTAATGTGTAATAGCGCACGTGATGGTCACGAATTTTGGACGCAATGTTCTGAATGTTCTCACTGTATTATACATTTAAATTTGTTGTGATTACTTAATAGCTTACTTAAGAGCTCTTTGAACTATTGTGTCACGTATTTATATTTCGGAGAATCCGAAGTCACTTATCACAACTACAAGATATTTTTAACTGTTAGCGCTCCTTTAAACATGCTCATCTTGGTATATGACTTAACAGTGTCTGTAATTCCAACTTTGTCGTGTTTACTTCCTGAACTGCTACTTGTCACGTTCCGGACGAGGCCTTTCAGTGTCTCCACCATTTTCAAGTCCTAAACTAAGTTCTAAAACGTCGTTGTTTAGGACTTGAAAACGGTGGAAACACTGAAAGGCCTCGTCCGAAACGCTACAAGCAGCAGTTCAGCAAGAAAATACGACAAAGTTAGGAGACACGCTCATATGTTTAACTCAGCATCGCCCCAACCAACATAGATCGTCTATTTATCTTATTGATGTTCAAAAGCTGTTCGTGTTGAAATATATTAGAAACTTAAGATTTTTATAAAAGACTATGCTTGTAACGCAATACAGTATTTAAATTCTAATAAAATATAAAGTTATGTAAACGTCTTTCCAATTATTGAAGTGAAGTAACATAATTAAACTGTGACATATCATCTACTAAACTGTCATGAAATGAGATTTCTCAGGCACGTGGCAGGATAAGAAACTTCAATATGGCAAAAGGAATGTCGATATACGGTAGGAGCTGAATATTATGAGTATACTGGATAGAACTGCCCAATGTCGGCTGAAATGGTTGGACCTAATGGACGACTGCCGTATCCCCAAACAACGATGGAATTATAAGCCGAAGGGCGTCTAAAGAAGCGTTGCAGTGTCCAGCACTCGTGTATTTGTTTGGGACCGGAACAAACCATTTTTGCTTTAATCCTTGTTAAAAATGATGATGACATAATTAAAAAAATTAGTATGACCTATTATTTAGATGTGATTTGGCAGCTTAATTTTTGTTACGTTACTTAAAAATGACCGTATAAATACGACCGCGATCAGTGGTGTACCTTGAATTTGGCCTGGGGGGAAGGGGAAGTCCGGTCGAGATAGTTTCATGCCAAAGGCAAAAAAAGTTAAGAGCAATCAATATTAGTATCTTCAAAGTGGTTTAAAAACGTGTGATAACCAGTGGCGAAGCTAGTAGTTAATGAATGGGTAGGCAAAAGTCTTACCTTAAATTTTTTTGTAGAGTAGTTCAACACGGCGAGTTTTCTTGCTTGTAAAATTGTCAACTACACGGTTTTTGAACAACTGGTCACTCATCAATTGCTTCACAAATATTTTTCAATAGCAATGGTGCTAAGAGAGTCTTTCATTAGTCATCGTATTGCGCAAGTAGTTTTTTATTCTTTCCAAAGTACTCATACTCCTTTCTGAAGAAGCCGTGGTAACAGGAAACGTTAAAATCAAACGAATTAATTTTGAAACTTCCACGTACACTGGTTCTAAGTCATTAAGAATTATAAAATGTAAAAGTCTTTGAGGGAACAAATGTTTTCCAGTACCTGAGTAAATGTTTTTTAATTCATTTTCCAGTCTTTCACTATTGAAAAAAGGGTATTTATTTATAAGGCTGTTCAGTTTAGTAGAAGGAAAACTATCTTTGTAAGAAATGAAGTGATTTGGATCCAACAACTCAACAAACTGGATACTTTCGAAATCACTGAACCGTACCTCCAGCTGCATAATCAAAGTGTCAAGAACTTCATAAGTTAATGTTTTCAGCAGTTTCCTGTTACTGTCATCTATATTTACCTCGCTGCTTATTTGGTGACATTTTTCAATACAAGACGACACAGTGTTTTCTGATCTCATGTCCTTGAGGATAGCAGTAGTTTTCTTAATTTCAGTGTTGCACATAATTATATCGGAGATAGTTTTGTGTTGCAGTAGAGAAAAGAGATGGTCAGTATAAACGAATATTTCCCTATAAAAACAAAGTAAGTAAATGAAATGGGTCTTTTTGAGTACGTTAAGCAATCCAAAAGCAGAATTGTACGAATCACTATCCCATCCTTCATCATTCTCTGTAATGTCCTCAAAAATTTGTTTCAAGTCACCATAGTGGGAAAAGATGGTATGAACTGCTCTGGAATGAAAGTTCCAACAGGTAGTGGATGCTTGTGGAAGTTTAAATCCTCTAGATTCTAAAAGCTGTGATCTCTTTGAGGATCTACAAAAAAATGTGTGAAATGCTGTCAGATTGTGAATGAAGAGCCTAACCGATTTTATTGTTTTAGTGCAATGCAGAAGTACGAGGTTTAACTTGTGAGCATAGCAATGTAGAAAATAATGCTCTTGGGCAAGTCTGTTTTACAAAGTGCTGAACACCTCCATGCTTTCCAGCCATTATAGAGGCTCCATCATATGTTTGACAGACTACCTTCTCAGTTACACCCCACTTTTTTAAAACGTCAACAATTAATTCTGATAAGCCTGATGCAGTCTTATCTACTGAAACATCATAAAACCCAATGAACCTTTCTATTGGACCTTCTTTTGAACAAAATCTAAAAATTATGCTGACTTGAGATCTACTTGATACGTCTAAAGTTTCATCTGACTGAATTCCAATAAAATCGCAAGAATCTAACTCCGCCTTAATCTTCTCTTGAATTATGTTAGTTACAGATTCAACTAATTCATTCTGAATATCGTTTGATGTACCTTTAAATCCTGACGTAGACTGGAGATGATCTCGAATGTACTGCTCCTGCTTAGAAAGAAGATCTAAGAATTCTAGATAATTACCCCGGTTGACTGAGTCTTCCCCTTCGAAATTACCTCGAAATCCAAGCTCCTGTTTCCCGAGAAAACACACAATATCAACAAGTCTTTCAAGAACAAGTCTATTTTGTTTCACGACTTCATTATGTTTAACAGCTTGAATTCTATCCCCTTCAGAGAGAGTATGTTCAATCCTCACGCGTCCCAGCAAACGGTACCGCTCTTCATTTTGAATATGTTTATTTGAATTCTGGTGTTTGTCTGCCTTTCTAAGAAAGTTTTTTGTTACCGTCACTGCATATAAAATCCATTCTTTTTCACCAGAAACAAGATACATGTATAACAAAAAAGTCTGTTGGTTTCGGAACAGCCTGTCAACCACGAATATCGCTCGTACCAAGAAAACTGAAATTTTCTAGATACTTTACCATCAAAATGTTTAATTTCTAAATTAGGCGTAAATCTCTTGTTTTGAACACCACATTTTTCTTCATAACTCCAAGAAGAAAACGGCTTACTTTTTAATTAGTTTAAAAGACCTGACAAAGTATTAAAAGGACCGCGTTCACTCATTCGGGCGACACACTTATATTCATACACAATAATATAACTAATTGAACTTCCAAATTTATAACTTGATTAGTTTCTATATATATGTTTAATGTCACAAATAATTTAAATGACAGTGTTGATCGTCTATTAGTTCACCGGAATCACAGGCACACTTTTAATAACCGTACAAAATAAACACGATTATAAACAACACAGGGCGCTTTAAAACTCGCACAACAGCAGTGAGACATGCCTCAACGCTACAGTGTGTGGAGCGCTGGTCAATCCCCCACTCCCCGCACTGCCAAGTCTCGGCCAACACATTGCTTACATACGATGTATACAAAAAACGCTGAGGCAGGTTCACGTTGCCTCATTCGCTTTAAACTAACTATGTCTGCTGTCACTTGTCACCATCTAGCGGTCGCTGAGTAAACCATGTAATTAGTAAATTCGACAATTACAGTAACAATGTATAATCTTTACGTTACATACTTCATACGTATTTATAATTTTTATTCTACAGAATTTTTTAGGGTAGGCACTGCCTCAATTGCCTCCATGTAACTTCGCCACTGGTGATAACATCCTGAAATCAATCCCACCAAAGTAAACGGTAATAACAACATAAAAATACGCGTTATTGAAACATTGTTTACAAAATAGGTTTCGACTGAATTGATTTTCCTATATTTCATATTTCAAACGTGTACACAAAATATGCTGTGTAATAAACTTGTTTGTATATTTAAAAAAGAGTTACGACTATATAGTTGTCAGTGAGTACTCTCTTGCCACTTCTTGTATTGAAAATCATAATCACTTGCCAACTATTTGAAAATCATCCTCATTTTCTTGAATAAGAACTATGTTATCCGCATATAGCAGGTAATCCTGTTAAGCATGGATTTTCATGCTCTCAACATGTCGTCAATGTATATATTAAACAAGGTTGGGGAAACACATCATTCCTGCCTAACTCCCTTATTTATTGGAATGTCACCAGAGAGCCAAACATTTAGATCCAGGACTACAGTTATACTTTTGTAAAGGATCTTAAATGAATTTATTAAATGCTGTTTATATCCAACTATGCAGCATAAAAATTAAGAGCTTAACAACATTCCTCAACTTTTTCGACCCTATATGGGGTCCGATCCCGTTCGTCCTCCCCCTTGTACCATATGCTTCTCTTGCGATCTTGATGTTTAACTTTCTCAGACATAGCCAAATACCTTAAGAATAATTTACATGCCTTTTAAGTCATGGACTTTTAAGTCTTAATTGAATGAAAAGTATTCAATGTAGTACGAACTTAAAATCAATATTATCACCTCATCATTAGTGATAACAATCATCTGAGCAAATGCCTGCTTTGTCATTATCTAGTGATTTCTTTTAAACGCGATGTTGTACAGTTCACTACCTAGTAGCTAACACAATGATCGCTCTATCGTGGCCTCTTGAAAAACTTTTGGCTTATAATGTAGCAAAAGTGTTACCATCTGCGAAATTTCGTTTTCATCTCAGTTTTACATTCTGTTTAGAAATTGAGAACAATTACGTACGCTTGCTAACCAGCCGACTACATAGTAACATTTCGAATGGCCGTGAACGTGGTTTATTGCGATCTGATTCAAAACAGGTACATCTGGTTTGGTTTCAGAGTTGATTAGCGTCGCGGGCGCGTTGTCGGTGTGACATTTAATATGCAAACACATTCATTGTTTGTATCTGTGTACCGCACAGACCTTGGGGACAACGGGAACGCCCAAAACATTCATTCCCTTCGAGAGTATCGTGTTTTTCTTTTTTATCCTGCCAATGTGCATACGTAATTGTTTGCATGTACCCATGAATTTGTGTGTGTGTGATGTGGGCTGATGTGAACGACCATAAATCGTGAGGGAAATATGATAATTGGAATCAGACAATAACTTTCGCGATTGTTTACAGTATGAGGGAAGACTTTATGCAGGAATACGAGAAGTTTTGTACAGTTACTCTAGTTTTGTTGCAATTACCGAATTACGATAACGGGAATCAACCATTACTGAAGAAGACCAGAACGTTTTTTCGTTGAGTTGTGCGTGCGTGTGCCGTTATGTTAGGAACTGCGAAAACTCGCGTTCGCGTGCACATCCCCCACACACACACACATACACATATTATACAAGTTAATGCCCAGATTCGGTGATATCCATGAAGGCAAGTTTGTTTTTGATGTTCGCAATCGTTTCTGCAAAGTTTGATGACCTTGCACACGTAATACTGGACAATAGACCGTTTTTCCCGGTTTGGGTACGGCCGGCCGCCATGTTTGCAGTAGGAGGCAATTAGCGTGTAGGAAGTTGCACACAGTCACTGAACTTGAGACAATCAGCTGCCCAGAAGTCGTAAATATTGTTCCGTGACGCATAACAATCAACGCAAGGGCTGTGCTTTGTGCTTTTGCATGCTTTAGCCTTTTTTTTTTATTTTTTTTTTTAGGTTAATGAATTTCTTATGGAACATCAATATATTTACAAAATTTCCTTCTTTATGAATTTGGCAGTTTGCCTGTCACGTTACCCGACCGTCCGGTTTGTGTACGTGGCTCGGCGTCGTCTGCAGTTAGGCATTTCCTGTTCCGTCTACGGAGTGATTGCCGACATCGTCTCCGTCGCAGTTCTAAACATCACCTACTATCCATAAAGGGTTCATGTGCGGTTCACACATTCCTTCTACATTTTCTTACTTTCCTGTATTTTAACGTTCCTATTAGAAATGTTTAAATCTGTCCTGATGTCTTCGTTTCTAATATGGGGTTTAGCTTCAAGTATTTAATTTAGATCTCAAAAAATGTAATTTCTGCGTATTTTATTTTGGTGACGACTGTCCAGGTTTCCTTACCATATATCAATTTAGGTAGGTAGGTGGGTACTTTCTTACTTACTATAGCCATACAACCCTTGTCGGGTTTTTGCCTCCTTCACAATGCCATTCCATTTATTCCTGTTCTGTGCTGTTATTTCCCAGTTGCCTTGATTTCTTTGTCCTTTCAGGCCTCTATTTGGATTATCTAGAAGTCTTGTTCGTAGTATTCGGGGCTGCCGTTTTCCTACATTTTCTATGTTCTTTTCCTGCCTTTTTCTGAGTCATATCTATTTTCTTGGTATCTCTCTCATTTCTACTCATAAAACGTGACCAATCTACTCTAATATTCTATATCATATAGGTATAATTTCGCTTGTTATGAAGACCCGACCTCCTCCTCTAACTTCTTCGCTTTGTCTTACGTGCGATTCGTTACTTTCTATGTCGTATCTCCTTTGTCATGCTTTTCTTTAGGACTTCGTTCTCAAAGACGTTACCATCTGTTGTAATCTAAGAGTCAGCGTGCACATCCCATTCCCAGTCAATAGTTCTATCAATAATTTGTACAACTTAACTTCGTTTCACTACTGTCCTGCCTAGAGTTCCATAAATGTACTACAACTTCTCTACACTGTTCTTAATTTCTCTGGTACTGTTATAAGCAATGTCAGTGTCTAAAAAAGTGAAATGCAAGATCTGTTCTAACGTTTCTCCTGACAACACAATCTTTTCCTATTGATATCTGTTTCTTGAAAAGCTATAAATCTTGTTTTCTTGTTTTTTTTTTGTGTATAATTTGACTTGAAATTGATGTGTATTTCCTCCAGGAGGTATAAGGATCTCTGCAAGTCGTTTTCATTTTCCTGGATAAAAATCGTATCATTAGCGTAAGGTACTTTAAATTGTGCTGTCGGGTCATATTGTTTTCAAGCTTCGAATGGTATCATCCATATATATCTTGAAAAGTGTAGTTGACTAACCGGCCGGAGTACTGTTAGACTTCGCTTCTGTTGTGTTTATTTCTGAGATAAATCAGCGCATTATACGTTTGTGTTAGGCCTCTCATTACTCAGTATGTGATGATTCTATAGCTATTACCATCCTTGTTGCTTAATATAAAACTCTGAATGGCTTTGACCAGACGTTTTTCTAAAGCGCTTCACAGAATTTGGCTGTGTACGCTGTCAGAGGCTTTGTTAAAATCCAAGAACTTTAAATACGTTGAAATATTTTACTCTCTTCTTTTATCTATATTTGTATACAATCGGTAGTAGATATTCTCTTCCAAAAGCGCTGTTGTTTATCTAATAACAACACTGCCGAAATTTTCAAGAAATGTCAGATATTAAGGTGTATCCGGATTTTCAATATAATCACACTTAAAGTTCTTCACCACTAGGTGAAGTGTTGTTAAGACTGATAGGTAACTGTTTCCCAATAATTTTATTTTATTAAACTCTGACTACTATTTCGAGTTTTTAAATTATCTTGAGACACTATACAGTCTTTTACTGTATAATGTTTTAAAAGATGATTTAAAACACTAAAGCAAATATCAGAGTTTAAAAATTTTAAATTATTGTGTAAGATTTACCAAGTGTTTTATAATGCTTAATAACTTCAAAGTCACTGACATATTCAAACCACATACTTAATCCACTTTTTTAATATTTTATTTTTAGTATGAAGGCCTCAGATATCGAACTCGTCAACCAACAGCTCGTCAAGACCTTCAACGAGCGCTAGAACTTCATCTCCGTGGGTGGTACGCGAAACTTGCGTCAGCCGTTATAACTTTGGTAGTTGCAAAAGAAAGGAATTGTTTCTAGGGTCATTATACGTGTAATGATTGCAAAAACTCACGGGGCTACTATAACTATATGCATGCACGAATATTACTAACGTGAAAATAATGATGGCTTGACGACGATTATTTTTATCAAAATAGAGCCACTACCTTGCCGGCGGATAAAATTTAATTTGCTTTCTCGAGAGGCTTGGGAATAAAAGTAATAAAAACTGAATAAACCAGGAATGCAGAGGCGTCTTTTTAATGAGTCTGCCGCAAGGTCGCTGAAGGCCGCAGTACGGTTAGAAAACCTTGTGCATTGTATTTATTTTCCGAAATAACCCGTAGCATGCGTCTTGCGTAATTACTACTGAACAATTACACTTGCTCGACTTATAGTAATTACAATTACATGTAGTCATATTTGTCCGATGTAAATAGTTAATGACTGCTAATCGTGATTAGAGTTTATCCTCTCTCTTTGATGTCGTTATTTTACTTTAAAGCGGGCGAAAGTAGTAATTGCTACTACGCCTTTAAGCTATTAATTTAAATGATAATTTTGCAGACAGCACAAAGTAAAAAAAAAAAACAATCCTTATAATAAGACAGCTTAACTGTATCTTTAATAACGATTAAACAATACAGCCAATTAATAGGACTTAATTAATTTAAAATTAAGAGTACTTATTCTTCTTATTTTACCGCTTAGAGGTTAAACTCTCTTCATTTCCAAAACCTCGATCTGCTTAATCGACATTACCGCCATCTATTAAATTCCGTTCGGGCAAGATGTGACCGTCGTGGTGGAGAGTATGTTCCGTTTTATAATTTTTTTGTGGCCCATTCTAACAGCTTTCTCGGTCATCAGTTTTGTGGCCCATTCTAACGGTTTTCTCGGTCATCAGTTTTGTGGCCTATTCTAACAGCTTTCTCGGTCATCAGTTTTGTGGCCCATTCTAACGGTTTTCTCGGTCATCAGTTTTGTGGCCCATTCTAACAGCTTTCTCGGTCATCAGTTTTGTGGCCCATTCTAACAGCTTTCTCGGTCATCAGTTTTGTGGCCCATTCTAACAGCTTTCTCGGTCATCAGTTTTGTGGCCCATTCTAACAGCTTTCTCGGTCATCAGTTTTGTGGCCCATTCTAACAGCTTTCTCGGTCATCAGTTTTGTGGCCCATTCTAACAGCTTTCTCGGTCATCAGTTTTGTGGCCCATTCTAACAGCTTTCTCGGTCATCAGTTTTGTGGCCCATTCTAACAGCTTTCTCGGTCATCAGTTTTGTGGCCCATTCTAACGGTTTTCTCGGTCATCAGTTTTGTGGCCTATTCTAACAGCTTTCTCGGTCATCAGTTTTGTGGCCCATTCTAACGGTTTTCTCGGTCATCAGTTTTGTGGCCCATTCTAACAGCTTTCTCGGTCATCAGTTTTGTGGCCCATTCTAAAAGCTTTCTTGGTCATCAGTTTTGTGGCCCATTCTAAAAGCTTTCTCGGTCATCAGTTTTGTGGCCCATTCTAAAAGCTTTCTCGGTCATCAGTTTTGTGGCCCATTCTAACAGCTTTCTCGGTCATCAGTTTTGTGGCCCATTCTAAAAGCTTTCTCGGTCATCAGTTTTGTGGCCCATTCTAACAGCTCTCTCGGTCATCATTTTTCCGTCAGTTATTTAACGTCGTCGTATAACGTTGGCCACCTAACGTCAGTTATGGTTAGACCGCTACTAACAGTTTCTGTATTTCAGTACTTTATTTTTTGCAAATAAACTGAAATCGTGATTTGTCATTGTCATACCGCACACACAACAAACATAAACACGACAGCGTTCCTACGCACATTAGGCCTATTTGGAAATGTGTGAACTGGGCAGACTCCATTGGAAAAGCGTTGATTTTTCCCCCGTTAACTTCTAAAGAACAGCACCTCGTGAAGTGATATTACGTGGCAAATATTCGACTTCATGTACTAGTCATTCAGCCTACAGGTTATTAACCATTTCCGTCCTTTTCAAACTTTTTGCTGTTCTTGTTTTATTTTTACAAGTAACTTGTTAGCACGGAGGATTAGCTCAATGATTTGGAACTCTTTTTGCATTGAATTCTTTGGCGAAACCGTGCTGTGTATTCGGCTCTAGGTTGACCAAGTGTTAGGGCATTACACTAGCCTGTCTAAAGTAGGCGGGCGTTAGTTAGTAACAATACGACACCAACAGTGAACACACAAAACGGCCTCCCCACAGTGCAGGTAGTCATACACTGGTTCCTCTGTAGTGTGAGCTGTGTGGCTGGTTCCTCTGCTGTAGCTCCTCTGTGAAGAAGGCGCAGCAACCTATGAGCCTAATGGTTAGGGAAACGTGGTGACGAATTTGTTACCATTTTTTTTTTGTATTCCACGGTTCAGATTTTATCCCTACTCTAATTCCTAAGAGAAAACATTTCTGTCCTACCTGTCACTACGATTTCAGTTATCCTCTCCCCCCCAACAAATTTTTTTGGCTATTGACCTGTTTGTGTTTCAATTCTGTCTCTTCAGTGGTCGAGGCAAATCTCTCTTTCTTTAAAGTATTAATTATACTTTAAAGCCATTTTTGGACGAATTTTATTTGATATCTGATGAAAAAATATTATTTCCAGACCGATCACGTAGGGACCGATTACGTATGTTCTTTCCGTTCATCAGCCGTACGTAATTCGGTCGGTCTATAAGATGCAGACCCTAAAATCCTTGGGCTTGATCCTCTACAGGTTGGGAGCTGTGCGGTTGGGCTGGTAATCCACCCACGTTACATAGAAGGATGACGAAGGGGTGGAGGACTGAACGGGATATTAGAAGTAGAACAGCCATAGCGACGGAAGCGTTAGATATGAAGAAAGACGTTTTGTGTGGCCCATAAAGAGAGTAATGGAGGTTTATGTAAAATATCTTACTTTTTTATAGTTCAGCAACATGGAAATAAGACAGATGAATAGATACAGGATTTGAGGGGGTAGAAATGTGGGTTGGAGGCGGGTGAAAGAATACGGAGCTTGTACAGAATAAGCAATGAAGAGGTCAAAATAATAAGGATAGCTTGTGAAGGTTATAAAAAGAAGAAACCAAAGCTGGACTGAACTTTTAACAAGATCTTGCGGGTACACAGAAAGAAGAGACGGAGGAGAAGATTGAAGCTCTTTCATGACACATAATCAAACCTGAAATAACGACGACGGTGGTGTCGTCCGGGATCTGCCACACAGCTGAATACAACACGATAATGACAATGATGTTTAAGGAGTTATTTAGAATCTTAATTTTTGGTTTACAACTTATATAAAATGCAAATTATAACTGAACGAATACTCGGTTTTAATTCACCAATTTGGCATTTGTCTGTCTGTCTACTTTTGGGGTATACCTAACGATAACTTTTGAATGCAACAAACGATTTTCGTATAACTTCGCATGTATATGCATACTTATGCCCCACAGACTCCTGTTGTTTTTTAGGTAGACTGCCTTCCAAATAAAAAAAAAATGTGGGCGGGGGAAAAGACTACGAGGTGAAAACATTTTGAAAATAATCGCAAAAGTCCATATGGAGTATCAGATTAAAGCGAATTTTGACCAAAATCGGAATATAGTTTAAGATTCATTTTTCACAAGTATCCAAGTCACTTGAAATTATATTCACAAACTTACGTTAATAGTTCCGTCAGTGACTTACTTTTTTGTCGTTACGACGCGTTTCAAGACGTATGTCTCATCATCAGGTGTTTCACTCGATAGGAGGTCGTCAATACATTAAAATAAAATAAATAAACGAACACATAAAAACACAATCGTGAACGGAACATATACGGCCGGTGCGCACCGCGTGAAGTCGAGCCCGCACTGTTGTCATTACTGTACGTTATTTACTCAGTAGTCCGTGTGTTTCAATCTTATCTTGGATACTAATAACTACGTCATATAGTGAGTTTGATTGGAACTGCAGTTGATCATTTAATAGGAACTCAGGGATATTCTTACTATTATTTGTGTCACTACCTTTAATTTTACTGAGAATGTTTTGTGCCTTATATATTTCAAATTCTTCACCGGCCGTATATGTTCCGTTCACGATTGTGTTTTTATGTGTTCGTTTATTTATTTTATTTTAATGTATTGACGACCTCCTATCGAGTGAAACACCTGATGATGAGACATACGTCTTGAAACGCGTCGTAACGACAAAAAAGTAAGTCACTGACGGAACTATTAACATAAGTTTGTGAACGGAATATAGTGTTAGGTTTTGGAAATTTTAGAACTTTAGGATACCAGAGTCCAAGAAAGCCTCGAAACTTTGAATAATTATAACAATCCGTCCGTGTATCAAACTGAAGGCAACTGAACGTCAAATGTGGAACATCAGGTAACTCAAAATATAAACTCGCTATCTTCAGTAATTTGACAAACTTAATATCTCTCAACACCCTTTGCAAATTTTGGTCCACTTCTAAAAAGTTTGAAAGTTATCTTTGTAATGAACTTTAAATATTGTTATCAGTTATGTACACTTGTGACAATTTAGATATATTTCTATAGATATAGGACTATGGATATCCATAGATATATTTCTATGGATAGATCTATATTTCTATAGATGTCTATGCAAACATAAACTTAAAAGCTGGAACCAAATTATTTGTCACTGAGGAGTTATAGTTATAAATTTGACTAAAATAAAACCAATGCAATAATGCAGTTTATCGTATGTTTGTCTACTTAAAATTATTATTTTATTAAAAACATTATACAGTGTGTGAATGTGTGTATGTTTGTATGTAAGCAAAGTTAAGTGTTTAATAAGCCAATATCAGACTTCCTATATCTTTAGCTATGGTTGTGAGAAAGAAAATGGAAAATTTTTGAAAGAAGTTATATATATATATGTGTGTGTGCGCGCGCGCGCTTGTGCGTGTGAGCATACATGTGTGCATTTCATTCGGGTTTGATAACTTGAATCGAACAGTGTATGTGTTCCTCGTAACATTTTCTTGTTATCAGTGACTTCAATGACGGTTAAGAATGATTGCGATCAAGTCTAAGCTATAAATTCTAAGTAGCCTACGTTGTGAATAACTCGCATACACTCAGTAACCTGTACTAATTCTAACCTGCGATGACTGTTACTGTACGCGCGTGCGTTAGTGTTCAAGCGAGTGTGCAAGTTGGCACATGTTGATATTCATATTATAGGTCTATATTAGCAATTACACATTTATATTGTTAATTGTCTGTGTACAGAAGGTATACGAGTATGTTTATATGTCTGTACAGCCTATGCACAATACAGAGAGGGAGTTAAAATAGTACGAAAAGGACATACAGAAGTAAATGACAGAAGTGAATTTATTAATTTAACAACTTGTAATTTCTAACGGACAGTCTAAGAATAACAAACAAAATTCCAATCACAGTCATCCTGACCTTAGAATCCTCTCTCGGGAACAACCCCAACGGAAGACAAATATATAAAGCGTCACATAGCCAGGAGTCAAGTAGGTCTGCAGTACGCCTTGAAAATGTGTCGAGCGCTCAGTCACCTTTTTGTGTCACTTTTTCGGTTTTGTTATTAATAATAAAAGCCGCATTACTTAATTTTGTATTTGTCTCCAGATCACATTTCATACATAAACCTTGCTAGACGTTAATAGGCTACACATTTTGTTACCAAGGTTTAATTGTTGTGGGCGAGCCGGCACAGTGGTAACGTCTCTGACTCATAATCAGAGCGTTGCTGTGCTGCCGATGTGGTGAGATCGAGTCAAGGTCACGGCTCGATTTGCTCGTCCACCCGCACGTACGCGGAGAAATAATACGTACGTCATAATAATGGCATACCCGGGCCAGATAAGTAACAAGGGCACACAATATATAGCCTACTACACACATAAACAACACTCTTACCCCCCACCGCACGGCTTGCCCCCGGGCGTGGGTTAAAAGGTTGGCTAGTATCTCTCTGGCTGGGGTGGGGCGTGAGTTCTATCACAGCCGGAGGGCGCAACAGGTCTATGACCTAATCCCTGAAGTGGAGAAGAAGAAGAAGAAGAAGAAGAAGAACGTTTAATTGTTTATTGGCAATTTGGCAAAGTAAGTTTACATCAAACCTTAAAAATTGTGATTTTTGTATCAACTTTGTGGATTTTAGAACAATTATCTCGGAAATTACTGTAAATACTGTTACAGAATTATAAAAACTGTCAAGCTATAAAACATATAGAAACATTCATTTTGCTGTAAAATATTTTGCTTATACGAGTACTAGAACATTTAAAGCTCCGAGGGTGTGTTGTGTGTACTCAGTGTATGTGAGTGTGAACAAGAAAATATGAATGGTTCTGAACGTTTCAATTGTTATATTAAGTATTAGCAATTTTTCAGCAAAACAAAAACACTCATAACTCTAAGTGTATGAAATGCATATGGAATGTTTGCAGACCTGTTTGTGTGTGGGGTGGGGCGATCTCGTTGTAAAAGACTTTCAAATTGTAAACTTATTAAAGTAAAGAACAACATTAGTTTATTAGGTTTTGGTAAACCTGTTTTAATAAAAGTTTCAGCCAATTTGGTATCAAAGAAATGATTTGCCAATGGACTAAATACTATTTAGGTACAGAATTAAATCAGGTTTCAGGTAGCCGACTATTAAAACAAGTAAAGTTACTTAAATGGTGATAACAAATTCATTGAGTTACAAACACGTTTCACTTAATTAGAGATATCTCAAAGTTCTTTTCTGTTTAGTCAATAAAAAAAAAATACCAATGAAAATAAAATTGCAGATCCAGAATAACTCACGCACGTAAATCTCAAGGTCGACTGCTTAACAAAATGTCCATCTACGTACGCCAGGTATCCTGTAATGTCTTGACTAACAATTGGAGCTGGTTCCATGTGTTTGATTTTACAGCAGCCCAAATATTCCGTACCAAGTAAACACCGCTTGTCAGCTTTTCTGTTATTTTAACCCCCCTCCTCCTCCTCCTCCTCCTCCTCCTCCTCCTCCTCCTCCTCGCTGTCTTCTTTTTCGTTGTAAACGCTTTGGTCCTATATGGAACGTTGGCACCTCTTAAAATTTTCTATCTAATTAATATCTGACTTACCCTCCCGCGTACCATGGTTAACGGTCTCCATCAGAAGGGCCACTTCTATAGTACGCGCTATGTGTCTAGCGTATTGTTATTTCATGTATGCGATCTTCTTACAACAGATCAACAGAGACATCTGCCCAATCCATTCAATCTCTTTCCGTCTGTCAATAAAATGCACAAACTTTGTCTCTGCATAGCTGCTTAATTCTTTACGTGATTGCAGCCTACTTATTATGTGTTTCATATTGCTCTATGTTTGAACTAGGTATGTTCAGAACAAAATAATTATTAAATACATTGACTTTTTTGCTTCGGGGTATTCCCTTATCGTGACATGAAAATAGCCTTCGTTAACTACTACACAGAAACATATCATAAATGGATTAGCGTGGTCCCATTATTAGTAATTTACTTATTTGACCTTCTTGCTTGTTACAATTTTCTTCAAAAGCTATAACTTGGGAACAGCGTGTCTCGGACGTGATTCATGCCAATAGGGAAGCGATTTTGTGGAAAGCATGCATTTTGTTTGTGTTCCTGGCTTTTATCAGCTTTGCTATTCGTACACCAGGAGTCTATTCGCACACAATGAATTACATCCATTCTGCCAAATTAAATAATAGTTTTTATTTAGAAATACATGATAGTGTCTCTTATGTAAAGTAAGGTAGTCTATCTTACAAAGTAACATACAGCAAATATTTCACTTCACCTTCCATATTAAAGGTGGAAAAATATGTGTTCAGTTACACAAAAGAGAAAATCTTGACGTGGTATGGGCAGGTAAGAATAACTGAAGGTGATAAATGGTAAGGGTTACAAACGGGATTCCTTTAGTAGAAGAAAAAGAGGGAGTCCTTGAAGCTTGAAGGCCCTGGAGAGAGGAAGTGAAAAGACAAGCTGTCAGAGACGACTGGAGAATATGGCTGACAGGAGGGATGCAGCTGTAAAAACCATATGTGTGTGTGTGCGCGCGCGAGCGTGTGTGCGTGTTTGTGTTAATTACATTTAAAGTTTTTTAACATCATACAGCATTTCTTGATGAATGACCTTGTACTCAACGATATATTACTGCCAATTTATCCGTTTAACTCATACAAAAAGTTGATTATTATTGGCTAACAAAGTAATCAATGGTGTAGCCGAAAGGGGTTATGGGGGTTACATACAATCGTCCAATTAACTAGGCTCCTAGGGATGTTATGGGTCCTAGACATCTTAGGCAGCTATACGGGATTGTGGACTGCCTAGGACTTGTGAACAAGTCTACTTCACAGATGCTTTGCGACATGTGCTTTTTCATTTTAATCACGAATTCCTTCCAGTCATTAAAGACACAAAATCGACGTTTTTCAGATTGTACAGCAACTATAAATAAGGGGGGGGGGACAGGAATCCAAGCTGGACTGAATGCATGGCACATTTGGATCTTTTCGTAACATTCAGCTTACACTTGGTTGTTCGGCCATCTCATACAGTGATATGAGTTCACTACTGCACGCACACACACACACACACACACACACTCGGGCGCGCGCGACTTCTTTCATACGTGGGAGTATAATATCTGTTGTAATATTTATATTAACTATTACATATTTATAATTACACAAATACAAATTACTTAAAAATACAAATGTGGCGCGGACTGGAACAGTCGTAACATTTGGGACTCACAATATCAACGGTTGTACTGAGGTCGTGGGATAGAGTCAAGGTCATGTCTGTGAGTCCACCTCTATCGCTAGGGCCAAATAATACACTAGTCTTGTCTGGCATTACTGGTAGACAAACAACAAAAGTACACTTACACTACACACACACACATCATGTGGTTCGCCACCGCACTATATGGCTGATTTCTCGCTGGCGATTGTGGAACGTGAGTGGAACTAGACTATAGGGCACAGAAAGCGGGGGAAGAAGGAGAAGGAAAAGAAGAAGAAGAAAAAGAAGAAGAAGAAGAAGAAGAAGAAGAAGAAGAAGAAGAAGAAGAAGAAGAAGAAGAAGAAGAAGAAGAAGAAGAAATACAAAGTACGAATATAATAGTTATTATTCTACTACTTCTTAGCTCCAACACAGTATCGAATCCACCGTTACTTAGTATACCGCTTTTTGTTTTCAATACTTGCAATGGCGCTCATAGAATATTAATGATCCCATAATTTTTGGACTTTAATGTGCCACATTCGCTCTTTCATTCCTGTATAAATTAAATCAATTCAACCAAAAAATTGCTTAAAATTTCTGTGTTAAAAGTACATGATTACTAAAACAATTATTATAAAACATTATCTAACATATATTCGCAGTATAGTATTCAGAACTTGAGATGAGTTACAGTTTTAAAAATCTGTTTGGAAATTGAATATCTAACCCGAAAGAAGTGGCGCAAACGATGAGTGTTTCTGTCCTATCTGGGCTTCTAATCAACTACAAATTATCCAACCTTTGTGCTGCAAATAATTTTCCCACTCGTTTTGATCAAGGTCGAAAAGTTTTGGAACCTCTGTACATTTTTGCAGGACTTGACCATGGTTAAATTCCTGCAGATCCCGTATGGCAAAGTAAATGTTGAAAAACTAGAATGCTGAGATGACAGCATTGTGTGGAGTAAAATTCTGGGAAGAGAGGAAAATACATAATTGGAAGTTGGCTGCAATTGGAATAAACCGTTACTTCAGTAGACGGTCTGTGTGTGTTAGTCTGTAGCACCCTTGATAACGATAGTAATGAATCATTTTTTTTTACGAGGGAGACTGTGGAAAACTCATGTTCGCCGCAGGAGGGTCCGCACTCCTACGGTGTGTGGGACTCGCACCCACCAAAACCACAAACCCTGTTGTCCACGGCATGGATCCACCTTGGGACTCAGCTTTCGCAATACTTCAAGGTGGTGTCATTTGTACTTCATGCTGTGGACGTTCATCTGTTTTAAACCTTCAGCGGGTCCGCGTTACCTGTTTTCTGCTATTCTGTTAGCGGCCCTAGCAAGAACATCTTCGGCTTCCTTCTTTCGCCTTAGTACCTTCTCTATGTAAGCTGCTACCTGCTCCCAACAGTGTTCGCTCTCCAGCATTTTTCCGATGATATTTTCAGGCGAGATCTGTCCCACTACATTTTCCAGTGTTTGCCTCTCTGCTTTCCATCTATCACAGGTGAAAAACGTGTGATTCACATCATCCAATTCTTGTTTACAGAAAATGCAATCTGGCCTGTCTACTTTCCCCATCCTATATAGGTAAGCCCGGAACAGGCTGTGGCCAGTTAGAAACTGTGTTATGAAATAATTAATCTCGCCATGTTTGCGATCAGTCCACTCAGCTAACTGTTTTATGAGCCTAGCGGTCCAGCTTTCCTGCCACTGAGCCATAGTACGAGCCCTGGCCTCCTTGTGAGCTTGCACAGTATCTACTTGGCCCTTCCTCTTGTAAACCAGTTTCCGTTACCATTAGTAAACCAGTTGCCATTAGTAATGAATAATAATAATAATAATAATAATAATAATAATAATTATTATTATTATTATTATTATTATTATAGTAGACCCAGGAATAAAAATAATTTTAATAGAACATACTTGAATACAGTTCTGTTTGTGGACGATCAGGTAATCATCCAAAACAATGAATGCGGACTCCAGAGATAGATTTTCAGTTTCAAGTCGGTTACAAAGCACATCACGAAAATATCTGTTAGAAGACAAAAAACTGTAGTTTATTTTGGGCAAATACTTCTTACAAAGTGAAAAAATATTAGATAATAAAGTAGAGGGCAGGTTGGTGACAAGAAGACATATACATTTCCGCTATCTTAGTTGTGATGTCACTTGAGACGTAGATCATTGTGTTGATCACAAGTTGGCCAAGTTTCATTCAATACGTGGACCAATTCGTCAACTATTTTTAAGGAAAACAAGGAATGAGACTCTATTAATTTTTTTTAAGGTAGTGGCTATGCCAGTGTTGTTGTATGGTTCTGAACGTGGATTCCGGTGGAAAAACATGTTAGTAGACACCACAGTTGAGTTCCTTGCGAGTTGTTCACACGGAGGGATAAGCTTTACAGTGAATATGTAAGCTAAGATTTGAAAATGTTTAATGCATACTGTAATATCGTATTGCGGAAAACAAAGAGAAATGGATTGCTTATTTGAATAGGATGCCAGATGGCAAGTTGCCCAAGGAAGTTTGGCAATTAAAGGCTATTGCACAAAGAAGTAAGCCTACCGGAAGCGTTGATGGTATGGGACGGGAATAATAATAATAATAATAATAATAATAATAAAAACTGATAATAACAAAAGCAATTGGTCACTCAATTTCTTGAGTTCCATGTGTTGCGATCGGTGACTCAAAATTCACATTCCTTTAATTTCGTACAGGCTTATACGATCCTTGTTTCTTCACATACCCTTTTCCAACTGACACGTTCCGCAACGTGCCCCCCCCCTAATCTTACAATTCCGGTACTTATTACATCATCCATTATTTATCCTCCCATAGATTTTTTGCCTTCCTCTTCCACTCAAGTCGTTCGACTTACAGTTGGAGATCTTTAAACTGTCCCCAGTTTCTTGCTTCAAATTCCACCAAATTCTTTGGCTCTTCATTAGCCTTATTATAAATTCTCATTTCAGCGTTTCTTTTATTTTACAGTTTGTTACGGTCTGATATTAATATTCTTTTATTTCCGTTGGCCCCAGGATTCTTCTTATAATCTTCCTTTCGAATTTTCGCAACCTTTCTTCGTCTTTCCTTTCAAGCACATCGTTTTCGCCGTATGCGTCACCAACATCGGTTTTACGAACATGGATGCCCATAGAACGATAACAGACACGATATAGTAGCGAGAATTGAGTTAACCCTGCCACTTTTCTGGTACGAACAATACAAAAATCTGCGTGTAGACTATCCGGAACTTAAAAGAGGGGCAACCAACAATATTATGGAATGAAAGAATGAGATGGAAGTTAAAATTCCAGAGTTTAGAAGAAGGAGAGCTTTAGATAAGAATCGGCAGAGGTTTCACGTGAGGATTTAAGGATAGCTGTAACAACCGCTTGTATAGGTAGTATGTATTTGAAGTCAAATTGAGAAGTATACAATTTGACTCCCAGGTAACGACGAGCAGAATAATACTCTATGTGCGAGTGCTTGTACAGCTGCTGCTGTCTCCACCATCCTGCACGCCAGAGGCTTCTGTCTTTCCAGTCTCCTCGCTGAAATCTTTTCTACATCTCCTCACCTACTCACATTTATGTCCTCCTTCATCTACAGTTTCTTGAGTTTACTCCGTTTCCACCTTTTAGTCGCAACCCGTTTTAACAACTTTCGGGACCAACGATCATCGTGGTAGTTCCACGTGGCCATACCAAAAGAAGCTTTTCGTATGTATTTACAGTATTTAAAATTATTTTGTCAAAACGAAGTTGTTTCATGATATCTTTATTTTTAATGCACTGCAGCCTGGGACTCCACAAGATCTTCTCTTGAAGCCCACTTTCACTGCTTGGACAGTAGCGGGACTTTGTTTGATTTATCTCTCAAGTTTCAGAACGATAAGCGACTCTGCTTTCTAAAATACCAAACTAAATTATTTTTTTGGTTTTGTGGGCTATTTTCCAGCTCTAAAGCACAGAATTTGTTTTCCTATTTTCTGTTTCCCGCTTTACTCGTATTTTCCGTTGTTTTACTTTGCCGCTGATATCTTTATCATTTCTACTATCTTGTGTTACGTCAACCCAAGATAATTAAAAAAATAGTGTTTTTTTATAATATGCGAATCTATTAGCACATAGCTTCTTCATTTCCAATAATCAGTTGCTCGGTATTCCAAAATTTACGACGAGGTCCCAAGATTAGTTTTGTTTATGGAGCAGAATGACATTAACATTTTATTTTTTATTTTTTGTTTTTCTTTTATATAGCCTAAAGGTACCATATAATGTTATTATTTATATTCTTAAAGCGATCGATTTCGGTCACAGACCATCATCAGGTTATATAGCACATTCACAATATTATAAAACCATATTATTGTACGGTGTACCTTTATTTGAGACACCGATGTTCGGTCAGCGACAAGCACTTACTTCAACGCCAGCGTAATTATACATATTCAGAGTACACTTGATGTCTTATAACGGTCTATTATGAGTCATCAAAATATTACGACAAGCCGGGCGTTAATACGGAAGATGATACTCATTCTTCGGCCGTATAAGAATTAATGAACAAGTGACACTATCTGTAGCCTGGCTGGCGCACGCAGCCGCCGGCCGTGTAATAACGTTTTAATCCAAGCGCACGTTTATTTTCTTTTTATTTCTGTACGATGAACTACCGTTACGCGAGTGTGTTGAAAGCAGAGGAGGACGAGGTTCACGCTGCTCAAGTCTTAATTACCACACGGTACTCGATTATGTCTTGTTTTTGTTACACCCATTCTTCGTGTTTGGTAGCGTTTTAATTTCAAAAGCGTTCTGATAGAGTTCTTGTTTTGAATAATATGATGTTATTATCGCACGATCTGATAATATTAGTCGTGCTATCAATGGCGACGTGAGGTGCATATGTCTTTTTGCGGGTCTCGTAGAGGATTCACTCTGGAAAGATGGGACTTGTTATATTTTACATTCCACACTGAATGGTTTGGAGCCATTCACAATGAATCAACAGAAATATTACTTACAGAGTTATTAGTGCAAATGAAATAAAACTCCCTGTAAATGACGTTGCTTGGGGAAATCAACAGAACGAGTAGTCAATTGAACATGAAGACGAAAATAATTTGATATTTGAAACTCATACGAGAAACTTTGAGAAAAGAAGGGAATTTAATTTGAAGATACACCTTGCCTTCATTGACCACGAGAAAGATTTTGATAGAGTTAAGAGATCCAGTATGTGGGACATTATGTGTAAGAGGGGTTATCCTAAACATCTTGTAGACGTTATAAAGAGCTTACACTATTGTACAAGGACAGTATTGTCAATAGGAGGGGATTGGACAGAAGAGATTAATTAAACAGGGAGTACGCCAAGGCTGTAGCATGTCTCCAACACTGTTTAATACTTATATTGATGACATAGAGCGTGGAAACTACGAGTGAATCCTGGAAAAATTAAATTAATTAATAGAACACACATGAATACAATGCTGTTTGCGGTTTATTAAGTAATCATCTAAAACGGCAAACGGTAACTCCAGAGATCAATGTTCCAGTTACAGCAAGTCTTTTCAAATTACAATATGAAAATTTCTGTGCAGAAGACAAAAATGATGTTACTTACGGCCAAATACTCCTTACGGACTAAGACTGAATTGGATAATAAGAGTGTAGAGCAGGCGTCAGATTTCCGCTATCTTGGTTGTGACATCACTTAGGCCTATGATGTAGATTACGCTGTTGATAGGACACAAGTCGGCTAAGTTTCAGTCAATACGCGGCACAATTCGTCAGGCGTTATGAAGGAAAAGAAGGGAAGAAACTCAACTAAAATTTTATAATTTTAGTTATCGTACGGTGCCAGTGTGCCAGTGTTATTTTCCGGTTTTGAAACTTGGGTTCCGGCGAAAAACATCCGAGTGGAATAAAGCCATCGGGGATGAGATTCTTGCTATCTATTAAAGGTTGCACACACAAAGGAAGCCATTCGTAAGGAGCTGAACATTTTAAATATCCAAGATCGTATTGCAGAGAACAAAGAGAGATGGATTGTTCATCTGAATAGGATGCCAGAGGGCACGTGGCCTAAGAAAGTTTGGCAATAGAAGCCTGTTGGACAGCAAAGTATAGGAAGACTTAAGAAGCGTTGGTGAAGTGGGAATGTTCCTTTGTGACCGGAACAGGTGATTCGCCTAGTCCCTGATAGAAGAAGAAGAAGAAGAAGAAGAAGAAGAAGAAGAAGAAGAAGAACATTAATAAAAGCTGTAAAAAGCCTATATACTCATGCAAATAAGAACAGGATTTGTAGTGTCAAAGGTCTTAAACCTAGGGTGTTGTATTTCACCGACTCTTTTTAAATTGAAGAGAATTTGAAGAGATTTTGTATGGAATACAAACCGGTCTTCATATCAGTGACATTACATCTCGAGTGATGACAATAGTGTCGAAAAATACGTAAAATCTGCTGTTTTGAACTGATCGTCGTCAGTTTTTGTATCTATAACAAACGAGTGTAAATGAACTCGAAACCTAGGAACGACAACTGGTGAAGTCGACGACCGGCCGGAATTCTGTTTACGTACAGAAAGTGTTGAAACCAACTCGTCGCCACTACAGCTAACTGCGTACTCAGATCATTCCGACGAACACGGTACACCTTCACCTCAAATACAGATGCAGCAGCTTCTGGCTTCTGTTTCTTAGAATGCCCCTACCGTGGCAAGAGAGTGCGTGTGACGTAAATTGGAACTAACTTAACGGTACACCAATTGGCGGACAAAGCTAGCCAAGGCCCGGGTCGGGGTCTGTTTAATCGCTATAGTTATAGGCCTACAAAACTATTGTATAGTTTTTCAGTAATATGTACATAACATTTTACTTATTATTTGTAGATTTCATTGAAATAAAAAATGGAAACATAAAACGGTAAAAATCAAAGTTTTATTCACTGACAATTAAATTAAATTAAAATTATATTACAATTACGAGTCTTTATTTTACGAAATGTGTCTACAATGTTAACAAGATCCAAAGAAAATATAGTTTTCTTTCCGTAGATAAAGTGATAAAGTTTTCAGTCTTTCCTCATTTACCGTTGACCTAAGGTTACTTTACTTCACTGACTTAATTTATTAAGATTAATTTAATTTAAATTGAGTTAAAAGTTAACTTTAATTTGACTTATGAGAAACTTCTTCCACACAGACACACAAATTGTTAAAAAATTCTGTAGGGCGACGAATAAGTTGGGTATGGATTCAGTTAGGTCTCGTTTAACAATAAGCAGAAAAACGTTTTGGCTGTACTTGTAACTGCTGCTTCTGCAGTGGCATTAGTAGCGCGTACGTGTCGTGGAATAATTTTACTTCTTCCATCAGTTGTTCTTTAATAAAGTGACCACATACAGGGCTGACTTTTTTGGCTGGTTTTAAATCATTATCAGAGACTTCCGTGAAGAATTTGGTTGTACGATATTATGTGTATTTGATGTTGCCTGAATGGGAGAGTACGTTTCCACAATTCTTGAATAATTCGGATTGGAAAATTCGTATTGTATAGTTAAGCCTTTCTGTCTTTCCTCACTTACCGTTGATCTGAGTTTTGGGAAATACTTCACACAACACACACACACACACACACACACACACACACACACACACACACACACAAACTTATATCGTATGGTAATTCACCTGGTAGTCCTTTTTCAATTTCCATTGATGTCAGTACTCATTAATAGACATTTTTGGTTAATAAAGTTTCGACAAAGCCTTGTCGAATGGCCTTGTCGACAAAGCCTTGTTAAAAAACAGTTTTTAGTAATAGGGTAAAAAAAGAAATTAACAGTTGTAGTTGGAACCTATACGATTGGAGCCTCACTGTTGAAGGGGCCCTTGACGGATTGCTGATGCTCTTATATGCGCCACAGAATGACAGCACTAATCTATGAAACCCGATTAGTTGTCGGGACGACCAACTAACGATGGTCCGAGCAGTTTATATCAATTATTATTACCACCACTGCGACTTAATGTTTTCGAATTTCGTCTGTTACTTCTCTTATCTGTTTATTTCTTTATCAACTAGTCTTTGTCCGTTTGATTTATATCTTCTTACTATTAATAACAATTACTTGCATGCATTCTCAGCATGTATGAGATTTTTACGCCATTTCATATGGTTCGATTTAATCTTCCCATTTATCAGGGATGCAGCCAGCATTACTTTATGGAAGGGGGTTCTTTGGAGTAGGTTTTAGATTTTTGTGAATTAAATTACTAAATTATAAAAAAAAAAACATTATTTGCTATTGCTGCAACTGTGAAACATAAACATTCATGTAAAATTTAACATTGTGTGTAAGTCATGAAACATTAAACATAATACCTTACATTACAGTACGCATAAGGAACTTACACCTTTCTCCAATCTTCTCCAGATTCTGATAAAATGAAACGTACCGATTTGTCGAAACTTCGCCTTAGTGAGTTAAAGCTATAATATTTTCAGCTAATGGAATGAAATCGATCTACTCGTTTTGCCAAAGGAATAAATGAAAATTTCGTAAAATGGACACTGCAGGCCTTGAAAACAAACGTTTCAAAATCGCGCTACGTGGTTGGCCGCACATTTTGTTGAACTTGACATACAAATCAGTTCACCAGCAGAGGTTACGGACCGTTTGTATGTGGGACCTTTATAGGTTTTCGTATGTGTGGAGTAACCGACATTGTAAGATTTTACTTGCTGCTTGTTTTTGAAATGATAATAAAATGCTAAATTAAAAAAAATAAAATAAAAGGTTTTTAAACACAGATCGAAAAACCTTAGGCGGATCTGTATAAAATTCAAATAGCAAAAAAGAAATTGTTTAATATACACATTTTTAAAGGTGCTGTAATTAAATTACTGAAATTATAAGTAATCGTAAACCGAGTTGTATATATTGCAAGCTGAATAAAGATTTGAAGCCTACTTCTATTCTACTAGCTAAACATTTAAGTTTTCTTATTCTGCCTGATTTCTTTCAGGTTGAGGAGTAATGTCCAAACCTCAGTGGCAACTTCTCACGTTTATCACCGAAAATGAATTTTTTGTTCGTAATAATAATGTCAATGGGAAAAAGTGTTCTCAGTTATACAGACTTCTTTAAATATACTCTGACCAGATACTTAACGAAGATTTGAAACATTCGTAAGTGCTATGTATAAAGTGTGTGCATTCGTATAAATTAGGAATGCCTTTATTCCAGTCAGCTTGGCTTTTCTTTGGACTGTAATAGTCAGTCATGCGTGCGTTTCTAAGAAGATTTCAGTATGTTAATATTTATCTGGACACGTCATTCGGAAGAATTCTCTCATGCGCTCGGCAGAACGTGTTGACAATAGCCCGCTGCACTGAATACCAAACAGAGTATGTTAGGACGGAGCGTGTGTATGCAAATATACGTACATATACATGTCCCCACCCGTCTTAGCCAGAAACTGAATATCTTTGTTACTGTATAGGCCTAAACTAGTTTACCTGCACATATGTAATGTAATTATTGCAGCCGTATTATAATAATTTGATGTAATAGGAACTTTCCTAATTACTTTGAATTTTCCTAGGAATAGCTGAAAAAAATTATTGTCTTAGAAAATAATTAAGCGATTACCATTTATATTTTTTTTTTTAATTTGTATTTTGAATAAATACAACTTGATTAGGTATCTAAAGAAATTTGTAATTATCTTAGACCGATATGTTTTATAAAGACGATCAAGTGTTTGGTATACTGATAAAAAATGTAAGTTTCCAACTACTGAAATTTCCCCAAAATCAACCCTCACCTGGACGTATACAAACGTATACAAGACTTATTAAATTAAATTTTTGTTAATACTTTTATCAATAAATTAAAAAAAAAATATTTTTTCAATATAAATGAAACCTTTGAACTGCGTTATTTAAGAAAATGTTACCGGCAGGATGTAAAATTTAAAAGGTTCAGTAAATTATCTCGAGTTTTACTGAATGCTTAAAAATTCAAGAGACAGCGTTTTCGTTTGTAATATCTCGTATTTAAGACATAATGACACGCAAATAAAGTTCTTCAGGACTGCGGGTCCAGTAATGGGCATAGGCCGCCCTTCGAGTTTTACATCTGTCTTCCTCTTGAGTGATTCTTATCCATGACAGCCTTTTCACCGTTACGTCATTGGATGTCGATTTTTCTTCTCCCGTTCCTGGTTACCATCTAAGGGCATGCCGTGACATTTGTCCTGTATAGTTCTACTTTCACATACATTATTTCTTCCTTACACCGAAAACACTCTCGTTTGCTATCTAATCCACACGATTCTGTTCCTAACACTCTGTGAAATGTCCGAAATTAATTTTTCTATCCTTCTTTGAGCGTCTTGCAAACTGTTTGTTACCTGTCCCATGCGGATAATTTAGAGCTGCGTATGTTTCAGCAAGAGGGAGCCACTAATAATGCATCAAACGTTTGGTTCTTACGCTTTGGAGAGATTTACGTGATCAACTTATCTTTGCTTTTTTCGCTCATTTGTTTCAACATGACAATTTAGTCCAATTTAAAAGTTGACTTCCTTTTCCTACTTTTCCTGTCAAGTAGCACGATTATCCATATGTAAGCCTAAACCGGCATTTAAATTTGCTAAATCATCTAAACACCTCATTTGGGATATTTCTATTTCTCTCCCATGTCTCCGATGTAGGCCTATTATGTTCTCGTTTCACTTGTAAAATTGTGGCCCACGAACTTTCATTTTGCCCTAACTACGTCATTTTGTTCTCCAACGTCTTTGTTTTTTACCTGCTCCACTCGTTCCTTTTCCTCTATGTTAAATTCATATGCAGTACATGTGTTACTGATGCGCTTTGTGTCTTTCAGGTTTTGTCCATATTAGTTTTTGTAAACGTCCAAATCTGCGGTGCGTAAATGAAGACAGATGGTATTCACTGACTAAAATATTTGGGCTTACGTTCGTTATTGTAAATTATATTTTTGAATGCCGAATAGAATTCGCTGAATGCTGCCCAAGTTTGCCTATCTTTATATTCCGCTGCTTGATCCTCGTATCTTAAGTTTCACTATTTGCCCTATTCGTCAACAGATTTCCTATTACTTATTGGCCCATTATGTTTTGACGTATTCGTGGTAAAGTTTTATTGTAATTCATTTAAATTCATTCAATTTTGTTTATTGTTTATTTATTTTATTTTTTATTTTTATTTAAATTAATTTAAAATTAATTAATTTAAAATGTATTGTGGTGTCCCGAACTTCTTGTTATTGGTTTTAATTGAATTATGTTCTTTTTAGTATTTAAAATTCCTTTCACCAGTTAATAAGATTGTCTCCAAAAACAATCGATTAGTGAACTTTCCTTATTTGGAGGTTATCTTCCTTCGTGGTTGTGCAATTCTGGTAGTTATCGCTCAATTAAAATTATGTATTATGCTAATTATTATATAGGAATAAACAATATTAAATTTTATGATCTTCAATGAATTTTATTAACAAATATTGATATGATCGATTTTCTATCGATTTATTAATCGACTCTCTCAGGGTATATTTCAATAGTTCGTACAATTATTTAGTATCGTGTTCTTTTAACAGTTATTTTATAGATAGTCAGAGAAAAAGGGTAAAGTATGGAAAGTATAACATTACAATAATATATCAACTTAAAAATTAAAATACATATATGACATTCAATATATAAATGTGATTAAAGAAATTTGCGAACCGTTCAGTTGAATAGGCAGTGTCGCGTTGGATTGTGGGAAGAAAAAGATGGCCGCTTCGAGTTCAGATGTCAGACGAATACACCTCGCTAATTCTGCTTCCAATAAAGGCTGCTTTTCCTGTGATTTCTCGTTCCTGCTGTTGCGATTATTCCTTCTTGTGTTGGTGGAGTGTTCCTGGTTAAGTTTTAGTGGTCCACTTCGATAAAATGTGTTGTTAAAGTTATTTTTCACTTTCGGCTATTAGGCCGATAATTACTGTTTGTTTCGTGATGTGGAATTAATGTTTTATTATCGTTTAAATAGTGTATTCACTGTGTTCTGTTCTTGTTTGAAGTTAATTTAATGTTTGTAGGTGTTCGTTTCACTGAATTTACGGTTTAGAAGTAATTTTACAAAACTCGCGTTTTTAGCATCAGGCTAAAAATTGTAATGGATATGCGCCATTTATGTCTGAGCTATTAGGTTAAAAATTGCTAAAGAGCTCGTGTCAAGTGTACTTCACAATATCTAATAATGAACTAACTCACTTCCTTCGTCTTCTCCAAAAGTCTTAGCCAAATTAATTTAGCAATCCATTGTTTCAAAATTATTTTACGTTCTGTGCATGTGAGAATTTTACATTATATAACTGAATATATTTTTGCTATTATTCAAATTTATTAACTACTAAATACATAATCTTCTTCTTCAGTTCATTCTGCTTGATTTGATACCAAATAAGATAGTTTTATTAAGTTTTTGGTCTAAAATGCTATATTTACTTCATTTTGAAAATTGTAAGTTTTAAAATTCACTTCCTGTCCTTTTCAAAAATGTTGCCATTTTACATGTTATATTAATGATTGTATTAAATCTCAGATTGACATAAAAGGTTTATCTTCCCTTCATTTCTTGCAATTTGGTTAATTGGTTATCTTTTAAAATATTATACATTAATTTGTGACTCCCCTCTCTGAATTTTCAGTTTTTACATTTGCATTTTTAACAATAATTCTTGCTATCTTTTTACAAAATCTTTCTTACTTATATTTCCAGTTACATGACTCTATGACTGATTTACCTTATATAAATCCCATCAGTTTAATTGTTTTTCTGTACTTATTTCATCAATTTTGATGCTGTTTAGTTTTAACATTTGGCCTAGATTTCTAACAGTTTTTACATACAAAGTTTTTAAATAATACATTTTGTTTATACCCTCTCTGACTTTCTATTTTAATATGACATTAATTAACATTTTCTTATTTTAACAAAAGAACATTTAGTATATAATTTATACTATTAATTCATAACACATGATTGAAATTAACAATAGTCTTTCAAACTCAAACATTTTATACTTAATTATTATTAGTAATACACAATAAATATTTTATAAATAAAGAATGTTATTTAATTCTGACATTTCAGTATTGATTATCACTAGTAACTTATTCTAAATAAGCAAAACATATTGGTCCTTCCATCATATACTCTATTTCTTACACCTAGTTTTATTTTCAGTCTCTGCTGTTTTTTTTTTTGTTTGATTTTGGGGTAATAATTCTTTGTCACTTCACTTTTTATATGGCCTGCTCTTGCTTTATCTACTGTCATGCTAATGAATGTTGTATAAAAAGAGTGGCAGTTATTATTTAAAAAACACTTGTATTATCTGTCATGATAATACTTTATTTAATTATTCATGGACACAACATAAACACTTCAAAGTTGTACTATTTCACAATTTACTCAGTTTGTGAACTCCAATGTTGACACATAAGGTTTATTTATTATAACACAAAAACTTGCACTGATCCCCTTTTTATTCTTGGATTTTATTTCTAAATAGTTTTATAGTTTTATTAAAATCAAGAAATCTATTTATAGAAGATAATGAAGGTTTGTTATTTGCATTATATAATTATTTCACATTGGTTCACTTTCAATTCTACTTTATAACACTTTTGGCTTACATTTATTTTACATGGTTTCTAAATTTGATATTTTGTTATACTTTCATTTGTTATTATTTTTATCACTTTCTTTTGGGGTTTGGGTTTTTTATAAGAGCACTCCTTCTTCTTGTGGATGCTGTCTTGTTCTGGTTTCTTCATTAATTTCTCCTATTCTCCTTGTTCCTTATAAAAGTATTTCCTTTTCTTTACTGTAGATGTTGTCTTGTTCTGGTTTCTTCATTAATTTCTCCTATTCTTCTTGTTCCTTATAAAAGTATTTCCTTTTCTTTATTGTGGATGTTGTCTTGTTTTTGGGGTTTCTTCCTTACTTACTCCTATCCTACCTGGGTATTACCTTTTTTTTATATTTTTAGTTTTGAGGTTTATTTTGATTACACACTCTTTGTAATATTGGTTTTAATTGAAACTTTTTCTTTAATCTATAATTGTGCTTTACGGTGGTTCTTAATTAATTTTTTATTTTGCTTTCTCGGATTTAAAAATGTTTTTATTTTGGTTTTATGATCATTCTACCATTCAGAATTATGGACACTATCTGTCATGCTACACTATACATTGTTGGGTATTCAATTACACCAATTACACACACTTAGTTTCAGTGTTCGCCTTTAGTGAGGACATGTGCATTAAGCGTGTTGTTTGTTGACACATATTTGGTTCAACACAGCGTCTCTTACGTTTGCTGTCACTTGTTCTAATTATGCAATAAGTACAATATACTTAGGCCTACATTGTACACATTTTCTTCTGGTCATTAAAATCTGCGTACTAGGATAAGCTCAGCAGTATGTGCCACTAACCCATTAAAGTCTCCGACTCCGACTAGAATAAGATCCACATTGCATTTTACACACTTAAAGTCTCCGTCGTAGGATAAGTTCAGCAGTACGTGCTAATCACTCATTGAAGTCTCCATATCAGAATAAGATCAGCAGTGCGTCCTACCAACTCATTAAAACCTCCGTACTAGGATAAGCTCAGCAGTACTACCCACTCATTAAAGTGTCCGTGCTAGGATAAGCTCAGCAGTACTACCCAGTCATTAAAGTATCCGTACTGGGATAAGCTCAGCAGTACTACCCACTCACTAAAGTATCCGTGCTAGGATAAGCTCAGCAGTAAGTTTTATCCACTCATTAAAGTCCCCGTAAGAATTATTTTATTTACTTGTGTCTGTATGTGTACACACACGCGCGCGCTCTCTCTCACACACACACAAAAACCCACAAGGTGCACATATAATATAAAATAAGAAAAATACGCTAACCAAAGTAATTCATTCATAGTATTATATACATACGCCTACATCATCGCTTGCTACAAAACTGCAGAGTGCTGCACTACAGTAATAGGCCTAAGGCATCTCTCATTGCAAATAAATCTGTCTTATTGCGCAGCCGTTTACGTTTCTTGGCCACCAGTTTATTGAAAAGATCTGTCCACCTCCATTTTGTTTCCTTAATTCTGTAAACAGTATAATAGATTCGAGCTTGGTTGTGCATTCCATCCAATCATTTTTTCTTGCATTGTTTTAGGAAAAAATAACAGGAAGCAATTGCCGAACGAATTAGATCAGATTCGATTACCTACTGAAATATTATGAACAAAAAGGGTCTTCTGATTTTTAGAAATATTATACATCCAATGGGTGTCAACGTTAAAAATAGGAGACGACAGCCTTAAGGTTCATGTGGTAAAACGAATCATGAAAGAAATGTCAGAGAGGGAGAATGTGGAGACTTTGGAGCGGAAGACGACCTCATTCGTTGTTGAACCGGTCGATGATAAAATCCTTACGTTACCTGACTTCTGGTTATCCGAAGCAATCACTACTGTAATCGATTCAAAATAGTGTAACTAATTCCTGTACACACGTGAATACATACACAAACTTTATGAACATGTGTAATTATAATTCTCATACAGACATGTGTGTGTGTGTGTGTGTGTGTTGTTGAAACAAGTGATAAGAGATATCGTAGTAGCTTACCCACCCCATCAAGACATCGAATAGTTATTTGCGTAGTTGATAGCGCTATAGGCCTATACATAGTAGGCGCCATATGATTGTCCGCTTATAACCTGTTATGACCTGCTGCGAAGAGAACACTTCACACCATTAGAGACGATTAAAATATTGGACCAAGCGTTGATGAAATGTTGACGTCCTCTAAGTGAGTGGGCATTTAATAACCGACAGCTTTGTTTTTACGTGATAAACTTGACACTGAGGCAAAGAGCAGGTAAACGGGTTCCGTATGTAAAGTTCAGTGATCTATGCGTGGACCAACTCAAGGTTCGCTCGCACGCCAGCGCCAAGTGGTCTACAAATATTTATGATCTTCATTATTGCCGCGGCTGCGTACCGCCCGTATTATCGTTCAATGCCTATTGTGTACGTAGTAATCTTCTACAGTTAAACAGAAATTTTAATTTTCCTAATTGCTTTAAGTAGCTTCTTGTAATAAAATCGTTCAATTATGTTGACTTCGATTAGCATGTTCGTTTTTAGCACCAAGCGTAACAGTGCCCTTACCATATAAATCAAAATCGAACTATACTACTCTTAGTAAATTCTACAGCAGCACCAGGAATATTGCGACAGTTTTGTTCCTTGTCAGTTAAAAACACGTCGTTGTCGTCTTCTTGTTCAACGCTGCCAGAGAATTCACATTTTACTACCTGTTCCGATTTTAAAGGTAATTTTTCCACACCTTTCGACGTATCCAACAATTTTTCGTCCCGTAAGCTCATCTTTCAGTACAGCTATCGGAATTTTGTCTACGTGTTGTCTTCATTTCCTTCGGTATCCATGATTCTTTTGATACCCAGGATTTCTCTTACACCCACGTTTCTGAACCTTTCCAACACAATACAACCTTTATCTTTCCGTAAAACGATGTCTCTGACACCTTCTTTCCTGGCAATGCTATCTTTCACACCTATTCAGATCTACACAATAGGGTAGGTTTAACCACGATCATATAAAATTCCAGCTTCGTGTCCTTTCTAGCTATCTTGTGTTTCAGCGTTCTGTGACTAGTTCCTCATATCTTCCGAAATTTGTTTGTTTTACTCTCCACATGTCTCTTACAAACATAAAGTAATATTATGAGAACTTCGGCTTGCCAAATTGTAAGGCAGTGGTCCAGTGTTGTTTGATGTCGGTCGTGCCTTCGACGGCCATCTTCAGTGCAGAAGGCTGAAAAACACTGACAAAGGTTTCGTAGTCAGTGACCACTGAACTGTGGTTAAGGCTAATGGCTGTGAGTAGGACACCCGTATTTATAATTAGTGAAAGCCTCAGGCAAAAGTTAAGTAATATTGTCCCCAAGACTGTAAAAATTATTAATGTTTTCTAATGTTATAAATCTATAGCACTATTTATTTTTGGGCTCTGTACGTATAGTTGCGCACATCGCATGGATTGTCATTTTAAAACAGTGGAACGGATTTCAACAAATTGTTAAACATTAGAGAAATCGATAGTCGCTCGTTTTATTGAACGAATGAAACAAGTTCTCAGTTTGGACTCGACCGTTTGACATTTGTCTGCCTATCTGCCTGTTTAGGGTATGTCTCACTACAACTTTTGAACGCACCAACTGATTGTCGTAAAACTTGGCAAGAGTGTCCATACCCTACAGAATCCTGTTGTTTTTGAGATTGACCTCTCCAGACATAGGGGATGGGAGGGAAAAATGTGGGGGCTCAAACATTGTGAAAAAATCGCAAAAGCTCATGAGTAGTATCAGATTAAAAGGAATTTAATCTGAATATAATGTTCATTTTTGAAAATTTCAAAAGTTTTGGACGTCAGGGCTTAAAAAGTGGGTGACAATTTTGATAAAATTACAAAAATTCACGTGGGTTATCAAATTAAAGAGACTTTTTACTACCATTTAAATGTGGTTTTAAGTTTGTGATATTTCAGAATTTTGAGACCCCAGAGTCCAAAAAAGTTATCAAAAATTTCCCAGAATTTGTGTGAATCCACCCGGGTGTCAGACAAAAAGGAATTGTAACCCAAATCAGAATATTTAAAACTTTTATGGTTTTTTTGTATGATTGTGCCAATACGATTGTTATATCACTAAAGAAGTTATAGATAAATCGGGATTTTTGTAAGTTTTACCATAATTGAAAAATTATTAATATCAAAATTATGTTATAAGCTATAATGATATAATGTCGAAATAAATGTACTTAGTTCAAAATAATGAGCGAGTTCTGCAGCTCAGGGAGTTTACAAGTTAACACGTCTATGAAAATGTTTAGGTAATTATTTGTTACGTTTCTTAGTGTTATATCGTCAAAAGATGGCAGACGTGATGAAGATATTAGCGGCAAAATAAAACAAGGGAATACCATAATAGGACAGCCGACTTCACCGCTTGGGAGTGAAAAAATAACCTACAGAGTTAAAAAAATTTACTCTGTCATCTTAGAAACCTACCTGCGTTTCTAAAAGTGAAGAGATAACTCAAAGAAGCTCCACCAGACTCTAAGCAGTGGAAGTAGACTTCTGGAGAAGGTTTTGTGGCTGGTTCAGGTTCCAGTGCAGTAGAAATGGAAATATCATATGGTAATTCGTGTTAAAAAAACAATTTTAGATGCCACAAGTACGAAGAGCCTCGTATGGTATGTGTACGTAGAACGGACACCTGATGATCGTTGCCCACCAAACTTTGTTAAACTGGGCTGAAACTGAGTAGACACAGAAGTTTGTGGAATGAGGACGTGTACTATGGGACGGAGGAAAGAGGCTTGCATGGAGAAAGATGGAGACTGGAACAACAGAAGCGTCTGGTGTCTAGGATGCAGGAGACGACAGGAGTACGCGTGGATGAATGGGGCTATGAAAACAATTATATTCGTCTTATATTAATCCTAGTGTTAAATCAGCGTTAATTAACTTCTACATTAGCCATTCATGTTGGAAATAACTAAGTGTGATAACGGAAAAAGTGATAGACTTGTTTATTGATTTTTTTAGATTGTAGAATCTCCATGTCGAATACCGCTGTATTTACACAATGCATTTTTTTTCTGAATAAAGAAACTATCGAGTGTTTGAAATTAAGGTCAGTCGCCTGCACTATTACACTTGATCTGCTGAACACCAAAAGTGTAATAAAATTAATAGAATAGAATAGATTTACACAATGCATGCTTGTGTGTCGACCGCTGTGGACATAAGACTAAGTTTTAACGACCTTATATTTTTAGATGCATTTAGTTATTTTGTAATGTACACCTGACTGAACAGAAATGACATTTGAACTATTAAAACATAGGTGTAAGACACTGAGAAAAGTCTGAATAAAGAAACTATCGAGTGTTTGAAATTAAGGTCGCCTGCACTATTACACTTGATCTGCTGAACACCAAAAGTGTAATAAAATTAAAATTACGCGCACAACGCAACGCAAAAAATAAAAAAATAAAGGAATCTTTAATCAGCGAGAATAGTCAGAGAACTTCTCACAGCCGAGTCAGCAATTTTGGTTTTCCACGTGTGGAAATCTTGGATCCAAAATACCCATCGCTTCTTTCCTTCCTACCTTCGTTGTCCAATCACCGACATGTAGAAGAACTGAGGGAAAGCAAAACGGCCAGGGAAAGAGTTAATATGAATTTCAGAAGAATTGAAAGGGAGTTCTAGTTCCTGAGGGGAGTTCAAAGATGAAGGAAGAAAGACGTGTGTGTGTTTCACAACGAAATGTAAGGAAGACTATTTAATTTTTAAAAGGGGTTATTCTATTACAGAACATGCAGTGTAGAAAATACATGCGCAACAAAAAATATATTATAACAAATAGTTGAAATTATGTTAAGTAATTGCAAAATTATCTTCAAAAATTGTTGCTTATTTTTATAATTGGTTAATAATAACTGATTACCTTTCTCAATGTAAAAGAGAAGTATGTTAGAATTTACAGCCAAACTTAAATCAATTATCTAAATTTAGATAAGTGTTAGTGCTGTGAAAGAAGATATGAATAATCAAGACAACGTAAATCAATTGAATAATGATAAATCCTCTCAGACACCAAGTGATGTTACTTTTGTCTCCCCAAAGTTGCCATCTTCTTTCACTTGTTGTGAGCCGAAAATTGAATAGTAGAATAGTAACAGTAAAATTAAATACAGTAAAATAAATATCATTGTAAATATTTTCGGTGTGAAGATAACGAATGATGGTCATAATAGAGAGGAAATTGCTATTTGATTCAATCAAAGGAATTCTGCAATCAGTATGTCAATGAATGTATACCTAATGCCTAATACTTATTACATAAGACTTTGGAGTAACAAATATCTCTCGAAACACCAAAACAAGGATCGACAGAACCATCGTATTAAGTATTGCAACATACGGTGATGAACCGTGGATAATTACTGAAACAGATTCCTGCAGAACACAAGGTATGGAAATGGAATGTTCCGTAGAAGCTGTCAATATGTATTGTAAAGAAAAATATATTTTCTTTCCTTCTCCGAAAGCCAAAATAGAAAATTTTTATCAGGCGAAACCTATATTAAAACAGGCTACCCTAATTTATTTATTCATTTTTTTTAATGATAGACTAAGCTCAGTTTATAAACGTAATTTAATGCCAACTTTTTATACACTGTCTTATAGAAGTTATGACACGTTGAATTTTCACTGACTGACATGGGTGAGAATTTGACCGGGGGAATGTCACAAGTGTAGAATAGAAGATTCTGAGACATGCTATTGCAAAAGAACATAACATTTTGCACAAAGAGAGAGAAGAATTGTTTAGTACCGATCAGAAGGGTACAATAAGGTTGGGACAATTAATGAGGCCTTGTGGGGAACAATGGGTGATGAGGAGTGACTTGATGTCTGAAGGGAGACCTAAGTCCTAATTATCACATTATGAAGGGTTGAAGTACACGACCGATTTAAGATCAGTTACGTTATCGTGTTTTGTAATTCATATTAGGATTTTACTTTTATACATTTTCGTATTGAGACTTAGAACGTTTTAATCTTCGAGTGTAGATCGTTACTAGATTTTAAAAATAAAATTTATCCGCCGAGCTACTTTTCAACATCGCCTCGTTTCGCTTTCAAGGTCGGTTTCCATGCCAACAAGTCTCGAAAACGTGCACATTGAAAACTTTTTTTTTTCATACAAAAGAACATCATGTAAAGTTATGTGTAGTTTTACTTTTATTAGAGAACGAGTGTGCACATGTTTTTTTGTTCGCGGGTCCATCGCCGTTCCACACGTTACACTTTTTGCTCTACGTTCCGAAGGTAAAGAGAATCATCGTCGTTACGTTGCACAGCGCTGTAATGCCGGGTAATTGTACGGAGGAAAGAAGAAGAAACGAATTTTTTCGTAAGATGCACCGCGTGTGTTTGGTGTCAATGACCCAACGTCGCCGCGTGCCAAAAGCTACGAATCTTGGGATCGATCCCTACGGCCACGCGGTACACCTCACGCACACGTTTTGGCACCAATTATAGCTACTGTTCCATGAATCGCCAGTTAAAACGTTCTTGATACTGCAGTGTCTCAGTGCTAACAAGATAAATGTTTTCTTTGCTCGACTTTGGGGTAAGAATGCCGTATTATTCTTATTAAAGTTGAAATCTTGACGTTTTGTAAGGTGTCTACGAGCTACGTTTCTTATAGCTGGTTAAGTAGTAATAATTTTCAAACATTATTATTAATTAAAAATGCACACAGAAATAGTTAACAGTAAGTAAAACGAAAGTGAAAACAACGATGCTACGATAAACTTAGAACTGTTAAACAGTCATGGACCAGTAAACGTTTGAACAAAGTTTTAAGCAAGGTTTTTAAAAAATATATAAACACTTGGTAGGTTTCACAGTTTTTACTTAACTCTAACAGCTGTTTCAGCTTCTCAAGCTATTGTCAAAGAGGTCAGTGAACAACTCTGACAACTTTGTCAACTCAGTGAACAACACTTTGACCTCTTTGACAATAGCTTGAGAAGCTGAAACAGCTGCCAGAGTTAAACAAAAACTGTAAAACGTACCAAGTGTTTACATACTTTTTAAAAACTTGTATTAATATTTTTACCAAGTGCCCAACGAGTCATCAACCAATATCGTGAAAAGTTTTAAGCAGTTTCGATTGTGATTCGCTGTCTCTCTATTCGGTGCATGCGCATTTGATCAAGTTTCTTCTGATTTATGTTGAATGTCCAAGGTTTCCTAATGGTTTCTTTGGCTTGATCGTCATACAACGATCAGTTTCCCCAAAGTCAGTACCTAGCTTAATACTTTTCTTGCACCCGGAACCAGTAGATTCACTCCATTCAATAGAAAGCCTTAGTTCGTTTTAAACATTAAGTTTATACACATACAAGACTTGCTCGTTTTATGGTTTAGTATATAACTCATGTCAATGTATTAGCAACACAATAGTTTTGGTTACGAGTCTGTGTCAAACTGTTGTGTTGGATTAAGTATCTTGTACATTAGGACCGTGTATAGTTGTAGACCCATATGTTATGTAACACGTGCAGAGAAGCTGCCAACTTTTGCGAGCGTTTAAATTTATCGATCCAATGTGTTATGGCCAAGGTCAGTATGGTCAAGCCACTCGTTCTCGCATAAAAAATTGGCCGTATCTCGGATCGTAGCCATGGAATTAAATTATCGTCTACAAAATAAATAAAATATTTTAAAAATGTAGTCGGACATTCGTAGCAAGGGTAACTTATTTGTATGCAGGAATGTGATCTAGAATTCTCTTTCTGTCTGATTCTCCATTATTTACGATAACGTTCTATGTAGTGGCCCCGCCTGCGCGCGCCCGCGAGCATGAGTACTTGTTTATGCATTCTTTTTAATTCAACGCTTGTGAGTTGAAGCCAATGTAAACTCTGTAGGGAATCTGACAAAGTCCTGACTCTGTTATTGTTATCCCCAAAACTCCCTTTGTGTGTCAACCTGCCTCACCACGTCAAACAGAGCCTTATACCTTCTGTATAGTTGCTCATAACAGTGTATGAACACTGTTATTGTCTCTGGTTATTGACACTGTTAATCTCTCAGCTACTGTCTCTGGCTGTGCAATGTTAGAGGGGTCTATATCACAAATTCTAGCTAAGTGGTGACGCTGACACATTTAAATGTGTTCGGATTCTGCGGTATGTTTCCAACTGGACTGAATTTTTAGCAATATCTGTTATACTTTTTGATTTATTAACAGCTTAGATAGTGTCGTTTCCAGGATTTGTTTACAAGTGCAATTTCTGTGATTCTCAGCGATATTGTTTCAACCATCAGTAATTTGTGAATCTCATAATCTCACCGGCAGGTAGAGCATTTTTGTTATCTCCTCACTTTCAGCTTTATTGATGTTATGGTTATGGTCTGTTGGATGCACAATGCAAATAAGGTTTCTTTATTTTCAGATCATACAGAAATTCTTGTGGTTTATTTTATCCGTATGTACTGGTAAATCATAATATAATTTAACATTAGTCTCCTCTAAGACTGTTTGACTTAGCAGCGATACCAATTTGGGAGAAAGTCGCTAAATCTAGAGGATTGAAGATTACGTTAGCGACAAAACTTTATGTTTAGGATTAACAACTTTTCTGGGGTCAGTTTAGGTATTTTAAGGGAACACGTGATGATTTCTATGATATACCAGACTTAAATGAAACTAGGTGCAAACATTATGTGGCTTTCATTTAACGTTAATTTCGACTCGAGTTATAATTTGGCCAATAATGTTCTAAACATCACTATACTGCGATATCAATATCATCTTTGTACATCAATATCATCTGCGATAATATCAGTAAACATCTTTATATATTAGTATAGAAACCTGACGATCGTTTTTATACGCTGAGTTGTTGCAAAGCTACCGAGAGAACGAAAGAATCACCTCACTTAATCAGTATTGCATGTGGAGAGTAAACTGACACACACACGCGCGCGCGCGACTCATGAACATATACATTTCGAATACGTTGGTAATAGGTTTACAATTTAGGACTCGAGGGATACAAAGCTGTAGCGCGATGTTTACAGGCCAGGCTGGTACACAAAAAGCGCCGCTCGTCGTCTGAGCTAGCGTTTAGTCTACTGTTCTGTATATTCTCATCTTTGTTTCATTATCGATACTTCTGTTTCTTACATACTTATTATTGTTCTGTGGTATCCTGTGATCTTGTGCTGTTTCCAATAAGGTTTTCGCCCAGCCTGAATCACAAACGTACACACAAACACAGATCTTTAATTTTGTTGACGTATAATGCTCATCGTTCCTAAAGAAGTAAACTCAAATGATGTTGATCGTCAACACAACAAAACACTGTTAACAGTCCTAATGTCAGGTTCACAGAGTCGTTTACCTAAAGGATTTTATAATTTGAAATACATTACTATGCTTTACAATCTAACAATGTTAGGCGAGAAAACTCAAGTCGCTTGCTTCTCTCAGGAAGTTCATTATAAAATAAAAATAACTATCAACTATAATTCATAATTCTAAACCAATTGAGCAAATTAATGGTTTTCATTATTTAGGGTGTCAAATAAATTATAATTTTAATTACGATTAGAACGGAAAATATCCATATTTTAGAACATTTTTGTGGCACAATTAGAAATACGCTTAAAGATGAAATCTGTAAGGACAATCAGCTAATAAAGTGTCGGCTGATCCTGCTTTTTCTTACTAATGTTAAAGACTGTAATTAACCAGAAAGAACGATCAGCGAATATAGTCCGTTGTAATCAGGTTTTCGCCAGACGTAGTAGTTTATTAGCTCATAAATCGTAAGAAAATGTGGTAATCAGAGCAGAACTAAAAATACGTAATTTCTGTTGTAAAACAAAAAAACATATAAGGAAATGGACAGATCATCTGGACCGACAACCAACAAATAAAATATTAACACATGTGCTACATTACTCAGCAATGAACGGTAGTTTGGGGCGACTAAAATTGACTGGGCGAACCACAGTGGGTCCGGAACAGGTACTGTTCCTGATCCATATACTAGACCAGGGATTCTCAACCTTTTTGTGATTGAGAGCACTTTTCATAATCCGGGGCAAGTGGGAGAGCACCATGAAAATTTAATAATAATAATAATAATAAATACACTCACCAGGCTAATGAGATCCTTGGGCCTGAATGTTACTCACAATTTCACTAATATCCTAGGAGAAGTCGCTTGCAGCCACACGTAAACAGTCCTCCAAATGTGAGTCATTTAATCTTGATCGTGCTTTGTTCTTGATGTATTTCATTAATGAAAAACATTTTTCACACAGGTAGGTTGTCCCAAACATCGCCAAGCATTTGAGAGAAGCATTTCGCAATGTCGGAAATTTTATTGTATCATTTGCACCCCAGAAATCTGTGATCCTTTCCTTTTCGAAAAGATATTTTAAGGCTTGAGAGGACTGGAGCTCTAACAATTCAAGTTCCGCGCGAGCAAGATTGTGCTGTTGAATAATCTGAATTTTTCTGAGAGAGTCCACATTGAATTGAAATGGATTGAGAACCATATTAAACAACGGCTCACTTTCTTCGAGTACATGAAAACGTGTAGCAAACTCTTTCAACAGATCTTGAATTGCCAGAACGACAATTTTAGGACACTCCGAGTGGGGACGACCAAGACTCGAGAGTGTATGTGCCAATTCAGGAAAATGAACCAAGTCATTTTTACTTGCCGTCCCGAGGAATCTTTGTAACTTTGATCGAAAGGAAAATATAATTTCTTTCAGTTCACAAATTGTGTTTTTCTGACCCTGAAGACGTTTGTTCAGCTCGGTGAGATATTGAAATAGGTCTACCATGAAAGCAAGATTGATCTTGAAATCATCCCCGAATATTTCTGGAAACTTAGTGACATAATCGTTGGCAGAAATAAATGCTTTGATTTCTTCGAAAACTTTCCAGACCCTTGTAATTGCTTCCCCGTGACTTAGCCAACGAACATCCGCATGTAGGATTAGTTCTGAATGTGGCGCTGATAAATCATCCAAGAAGACTTTTAGTAAGCGTTTATTCAGGGGTTTATAAACCAAAAAGTTGATCAACTTAACTATCAGTTTTAACTGTTCTGAAATTTCAGGAACTGATATAAGATGACTGGCTAAATTTTCAACGTGAATTAAACAATGATAGTGAACAAAGGGAGGAAAATGTTCATAATCTTTCAGAAGAGCGACAAATCCTTTATTTTTAGCTACCATGGAAGGTGCGCCATCAGTAACCACACACACGAGCTTTGATAATTCAATGCCATTAGGTTTCAGGAAATTCGCGACAGCGTTGTAAATGTCTTGCCCCGTAGTTGTACCCGGGAGCGGTAAAATTGTTAAAAAGAAATCTACAATTCCCACATTATATATACAACGTACAAAGCACGCCAATTGTGCTACAGAAGCAATGTCTGTTGATTCGTCAACAGCAAGAGAAAAATAACTACATTCAGAAAGTTTCTGGAGTGCTTTTTGTTTAATTTGAGCCGCGATGAGGTCAACGCGCCTGGCAACAGTGGCATTACTAAGTGTCACATTTTTTGCCGCATTAATCAAAACACTTTTGTATTTCTCAGGTATACTTTCAGCGAGAGTTGTCACTGCGGAAACTATGCACGCCTTCACAATTTCTCCACTTGTAAATGGCATCCCATGCTGAACAAGTTTATGAGACACAGATACAGACACTTCGGTTGAAAGTTTGTTAACAGAACTATTAACATTAAATGAAAAAGACTTCTGTTGACGTTGGAGTTGTGATTTTAACTCTTTGATTTTATGTATCCTTGCATCTGATCCCGTGGGATATTGATCAGAAAACGCACTATGATGAGTTTCATAATGTCTTTGACAATTTGCTTTTCGTGATTCCATCTCTCTTTTCCAGCCGGACGGTTTCTCAGCCAGTTCACCACCTCTATCTATATACCTTTATGGTAGTGGCTGCTCTTAAAGTCTCATTGGCAAATTCCGAAATTTCTATTTAAAATCTGAAAATTGATTGGTTGAGCTAAGTGTAAAGTGCTACGTGACTATTTCTGTGAGAACGTACTTAAAGCTGCCAAGTTTAGGGATTTCAGAGGCAATAAAATTAAAATATTTTGAATAACCGCTTCTTTTGAGGGTACTAGTACGTGTTTAACAGCCCATTTACAAGATGAGACAACCTGACGCCTACAGTAATAAACCCCTCGTAGGCTGTCTCTGCCTTTTAAAGCTGCAAACAATGGAGTCGGTATCGGCTTGTAAACTACGGACAATTCCGGAAACCATTGCAAGTAGTGCTCTTAGAAGTAACAAAGGTTTCCAAACAGTATTCCTGCTATACTCAGTTGTTGGTGGACAACAGCTGTACGGCCGTGCTATATAGTTCATAATTGAAAATTAGGGGTCACTGTTGCTCGCGAGCACTTTTTTATACATCCATGATGAGCACCATTTTTAGTTACGCGAGCACCAGGTTGAGAACGGCTGTACTAGACGATGATGAGTATCACCAGTAGTAAATTTTTAACCGGCAAAAATTTAATTTCTGCAATTGAAAAACTGTGTCCGCAGATTAGATAGCCCAATCTGATTTTTTTACGAATTGTTTTTGGCAAATACAGACTAGATAACAGAGTCCCATTTCACTAAATTTCAATTAAACATTCTTCGTATTTTCCTTCTGTCTAGAGTTATGCTGTTAAATGATAAAGACACCGTGTATTAAAAAACAACAAACACATATTGATAACAAATTACTGATAATGGATGTCGATGGACACTTTCAACCTCACAATATGTTGCACATATTGTATGTATTTATTAATCTGTATTTATCAAGATCAGATTGTGAATATTTTCAAATAAATAAATAAGTAATTTTAAGTATGCTTACATCTGTTTTTATCGGAACGAATGAAGGCGCTACTGAATACAGCTGTGTTGTGTTTGTTGCAGATATGCTCGGCGCTACTCGTTGCCAATGTCATAGTGATGGCGCGACCTAGCGTGGATTCAGCTAATCAAGGATCAGCGGAAGACGTCAAACAATACAAACAATCGATTTTAGAAACAGCTGACCCGTAAGTAAACACACCGCACTGTTTACGATGGCGTTTACAACAAAATGTGCTAAACGTAAAGAGAAACTATAAAATTAAATAGTGACGAAACTCCCAATGAGATTGGGTGTTTACTGTACACAATGTAAAATACTTCCGTTTAACTCTCAACAAAAATTTATTGTCGTCTTAGAAACGTGAACAAAGGAAAGTAGAAGTAATTTATATAAAAAGAAAATAATTTTTTCAAAACTTTGGCATAACATTTTAAAATTTGATTGCGATGTATGGTGCAGTAATTTGACCTAGATCGCTAAATATTTCCACATTTTAAAAATTCTCTGTTCCTATTAACAAGGGTTTATAAAATACTATTAGGCGAGTTAATATATTTATCACTGACATGGGTATTTTAAAAATGTACGCAAACGTAGTCTGAAACAAACACACACGCACGCAAACACACACATGCGTAATCTGCGCATGTAGAATGAATCAAGTGGACATTATATGTACAGAGTTTATTCACTTTAACATTACGTTTTATGGAAAATTTTTTTGATACTTAGAACTTCCCAAATTTTGAGATTAATATATATATATATATATATATATATATATATATATATATATATATATATGAAACGTACATGTTATTAAAATCTTAGGTGTAAAAATGATCTGCGTTTCGCGAAAGAGTGAAAACGAAAAAAATTAAAATAATAACCTTTCCAAAAATATTTGGAAATTAATACAGGCAGTTCTTTCAACACCGCAAAAATTTGTATTAACAATACCTGTATATCTGAGAAAATAAATCGAAATATCTTTTAGTGTTTTTTATTAAATTACAAAATTTCAATATATTCTAAGGTTATAACTTTATTATACCTTTAACTTGAATGTTATATGTGACTTTGACTTTGCCGCAAAATTTTTTTTAATGATCATGATAATTGCATGTTTGTATTTGTAACTGTAATAATATTGCGTTATTGTTGTTATTAACTGTTATTAATATTATTATTATTATTATTATTATACTATGAACTTACATATCAATGTCATTAGAAAAGAACGATATAACGATATGAACACAAATTATATACATATATATATACACACACACACACACAGATAAAAGTGTGAGTGAATATTAGTAATATTGTAACAAAAAAAAAACCACTAAATTTATGTAAAACATACCCCTTTATTTAACTGACACCAAACGTTTTTTCTCATTCCGTGATGTGGCATCTTCAATGGCCAGATACAGGGGTGGCTGCATATGATCCCTATTTTTCCAGTCCCCGTTTCCAGTTACCCATGAATTTACAACATAATTTTAGTAAAATATACACGTATGCTCATATCGTATAAAACTTGGCATTTTGTTATTATAATCAGAGTAGATAATGAATTTCAGATATAACAATTCCGGATTTTAAAAAATCGGGTTTCAAAAATCCGAAAATTTTGTTACTGTCAAATCTATCAAAGTTATTATTATTTTTAAGTTTATCGAGAATTCTATGCCATAGACTCAGTCCCATGCTTAATCCGTAGATTATGAAACTTGTTTTTACTGTTCTGGGCCTAAATTCCTCGAACTTAACAATTTTAACCAGAAGCGATTATAGACCATCGGTATTGAAACTCTTGCAATATAACAAGTAAATTAAAGTTCAAATATATTATTAAACTTAGGAACTACCGAGTTGTTGGCTGTGGTCGATTACTTACAACGTGATTCATATCTAAACGTTTCGGCCACCCATCGGAGGCCTTCTTCAGTTGAAACGCGTTAAAAAGGTTGGTAGGCCGAACGCTTATACCTCTGCTGTGAGGTGCATTCCGCCTGCCATCCTTTGTTGAACTAGTTTCTACTGAAGAAGGCGTCCAGTGGATAAACACGACCCAACAGCCCGGAAGATCCTAATTTTAATATGTTGACACCGGCCGTGACAGTCTTCGAAATAGATTCAAATATATTGTTTACTGAAGATAAGACTATAGAGGAAAAATTACTTTCTTGCTTTTGTATTTTTTAAATTACACATTTACACATTACACATTTTTACCGTTTTTAGAGAGAATTATATTATTAAAGCAACTTTTTCAGTAGTTCCCATAAAGGTGAATTAAAATGAATTGTTTTAAAATTAATTTAAAATTAATATACGTTTGTAATTATATTTTTTTTATTTCTTTAATTATATTACTCACAATTACTACATTTTCTTGTTTATTTCTAGTTACTTTAATTTATTATTACATTATTATTACTAATTATTATTATCGTACGTTATTTTTTCTTATTTAGAATTTTTATATTTACACTTTTATGTTTATTTCAAACTCCAAACTGAAACATAAAGAGGATTATCGGCAACACATGTCTGTGAATTTTTGTTGTTGAAACAAGTTTGTTTGCCACCCAAAGCGACCATAGATTTTGGTGGCAAAACGTTTGGTCAATATATGTATACATCTTTCATGACAGGGGTTAAGATGCAGGTTGTTTTATTAATATATTATTATTATTATTATTGACATGCATTAATGTTAACCTCGTATTATAATGTACTATGTTTATTGTGATACATGAGGGACAACTTGTATCACAAGTCTTTTGTCTTTTATTATTACACGATACACGAGGGCCACCGATATGATTACTTTCCACCGTATGCAACACTACTTTCATCGCCCTTATAGACATACTTTTCATGTTCCTACTCTGCCACACTATTTAATTTTAACGCTAACACTACTTATTATTAACACTATTTTAATGATAAATTAACATTCATAAAAAGTAAAGTTGACAAAAATAAATTCATATTCCAATAATTTATGGTTATACGAGGTTTGATAAAAAACTTCGTGAAATTTTTGTTTATTGTGAAAATTATGTATTGATTCATCTACGTTTATTTTGTCAGCTTTAAGGTAGCCTTGGTTAGATATAAATCGATTAGGTCAACATTTTTTTAAACTTCAAAACTTTCTCGAGTGCACATTTTGGAATATCCTTGAGCTCGCTCAGCGATTTTTGTTTTACGTCTCCAACAGTCGCAAAACCGCGTCTTTTCGGTCATTTTTCTTTTCTTAATTTGGAAGAGGAAACATTGTATTGTGACGTATTTGGCGAATACGGCGGTTGCGGTGTTATTACGATGTTTTTTGCTAAAATATTCTTGAACAAGCAATTACATGCTCCTAGTGAATTATCGGGGTCCAATTTGCATATCCATAAGTAATACTCTGTTTTCTACGAGTAGCTTCACACAAGTGGCGTATAAAGACCGAGCAGTACCCTACTCTTTGTTTATCGTTTCATCTAGTGAAACCACAATCTTCATCTAACTATGACGATCTTCAACTATTCACTACAGCCTTTAATGTTTTTGTTCCATTTGTAAACTGCCTGTTCGAGTATAATAGGCTCACCCAAAGCCTTCCATAATACTTTCACCAAAATAGAACTGTTTACTTCATTCTTTACACGAAATTTAACTTTAATATTGCCTTATAGAATGTCAACAAATGTCGTCCGATATACCAAAACACAACTTACTCAATTAGATCTACACAATGCATCCAATGGGGCTAAACGTTTAGACGATTGTCACTAAGATGTGTACGAACGTCATACAAAAACAGTCTTTTTTAATCGGATAACTGTAGCTCTAAAAATTAAAAAAATTAAAAAATTGCAGGAACGTTTTGATCAAAACTCGTATAGGCCTACATGATCCAGGTGGAAAATATGGTTAAAAGATTGGTAAATACAATTCAGAAATACAATGGTTTATTTAAATGGCTGTCCTGGTATATTAATTTTAGAATTTTTATAACACTATCTTGCTTTTCATTCCGGTGGTCTTTTCACAGTCACGCTTCACTCCAAATACTCTACTATTATTATTTCTCAATTTTCTTGAGGTTTTCAACCTATTGAGATCTTTTTATATAGATTCTGTGCTTCTCTTACCGGAGGCTCGACGAAGTTTTCTTTCCCTGAAGTACTTTCCATATACAGCTTCTCTAACAATTCTATTTGCAAAATAGCTGCAAATAAATAGCCTTTGATTACATTTAACAAATTTTCTAAGTTTGGGTCAGAACAACAAGTGAAATCTGAACACGTAGTGTCAATATTTTTGCAACGGAACGCATTAAAATTTTGTTACGAAAACGTCTGTCTGTGTACATCTGGAACGTGTCTGGAATAACCGAGAGAAGCCAATCGCCGATATTAAATGTGCTGTCATAAATATGGCCTTACATCATATGGGTTAAATATGAAACAATCGGATCGTGCCGGTGCCAGTAGACAGTCCGACGTGACACCGGCGCTGTGACGTAACGCCAACGTCGACTTTGCGACACATCATCCTCCTAGCCTTGACCGCCGGCCGCCCGCTTATGGAACTCTCCTTCGGCAAAAATGTAAACACATAATTTGGCAACGAACTCTGTGTACTGCGATCAAATTGGTCGTATTAAACATTTCAATCGACATTCTTGTTGTCACAGTAATAAAAAAGAACCGCCTAAAAATGTAGTTTTAATTTTCAATAATAAAGCAATCGTTTTTTACAACAAAAAGTGATAAAAAGTAAAAGCCTCTAAAAGTCTGAAAAGTGTTAAAAAATTCCCATTTTCTGAACACCTATTTTTACACCTGTATTCTTTTTTCTATCGTTTTACCTTTGTGAAAGTTTAGCGGTACTATGAGGTTTTATTGAACGAGTCAAGCGAGTTTTAACTGGACCACATCAAACGATTTTAATAAAACTAGATGTTCAAGACTAATGGGACTTCAGACTAAATTCCAGTTCGAACGTAGTGTTTACAATGCAAATTTTTTAACTTAAGGGGCACGCACCATCAAAGAAAGATTTTAAGAAAATTGTAAAAGTATCTGTGAGGCATGACGTTATAAGGAATATATTTAAAATACAAACGTGAGACTTTTAAAAGTCTGAATTAATATCTCTCATCGCCGTTTGAAAATTTTGAACGGCCTTTTAAAGTTTGTAACCGCCTGAAGAAATGTTATGTATTGTAACTGTTACGCATGTTTGTGTATTTTACACATAGGTCTATACAGATCTATGAAAACATACATAAAATTAAAAGCTAGGACTAAAGTATTTGCTATTTAGCCATTATTATTTAAAATTTAACTAAATCCAGTAGTTCAGATTGTGTGATTTGTCTTCTTAAAAATTGTTATTTCTCTAAACAGTTGTAGAAATTTTCTATTTTCCATTTTCAATTTCTCCAAAACTAATTTAAGAATACACGGAACAATAAAGATATCTTACAGAGCAAAACAAATAAAACAAAGAGTACAAGAAAACTGGCACACATTTTCTTCCGTCTTCTGGAGACGCTGAGAGTTTTAAATGTTTTGAACTAATCTTTTTAAACTTCGCCTTAATAAGTAAGAATTTTTTAAATATTTGCTGAAAATCTGTTAAATAGGTCTACCCCTGTTGCTACAGAAATGAGTAAAAGATTTTCATAAAGTAGATACTACGGGTCATCATAAATAAAACCTACTGGGTGCGCAAATACGACGTTGTCTGCAAATGTTGTTGAAGTCGGTACACAAATCAGTTCACCAGTAAAGGCTGTGGAGTGCTCATAAACGGCGTTTGGTCTAAGGTTTAGGTATTCGTGGACACGTTTTAAGATTATAATCGTTGATTTGTTTTCAAAATAACATAAATACTGTAGTATTATTAAATGCGGTTCGAAAAAATGTGTAGGCACAGCTGTATAAGATGCGAATCTCTCGCTCTTTCTCAATTGGCGCTACAGCTCTTGAGAGCCTTGGCCTCCTGAACAATCCGCCTCCAGACGTCTCGATCCTCTGCTCTCAGTCTCCATCTTCTTACACCGAGCTTGCGCAGGTCGTCCTCAACATTTTCCAATCATCGTTTTCTGAGCCGACCCCTCTTTCTTCTTCCACCAGGTGTCCCCGTAAGAATTTTCTTTAATGGTGATGCTCTGACATTCTCTAGACATGTTCTGCCCACCGAATTCTACTTTCCTTAATATCAGTGACGATATCTGGTTCTCCATAGATTTTCTGGATATCTGCATTCGTTCTTATTCTCCATGTTCCTTGGGACGTTCAGTACACCAAATATCCTCCTGAGGAATTTTCTTTCCCACCTACGCTAACACTCTTCCTCTGTCACTGTCATTGTCCAAGTTTCGGACCCGTGCAAGACCACTGGCTTAATAACTGTTTTATTACGTTTCTCTGCTTATGTTTTTACATAAGATTCGAATAACAAGCAAATTCTGATTTATACACACTTTATAAGTTGCTGTAAAATAAATTACTGCATTCTAAGTATAGTAAAGCTAGTTGCATACACTGCATCCTGGAAAAACATTCGAAAGTTTCTACCTCTTTCGTACTCGCTAAGCGAACTTAACTTCAAGAACTAGGGATGAAATCGTCACTCAAAAAATTTAAATCATCCATCAACCACCAGTCAACTACCAGTGTTTGCACGAAACGATTTCGTACTCGCAAAACGGCTATAGCGAGCTGCGATTAAAAATGTTCGCAATCATTAATAATTTTCCTTATTCTTTAATTCAACTTATATGACTACATTAACGGGGCATTTTTTATTTAGAAAAATTCCGTTTTCTTTGTCCCTCTGAGCAGATAACGCTCCCCCAACCCTCTTTACCGCGCCGCTGCTATTATTTTAAGTATGTAGCCTTATTGTAGAACAATACTGTGTGACACAGTAGAAATCTGAAGAATTTTTTGCAGGTTTTAAATTTCCGTTGAAACGCGTTAGAATAATTTTCCGAAATGTTTTATACGTAATGACACCTCAATTTAACGAGCTTCGTCTAACCGAGCTCTCATACCAAACCGCATTAATTGGGCCCATGTTCAGTATTAGTAGGCCTGCTTTTATAATTTGTGTACTAAGAAAACTACTAATAACAAAATATAGTAATAATGGAATATAATAATAAAATATACGTACGTACTGTTGATAATTCTGAATGAAGTTTTTTTTTATAATTAGGCGTTTTATGTACATTGGAAATATGTCTATAAAATGTAAAAACAGAAAACAGATCTGAAATCTGAAATGAATAGTGGAGAGAGAGGCTGAATAAAATGAGGAAAAAGTTAAATAGGATTATTCAAATTTTAAATTGTCTGACAAAAGAACAATTGTGAAATAGTGATAGATAAAATAAAAACCAAATAACGACGAAGGGACTAAAGTATTAAAACAGAGCTTCAGTATTTTTTGCAAAAAATAATGATGTCCGATTTGTCTGATTTAGGACTATGACGTGCAAAATTGGTGCGATCGTATTGCACATGACTGTATTAATTAGTAAGCGCAGCAGAGAAAAAAGCAAGTGTCTTTTCTAAAACAAACAAACGAACAAACAAGCAAACAAACAAACTGAGAATCTGAATGAATAAAGACTGATATTAACGGAATTGGTTCTGTGATTTAACTTTGGGTACGAATTTATCAATAACACAACTGTTATACTAAATTTTGTTTTTGTTTCATTGAAATATTTACAACCACTCCAAAGAGTTTTTTTTTTTGTAACGTTTCGTATCGGTAAAGAAATGTTCTTTTTGATATCAATTAAACGATGCGATTAATCGAAATAAAAAGTAACAGCGATTAGCTCAGGTAAGCTAAACGATAAGGTGTTTCTTCTATATTTACGTTTTGATACGATTGGTGAAATTAATTTATTAACAGGCAGAAAAAACCCTTAACGCAGACGACTATATGAAAAATGGTAATTAAAAAATTATTTCCAATTAACCGTAAAAATTACTGAAATTTGATAACACAAATTAGTGTTAAAAAAAAACCAATAGAAAGATTTTATCTACATTATTTCGTTGGTTGACGTAACTCAACGGCGCTCGAAGGGTGGAATACGAGTGAAGAAATTGTCCGTGAAGAGAGAAGACGAGTCCTCCAAGGTAAGCGGACAAAATGTAAACCTGCTTATTTGTTTGTCGCATTTACTCATTATTTAACATTCAGTATTGCTAAAAAGCATATAAAACAAGTACGTGTATTTAGAAACGAAACATTTACATGTGTTATCAAATTTCATTGGTTTTTACAACAGACGTGTAATAGGTTGTACACACTTTTACAGTTCACTCAGTTTTCACATCCAGTTCACAATTAGAGTTAAACAGAAATTACAAACATTTCGTCGTCTATGTTATCATCTTAATCATACTAATACCACCACTTCCACCTGCACCATCACCATCATCATCATAATCATTATCAGCAGCAACAGCAGCAGAAATACCACCACCACCGCCACATTCATCATCATCATCATCATCATCATCATCATCATCATCATCATCATCATCATCAGTACGTTAAATATAGACCAAATACTTCTCTAATCGCTGTCCAGTGAAATGTCCCTGCTTCCTGTCCACAGAAAGGAAAGTCCAGTCCGCTACATCTCAGCTCTCAACTATGTTATCCTCCATTCATCTTACAAAGCACTGCCCACTGCCGACGCAGCCTCATTACGTTTCATGACTTCCATTTTAGTACAATTTTACGTGTATACCTAAGTCATATTCTACAATTCATCATCTTTAAATGTCACACAAGTCATCATTTTCAAATCTCACATTCGAAGGACATGTTACTTCTATTTTAATTCCTCTGTCATTGCGTACAAATGTCATTCAACTATATTGAAATATTTTCAACGTAAATTTTTAACACACACACACTCACACATAAGGGATGTTAGGGTGTACAAACCTACCATGTATGATACAAATCAGTTAATAAAACCGCACAATCACGTTTTGGCCTACCTGCATGGCTTTTAATGTAGAGTGCGCATGTGTAATTGCATGTGTTATAGAAACAAAAGCAAATAATATTAATAAGTAATAACGATAAGTAATTCAGAAATTAATGAAGTAATAAAATAGTAAAAGTAATAAAGTGTTAAATGAATAAAAGTAAAATAAAAAAAAACTTCAACAAATTTTAACTGTGAATTATCATAACCCAATGACCATATTTGGTTTTAAAAGCAATAACGAAATTCTTATTACAAGTGATATTTTCTGTCAGCGATACTTTTCTTAATGCAGCGTTTTGACCGCGAAACCGTCTGCAGCCGTCATCAAGCACAATATAAATTTACGTGGACACAAAAAGTTGAAACAGGTAACACTTAGAGAAAATTTTAACTAATAGGCCTACCTGGGAAAACGATATTTATATGGCAAACATATTAAGTGATAAAATGACGAATTTATGAAAAGAAAACTTAACAGAAGCGCAATATTCTGCCTCCCTCAAAAGCAAACAAATCTCTGTGTCCAAAATTCCATTTTTTCATTTTATGATAATATGGTGGTTAAATGTAATAATTTTTGCAGCCAACAGTTTCTATGGCAGCATTGTCTATAGCAGTCTTCTCGAACGGAAGTCTAGCATTGCATTATCTAATTCTTTTCCCGCTCGGGACTGTCGCCCCTGCAGTACATATTTCTCAGATCTGACACCATTCCTCTACATTAATTGTGACAAAGATGGAAAGAACCGAAACGTAGTAGAATTTTTTTAAGCTTTTTTCTGGAGTTCAGATGCTTCAGCATCTTGGAAAAAAATAGGCGACTTTAATTTAGAAAACCGTTAACTGCACAATGATGTTTCGTCCACTTTTTTTCAAGCTATTTTCAACGATCTTTTCACTAATCAACGATCTATTCATAACAGAGTTTTTTTAAAACATTAAAATTTTACGATATTATTAATAGTTTTGAAATACGTATGCATTTTTGGCTATGTAAAACGTGTTATTTGCACAAAAATAAAATATTTTTATTCTTTTTGTTCGTTTTCTCCTGAGGTCTCGAGGCCATGGTTCTGTTTTATCCTTTAGTGCGTCTCGTTTTCTCAACAACGTGTGTCCAGATGAGTCCTGTCTTCCTTCGTAGTTATGTTATTGCTTCACACGCTAGGTCGCTTCTAGTTTTTGTTTGTTTCCGCTTTCAATTCCCCATTTCTGCTCTGAAATTTTTCATATTTCATTCTCACCACATAACCAAAATAATTCAGCTGTAGGCTAGTAAACACACGACTCGTGCATATATATATGTTAAGATTTTATTCATATAATCTAGTTTTCATTTATTTAATCATTCTTTTCTGTCGAAGAACTGGTTATGTAATATTATATAAAATTTCGAATTGTTTTACTCGCCCTCATGAATATAATTATTATTATCATTAATATATGAAAACTGCAAGAACTATACGACAGATCGCTGTGACAGTATGTTTTATAAATTACAAACATTGCTGTCCACATGACAGATTAAGTTCTTTATAATTAGCAGAAAGTGAAATAATAAGTTTGATCTCACAGGTTGGTACGGAATAACAAATCAGTAGAAATAAGTCTTGTATGTCAAAGCATGTTTAAGAAATGGCTTTTAGTAAGATAATTGTAGAATGCTTGCGTTTTAGAGAGCTAGATTAATCTAACAGTATTTATAGCTTACAATACATGTGAACAAAACCAAAGTTTCACAGTACAGGGATCAGAGATAACAAACAGAAGAATGATCGCGCACAAGACTCACGTAAACATGTAATGTATATTTCATATTTCTTGTGTACTATGGGTGTCCCATTAAAATGTGCATATATGCGTGTACACTTCCCCATACGTTCACCAGACTCTCAAATCACTGAAAGTTTTATAGGAGGCACTTAAAGACGTCTGTAAATGATGGTTCTGACAGCACTCCGAGGGGTGTGATTCGGTGTTGTCAAACGTACACTAGTATACTGTTTCCGTTCTTAGTTCAATCCTGACGTAAACAAACCCACGTGGTAAATCTGAAACGCTATTGGTCAGGGGTGTTGACACCGTTCACACAGTAATGTGTTACGCGCATGTGCAGAATGTCTGTATATTTATGTTAGAGTTATTTTACCACTTAAATCGGGGCACGTCGTTTAATAATTCCTCCTTATCACTATATTCTGAATCCTATTGAATTGATATGAAGCCAATTGAAAAGATATGTTGGCCGTCACAACACAACATATATAAGCTGCCTGACATAAAACAATTGATAGAGAAGGAGGTAAATGAAACGACGACGAAAAAGCGGCGACTTTGTAGCGAGCGTAAAATCAAGAAAGAAGAGAAGTTCTGGGCCCAACATTACCGATGTTGTTGTGGACAGTCTTACTAATAATAACGCTGACTCAAGTGATGATACAAGTTCCGACATAGATACAAAAGGGAAACATTTCTCTGTCGGTTCGACAACAGTCACACAAATTTTACTTTGGTCAGGACAAATGATTACAATTTACATGTGTTTACACAGTATCAATATTATGTGTACCTTGTCTGTACTCCTTCTGTCAGAGTGACACGTTTCCAATTTAAGCAGTGTTTCAGATGTGCCACGCTCGTTTGTTTACATCAGGATTAAACTAAGGACGGAAATAGTATAAATACGTGTTGTCGGTTTTTTTTCATCAAAACTTTCTCTCTCTCTTTTTCTCTGCCCTCATGAAACACAGAAAAGAAAGCTTACTGACAGGTTTCAATCACTCGTCCCAACCCACTGAGTGCAAAACACAGGCTATTTGCAAATATAAACAATTGATAACTAGTCAACATTTTGTCTCCAAATACAACTCCTTTACATAAAACCAGTTTGTGGAAGCCGTCGTCACCACTATTGCTACGTGATCACATACGACTGTGGCAACGTTGCATACAGCTGACTTCACGTTGCTATGACAACAAAGTTACGCTTGGTTACCAGTGTTTGGTTAGATCACATCCTCCATAACTCTCAGAATCAAAAGTCCTGAAACATGAAAGAGCACTAGAAATAATTAATTAATGCCTTGACGAAAATCAATGCGAACACTTAGTAACTCAAAAGATTCTATGAGCGTCTTCCTTAAATTGTATTATTAAACTTAGTTACATCCAAAAAAGCAATATTTTTATCAGTGGCGGCTGGTGATTGAAAAATTTGGGGGTTGCAGATGGGTTGGATGGAATAAAATTGTTTTATTCTCTGAATAGAAAATGTCCAAGTCTCCTCCCCCCCCACCAAACAATACACAAGGAAAGCAAAATAGGCCTACTGCAATTTTAGTGTCACACCCACGTAATCACAAATATTTATTGTACAAATCTTTTTTAAATTTACGATTAAATATTCTGTTATCTGATTTTACACTTTGATTAAAATTTGAAAGGTCTGGTGTAGGCCTACCTACTCTCTTTAATTTCAATTTTTTCCTCAATAGCACCTAAACTGAACGCCGTTTCCGTCAAGATTTTCAACAGAATTCATTGTATCCTACCAGTTAAATATAATAAATATCTTACACTACGACACCTTAATCCTTTATATGTACTATTATTTACATTTGACGATGAATTGGATTGACACTAACAACGAACTTACAAATTCCAACCTTGCGCACCACGTGTTATATACCAACAGACTGGTGGCGCCGTGAGGTACAAGAGGGGTTTACAGTCCCTAATCACACCAAGCGAGCCTATACTGTTGTAATGGGAACAACCGAGTCTAACCAGCCAGAGCACTATTCCATTGTATTTCCCCATATACAAAGCGCGTCACAGTTGGTGCATACACCGCGGCAAGAGCGTGTACAGTTTTTAGTATTCCTCTGCGCTTTTCAATCGTCAAATGATTAATTACGATGATATAGCTTCAAAACACTATTATTAGTTGATGTTTTATTCATAATTCTGTAACTTAAAATACAATTTGGGAATTATTGGTGGTTGTACAACCGTGCAACCTAAGCACGGGCTGCCACTGATGTTTATAACCATTAACAGCGTGTATACATTTTGGGACACCCTGAGTATGTCAGTAAAAATGTACATGGTATTACAAACTTTGATAAGCACGTATATTCTTTGTGATCCACTGTTGTCCTTGTTATACTGTCGACGACATTACTGATCGAAACTATAATTTTTCTGTTTTAGGCAAAGAAAGGAAGGAACGCTTTCTACATTTAATGAAAATAACAACGCCAAAAGGCAATTGAATTTGGAAGAGACCAACATTCCTGTAAAGCTGATATACGACGATAACCATAGAAATGGAAGAAATGTGAAAACAGAAAACGTTGATAACAAAAGTCAAGAAACGGAAGTGCCAAGAAATGAGATTGTAGACAAAACGGAAAGTCCTGACCGATCGGAAAACGTCGGAAATCAAAATAGCAAAGGTAGTACAGCAGGAGTCAAAGAATTAGAAGAGAGAGAAAAGGAAAGTGATATCGGCCCTCAAGCCAGATTGCTAAGTATCGAGGAGAGAGAAAACGATGAAAACGCACAATACGGTTTGCAAATACAGAGTAGAAACAAAGCGGACACGATCTACAGCGATAATAATCAGGATACGGCCTTTAGTTACGGTTTAAGGGCTTTGCCTTTTAACACTTTCATTCTGAGTAAGAACAATAAAAACGATAACAGTTTTACTGGAAGCATAACGCGTATTAGTCCCGGAAACTTTGGCGGAGACGACGGACTGTCAGACGAAGAGGCAGTCGTAGTGGGGAACGAAGACGAAGAACGCGAGGGGAACGTTAAACGTCGTATCCAGCACTATCAGTACGTTATACAACCGAGCAGACTTCTATTCGGCAGCCAACAGTATCCTGTCGGCGGAGGTTATTCTTTCTTGCAGCAGCCAACGCCGACGTTCGGTTGGGCGCCGCCCAGTTACTACCGACAGAACATGTTTGCGCCACAGTTGCAGACACAGATTCCTGTACCGTTCTCGCTCTATCCAGGCAACCGAGTACCGTCACAGGGAAACTTCCAACGCGCTTCCAAACCAGTCAGCAAACTTTTCGACGATTATTTTCCGATCATCGTAAACAATCCGTTCAACGAAATCTGGCTGGGACTGACGAACATAGTTGAGTACGGCCCCGGCGCGGACGTGTGCAGGTCCAGCGCCGACAAGAAGGCGAGACGCGTGGACGACGACAAGGAGACGGAAGTCGACCTGAGTACGCCGAGAGGAAGCGAACCGGGCCCGCAGATCACGAGGCTGAAGGTGCGTCGAGGAGGCGTGGCGATCGCCGGTCCCGGGGGAATAGCCACGGCGGGATCCGGTGGCACCGCCATAGTCGGCCCGGGCGGTACAGCGTACACGACTCCTTCCGGAACGGCGGTCGTCGGTCCCGGCGGGAAAGTGGTCCACGTTCCTGAGTTCCCACTGTTCAGAGGTGATGGTTCGGAGCCGAGGATAATAGAAATTCCTTCCAACGGGAAACTAGTGGCATCAGGGCCGGTTGTATACTACGATCCTCCTTCGTCTTTGAACTGATGTGGAAGATGTATTTCAATGTGCTAAAATGTATATGTCGACAGTAAATGTTTAGAAATATCTGTTAGTAAACATGTTTGGTAATGTGGGGTGTCTTGATGAATGTATATTATTAACATCAAACATTAAACGGGTTTCTATTTGTTTCAAGTGCTAATATATTTAATTGAACGTATGGAATAATGTAAAAGAAATATAAATACTACTAGAGTAAGAATGCAAAAATATGTCGATACTTACAACATTTTCGTGTACTTAGCACCCAGAGAAGTTTTGATATCAACATGCAACTTGACATCAACAGTCCAATCGCGGTAATCCCAAACATATAATGTTCAAGCAGTTAGAATTAGTTGTGTGATCGGATTCCCGTGAGTACGTATCATCGCTTTTCTTTGAGCAGATAAAAATGTAAATAAAACGCTCGTAAAATAATTGTACAGAGAAACGTTAATTGTATTAAAGTATCTTTCTAGAGTACAAAATTTTACTAAAATTAATTTGAAATACATATAAAACTTTTATCACTAAGTGTCTCTTTTCTTATTCTTAAGAAATAAAATACGCTGTTTCATTAATATTAATTAATTATACGAGATTTTGATAATTAATTAATTATCGTATCTCAGATTTTGTTTTACAATGCCATAACTGAAACCTGTAATTTTGTTTTAACGATAGTTTGTCCTACAAAACAATGTTTGGATCGTTTGAGGTTTCGGAATCCAGGCAACCTGGATTATCGGGATTGGACTGCGTTCACTCTTGTTTGTTGATCGGTGTTCTGTGAGCGTTAATGTTTTTTTCAGCTTCCTCTGGATTTAAGACTGAGGGAAAAGACTGGGGAGGGGGAGGGTTACTAGGGACCAAGTAAAGGGCATTGTAGAAATCTATTTGTACTATTGAATTTCAAGGTGAGAGTTTCCATATTAATCGTAAGCCATATGACCTTATTGATCGTTTCCATATTGACCTTACAAGTAAGCCAATTAATCTGAGGTTTGTGGTTATATCTGTTTGTCTGTTTTCCGTAGAGTTGTAAGTAAACAAACACTACCATTTACAGTTAGGGTATGAGATTTCCTATTACCATTTACCATTATATGTAATTCTGTATTTATTTTTTTATATGTTTACATTAAAATATTTTTGTGAGGCAATTATTGTTTCTTATTTTCCATTCACCCTTACTTGAAAACAAATTGTCACATAATTTAAATTCTATAGAAAAATTAAACCTCGTAAATGTTGAATTTGCAATCGAAATTATATAAAAAAATCTTGTATATCTTAAGGAAAAAATAATTTTTAAAATTAAAACCTTCTGTCATTCTGAAGATTCTGTCGAGAACAATCAATAACATACTACAGTATTATGTGTATATAGACCTCTAGTCTGGTGGGAATAAATTGACACCATTAACGGTCGCAAGTTTTATTAATCATTGTTATCAGCACTACATTTAAATCAACAATTCTGCTACACAGATACGATAAACAATTATACACTATTGATACTACTGACAGTGAATCAATAACACAACAGTAACCCAGACAACTAACCAAATTTATGTCTTGCAAGCGACAAAAAATAATCTTAAAACACCTTAAAACACTGATTGATTTCCGTCCACGTCTATATATCTACAGGCATCACGCATGGCCACTTAATGACGAAGATATCTTGACGGCGAAAGAATTCTCTCGATTTGTGAAGGTTATTCGGAAATGTTCTGGGATGCCCAGTTTGTCATTACATCTTGATTATCCTCATCTTCAGCAAGGATTAAACCAAAATTGGTTTGTTCCGGTCCCAAGCAGATTTCACACTTCACACCTCTCCGTCCTTCCTTATAATTCAATAATTATTCGGGGATGCGGCAGTCATCCCTTCGGATAAAATGTTCCAACCATTTTTAATCGATATTAGGCAATCCTTTTAACCATACTCATAAAATTCAGTTTCTGCCGGACTGTACACATTTCTGTTGCGATCTTGAAGAGTATACCCTGCCACGTGCTTCAGAAATCCCATTTCGGCTGGTCGACTACGACTGGCCTGGAATTTCGTTCGAGTCCAACAGAGAAGTGCCAATTTCTCAGACCCATAGAGAAGTGCGGGTAGGATCAACACCTTGTAGAACTTCAGGCGTATTTCTTTACTAGTTGGTTTTAGAGTTCTCCTGATGGTCGCACACTTACAGTTGAATTTGTGTACCTTCTTCACTACATCGTTCTTTATAATGTAAGACACACTGCTGCCCAGATATACCTGCTTCAGAACAGTACTATCTACAACAATTTTTGCTCGTATCGGATTAGCTCCAAGAAAAGGTTTTGGTCTTCAATGCAGAGATCTGTAATCCGAAATGCTTGCAGATTCGATTCAGTAAGTGCCATTACATCTTCTCAGTGAGTTGTCATCGATGACACATTAGGATCCACTATGCAACCAACAATATGGTAAACGTAATTAAGTTGTATTTTATTTTTCCGTTGCCCAAAACCCTGTAAATAATGACATACTGTACAGATAACTATATGTTAAGGAATTATTTGCAAACTATTTGTTTAACTGAAAATTAATTTTTCTGTAAGACAGAAAACTCTTACCTAAAGTACATAATATATTTTTAAACCAACTTTACCCTAATAAATTCTAATATATTTATGCTTCAGTATTCTATTAACTAACACAACTTAATTTGTCAACGTAATAAAGTTGATTAGTAACAGCAGTTATATTTACTGCAAGGCTCCTGTGCCTACTGGTAACAAAATTAAACACCGGTGCTGACCAGATTACAAATCTACAGTAATTCAAATGACAAAGCGAACAACTTTCTGCCTTCCGATGATTAACATGTTCAGTCAGTAGTATCCATCCATACGTAGTAGAACTGTACACTACTTGCCGTCTCTCATCCTGCTCGTCAGAGAATTCTGGAGCCCCCTCTCTTCTTGTTGTAAATCTTTTTTTCAATTTTTCGTAGGTGTCATATTTTTATAATCTACTGGGCATGTCGGCTTTCCTTCTTCTTCTAAGAATCGAGTTTAATAAATTTTTGAGCCAATGATCACCAGGCATTTGCTGTGAGCATGAGGCGAGTCGGATTTTGGTATCTTTGTACCTACATTACCTCATAACTTCGTCACTTACAAAGCGTTGGAACCTGGCTAGTTCAAAACACATTCTTCAGAAGTCCTCTGCACCGTTTATGTCTTTGGGAGTTCCTTTGATTTATCTCACAAGTTTCAGAGCCATAGGTGACTATAGTTTCTAAGACGGTAAATTATCTTCTTGGTTTTGTGGGTTAAACCGATAATAAATATACTCAAACTTGAATTTATTTAAAGTTTGTGAAACCACCTACAGACTACATTCAGGACAAGATCATACATATGAAATCAGGTCATATGAACACTAATCTAACATTTAGCTAAGTTAAAGCGAATTAGAAGAATACGTCATACGTATATAACATACGGAGACAAAATTATCCACGTGGCTAAAGCAAAATTACTTACCTTTCAGAATCGTGACTCCCGGCTAGTTGGCAAAACACCCACACCAAAACCAGGAAAATTAACACTACCATGGGCGTGAGTAGAGTTGGGGTTTGAGGGATCGAACCTTCTCCAGAATTTCCTATTCGGGAAAAAAACGTAAAATTATATAATTTTGTTGTCCTATTAAGATAGGTCTCTGTATTGTTTATAATAAGCAATAACAATTCATTCTTCGTTATACCTAAACTCTCTGACTATAAAATTTATTCCCTCCACTTTTTGTCGAATGAAATTCTGCGTACGTCCATGAACATCCATGAGCATGTAGTAATCTACATGCGTAAATGAAACGTGAAACATAAGTCTGAATCCTACATACTATAAGAATCTTGTATTCCAATATATGAGCAAAGTGCAGGAACACATTAAACATAGACCACTTAACACACAAAAATGAAAAACCCTAAATGCAGCGAAAATTCGCAAATGTTAGCTACTTATGTATATAATTGACAAGTGTGTAGTGTAGAGGATGTAGCTTCACTTTGTGCTGAAGATACTATGAATCAGTTTCACAGATACTATATTAGCGTAGGTACGATTCGTTACCGAATATTTTAGCATATAACAGGCTGGAATCGTCCTAGACACTACGGTCCTAATAAGATGTTTTAGACCAACCTCCTTGTAAAGTTTTTTGTGTATTTTTTGTACTGGTGAAGAATGCATTTGTCCCTAGAAGAAGGAAGAACCCTTTAATCGAATGGAGTCGCCAGATCGGACGTACATTATGAGGAGTAAGTAACATTGAAGAGCAAGCAAGCTACATAATTAACACTTAACAAAACTGATTAACAGAATCTGCAGTAGTCAATATGTTAACATTCACACTTAACAAGATAACAATCATATTTAACACAATTAACGTAACGTTACATTAGAAGAACATTCATTTTCGCATTAATAATGCAACTCGCTTTAATTAATGGTAATAACGAATTGACTTAATCGACTTTCTTTCAGAGTTAAATTAAATTTATTTAGAATGTACGATTAGAAATGATTTATAATATTTACATGTATTTCCTTCATCACTAATAAGTTTTTACAATAACATACACTATTCATAATTGTGTTTATATGTCTACTGTGCCTGTATATTCACTGCAACACACACACACACACACTCAATCGCTGCGCCCATACGGAGCGCGAATAAACACAAAAGCAACTTTTAAAAATGCAGTAAGTCATTTGTGTAGTAGTTCAATTATCAGACAAGTAATTTTAAAAATTATTCAACACATTGTAATATATAGTGCATAACAGAAGCCTATAGTGCAATTAAAAAATTACAGATACAAATCAGCGGTTTCTTAACCCAAAGCAGTGGTTCCCAAATAGTGGTCATCAGTGACCTCAAAAGTGGTCCATGGAAATGCCAAGATTTACGTATTAAAAAAATATAATCGTCTAATATACTATGTAAAATTCTGTGCAAACACCTGGGTTTACGAGATTGAAAACGACAAAGTCATATAAAAATAAGCAAAAAAAAAAACGCCTCGCCTTTGGGCAAATGATGAAACACGATTGATTAACTTTGAGCAAGCCAAAAATTCTCCATCTGATGAAACAAATGGGAGACCAAAAAATACATTGCTTAATCTCAAGTAATAGGTGATAATTTCAGTTGATACCTTCAATGTAAGTTTACATCATTGAAATTACCTGAATTAAATTAGATAAAATTCAGTTCAGTTAATAAATAAGTGGGTTTTGGAAACCTGATGGGGCCATCGTATCAGACTACCTGCCTACTACGTTAACAACCTTCGAAAGGGTCGTCTATTGTTTATTTTCATTGCAACTAAGCAAGTCGTCTATTCATACATGTTTAAGGAAATCTCTAACCAACGTGGTCCCGTCTAGTTTCTAAAAGCCCATTTCATTTAGACGGTGTACAGTGTTCAACAAGATCCTGTTTTCTTGGAGCGTAGAGCATTAAAACTACAGTGTGTAATCCAGTGCCATTGCATCAACTTTTAAACCAAGCAGCGAGATTGATTTCAACAGTATAGATTCATTGAAAAATTATATACCAAAGAGAGGCCTTAAAACTGAGCTGAAGACTGGAAACTTATGAAAAAAATCAACTGACTGTGTAAAGTGTGGAGGAAACATGCGTATTGATTACGGGGAAAATGAAAACTTGATTTACAGATGTGGGGCAAAAACTGTAGAGTGAAAATAGATGTACGGAACAGTATTAGCTTTGGACTTCACGCGTTCTTCCCGTCACCTTGTTGTCCGTTTTAATTGCATGGATTTTGAAGTATCCTTTTTCTGTCATTGAGAGAGGCACTGGTTTGTCACAACCAACGGCAAGAAAATTAATACATTCTTTCAGAGAAATTGTTGTTGTGTGCCTGATTGAAAATTCTTGTAAAATTGGCGGCGTAGGGAAAACTGTCAAAGTTGATGAAAGTGCATTCGATAGATGGAAATACAATCGCGGGCGACTAAGTAAGATTCGTTGGGTGTCGGTGGAACCCAAAAATAATCAGTATCTTTCCATATTATCTTAAGCGGCTAGAGATATATTCTACAGAAGCGGTTAAGAAAAGTATATAGTAAGTACTCAAAGACATTAGTCTTATTTTATTAGGACAAACAGTAACAGAATAGTTACTGTTCAATCAGAGTACGCTAATTTTATTTTAAAATGTACCTCAAACAATTTAACGGGGCCATCCTAAATTTTACCTGTTATTCCTGCAGTCATTGTATTTTGGAACAATAAAAGCGATCGTTAACGACTAAAGCAGGCAGTCTGACTAGATGGCCCCGTCAGGTTTCCATAACCCAAATAAGTTTACAAAACAATTTGTACTTTTCTTTGGTTGCCTTCGACTCAGCGGACCCCGACCATGTTTTGGTTTGGAACCACTGTTCTAAAGGAAAAAATTGAATACTTGACAACTTCCTGTGATGCACATTGGTAATAAACGAAAGAATGGTACTAAAGCTACGGAATGGTCATTATAGAAATGTGGAAAGGGCTGTACTAAAAACATCAACTTTGTCGTGTTTACTTACTAAACTGCTATTTGTCATGTTCTGGACGAGGCCTTTCAGTGTTTCCATCATTTTCAAGTCCTAAACCACCTTTAGGACCAGGCGGTTTAGGACTTGAAAATGGTGGAAACCCTGAAAGACCTCGCCGGAACATAACAAGTAGCAGTTTAGCAAGTAAACACGACAAAGTTGGAATTATCGAGACTGCTGATTCAAATAACAAGATGAAGAATAAAAATATCAAGGAGGTAGAGAAAACCAACACTAACACTAACTAAACTACTACAAATACGAGAGTATAAATTACAAAATGAAAAATGAAATGAATATGCGAATGGACATCTAACTAGGAGAGAGGATGGAACTGATTATGAAAATTGATAGATTGAAAGCAAAAACCGTGCCACAAGACAGAACGGTAATCTGAGGGTAAATGTTGATTTACAGTGACTCAGCAAAGAATAATTTTGGAGAGAAATCACAGAAGAATGACTTGGGCGACATACACTCACGACTGGTAGGCATGTGGTAACCATGGCGACGATGTAGACGATGATGATGGTGATGACAATGATATGTTTACTATATAGAATATGATGAAAAGGTCTTAAGGTCTATAATATTTCTATCACATAACATATTGTCAGTATTACAATTAACTATACGTCTATCAGAAATATAATCGACAGAATATTATAGTACGTCTATAACAATTAACTCTACGTCTATTACAATGAACTATAACTATACTATAACTATACGTCGACAGCCAGTATATACAGAGGAGATAGCTCACTGATTATGTTTTGCAGAAACGTGTACAAAATGGGTGTACTGATAAAGTCTACCAGACTTTTCAGAAATCCAGACATTCAGACCACGTTAACAGAATATAAGTTACAAACAAATTAGACGTAATCAATCAAAAGCAATAATCGGGAAGTCTGTAATGCATGTCTTTTAAGATAACATACAACTACTGTAACAAAAGAGAGACTTTAACTAATTTTGCTGATGCATTTACAAAAGAAGAATATATAATGGAGGAAGAGAAGGCTAGTGACGGTGTAGGAAAGAAGAAAACTAGAAGCGAAGAATACAACAGGAATAGGACACAGCTAAAGACTTTAAAATACTTTCTAAAATAACTTTTATTCAAACAGACGAGTGGAAGGAGTCACAGAAGGTATTAAATGTAGAATAATAAAGACAGAAGTAGCTTTGTACGTAGAAGAAATGGCCTCTAAACTGAAGAAAGGTTGGAATCAAATAAGGGAAAATTTGAAATTATTTTCTGTCGAGTGGCGGTAATGGTATGGTTACACACCGATCCCTGAATGAATTTGGAAGGAGAAGAAGGCGAAGACGAAGAAGAAGAATAAGGAGTGCAAGGAAAGGAAGTATTATCAACAGAAGTACCAAATATTTTTTGCATGTCACGGATTAACATAGGCATAAATATTTCCAGGCAGAAATGTTAGTCAGACGTAAAAATAAACCTTAATGTTAAAATTTAAATACTTTACAGAACTAGGTACATAGTATTCAGGTTTAATCAGTCATCAGGTTGTAGAATGTGAAGTTTATAGTGTAAGACTTGTAGCCTATAATCAGCTAGAGGCTATCATCATCATCATCATTATTCCTGCATCTCCTAAGTGGAGCATAGGGCATCAATGAACTTCCGCCACCGGACTCTGTTCCGCGCAATCGTCTTGATCTCGGGCCAGATCTTCCCTCCTTTCTCCATCCCTTCTGCTATTACACTCCTCCTCCATGTGTTCTTTGGTCTGCCTCTTCTCCTGCTACCTTGTGGGTTCCATTCCAGGGCTTGTCTTGCTATGTTGTCTCCATCTCGTCGTAATGTATGCCCAATCCACTTCCATTTCCTACGACGCATCTCAATGTCAGTGGGTGTTTGATGGGTTCTTCTCCACAGCTCTTCATTGGAGATAACTTGTGGCCACCATATCCTCAGGATATTCCGCAAACTTCTGTTCACGAATGTTTGGAGTCTGCTAATCAGTTGTTTGTTAGTCTTATTATAAAATATTAGGAAAGTTAAAAATATTTTGTGTATTTAATGTATTCAAATTAAATCTGTAAATCGCTAATTACATTTTAACTTCATTTATAGCGGAACAGAACAAATGTAATTTGTTTTTATTCATTAATGTTCTTTATGTATTAATGTAAAAGAACAAGAAACCCAGAATATATTTAAGATTACGACTGCGTCAGTACTATATTGGATGTGATTTTTATTCAGTGAAATAATTTTATTTCTTCTCTTGGATTAATTGTACTCTCTTATATAATATCAAAGATTGTACCGGACACTTATGAAATTTTGAATCATTATTTTTAAGACAGTTTAAGAACTCTATCATTGACTTCTTGATTTATTTTGTGGCCTAAGGGAAAAAGTAGACGACCACAGAAGTATCTCGATTGATTCTGAACTAACATTGTCATATTCTCTAAAATGGAATACACAACATCGTGGTTTCAATTTTTAAGATCTGCTTGGCATTGCAGTCACACAAAGGTTTACTTTATAAAGAATTCTTTGAATCTGGTCACTGGGCAGAGTCCGTCGCCGCGTTCTCAATTCTGCGCACCGAAACTTGCATCGGACTTGCATTTTGGGGCCAAGTTGCGAGTCTGCTTACCGATCGATCCTGCTTACCGCCTGCCGTCAACGCTACCTCTTCGAAGTCCGTGCTTGGCAACAATAATGCGTTAGCAAATGTTCACGGAAGTTCTGGAGTGGCCCGATCTATCGCTAGTTTATCGCTCTCGTAGACTTCAGGCGGAATGTTCCACTTCTCTCACATGTTTATGACTTGCCAGTCAATTGAATTATCTACATGGATGGTGAATCCATTACTTCCCACTTTGTGTAAACCTCCAACCTCTCGTCATTTGGCAGATAGAAGGAGATATTTTCTAGACCTTTCTGTAGTCGTTTCTTTTATACTAGTTGATTATACTGTCTCGCCTCTTTTGTCTATCTGGTGCTCGGCCCAATAGTCGAAATGAGACAAGCCTCGGGTCTTCCAGACATTTTTTTATATTGTTTACTGTCTATCGGTTGCGTTCTGTGAGTTTACGCAAAAAGCCTTATTTATACACGAACGGGTTCTTCGTTGTCTGTATGTAAATTGAAACAAGGTACGCCAAAAGTCAGTGAAAAATCAAATATAATTCAATAACTTAGTTTGAACGAAGTGAATGGTGTCTTACCATTGTAAAGTATCATGTGACCATGTGGTTGTAAAGTATTTAGCCGAATGTACTTATAGTTAGGAGAAACTGCTAGTAAATCTTAGAAATTTCTCAGAAGAAACTGTTAGATCAATGTCAATATAAGTGTGAAGTCTTTGAGTCACACGTAAATTTAGTCTTTCCAACTTTGTCGTGTTTACTTGTCATGTTCCAGATGAGGCATTTCAGTGTTTCCACCATTTTCAAGTCCTAAACCACCTTTAGGTCCAGGTGGTTTAGGACTTGAAAATGGTGGAAACACTGAAAGGCCTCGTCTGGAACTTGACAAGTAGCGGTTCAGCAAGTAAACACGACAAAGTTGGAATTGCAGAGACTGCTAATTCGAATAACAATATGAGAAATTGAGTCTTGTTTGAAAGACGCTGACACAAACAATCTGATAAAAATCAGAATATTGTATTGATTAATCTTTAAAAATCCCATCAGACTTGTATGTTTAAAAGCACTGATAACATTAACGTTTATCGCCAATGACATTTTTACTTGTGATCAGAACAATTTTTTATTTCTGAGTAAATAGCACAGCATTGATAAGTTTACCGTTCGTGTCAAATATTTTCGGTTGCAAAAGAATGCAACGAACCGATAAAAGTAATTTGTAATAATATTTTCATAAAATTTACGACACCTTTGAGGCAGTTAAGATTCTGTCTGGAATTGAAGTGGAGTCTAAAAGAACAATAAACCTGTAAGATACTCAATACTGAAACGTGACGCGATTTCTAGATTTCAATATTTATATAATATTTGAGAGCTCCTGATAATAGATAATATTTTTGCAGAGAACATTCATAGTACAAAACTTGTATGAATCTGTCATTTCAATTAAAATAACATATGTTAACTAAAGTTATAGTTTTGTAGAGACGTGAACTGTTTTTCATTCATAGTAATTTTTAAAAAGTACTTTGCAATGCCCTGGTTATTGAAAACATTAACTGGTGTTTGGAAAGCATGTTCTTTTATTTCTTAGTAATTTTAAATAAGTGTTAATATGTGTATTAGAGTAATAATAAAAATGTACGTAAGGACTTCTCATTTACTTCATCCCTCTATGATTTACGACATATATCATTTTTTCCTTTCCTTTCTGTTTTTCTTCTTGAGTGACTCCATTCCTTTACTCATGATATCAGTCTGATTCCATTTGTTTACTTCTGACATACTCGTAACGCTTTTTTATTTCAGCTCACTTTGTTATGTCTTCTTCCAGTTCTGTTGTCTTCCTAATTTATTTACTATTAATATGGTCTTTCTTGTCTGTCTGACCGCTTCTTAAGAAACCCATCTGATCTTCAGTAGTATTGATTCTATTTCTTATAAGTAATTAAAGGCATCATTAAGTAAGTTCGTTTCATGGAGTTGGTTTCGACCGTTAAAAGCAATTCCGGTTACTCTTAATTCGATTTTGATTTCTTCTTCTGTCATTTCACAACACGAACATTACCTCTTATTTTGCGTCTCTTGAAGTTCGTCTAATTTCAAAATTTTAATTCTTTCTTTTGTTATTGCTTGATATGCAATATTATTGTAGTCTATATTAAATAAATATTGTACACATTAATTTCATAGTTTTCTTATTACAAAACTAATGTTATCTTCATCTGTACATGAATACTTAGATCGTCAAATCTGGTCAAAAAGTGCGGTGAGCAGATCCTGATTTCTAACTACGTTTACAGTTCCTTTTCCCTGCTTTTAAATGCAGGACTCATCGAGTCTTCTTTCGTTTGACTTACATATCAACCAGTGCATGATAGTATAATAATTTAATTAATGTATATACTTTTAGAATAATCTAAACGGCAATTTCTTCATTGTCAAACACACTTTTCCTTTTTTTCCATGTAATTTATGTCACAATTTATTTTCAGTAATATGCCAAACGAGTTGACATTGTACCCGTAGCTTTCATCGGCAGCAAAAGCCATCACTTGGCTAGCCGGGTTTCCACTCTTATACATTTAGACTCTCCCACAGATTCTTTCATCAGTTCTTATTTAATTTTGTTGTTCGTATCCTTCACAATGGTACTTCTACCACAGTATTTTAGGTCCTCTCACTTTCCTACCTCTTGGAACGTGTTGTTTATTCTTTTTAGACTTCCTTGATATTCAGTGCATTTCAGTTTTGGTAGGTTAATTAGATTGATTTCGGTTGATTAATTCTTCACTAATAAATTCTAAAAATTTCCTCTTATCATTCAACTTTATTCTATGTACTGGGTACAATGTAGGTCTTTGTAGCCAATACATCTTGTCTCAGAATTATAAATCATAGATCTATATTTTGGCTCTTTAGGTACACGTTTCGTACCATAAACTAACCAAAAAGTATTATCGTTTTATAAAATGTTTAATGTTCTTCCCTCCTTCCTAGCTTTACAGTGTTAATAGTATTACAAATACTAATTTTTCTATTCGTCTGATGTGATTAAATTGACGTATTTAATTAATTATTCAATTCAATGTAATGAAAAAATATATTTCAAAATTTCAAGTTATTAGTAAATTAAAGCTGAGATACTGTTTCCAGGTTCTGGCTGTTTCACACTCCAAACCGTCCCGTCATGTATCTACCACAGCACAACGCCGTACTGGTTCCCGCGGCGTCCGACTGGCAACACTCGCTATCCGACGGCGCCCATCCGCAGATGGTCGTGGTGCCGCCGAGAAGACGACGCCCTCTGGCTGCCATCCTCAGACTTATCGGCGGCCGGATCATGATCGAACCAAACGAACCACAAGACGAAGTCTCTGAGATAATCAGTCACACCGGAATCAATATTGACAAGGAGAAACTGGAAAATCTAAGATTACTCATAAAGGTGGCTGACGAAGATCCGAGATTACTCGTAAAAACGGCGTCGGAGAAAACAGGAAAGCGCTCTTCTAATCCGACCAACAATCACGATCAACAAACGTATCTACTTCACAACCTGGACCGCTTTATTCCCCCGGCACAGTATATAGGATCGGAAATACCTGAACCTGAAACTTTAGTAAACAAAGCGTTTAGGTTTGTTCTTCCAACAACCGACGAAGACGGGTTTTCGTACGTCTACAAGTACACGGTTCCACAGACTGAAACGGAGGAAGGGAGGAAACAAAATGTCGAAGTCTCCCTGCAGCAAGGGAAGAATATGGCTTATCCGCATACAGTGAATCCGTTTACTTTTGACGCGGTGAGAGATGCGGTAAAATTGAGAACGCCTCTGCCGGAAGTCGTCAGCGCTCGAGCCACCAACGATCAGACGTCCATCGCTGCCAGGCAGCGCGCTGAATCCGATGAGACCAAAATAGGACCCATCGGCCCTTCGCTGTTGACACAGTTTCTGGACAGCACAGCTAACAAAGAAAACGCGGACAACGTTGAATCGGAACCGGCTAAAGAAGACGAAAAGAAGACGACGAGGCTGATTCTGAAGCCGGTGGCCAGAGCTGTGGCTGGTCCTCGCGGAGTAGCCGTGGCAGCGCCCATCGCCAGAGCGATTCTGAAGAAAGGTGAAAAAGTGTCGTTGGAATTCGATCCGGACGCGGTCGCTATAGCCGGCCCAGGCGGCAAAGCGCATGCCCATCCTCAGTTCACTATCGACTACGTCGAGGATGTCAAAGAGGCTGTCGCCAATGCCACGTCCACGAAATGAACTAAATTTTCAGACTTTTCAAACAAATAGAGACAAAACTCAGAACAAGATGGAATAAACTTTAGACCATAATATATTTTATATAATAAAACGTATTAATACTTCTATTAAATTTTTCCTTTAAAATAAGTTTGTTTAATTTTATAACTGTAATATATTAACATTCAACTAGAGTATATTTTATTTTTATTATGAAATTATACGTATTCTGAGGATCAGGATCAGAAGTCGTTATGATAAGAATTAGGTTTGTCATCAAACAACAGTATCATCAGTAAAAGTGAAATTGAATGACAGTATTTAACACACACACACACACACACACACACACACACACACACACACACACACACACACACACACACACACACACACACACACACACACACACACACACACACACACACACACACACACACACACACATTTACAAATTTTTTAATGTGTTAAATCAACAAATTTTGAATTATTTTTTATTTATTGTGAAATAGTATTTTTAATTGCGAATAGTATACTATCTATCATTGTATATAATTAGGAAACAATATTAGGAAATTTTATATAAATATTTTATATTATGAATGCATTTTTCAGTTGAAAAATCAGCTGTTTTGATGGCAAACACGATTATTAATTATTTATTCCAAAATTGACTTTCAGTTTCACATAAAAGCGGACGATTTCTACACATCAAAATACCTATGAAAATACATACAGTTTCTGTATAAAGTAAAATATATAATTGTTGAAGTGTATATTTATAAAATTAAAATTACATATATTTCCAATGTGTACGCGCTTATGATATAAAAAATATATAAGATAATTCATAGTTAAAAATTCCATGTAAACAATTCAGATGATATGCCTTCGTATACGTCGCTGAGAACATATGATATGTCTCCAATATGCTCTAATGTTGGAGTATGTAACAGCATATCCGTAGTTGTTAATTGGTAATGGGTTGGGAGGTGGTGGCTTGAAGAAACGATCTATACAAATGTAGGTATATAGTAGTGTGGGTTTATTATTTAGGGGAAAGAAATATCTGAATCGTTTACGTAGGATTCTTGCCATCCAAATAAAATATATTAACTTATAAATAGGGTGACATATTGTTAGCAATAAATAATATAGTTAGGTTATAGTAAAGTACTTTTACTTTATAAAGGTGGCATGTTAGCGCTTTGTTATGTAATCTGATACACATATTTTAGGTTTATGAAAATATTACATAAACATCTATTATTATTTTTAAATTATATTATACAAGTTGTTAGAGTAGGTTTTTATTATTTTTATGTGTTCATGTTTTTTCATTTGCAGATTCCCTACCTTGATGATCCACATTTTATCCAGTTCTTACAATGGGTAATCACGCACCTCATCCCTCAACAATTCTACACAACTTTCGTTTTGGTAAACAGCAGTGATTCATCATATACTATAACAAATCATTTGCGGTAGGGTTTTTGAATTTGAGTCTAAGTGACAAACTTTGACAGCAAATAAAATAAAATATAAATTCGACGTTTTGGTCACCAAATCGGCAGCCGTCTTCAGGCTAATTATAAACTAATGTATGTAAAGAAATAAATAATACTCTATCGTCGAGTGACAGAGAGTCAACAGAATAATAATAACATTTTATAACAATACAATAATACATAAGTATTACTTATTTATGTATTAATTAACAGTAGCAGAGGACATAGCCAGTAGAACAGGCTTAAGAATTTCTGCAGAAAAAAACAAATTTCTCACAAACATTAAAAACGCACCAAAATTCCTGGTAACAGATACTGGTCAAATAGAAAGGGTTCGAAAATTTAAGTATCTAGGAGAGATAATTCAAGAGAATGGCTTGGAAAAATCTGCTATAGGAGAAAGGATTCATAAGATGGAAAGGGCATATGGTATAACTAAAGATATTTACAATAAAAAGTGCATATCTAAAAATTCTAAAATAAGGCATTACAGTACAGTAGTGAAGCCAGAATGCCTATATGCAAGTGACTGTCTAGCATTGAATTATAATTTAGACACACTAGAAATATTGGAAAGACAAATTATTAAGAAAATATTAGGCCCACGAAAAACTTTAGAAGGTTGAAAATTAAGAAGTAATGATGAAATATATCAAAGTATAGAAAATATAACAGAAACAATGAGAAAAAGAAGACTATTATTTTTTGGACATTTATATAGAATGGACGACAATAGTTTGACAAAGCAAATCTTCACATATCTGTGGGGGAAGAAGTCAACATCAAGTTGGATTAAAGAAGTCCAAAAGGATTTAGAAAAAAATAATATACACGCAGAAGAAGCAATTGAAAGAGAAGTTTTTCGGGAAAAAGTGTTAAAAATGGAGGGAGTCCAGGGTAGGAGAGAAAAAACGCAGGTTCAAAGTGGACTGAAGACAGGGAGAAGAGACACAGTGAGAAGATGAAAGAATATTGGAAAAAAGGAAAGAACAAAGAGTAAAGAATTGAAATTGGCATGTGGTTCTTAGATGGCCGATACAAAAAAAAAAATAATAATAATAATACATAACATGATAACAAATTTGTTACTGTTATTTTGCTGAGTCTCTGTCACTCGTTGATAGAGTATTATTTATTCTTTACATGTATTAATTTATAATTAGCCTGAAGACGGCTGCAAATTGTATGGGTTACCGAAATTGTTCCTGCAATGGCAAAAATCCCTCAGTTAGATTCAAATTCAAATGTCTACAATCCGACATAGCCATCTTTTAAAGAAACTTACAGTAATTGCTCGGTGTATAGACGAACAAACTGCATCGGACCTTTGTAGGGCAGGAGATATTAAAAATAATAATTATACATTATTTTACTTATCTTACCGCTCAGATAAACCTTTGATAAACCTACCTTACTCTAATCATACCCAAAACACATATCTAAACAACAGTTTACATAATTTTATTTATATTCATCAATTGCTTAAACAAATTGGTTGCTATCGATACGTAGGAATATTCGGATAAAACTAAATACTTGTAATTTAATTCAGAAAATCTTATAACATAGACGCAAGTGGTACCAACATTAGTACTGTACTTAGAACAACACAATTTCTAAGAAATCATTCATTTCACATCTCTTGGGAAAAGAGTGTTGGACGGTCAGTATCAAAAGATCAACTTTCATTTGTCGGAAACAGTCCTTTGCTTTAATTCTTGAACCTGATTATACGTATAGTTGAAGCTTAATCCCTGAAGTTTGTGATGATGATTACATATTCATAATTCCTTTTTGATGGCCAGTATTAAAGAGAAAACTATAGACTTATATTGTATAAAGAGATAAACCATACAATTGTATACACATATATTGTTACTTCTTGTTACATAGCCAGTATTTATTGTTAGTTTTGCAGATAATTTAAACATTATTACTACTTAAGTCTAAATAAGAACTTAGAGTATACCAAGTTTTTAATAGAAATGTATGCTAATTTGTTGTACTTCTTCAAAAAGGCTAATAAAAACTTTACTTAATGAGTTATCTACTTGTAGTATATTATTATTATGTTAGAAACCTGATATGTACCAGACTTCTTCTTCTTCTTCTTCTTCTTCTTCTTCTTCTTCTTCTTCTTCTTCTTCTTCTTCTTCTTCTTCTTCTTCTTCTTCTTCTTCTTCTTCTTCTTCTCCTTCTCCTTCTCCTTCTCCTTCTCCTTCTCCTTCTCCTTCTCCTTCTCCTTCTCCTTCTCCTTCTCCTTCTTCTTCTTCTTCTTCAGGATGTGGACCTTGCGATCAGTTCCGCACTCCTTGATCCGACTATCTTTTCTTTGGTCTTCCAATATTCCTCCGGCCTTTCAAATTAAAAACCAAAATTTGTTTTGGATTTAATAAAAAAATTAAATGGACAAATAAAAAAATAGGATTTGTTTATTAAATTCAAGTATTAGTAAAATACCAACTTTGTCACTACTTATTGCCACACTACTAAATACTTCTTAAACGACGACCTGGAGATGGTGGAGACACCAAAAGGCCTCGTCAAGAACGAAGTATTTAGCAGTGTGGCAATAAGTAGTGACAAAGTTGGTGTTAAGATGGCTGCTAATAAAACTAACAGATCTAGTATTAGTAAAATGTTCAACCAAGTGCCGAGCGACCAGTGTAATTTGTTTTGGTATAACGAAATTTTGATGTCAAGAATGTAACAAAGTTTATTTGGGTGAAACAGGTCGTAGATTTGAATGCAAACTAGCAGAGCACAAAAGAGGAGAACGTAACAGGACAACCAATTCACTATATACTCGGCACTGTATAGAGGAGAACCATAAATTTATCAGAAAGCTAGAAAACTATGGGGGGGGGTGATTAACAACAATTTTAGCTGAACAAAAACTTGTAGAACAATTATAAATATTAAAAAAAAGGTAAACGGTGGAGTTCTTTGGAAGATGCTTTCGGTTCATGTCCTGTGCGAAGCAGGTTTGCTGCGAGACCTGTCTCGTTTCGCTCCCAAAACAGAATAAGCGGGATTTCGTACGGCCTAACTTTTCCGTACCACTGGTGCACACTATATAGTCATCTTCCACTACTTATCTGCAAGCACATGCCTGTAGGTACGGAGTTTGTGCCATGTGTGTTTCTCTTCTAGCAATCTATTTTGACTTGGAACAAAGTGATGTTTAATAGTGCAAATGGAAACATATCTTTTCAGTCTTTTGAAACACGACTCTAAAATTAATTTTTAACGTTTTTTTGTAAAATGCAAAATGTTTTTTATCGAGTAGTCTGAAATTAAATACCCTTCTTAATTAAATACTGCAATTCTTCGTACTGTTTACAGTAATTTTGCATTAAAAACAATATATTACGCGTGATCGCCGGGACCGCTTCTTTACGTATTACGGTATTGATAGAATACAAAGATAAAGGAACTCAAGTTGGAGTAGCCACTAACACAAAAGTTAAATTAACACACATACTATGTTCTAACAACGATTTACTATTCTTATTTACAATTTACCGAACTATTTACTATTTATTCTAAATGTAGATCAGAAATTAACTCCTGAAGGTCAAGGGTTGTCAGACATGCCAAATAAATTTAGAACAGACATATTATTAAAAGTATTGTGATTTAGGCCCGGCCTGTGTGTGGGTATAACATGAATACGTATTTAAATACTATATAATGTATGTATGGAATATATATATATATATATATATGTATATTGTACTGCTGTTAAAATGCAACACAGCACATAAGAGGAAAATAATAAATTTTAAAAGAAAAAATATACAAATTAATATTAATTCGAACATATGTTTTAAAATGTAAACAAAAACATTGGGACTATCGACTCACCCAGACAACATAGAGGTAGATTCCTATATGAGATAAAACAGTATTAAGTTATATGTTCTGAAAAGAATATATGAAATTTGGAATGAATATTATAATAAGAGTAAATAGTAAGAAAATTATAATTTAATAAATACCAACTAGAATTACGAATATTAAAGATAAAATAAATATATTTAATAAGAAGTAGAAAAGTGATATATGTTTTTAATAGGTATATGATAAAAAGATGTCACTAACGTAGGGAATTATCAATGTGGCAAATTTGTAAATTGTTAGAGATTGTATTGTATAGAAATGAAAGGAAATGTTTTAGTCTAAAAATATATCTAATAAGAGTAACATGAAGAGTATAAAATTATATCTAATAAGAGTATCATGAAGAGTCTAAAAGAGTGATATGTAAATTAATATTTGGTAGCATTTAAATAAATCAAATTTGTACATCATCAAGTTTAATGTTATATGTAAACGAAGAAACAGTAAAGGAATTTAATTTGTTATACCAGAGTTTTTGATTATCAATTTAATAAAGTAAACAATCAGGAGGAGAGATTCAACATCAATATTGAATTTAATAAAATAAAATAATACTCCATAAATAAATAATATTACAAGAAATCTAAACATATCCTTAATAGAAAGCCGATAGAAGAAGGAAATCCTGTACTGAAGAATAGTTTGAGTGGCCATAAAATATAATTAAATATTCCGAGGAGATATCTGTTTTGCAGTCGTCATAGAAAACAGCATTCAGCGGTAAAACCAATAAGAAATTCGCGTGGAGGAACGGATCGCCAAGCCTGATATTGCTTTTGAAAATAATAAACATCAACCAGAAGTGAACCCGTGGCAGCTGGAAGAATTCAGAATCAGCCAAGTTACATTTGTAGGGTAGATATTTTTTACATTGTTATTTATCAAAACATTACATACTAACTTTATTTGGTTTGGTTTAAAGAAAAGAAGATATTATATACAATCGTAAATACGATCAAACAGCTTAATAATCATTAACCCTGAGAGAGAGTTTCTTTTCATGTGCTGATAAACAAAAAACATAATAACGGTAGTTACATTTCTTAATTATATTGTACTATTAAATAATTACAATACCTGTAATATAATAACAGTACAATATTTATGCTATATAGTCCTCAATTTAAAACAAAACTTGTATTTTTTTAAAGTCAGAAATACAACTGAATCTATATGGATCTCACTATGCATTATAGCAGATTTTTTCTATTAAATTAAGTCTATTAAACTTAATTGAACGAGCGAAGCGAGTTTTCAGTTTTGATTCGGCCGTTTGGTATTTATTGTCTATCTTTTTTGGGGTATTGTCACAGGACAAATGGCGCCAATCGTACACACTATCGTTTTTGTGGTCCTTAAAAGGACCGTTTGTCGAGGACGCTACATCATTTGCGTACGCCGCCCGTGCCGCGCTGTGATGTTCGGCGGCTGCGTCCGCTGTTCCGGGCGTACTGCTGTCCTCTTCTTTCAGCAGCGGTATGTAGAGCCTGCTGCTATCCCAGTCGATTTCCATCACTGGCTCTCCTGTCCTCTCCATTCTTCCTTCTTCCTTTTCTTCCGGCTGGCCTCAAGGCGTCCAATGGAATGCTCTCCGGTGGCCAACCCATTATTCTTCTCCGGTGGGTTTGAGCCGTTGGCGGTGAACCTTGTATGGGCGTCCGTCCTTCTCCACTGTGTAAATCTGCCCGCCGAAGGTTGCGGCAATGCTAAAGGGACCTTCCCAGGCTGGCTCCCATCCAGGGTACCGCCGTCCTTTGGCTGGTCCGGCGTGGCTCTTGACGTACACCAGCTGCCCTACGGCCAGTGTAAGGTCCTGTGTCCTCCGTTCCGGATACCGCCGCTGCTGATACTGCGTCTGGTGTGACCTGGCCGCCTCTTCTCGTTCCTCAATTGGCCGGACGTCGTGTTCCGCGTGTGGTCGGCTCCAGTCGCCGGGTCGGCGTAGGTCTCTGCCCAGCAGAAGCTCGCTCGGTGTCACTCCAGTGGCGGCGTTTGCACGATTCCGCAGCGAGAATAGAACCGCCGGCAAACGCTTGTCCCAGTCGCCATGGTCCTTGCAGTCATGGAGCTGGATCCGCAGCGCCTTCTTGATCTCGCCGTTGCGCCGCTCGGTCGGGTTCGCCCTGGGATGGTAGTTGGCTGTAGTCCACGGTCGTATGTACAGCTTGTCGCACATCTGCTTCCACTTGTGGCCCGTGAGCGGCTTCCCGTTGCGGTGAGCAACGCCTCTGCGTATCCCCAACGAGGGAACACTTCTTCCTCCAGGTAGGGGATAATGGTGTCGGCGTCCGTCTTGCGCACGGACTTTGCTTCTACCCATCTCGACATCATATCCGTGACCACTACGATGTACCGGTTGCCACCTTGAGTCAGCGGATATGGTCCCACGACTTCCAGGGTGACAGTATTCCAACATCTCCTGGGTCGGTGAGGTCGCTGTTGGTCCTGTTCGGGATTTGCGCCGCGCTTGTGTAGGGCGCATATTCTGCAACTCCGGACGTATCTGCGGACATCAATGGTTAGGCCGGTCCAGGCAAAGTCCTTGCCGATGGCCCGAAACGTTTCTTAGGCCCCCGGATGACCGGCTTCAGGGGAGTCGTGGAAGTGCCTGATGACCTCCATGCAGACACTCGGCGGCACGTACAATCCTGGTTCCTGGTTGCGTCTGTCCTTCCAAACTAGGCCCTTGTCTACCCGGTATCCTCTCGCTGTAGCCGCCGCAGGGTCGTTTCTCGACGCTTGGCACTCCTGGTCGCCTTCTTGCGCCTCCTGCACTGCCTGATGGATGCCGACAGCCGTGATTTCTTGTAGTCGCGGTGCAGCTGCCCCAACACTGCGAAGTGGCCTCTCTTCAGGCTCCATCCGTGGTTCTTCTTGGACGCCGGCGGTATCTTCAAGCCCAGGTTCCCTCGAGAGGAAGTCCGGCAACTCGTTCTCCTTGTCCGGGCAGTGGACGACGGTGAATTTGAAGCTCTGTATCAGTAGAGCCCAGCGAGCGTACTTCGCCTTCTGCCCGGTCGCCTGCTTCAGCCAGGTTAGCGCCTTGTTGTCGGTCCTCAGGGTGAAATGGCGATCCTCCAAGTATGGCCGGTATTTCTTGATGGCCCAGACGACTGCCAAGCACTCCAGTTCGTTGGAGTGGTAGTTCTTCTCCAACTCGTGGAGCTTAGCACTGGCGTACGAGATGATACGCCTCTCTCCGGTTTCGGTGCATTGATAAAGCACCGCTCCAAGTCCCTTTTGGCTGGCGTCGGTCTGCAGAAACATCGGCAAGTCCCGATCCGGTCGTGAGAGTTTTAACGGCTGCCGGAAAGCGGCCTTAACCTCTTCGAAGGCTCGCTGCGTTGTCTCGTCCCAATGCCACTTTCTTGTCCACAGCAAGTCCGTTAACGGTTCCGAAACCATGGCGAAGCAGGGGATGTACTCTCGCAGCCAGTTACGAGTTCCCAGGAAGCGTTGTAGCTCTTTCTTGTTGCTGGGAGCCGGCTGGTCTTCGATCGCTCTGAGATGTTGCTGCTGCGGGAGGTTGCCTTCCGGAGTAATCTCATGGCCCAGAAAGGCGACTTCTTCCCGGCCGAAGTGACACTTGTTGAGCGAGCAGTTCAGCTGGTGCATCTGCAGCCTTTCCAAGACTTCATCCAGGTGTCGGAGGTGTGTTTCCCAGTCGGGGGAGTAGACAATGATTTCGTCCAGATAGACGAGGCAGCACTCCCTTAATAGTCCCGTGAGAACATCCTGCATCAGCCGTTGGAAGGTGCTGGGAGCGTTCTTCAGCCCAAAGCACATCACCCGGAACTGGTAGCGACCTCCATCGGGCACCGAGAATGCTGTGTACTTCTTTGCTTCTTCCTCCAGCGGGATTTGCCAGTAGCCGCTCTTCAGATCTAGGGTCGAGAAGACTTTGGCCCGGCTGAGGTCCTTGATTGTTTCGTATATCAGCGGCAGTGGTGAGTCCACATCCTCGGTCTGATCGTTCAGCCTCCGGAAACCCACGCAAAACCGGGGTGTGCTGTCCTTCTTCTTCACTATCACCACCGGAGAGCTGTATGGCGAGGTGGAGAGTTCAATGATACGCTGCCTCATGATATATGGTGCGTTTCTTCTCCTCGGAGTACCGGTACATTGGAAGCCGGAATGGCTGGCTACCTTCTTCCAGCCGGATCTCGTGCTTGGCCGCAGATGTGGTGCGGAGCGGGCCACGGGAGAACAAACTGCGATGACGGTGTAACATTTCCAGAAGCCGTTTATGGTGTTGGCCACCTGCTGACGTTTGAAGGCTAGCTTCCTCAATGTCCTCTTCCTCGGGCTCCGCGCGGTCATTCCAGAAGACCGTCTGTCGCTTCTCGCTGCCAATGTGAAGGCAGCCCCATCTGTAGTCCACAACTGCTTGGTTGGCCGTGAGCCAGTGGTGGCCCAGTAAAACTTCTTCTTGCAGTCCGGGCACTTCTAGCAGACTGGTGGTGGTCGCGAGACTTCCAATTATAATGTCTGCGACGACGGCGGCCGTTGAGTGACATTGCTGACCGTGTAGCGCTAGCTGGACAACTCGGGGCTCCGTCTTCCTTCCTCCGGGCAGCAGACCGGCTCGTACGAAGTCGTAGTTTGCGGCGGAGTCCAAGGCTGCGGTCAGTTTTCGGCCGGTGATCTCTATTGGAATGCGCCGTATGTCCGCACCTAGTTGGTTCACGCGCCCTGGTGGGCTATTTACCGGGGCGCTTGGTCGTTTCCCTGCCGGTTCTTCACAGGGCAGTCCCGATGGAAGTGTCTTCCCGGGCAGTAGCGGCACTTGGGCGTTAGGCTGTTAATTCTTTGTTCCTCTTTCGTGCTTGAGGCCGATCGACACTGCTTCGACCCCCCCTACTCGATCCAGGGAGTTTTCAGCAGAGTCATCCCGACCTCGCGCACGACTATCTTGATCCAAGTCCGCCTCGATGCTCATTGCCCGTTGTAAAAGTTCCTCTAAAGTTGTAGGCGGTGGGAACCTCAGCGCGCGTCGAAGGCGTGGCTGCAGCTGTTGTGTAAGCATGGCTATGCTCATCCTCTCGTCACCTCCGGGGTACAGACGGCGAAACAGCTTGATTTTTCTCAGGATGAAGATTTTCGCCGATTCCTGCCGCTGCGTTTGTCCGTACAGCTCGGCCAGCAGCTCTGCGTCGCGTTGCATCCCGCAGAAGTGATGCCGGAAGCGGTCGCAGAACTCGGGACAATTTATCTGCAATCCCGTGTATCTCTCTGCCCACGTGGCAGCTTCTCCTCGGAGCTGCCGCACTGCGTAATTTGCCCACTGTTCAGGTGGGACTCTGTAGTCCCTCAGCTGTCGCTCTAGCTGTTGAAGATATCGTTCTGAATCCTCGTACTTGAGGCCATGGTATGTAGCGGTGATCACCGGTGGCAACGTGCACCTCATAGCTGCGGCGAATTGCACAAAGCCTTACTCTACCTCGAACCCGGTGTCCCGCTGGGTGTAGCTGTTGGGCGCCATGTTGTTTTGTGTGCCGGCTGATAGCTCTCTGGCGTGGCTGGATCTTGCATCCGCAAGATGATCGTCGCCCCACGTTGGGCGCCACTTATCACAGGACAAATGGCGCCAATCGTACAGACTATTGTTTTTGCGGTCCTTAAAAGGACCGTTTGTCGAGGATGCTACATCATTTGCGTACGCCATCATTTGCGTACGCCGCCCAAGCCGCGCTGTGATGTTCGGCGGCTGCGTCCGCTGTTCCGGGCGTACTGCTGTCCTCTGCTTTCAACAGCGGTATGTAGAGCCCGCTGCTGTCCCAGTCGATTTCCATCACTAGCTCTCCTGTGCTCTCCATTCTACCTTCTTCCTTTTCTTCCGGCTGGCCTCAAGGCGTCCAATGGAGTGCACAATTAACACGACTGGGGGTCGCGAGTAGTGCAGTGTCCGGAGTCTCAGGAAGGACTCCTGCCACTGGGTCTGTTTGAGTTCATTTTATACTTTTTTATCTACTTATGGGGGGGGGTCTGAAGCGACCTGCGATTGGTGGATTATACCACCGGGACTAACAAACGATGTCGCTTCCAGGACTCACCTGGTCGCGGGGTGTATTTACCAAGTCCGGCAATGAGGGAATTGTGGGTCACTCTGTCGGAACGAACATAGAATCTACGCGCCAGGCGTCTCACGGTGTCATCAAGAGAGCGGACACCGAGTCCTCTCCTCAAAAGTCGAGAAGAGTACCTCCGGGGGACTTTACACGCAAGCTTCAGTCCCCGGTCGAGTACGCGCTGGAGCATTGTTCTATGACCACGAGCCAGGTATCCCCAAACAGGACAGGCGTAGGTAATCACTGGCAACACGTACGAGTTGACTATGAGCTTACCTAGCCGGGGGGGGGGGGGTCATTGCCGGATTAGATAGCACGAGCCAGAGTCTACTGAGTTGCGCCGAAGCGCGTTGTCTGATATACTGTGTATGGGTTCGCCAGGTGAGTCGGGAGTCCACGTGGAGCCCGAGGTACATGACGCTGTTGGTCCAGGGTACCTCGACGGGGCCTACTTTAAGCGGCCGAGGCCGCTTGCGTTTGCGCGAGAATATTACCGCGGCGCTCTTGGAAGCGTTAACGGCAACTCTCCAGTCATCGGTCGACCCGACATACGCGTCGAGTTGACGCTGGAGCTTAATTGCCGCATAACTTGCGTTCGGCTCTGAGGCAAAAGCCGCAGTGTCGTCCGCGAACAGCGACAATTTAACTCCAGGAACTCGGGGCGTGTCATCGACAAACAGCGAGAACAGGAGAAGCTCAAGGACACTTCCCTGAGGGACGCCAGCGGTAATACGCATCTCCGAAGAGAGAGCGTGGTCCTGGACTCGATTCATTGTGAGTAAGCCTTTGTAAACGCAAGATAAATGCACTCTGAGACTGTATTCATGCAATAAAGTGTCTTCAATTGTTTGCGTACTCACAGCAAGGTCACGTCTACGGTATACACACTATTGTTCAGCGACTACAACAATAAAACACTTAAGCCTATTGTGTTTTGGCAACGCATTTCCTGTGTTTACATTCTATATTTACGTGCCGTCGTATGCATTCCCGTGTTTCAGCAATCCACCGTTCCTAATAGGAATCCGTGAGAAGATAATAACAGTTCCATAGTAATATGCGTCCATAGCTTTATTCCTTGATATTACAAACAGCTGAAGTTACCTACCGGTTTTGGGCAAAGAAGCAGTTTGATACCCATTAGATGAATCGATACCAACAACCTAACAAATCAAATCGTAATAATCAAGTCTAAATGTTTTGAGTAATTAGACAATTGAGTTTCTTAAACCGTGTTATTATTAATAATAATAATAATAAATTAGGGGTAGTGGTATGAAATGCAATTTGCTCACAGGAGAAACAGGGACTCCAGTTTCCGGCCTGGACTACTGACAGAACACCCCCTCCGCCGTTCGCCTAAAACACTAGCCTGGAACCTGGGATCATTTACAGCATTACTTCCAGTTAGGCCTTTTGAACACACCCACAGACTCATGTCTAGGGTTGTAATGCTATATCCATCTATGGTCAAGTTCGCTCTTTTGTCTTCGAAGAACACCCGAAAAACATTGGATACGCGACCCTACTAGTCCTCTCCTTATGGGACTTAGTCCCCACAATGGTGTCTGGAGTTATGTGGCTCATCTGGTTGCACCAAGCGAACACACTCTGCTCGACGTCGTCCTCTATATTGGCCAATAAAGGCAGTCGGGTGATGCTGCCTTCCCCACCATCGAAAATATCCATGATATCCGCATAAAAATTCAGTCATGTAGTAGTCGACCTCGTCAGGTCGATTTTGGTCCATGGTTGAACATCTGCGAGGGGTCACGCGGTTCAGTGTCCTCTAGATTCACGCTCCTAAGAAGTGATTAATCCCCTTCTCCTCCCAACAATGATGATGATGATGACGATGACGCCGACGACGACGATAATAGTGATGATGATGATGTTGATGAGGATGAAGAAGAAGATGATGATGTTTACCGTTACTGTTAGTAACTCTTAGTTACTGTTAGCAGTCAGCGCGTTCCTGAGCGATCCCCAGTGTTTTCTCTAGTGAATTCTCTTTAGTAATTCTTGTCCTAGAAAACACATACAACTTTTACAGTACTGTACCACAGTAATAATTTTTAATAAAAAATTAAACAATAAAACACAGATATTAAATGTACAATACTAAAAAAAAAATAGTAATCGAATTATAAATCCTAAAGATCTACACACCTATTAAATGGACAATCCAAGTGTATAGAACAGCATCAAATTATAAGTTAGCTTGATTAATAACTAGAATTTTAAAACCTAAATTGAAATTTCAGCCTAATACAACTCAAAAAACAATGTCAACTCAAAACAATATCAAACAAGTAAAAAACATACAGGTACTACCTACCTAATCAAGTCAACCTTGTGCCTTTTAAGAGGTCTGTCATTTTGTCATTCAGACCTCTTTACGTCTGTTGTTCTCCAATCTTCGAGACCATGTGGAATCTTTTTATTGAGCCAAATATCCTGTCAACCATTATTTGATTTTCCGAATTCTAAATGATGTCTATTCTAGTTTGTCTAAGTACGTACTAACTGTTTTTCTGTATATTTTCTTGGCAGTATCAGTTTGTTCTTGTAACAAATTGTTATTTGTTCGAGAATGTTTCTTACATGTGTATCTGTAACTTCGTAGCATCTGTAGTTTCTGACCTGTAATTCATTACAGAAGAAGCAACTTGATAAAAAATTATTTTGGTTTCTATGTAATCCAGATTAAATAACTTGAAACTACTTTAAGTGACACTCCACTGTACAAGTACTATCTTGTCTCGGAGACGACGTTATAATATGATCTGACAGTGTACTTACGCTTTGCTACTAGCTGTCCGAACGTTGGTTCCATGAACAGGGTGAGAATTCAACCAGAAATATTTTGTACCAATGTATGTAGAAAAAATACACTAGATCTAAAAAAGTGCTATATTTTCATACGATTTTCTATCGTTTAAATCTATTTAGGGCATTTTATGGATAAGGTTATTACCTTATAGGGATTACTACTTTTCCATTGTAGACGAAACCTCATTGTATACATAAAACCTTCAAATTAACACATGAACAACCAATATGAAACAAAAGTCAAACCTCATCTCACTGAACATTATCTTACCGTAGTCATGTATGAGTCCCCGACGCGATCAGAGCATTCCATCAAAATCAGCAGACACCCTACGGACGCCGCGATCTACCGCTCAAGTCAGGACGGCTCTCTGCTTCCGTGGATCAATTTCAAAGGAAACAACGAAGCCTTGGTTTTTTAGTGTTTCACACTTCTTTAATGCCTTAACTAGTTTCATCAACGATGTAGATAAAATGCAAACTGTTCCTGTATCGATGTGAAGGAATTCTTTTGGAGTAGATCTTTAAGTGCAGTAAGATCTGTTCTGTGGCAAGGCCAGTGATAATTCTTAAAGCAGAAGAAAGCCCGAAGTGTGTCTTAAAGAAGCAGGCGCAATTTTTTAAGAAAACGAACCCAATTTTTCAAGTCTACCAGAGTATTTTACCCTTTTGATAAAGACTCGAGATTTATGTAATGATCGTCCGGCAGTATATTGCTGGGCTGTAAATTCTATTGCATCATAAGTGATACATAGTAATGCTAAGAGAAATAGTTATTGCGATTGTTATTATTATTATTATCGCTGTTGTTGTTCTCCTTCTACTTATTTTTTCCCTTCTTATAAGAAGTTCTCCTGTCAATACCATTAGCTTTCAGACCATCTCTTCTCAGGTCTGCCAACTCTTGTCCTGGTAGTCAGGTTGTTGTCTCTCGCTATCTTCACTAATCCGTTAGGTTTCATCCTCATTGGATCTCCATGATGCATAGTCTTCTGTCGGTTAAACCTTGTTGTTGTTGTTGTTGTTGTTGTTGTTGTTATTATTATTATTATAACAATGTTAATGATGATGATAATGATGATGATGACAATGACGATGCTGATTATTATAATTATTAGTATTCTAAGTAGTAGTAGTAGTAGTAGTAGTAGTAGTAGTAGTAGTAGTAGTAGTAGTAGTAGTAGTAGTAGTAGAGTCCCTATACTGGTCAGGAGCCGCCTACTGTGTCAACCATATGTTCTTCATCTGCGACAGATGGGCACAATGTAGGAGATCGTTGGAAGGGGCCATTAGGCTCACCGGATTTGTGCCAGCGAGGATTCGCGGAGAGGGCACGCTTCGCAGAAGAGATTATTTTAGCCTCTGTAATATTAATAGAATAGACCTGATAATATAAATATAGAAGAAAAATAACAGGCCACAAACGAGCCCTACGACTAGAGATAAAGGGCGTAGTCATGGCCGGCTCTAGTATAAGGACGGAATATTAAACGTGACAACACTGGAGCCAGCTGATATTTTGAGGCCGACTAGACGATCTCTTAATTAATATATATTAATATTCAAATCGCATAATTTTTAATTGCCTGTTAACAGCTTTTTTATAATTCTTTGTTTTTTGAAAAGTAAAAGTTTATTATGTAAAATACTGTTATATTATTTAAGAAATGTAATAATTAACTCATTCAAATGATATGAATTCAATAATTTGAACAAAATTAATTCATTAGACCTAATACTAATTCACTAATTTATTCAACTTAAACGTATAGTACTAAGTGCGCACAGGCCTATAATTTAGATTTACAGTAGCTATAAATATCCCTACTCATTATTTTAGTAATGCTATGACATTAAATCAAAATTCAAAATATAACTTGTTCTCTTTAGCAATTTTATTACACTATGCTTATAGGCCTCAGACACAACGTTGCCACGTTTAATATTCCGACCTTCTACTAGAGCCGACCATGGCCTAGTCCTAAGTAATGTGTCAAAGAGTTAGTGTAGTGGGTCGAGTCTATGCCCCACAGAGTCTGGAAATGTGCACACTTCCGGACATTTGATGAGCAAATTTTTCCACCCACTCTTATAACAAAAAGTAGTAGTAGTAATAGTAGTAGTAGTAGTAGTAGCAGCAGCAGCAGCAGCAGCAGCAGCAGTAGTAGTAGTAGTAGTAGTAGTAGTAGTAGTAGTAGTAGTAGTAGTTAGTAGTAGCAGCAGTAGCAGTAGTAGTACCGATACACGATAAAGTTGATAAAGTTAAACATGATGTAACGGGATCATTAAAATTAGAAAAGATTGTCAAAGATTTTGCCTCTCTCTAAAAATGAAATATTATTTTGATATAATAAACTAGTCATTTGTAGATTTTCTTATGTTCAAGATCAACCAGTTGTTCCAAAAGACTTTATTTTAATTTGTTCTGTTTTATTTTGTGGCCAAATTTTCTTCACACACCCTAGTTATGTTAATCATCACGAATCTTTATTGTTGTCTTCATTATAGTAGTTATAATATTATGTACTTGTTTAAAAAATTATTTTGAAGAACATGTTCATATATCATTTTGTTACATACACATATTTTATGAGTGTGTTTATGTGAATGCGTATTATTTGGGCGTTTTGCTTGTGGTCCTCTTGTATGTAGTTGGCAAATTAATAAATTTACAGTACTTTGATAAGTGTAATTTTAAAGAAAGTGAAGCGTCTAATTATAATTTTTGTATAAACTTTAAGTTTTGAAATAAGTAATCGTTCGGATGTTTCAGGTTCGAGCATCGGTCTGCCGGTTTCGATAAGGGTGAGGTGAAGAGCTTGGTATATTACGGTGGTGCGCGCGGGAAATACTTGATAGTGCTTCCGTCGGGCGATTCGTACATCTCGAACAAACCGGAGGGAAGACTGGACACGAAGGAGGTGGAGGAAGACGTTGGCATGGAGGAAAGCGATAACGGAGGCGATGAAGAAGAGAACGGAGACGATGGAGACGACGACAACGACACGGTGACCATCAATCAGCCGCCGGCGAACGCTTCTGTCGCAGAGGCCAAACCCGTTGGAATAGCCATTGCTGGGGTGAATTGGTTTTATCTATATTCATTAGACTGAAGCCAGTTACAGAAATATCAGTTTTCATTTGTTTGAAAATGATTAAAGACACATATATAACACACATAATATCAATTTCTCCAATATGATCTACGCTTCTTTGATATAGTCCTCTATCACTGGCTTACTCTAAAGTCGTCACACATTGTCCCTTCGACGGACGTTTCCTCCCTTTGATTTACCCTCGTCTCTTTGATTTGTCCTTTTTCTCCTTACTTCTTGAAAAGAATAATTTTGTTTTCAACGGGCTGCTCTCACTGTATCATCTGTTTCTGCTTTTTGTTCCTCGTCTTTCTGTTGACTTTGTTACGACGATCACACGGATCGTGGATTGTGCAGTGGAAACAGAACTGTTAAGTCTTTCAACAGGATGTTTCTACCGCCACTTACAGGTTCTGAGGACGATCCCAGATTCTGGGGTTCGAAACATAAGCAAGAAAATGTTGCGATGGAAGCAGTTCGAATAGAGGATTTACGCGTAAGAAATCGTCCATCGCTTAGAGCTCCCCTCCATCGACCAATGAAGTCAATAACTGCAAACTTTAACTAAAACCACCAACAGTTAGAAATCAACAAAGGCACTATTATACAATAATTCAAGTTAAATGTGTCAAACACACAACAATGAATGCCACCTTAATAAAGTTTCGAATGTCTAAGTTAAACAAACGTTGAAAACAAAAATTCAAATTTTACCTCATAGTTCTTATCCGTGTCTACACTCTGCGCTGTAGTCTGGTAAAGACACTAGTTTTTTAACTGTCTTGGAGGTTTCTGCTGTAGTGTACGCGTTTTTGTAAACGTCCTCGCTTCACACACACACACGCGCGCGCGCACACACACAATAACTACTGTGTGGTGTCTGCTCTGTGCCACGTTACAGATACCAACACAATCTCATTTTATACGTACCCCAGGCTTGAGAGTTTATCTTTTCATACAATATTCCGCATTGTACATTACCCAAAGAGTCTACTTCTTCTACTGTTCCCTCAAAACCGTTCTTAGCAGTCAATTAATTTGTCTTTGGGATACGTCTAGTTCAGTTTCTCTTTATTATATATATAATCCTCAAAAGCGTTCTGACTCCCTTGATTATTTTGAGCACTCCTTCATTGCTCCTTTCATCCGTCCCACTTTATTCATTAGATTCGTCTCCACACCCACATTTCCATCGCCTCAAACCAGTGTCTACACCATTTTGTCGTTTCCCACATCTCAGGCCCATGAATTAAAACACTCCATATAAAATTCTCCACCAGTCTATTTCTCTAGCTCAAATCCATTCTGTAACACCACAACATTTCTTTTCTCTTATTGAACACCTCCTTCGCTGGAGCTGTTCAGCTGCTTTAACCAGTCCAATATGTCCCTCGTTTTGCCTACCGTGTACGTGCATCTGTACTTTTGTTTTTCATACATATGTATTCCACGCTCTTCCAGCTCACTTTATAATTTTCATATTTTTTATATAGTTAACTCTCGTCTACTAAATTCACCATATCATCATATCATCAGTGAATTTATTTTTCTTCCCCCAATGCTGCTGACTCCATCTCCATCTAAAATATTACTTATCCTAGATTTTGTTGTCCATGACGTGTTTATTTATTAACCAATTATAAATATATCACTACTGAATCGTAACACTAAAAATGGTTATAACGTCTCTCCTGTCAAGACATTATAACATCGGGAACCAGTTTAATTGTTCGCTGTTAATTAAACTAGCTGCCGTAGTTAGTAAAATTTACTTACCAACAAATTATGACAATGTATAAATCAGGATTTTGTCCAAGGTTACATAAATTTATTCACTCTCTGGATATTAGCGAAAACATCTCTTTATTTTTGTATTTTAACTAAGTATATAAAAGTAATAGCTTTAATGGTCATCTTTTTTTTTTTTTTTTTACTTACTTTACTTTACTTTTAAAAGAAAATTCTTATAAATTCTGCATTAAATATTCTTTAAATTGTTACTCTTAGTATCTCAAAATCATTCAGATGTGTATTATTTCAATTACCACGTATCCGGGCTTTAACTTTGCAATATTCTAACATATCTCAATATCATCCAAACTATTTGAAGAATAGTCTGAGGTAATTTTCAGAATTACTTTACCTTTAATCATCATCAGGTTATTACTATAGCATTACAGAAATTACAAACATTTATATGCTAATCTTTAAGTGATCTAAAAGTCTTTACAAGAAACTTTACTGTTCTTTTTGTTGCGGTTTTTAAAAAACAAGTTATGCACAGAAGTTATGGTTTAATGTCACCTGAATATAACGTGAGTCTGCGGTCGGTATTCGAGATGATCCTCTTCAGTAGGTCTTCTTGGGTGTAGTTCGTTGTTCATCTGGATCCTCCATTTAGTTGGTTGTTTCCGAATTGTAGTCTAGGTCATGACGGTTGGATTCTGCTACTTGAAGTTCATACGGTTGTTGTAGTAACTTTTCTCCTGGTGTTGGTTGTTCACTTTTTACATTTTATTTGTTCTTATTTTAGCAGAACTACTATTATTTATTTTAGCACTGATGTTTACTTTTACATGGTAAGGAACATATCTTACCACTTACTGTTCGTAAAGAGATGTGTCGGCTAAGTTTTTTTATATATTATTAATATATCCTCCACGTACTACATTACTAGTTTTTGAGTTTTACTAACGCTACATTGGATTAAATAGATTAGAAGAACTAACGTCTTGTTACATCGTTGTTTAGCGACATACACGTAAGTGTAACTTTACAACACATTTTCGAGCTGCTTACATGTCGAAGATTCTCCGGCGACTGGGGGTTTTTTAGCGGCAGGGAGTCTGTAAGCTGGCGCGGTTTACGCGCTGAGAAAAAGTAGTTCGTTCCTTTATTATTATTAATTGTCCATTAATTAACTAGTATAAATTATGCTACTTTTTTGTTAGGAGTTAGATATTTCCTTTATTATTAATACGTCTTTTATTTAATTAGAAGAATTATTAGTTTTCGCTTAATAACATTGTACTTTGCATGTTCGTACTGGACTTTTTGCACGTTGATACAGGTATCTAGGTACAGATAAAGGTGGATTATACTCTCACTTGTTATAAGAACAAAAATTTAATTTGTGCTATTTAAATAATTTTTAAATCATCACATGGTATTACTTTATAAGATTGGTATTATTTATCCTATCCCCTATGTACACACTGAACAACGTCAACGACAAAAACATCGTTCTTTTACTCCTCTCCATTGTCAACCGCTGTGTTAGACCTCCTATTATTTTTATAGCTCCCTTTTAATTCACTTCTTTCTTTTCAGCCTAATTTCTTAGCTTTCAGAACGTTCATTAACTTATCCCACTTAATTCTCTCAAAGGCATTCGCAAGTCTATAAAACATTACCTGAGTGCCGGTCATTCTAATCGGGCCAATGACAACTCTTGTGCCCAAGCCTCTTTAAAACCAAATATATCGTGCCCTACGTCCTCCTCCAGCTTAGTTACAAATCGTTGATTCGTGATTTCTAACAGTGATATTGTTATATATAAAAATAAAGATGGTGTATATGTATACATTATTTAAAAATTAAAATAAAATAAAATAAAATGTGAATGTAATGTATGTAACACTTCCACTATACATAGATTGTTGCTGGCTTATTAACAGATCTGCTTGTAAAGGCTTCTGGGTAATCACAGACTAGTAGTTAGGAACGTAGGTATAGAATACAATTTAATGTATATTGCCATTGATGTAAGTTCACTCACTTGCTGTATACTTATGTTACACTGATTTGAATTAATGTAATATTCCACTTTGATATTTTTATCGATGTCTTATTACTGTAGTGTGACACATTTTTTAGTGTACACTTCAGATATAAAAATTTTGATCAAAATTTTACTCAATTTTTGTTAAAAAATACGTCTTTGTGCTAAAATATTTATAATTTTCCATTCAAAGTAATCCATACCAGATAACCCATGCATATACCAACGTTTTTTCCAATTTTCAAATCATTTCTGGAACGCACTTTGCGGCTCGCTTAGAGTCTTTTGTTTTTGCCTTTAACAGTCGCAAAATAGTGTAGGTCCACGCTTTTTGTCATTTCTTGGAAGATAATAATATTGCATTACGATATATCTGACGAATATGGCCATTTGCTGTAGTCATTCTATTGTTTTCTTTGTTGTCATTATATTGTCTAAAATTCGCGAACAATCAGTGATCTGTGCGCCTGGTGCGTTATCGGAGTGCAACTTCCATAAACTATTCTTCCGTAAATCTGGTCGTTTTCGTCGAACAGCTTTACGCAAATGGAGTAGAAAGGCGTTCTAATAATATTTTTATTAGTTGTAACATCTATTATCCCGAGCACGGGAGAAGTCCGTTGGGATGCAGCCAACGAGGTGAGAGCGCAGTGTTGTCAAGTGTATAGTAGTTGTCTTCATAGAAAGCTCCAATTATTTAACTACCGGTACATAAATAACTATATATCTATTCTATTTTTCGCTCATCTATTATCACAGTGTTATTAAAGACAGTAATGACATTTTTAATTTAAAATAATTAATAAGTAATGTATAAAACGTTTATAAAATTATTGTTTCTTATTGTAATCTAATCTGATGTAAAGATGTTTATACTGAAAAACAATTTAATTTTTAAATTGGTTTTATTAAGTCACAATTATTAACAGAATAGTGATATTTTATTCCACATTAAAGAAATACTTATATATTCTAATTTGTAAAAGAGCGGACATAGTATTTTATACTATTGTATTTTTATGCCAAGATATCTTTGAGTTATTCTTATTGTAGTTGTTTATTAACGTGAAAATGTGCTTTGTAACAATTTATTTTGTTATTTTGATTTATTAAATTAAATCAAATTAAAATTTAAAATAAAATCAAATTAAGATTTAAAATTAAATTAAATTTATTATTATCAGATTGTAGCGCTGATATAAAATGCAGTGTGCCAAAATTCTCTTATCGACACATTTTATGTAATTAATTGAATAAAATATTATAAATTTAAGTTAAATATTATAGATATAAATTATTAGGTTTTGACAGCATGACATTGAAGTGAATCTACCTTAAACTGCTGTTAGTGTGTCGGCAATATCTGCATGGGGGGTGGCTAACACTTCTGACGCACTGTCGTCGTTGTCACACTCAGTATCTGAATAATTGCTGTCCGTATCACTATCATCTACCAGATTGATCACTATTTTATCAAGGTTATCCGCCCTTGCACATTCTTTGTCAACATCATCTTCTTGTAGTTTTTCGGCATGTTTAAAGCGCGATTGCCAGTCGTCTTTCGTCACTCGGCCAAGTGCTTCACGGACAAGCGTTTCGACATCAGACAACTTAAATGTCTTGTTATTTTCAGCAACGTTCCTCTTAACCTTTGCCCAAATCAGCTCGATCGGGTTATACTGGCAGTGATATGGTGGAATTCTAACCACTGAATGACCCATTAAACTGGCAATCACATCCAGTTCGTAAGTTTTTTCTTTGTTCTTAAAAGGCTTCACCTTTTCTAAGAGTTCCACCTTAGTTTCATTATGACTAAAAGTAATACACTTTTCGGTAAGCCATTTCTGAATTTCTTTTTTTTCCAGTTAGTGGCTGGTATTTTTTCTGCCAGCACCGAGTGATAAGGGGCATTGTCCAATACTATTACGGAACCTTCCTCTAGTAGGTTGAGGAATGAGATGAACCATTCTTTGAAAGACTGAGCATTCATCTCGTCATGATAGTCCTGGCTGTTAGTCTTCGAATGGAAAACCCATTCACAGTCTTTCATAAATCCCTCATTCGAGCCAATGTGGCATATTATAAGCCGTCTTCCCTTACCGAGGGGTACTTTAACGCCAAATGATTCGTTGTTATCTTGCCAACCGTATTTCAGACTATGGTGTTCGTTGACCCATGTTTCGTCCAAATAATTAAACAGGGTGTTTATCTTCCGACTGCCTTAACTGGTGCATTGTCCTTAAAAATCTTAAGCGTGATGCCACGATGTCAATTCTCTCCATTAAAAATTTCCTTCCGTCAATCATTTTACGATATTTGAAACCAATTTTTTTTAACAGTCTACGAGTCGACCAAACTGAACCCTTATAGCCTAAATTGTTTCTTAAATCTGTAGTTATTTTTTCTGCTGTTGGAAATTCTCCCTTATCATAATACGAAAATATTGTTCTCCGTACAACGTCCTCATCAAATTTGTCCATTTCAGTCATTTCACATTTTCTTTTTCTTTTTCTTCCAGCGGTTGAAAATGTTTTATCAGATGGATCTTCATTCACTGTTGTATTAGCCTCCTTGCAAACTCTGTTTACAGTCTTTTCACTGATATTGCAGGCTAAACTACACAATTTTGCACATTGATTAAAGTTAACAGTTTCCCTAAACTGCGGATTCGAAAGCTTTTTAAAAAAATTGTATACATTCCAAACAATGTTCCTCTCACCACTATGCAGGGTTTTTCCTTGTTTTCCTGTACTTCTAAAGGTATTGGCTTTAACACCTGTGACTTCCATGATTACACAAGGTAAAACACTTTTAAACACTTAAAACTTCACTTCAAAATCGGATAGCACTTGTCACAAACTGAGCAGTTCGAACGCTTCCACTCAACTGAATCTTAACAAGGAAAAAAAGTTGGTACAGGATTTGTTCAGTCAAGTCACCTTTTCCAGGAATAGTCTAAAAATAGTATGCGATCAGTGTGGCAACACCGCTCCGCACTGATTTGTTTGTTCAAGGTTGCGCGCTCAGTAGGCTCCGCCCTCAACGGACTTTAGCCGTGCTCTTTAGATTAGTAATAAAAACTGTGGAATGCAATATCACAGTCTTCATGTTAATATCACCATCTTCAATTCGTTCGCCATTGTCTTTGAAGCTTTTGTTCCACTTTTAAATAGAGGTTCATCCATACCAGACTCGCACAAAGCCTTATGTAACACTTCCACTATCTTAGAGCGGTCTGTCACATTCTTTATGCAAAATGTAATATAAACTCTTCAACCTTGCTTTGTAGAATGTTAAAAAATCGCCCATTGCACCCAAATGCAATTATTCAATTAGATTTAAAACCTAAACTATGCATCCAATCTGGCTAACAATTTAGACAATTATCATAAACGTGTTCACCAACGTCACATAAAAAAAACTGTATTTTAATTGGATACTTCTAGCGCGAGAAATTCATAAATTGCAAGAACCTTTTGATCAAACCACATATTATTTAAAACAATTTAAATAAAAAATAATATAATTTAAGTTACAATTTAATTTACTAAAGACATTGTAAAAAATCACAAAATAATAAAACGTATTCTTGTACAAAAAGGATTATTATTATTAATAATAATATAGGCTATAAAATATACAAGAAAAATGAGCAAATATGATGTAATTTAATTTAAATATAGTGTAAGAAATTCTATAACGGAAGATCTTAGAAGCTGACTGTGTCTTGTTTCCAGGTGGGCGGAGTGGCGTCGTCGAAGCCGATTGCGACGGCCGTGGTGGGACCGGAAGGACTGGCCGTGGCGCGTCCCATAGCTACGGCGATCGCCGGAGTACAGATGACCGGCCCGGTCCTGTTAGTTCCCGAAGGAGGAAAACTGAAGACGCGAGTTCGTCCTGGCAAGAATCGAGTCAAGCCCGGTTACGAGCCGTTTATTTTGTTGGGCGAACGTTAGTGGGTCACCGATAACGTTCGAGTTAGCGTTGTTATAGCGAGGTGTAACAGTAGACACTCCATTCGGGATGTTGACAATGTGTTCTATAACTAGATTTCATACATAGCTTACATAAATTAATAATACTGTACTACGATTAGGTCTATTCACACGAATACGCTCATGTAGGCCTACATTGTTGCGCACTAAATTAAAATAAGAGAAATGTACCTCAACAGTACAATAACAGACAAACGATTTATTTTTATTGTCAAGATAATTAGACTAGCTAAAAATGATCCATAACTATTTATTATAAGCTAATGCCATAACAAAAGTTATTAGATCACAAACTGTCTGTTGAACCTGCTGAAATTAAGTTTGTAACAAAAGAATTAAGCCATGAATAATACTCCGAATTTTATATTTTACTTTATTTGCATTTTGATGAAATAGTGCACTGTAAGCAGTGCATCAATCTATCGATCAATATTTCGATGAACATACTGGTTAAATAAAGCTTTAATATACAGTTGAAGTACTGTGGAAATTTAGAATAGAATCTATAATTAATTGTGAAAACATAATTAGTTTTAAATAATGAACATAAAAAACAACAATAAAATATTCTTATATAGCAAAATGTATGTTGTTACTAACTTATTCTTTGTGAGATAAATGTTTTCGAGCACGTAATCGATCAGGAGTATCGATTTTAAGCCTCAGATTCGATACTAAGATTTATCAATGTTTGTTTCAACCTGCTGTAGGATCGGTGTAGTGGGTAAACGGGGAAACATTGTTGCCACATTGGCCGCGAGCCAAGCGCTTCATAACGTGTGTTATTTACAGTTGTTTTTGACGTATGCGGAGAGCGTGAACTGACAGGGTAGCAGTAACCAATCATAACTTGTTGTCATAGCAACGTGATCTCAAGTGTACACAATGCTACCACAATTATATTAAATGTTATAATAAATACTGATGGAGACGGTGATGTGGAGGTTTGCAGCCACTCCCCACCGGTATCCCACAGCATACAATAAAATGGATGTTATTTATATGTATTGAGTTTGAAAAAATGATGTTTAATTTCTGTTTATTACCAACAGTCTGTGTTTAGCATTAAACACGTTAGTACGAAGGAATTCCAGCTTATCAGCATATATGAAGTTTTACGGGGGATCTCCATGAGCGAGAGGAAGAGAGAGAGAGAGAGAGAGAGAGAGAGAGAGAGAGAGAGAGAGAGAGAGAGAGAGAGAGAGAGTGAGAAGGCAGAGTAAGTGCGTGACGCGTTAAATAATAACGCACAAATTTGTAACTGTATGTTTGGCAACAGAGTGATGTGAAAACACGCCCATCAAAAATCTCTCACAACCATTCTCTAAATAACGTTAGTTTAATTTACTACTACTACTACTACTACTACTACTACTACTAATAATAATAATAATAATAATAATACTACTACTACTACTATTACTTTTTAGAGATGGCTACACATGAGCTCTTGCGATGTCGCTGACCTAAGATATTACGATTTCCCTCACAAAAATGAACTGTCGAAGTTTCGAGTCTTTAAAAACACCGATTAAGTCGTCACGTCACTAGCAACCACTACACAACACGCACTAATTCACGATAAACTAGATTGGAGAGCTTGCCAGTTCGTGTCTCCCTAAGCAGACTCAGAAACTGTTAAGAAATTTGACAATTTGTTCGTGGGTTGCTATGACAACTGTGTTTCACTGATTGCACAGACGGCTGACGAGCCTCCACTTTACACGCCGGTCGCGATTTCCAATTTAAAGAAACTTAAAACAGAATAAAGTATTAGATTTAAGGATAAGCTTCTTCTTCACCTCACGGAGTAGGCACTTCGCCTTTTCCATCTTCACATTTCTCCATCTTACTCTCGGTCTTCCTGGTCTTCCTACACCTCTTATACCAAAGGGTTTATTTCGAAACTCAACATTAGGTTCTGTCCATCCTCGATTCTGTCCATATGGTGTAGCCATTTCCTGCGATATGTCTGGATCTTATCATTTATGGAGAATATCTGTAGCTATTCTCTAATATAACGATAATATAATCTCTAAAATTCCCCAAACGATCCTGTCTCGTGCAACCCTTCATTTCTAAAGTTTGAATCTGGTTTTTAATCTTCTTTGTAGGAACCCACGTTTCACATCCATATAGTAGAACAGGCGCTGCCATTGTTTCATAAAATTTAAGCCTTTTCTCTTTCCTTGGTTTTTTTTTCAACATTCTATGTACGACATCAAACATCATCTGAATTTTAAACATTTTTGTTTGTTAACGGTCCAAGTCACATATTTTAATTTCTTATTTTCTTACCTTTGTTAGGTCCGTCTTGTGACTTTTATCTTTAGAATAAAATTAGTGTGACGCGTTTCAGGTCATCTGAACCATCCTCAGACACTTGCTCGAAAAAAGGTCGTCATATATTAAAATTCAATTAAAATATAAACACACATGTATATTGACAATGAATGTACATATGTGTGTTTATATTTTAATTGAATTTTAATATATGACGACCTCTTTTCGAGCAAGTGTCTGAGGATGGGTCAGATGACCTGAAACGCGTCACACTAATTTTATTCCAAAGATAAAAGTCACAAGACGGACCTAACAAAGGTAAGAAAATAAGAAATCATCTGAATCCTCGGTATTTCTGTAGTTATATCTCGACCTGTGTCATTCCCAATACTGATAGTGCAACCCAGGTAATTGAAGTCACAGACTTGTTCAAAAACTGTTCCCTCAAGAGCATTTTCTGATCTGACTGGAAACTTCCCCCAAAAAGCCATGATTTTTGTTTTCTGCTTTGATATTTGAAAATCATATTCTCTACAAATGTGATTTAAACGATGTTAAGAATACTGCAACTCTGTTTTCTGTATTAAAGCTGCATCGTCAGCATACAATAAAATATCCAAACTCGTGTTCTGCTTAAGTTGAATTCCTGAGGCAATATCTCGTCTCCATGGTTGGATGATGTCGTCAATATATTAAAAAGCGTAGGCGAAATACTACATCCCTGCCTTACTTTGAGGATAAGCTACTGCTCGTAAACATTTATCGGTAACCATTATCAATTGTTGGTTGTAACTTATAGTTTAGTAGCATTTAAATGTCACCATCCACTAACAAAAGTTATTTAATTCGATAAGTAAATATTCGTTACACCTCGTTGGACAACGTAACTTTACCAGTGGATAGACACTACCTGTTTACGCTCAAAGCAAAACTCTCTTCATTGTTAGACATAAAAATGTATTTATTAGGAATAATTAAAAAATGTCGCCTTGTTGAGACGAACATATGGATCTCTGTTATCGGGAAAAACATTACTGTAAGATAAATGATTGTTAAAATTGGCATTGTTTTTGCCGCCCAATTTCCAAGAATTTCTTTTAATATGTGTGTAGTTTTGCTTGAAACAGATTATTACCGGTTGTAAGACGCCCGCACTGGACGACCAGTGACATTTCCACAGTTGCTTTTGTTACAAATCAAAACGACAACAGAACCGACTTACAAACGGCTTATGAGCATGACATCTGAAGTAATATTGTCTTTTCAATTTCAGTTAATTGAAATTGTATGCACGTTTGGAAGTCGACATTCTTTTTCTGAGCGGGCACAGCAGGATAATGTAGGTCCCTTGTTATCCTGTTTCATTATCGTCCTGTGGAGACTATAGTGATATTATTTCCTGAGAGATCACCAGAAAGCGGGGCACATTTTTCCCCGTATTTAACTAGTGTGCTCTATGAACTGCAGAACTCGCTCACTATTTTGAAGGAACTACTTTCAGTATTACATAAATTTAGTATTACAAACATCTCCATCACTATTCTATTTCTTTACTAACATAACAATTTTATACCACACAATCATACAATGAACACTAAAAATTCGAAACATACGGATTTGGTCGATAAACAATTCATTTTAGTCGGTAACCCAGGAAGATTTTTACAATTCTTTAACTATTAGGTCTCTTTTTTGGGCACTGGGGCTCAAAAATTTTGAAATTTCCAATACTTAACACTACATTTAGTAGTTAGTTAAAATTATCTTCAATTTGATATCCCACATGAATTTTTGGTATGTTATCAAACTTATTACACACTTTTTGGGTCCTAACGTCTAAAAATTTTTAAAGTTTCAAAAATAAACAAATACTCGGATTACTGATAAAATTCCCTACAATTTGATACCTCACATGGGCATTTTTGATTTTTTTGACATGTTTGCCTCCCCCCAATTATCTTTTTTGATCAACCTCAAAAACAATAGAGTTCTGTAGACTGAAGGTGTACACACGTCTACCAAGTTTTACGAAAATCGCTTTCGTACAGGTAGATAGACAGATAGACATACCCCAAACAGATAGATAGATAGATACACAAACAGACAAACAAATGCCAAACGGTCGAGTTAAAACTTAGCTAGTTCAACTATCGTCTAATCCTTCGTAACGTAGACTATAATGTCCTCCAAACGCTCTATCGGATTGAATTTAGTTTTCCGACTTATTAACTTTTCAAGAAGTCAAAGTACGCTATACTACATGTTCTTGTTTTTCTCCTCAACCTTTCTCAGTCCATGACTTAATTGATAAAACAACCACGGTGTATCGTTGATTGTCACTTCCTCCTTCTTCTATGGCGCTACAGTGTTGCTATCCCTCTAGTTGACACTGCATTTCACTTTATCCGTAATGGAGGACTTCCATCTTCGCACTTCCAGCATTTCTTTTGCGACAACATTCTCCCGCCTTTTCCTTCGCTTTTTTGTATTCCCTCTTTATTCGTTCTCACAACGTGGCCAGCCATTGCGGTCTCCTCAGTTTTATTAAATTTCCACTGTTGGCTCCTTGGAATGATAATAAGCATCTTGGTTGTCTGGTACACTCCACACCTCATTTCTGTACACGTGGCCCAGGATTCGCCTCAGATGCGGCCTCTCAAATATTTTCAGATGTTCCAGTGTTCTTTGAGTTAGTATCCAGGATTCACTATTGTAGTAGTGCATAGATCGTATAATTCTGTATGTCCGCCTGTGAATACCTAAAGGTGATGATGAGTGCAAATACTCTTTGTTAGCCAAAGTTATACTTCTTATCTCTGTATCTTCATTCTCACCTTCTGATATAGTTGCTTACATGCACACATGCACGTGAAATACCTGACGGTTTCTATGTAGTCTTCTTCTATAAGTTTTACTTCGGGCGGGTAGATCTTGTCGGACTTATTATTTTATATTTATCCACGTGTATTGATAGTCCTATCTAAAGGCCGGGGCGGGGGGTCAGGGGATCAATCGCTCCCCAGAGCTATAAAAAATTTCTGTGAAATTTCATAATCACTTATCTTAGGCCAATTTCTAAGCTAGTTCGGTGTGTTAACATGAGGCTTATAAACAGTTGTGGAAATAATTGTATGGGGAGGATCTTGAACATATTATCTGTCTTGAGCAAAATGTACGTCCAATCTTCAAGCTCCCCCAGAAACCAGTCTTATCCCTCTTCCCAAGAGAAGCTTCTCGTTACGCCACAGGTTCTGCCCTGTTTTTACTTATTTCAGTCTTTTGTATGTCTCCTTCACAGCTGCTTTGGATCGAGCTACAATGGCTGTGTCATCGGTATGTGTGCTACTTGCACTGACTTGTTATAGAGTACTCCTGAGCGGTCTACACTTAATTTTGTTATCGGGTATTCTAGACCCAGGTTGTAGAGGAGGGGTGCCAGCCACTCCTCTCCCTGTTTAGAACCTGTTTTAGACTCTTACTACTACTACTACTACTACTACTACTACTACTCCACGGCGCTACAGCTCACGAAGAGCCCTGGCTTCCAGAACGACGTGCCTCCACTCCTCTCTATCCTGTGCGACTCTTTGCAACCTTCTGACCACCAGTCTTCTCATATCTTCATCTACATCGTCCACCCATCTTCTTCTTGACCTCCCTCTTGCTCTTCTTCCTCCTGTTGCTCTATTGAATACTTTTTTTTCTGCTCTTTCCTATGTCATTCTTTGTACGTGACCTGCCCACCTAATTCCGCCTTTCTTATTGCCGTGACGATGTCCGGTTCCTTGTATAGATCGTACAATTCATACGTTTGTCTTCATACGCCACATTCCAGTATCTAGTACAACTCCATATATCCTCCTCAGAATCTTTCTTTCCCATCTTCTGATCATATCTTCTTGGACTGAGGCCATGGTTCAGGCTCCTGAAGCATATAATACAACTGGCCACGATAAACTTTTGTAAATCTGTACCTTGGAGGTTCTAGGATAGGCAGCAAAGTAAATTGTAGACCCTTGGTGAGCTCAAATAGTGCAGTCAGGTCGTTCTGTATTCTCACCCGTGTAAGCGTTTTATTCATGGCCATTCTTGTAATTGCCAATCAACAAGGGTTTGTTTATAATCGTGTCTTGATATCCATGTTACAGAGATCCATATGTTGAAATAGTGAGGAAAAATAGACCTTAAATTTGGTATTGAACAATTTATCACAGTAGACGATAATCAAAAATAAGAAATGTTGCTGTAAATAATAATGTTACGTAAGTTAAATAACTTTATTGTGAGAAGTGTTTACTACATATGTAAATTAATTTTTGTTTTCTAGCGTTACAGAGAAGATTAGTCGATGAATAAGCATGTCATCACGACTTAATAACGAGACTTATCATGAACAGACGTTAATTTTCAAGGAAAATTGAATTTGTAGTAAATATTTTATTTAATACTGTTATAATACAATAATATGTATATTGTTAATATTCGCGAGTATTCTTCTGAAGATAAATTAAAAGTGATATAATATAGTGTCTTATGTGAGTCAAATATGTGAACTACTACTACATCTTACGTTATCTACGTGTTTGTGTTCTTTACAAAGTTTTTCATGACAATTTGATAAGTATAAGTTATTACATAGTAAGTTGTGTATAATAACATAACGCTCATGCAGCATTTATGTGTGTTAACATTAAATAAATATGTTTTGTTTATAAACATTATGTTCATTGTATACGTTGATTGTAATGTCAGTTACCAGCGTAACAAACACTATATTAATCTGTATCCATATATGCACATATACACTTAAATAAGCGTATACACACACACACACACATATATATATACATGCATGTGTGTGTGTTCACATATATGGATTAATGATTAGCCTAATACATATCCTTTGCAAGAGAAGAATTTTACAATTCAACTTAACTGTATCAATGTGATAATACGTAATAAATTTTTGAAACGCAAAGTAGACTTTTACTCTCTTTTTAGTTATCATTACATACATGATAACAAATAATAAAGGATTTGATCAATTAACTGGACTAGATTGTAAAATGTTTGTGTTGACGATTTGTAAAAATTTATTGTCATGTCCACGACAATTATAGACGAGATTCGTGTGACCACTTAACTGATGGAAGGTCACTAAACTTTTAATAATTATTTCACAGTTCACAGTCCTTATTATAGAAAGGATTGACGTTAACAGGTGACGCCTTACACGGTATACGTCTCACAGATTACACGTGACATGTCATCTACTGACGTGTTAATTCTCCGATTACTAGTTACTTTATTTCTATCTTAGTCTATCAATTCAGCTATATTAAACTGATAATTGTGCTTTAGCAGAAAACACCCACAGCTGTTGGGTGTGTTCTATTTCAATTTCTGCGTCCAGGTCATTGACTGTTTCAGGTTTTGCGCTTATGTGTCTTTGATACGTCCCCATTAAAAGTCCGGTGGTAAGGTCTGGACTTGTGAGGGAATTCAGTGGTAACCCTCCTTGCCCAAACTGGATAGTTAGCAGATTATTGTCCACGACAAAAATATGGGGGAGGGATGGGTGTTTCCGTCTTGTTACAAATAAAACCATTCATCTCCAAACCACTCCCGAATGGGTGACGTGGCGGATTTCTCCAGCCAATTCAAACAAACGGTATCAGAGGCTGTTTCTGGGAGACACCAGATATCACTTACGGCCACGTTTTCTTTTAATAAAAATATTTAGTTGGTTTACTTAAGGACTGAAAGGTGTGACAAACACACCTTTACTTATGTATAAAGTATTCTTCTTTTACTGTGTATAAGTCGAGACTCTTACAAGGACTCATAAAGAAAAATATCAAAAACACAACGACAAATGTAGAGAAAGAGAACTGCTACACATTTCTCTCCGCGACCGGTATAAGTAATATCAGAAACATATATAAGAAGGTACGCAACAACACCGAAGTGGAAATTTGTAGATAATCAAATTGTAGAAAAACATCGTGAGATATACAAATAACTTTATATCGCGAAAGAAATATAATGGCGTCCTAGACTGGGGAAAATAGAACGCTGCAGACCTGATCAGATGTAAACAGATGCAGCGGCCAACAGTGGTCTTGGAAGGAAGATGTTTCAGAAAGACGTCTAAGATATTTAAATAATGTAGTGATCGACCTTAAAACAACGTTTATTAAAGGATTCACCGTCTCACTGGAAGTACGATTAGTTTTTATAAAAACAAATGACAAAGATAATTTAAAACGTAATTATACACTAAATAAATAAATTAGTAACACTAAGTTAATATATATAACTCACTGCTAAATGTGTAATCCAACGTGACTCGTAAAAACGATCACGCGACTGTCGTAGACGAATACTATCACAGCATCGGTAGTATGAGACATGAGAGCAGTGTTGGCTCCTATTACACCGGCAATGACAAACCAGAAAGGAACACTTCGTACATTACAGCGTGCTGTGTTAACGTAGCTGTTGCACTTATGCAGGGCAACACCTATGGTTTAGCGGGAAACTTGAATTAGTCGCAAACTATCTGCTATTTAACGTAAACAACATTGCAGATTACTTATTATGTATGCTTGTAATGTACGACTTTTAGTTCAAATATTGTTTAATTCTTGGATTTCGTTGTCCATGACGTGTCCGTTGATTAACTAAATATAATTATGTCACTACCGACTCGGAAAACAAATTTTTTTATCGGTAAAACGTAAACGTTTTACCTTGTAGCCTGAACCAGTTTTCGCTTATTATAAGCTTCGTCAGAGGCTGCCACTGGGAGCGCGAACAGTTACTAACCCACATAAACAAAATACACAAGAACATAACCTTCACTGCTGAATACGAGTATAACAATAGCATAAACTTCTTAGACCTCTCCATCACAAAATTTGAACACACACACAAATTCAGTATAACTTATACAGAAAACCCACTACAACTGACACACTAATACACAACTCCTCCAATCACCCAATACAACACAAACTAGCTGCCTTCAGAACTATGATACATAGACTTAACAACATCCCATTACAAAGACTACAAAGACGAACTAAACACGATAAAATATCTAGCAGAATCCAACGGATACAGGAGAACAATAGTGAATAAACTCCTACACAAAACACAAAACAAACAACAGACAAAGACAGAAAACAACACATTCATAACACTAAAATACATCAATAACCACACTGAAAAAATAGCCCACAAATTAAAAAAAGCAGGATGCAGTCGCATACAAAACAACAAACAAAACAGAAGACACACTATCAAAACACACACACAAAGGACAAAAAAAATTCAATCTACCTGGTGTTTACAAACTAAATCGCTCAGACTGCAACAAATTCTACATAGGCTAGACAGGACGTTGATTCAAACAAAGATACATTGAACACACAGAGGCACTGCACTCCACTACCGAATCCACCTTTGCAAACCACCTCATTGACGCAAACCACACGTAAACAAATATCGACAACAACATAGATATTCTACACGTACACACAAAAGGCCGAAAACTAGACACTCTTGAACAATTGGATATATAAAAACACACAAAAACACATAAAAATGACATCCTAAACGAACAGACACATTTCAAATCACACGTATTATTCGAACATATCACACCCCACACACACAACATCGATCCTTCAAAAGTCGACGCCGTCGCCAAGAACAAGACCGACAGCGCTCCCAGTGGCAGTTTCTGACGAAGCTTATAATAAGCGAAAACTGGTTCAGGCTACAAGGTAAACTTTTAAAAAAGTTGTGTTCCGGGTCAGTAGTGACATAATTATATTTATTGTTTTAATTTTCCTGAAAAAATGTAGATGTTGCACTGCAACGAACGTAGCAGATGCCGCTGAACAGATGGCGTAACATGAATGGGAGCATTAGGAAAGAACATTGGGGACGAGCTGAGTATCGTGTCCTCAGGATAGCGGACACCTGCGCCCATAAAGGGCTGAAGTAGGGTGAAAGAAGAGTACGAGAACACTTAAAATTTCTACAATAGTAGCCTATTTTATGAACGAGGCATGTTTTGCACGTTCAACGAGGTGTCTTTTGCTCGCAGCCAACGTTTTTTCTGTTATACCGTCTGTCCTCTGTTCTGAGTTGTCTTCCTGTACACTTCGGTCCCCCTCAAGGTTGTCCTCCTTCTCATCTCATTTCGAATACTTTCTTAGGAGGTAAACTTTGCTGCACTGATCTTATCACGTGGCACTTCCATTGCGTTCTGAACATTTTAATTTAATTTCTAGTCTGTCTGGTCTTGTCTAACACTCTTCTCAAGTTCTGGTAAGGTTAATTTAGCTTAACCTCCAACAGGTTACTCTCATTCTCAACACGTGTGCCGAGAAACGCATGAGACTTTGTTTGTGATATTGCTGGTAAAACAATAAGTAAAATAATTTCACTCTACATTAATTTTAGAAAAGGTACAAGAGAAACATATTCAAGACCTCAAAACTTTTATTTTACAAAGGATTTGTTGGCTTGAAATCAGGGATTTTTTAATTAGTGAGGAACTCGAGCTTGTCGTCTCTTACGTTAGTGTGGCGTAGAGACTCACTACAAAGCTTGTCGTCTCTTACGTTAGTGTGGCGTAGAGACTCACTACAAAGAGATAGAAAAGTCGAAAACCATTACTTCAGACCAGCGTTTACCAGTATTTCAAAAGACTCTCTTCTATATTAAATTGTATAGTATCACTGTGTTGATAAAATTTATATAGGTAAAATTTTACTTTGTTCTTAGTACTTCCTTGCCTGTTAAGGTATTATGTATTTTATATTTCTTCGTCATTTCTTATTGCCTTATTTTACTTTAGCTAATTGGTTTCCGAGCATTCGACTTCTCATACGTTTTGCATTGCCTTTCATTATCTATGTATATTTACATTTATTTATCTCTTTCTTGTTCGTCTCGTGTTAGTTTCACAATGCTGCTTTTGTGCCAATCCTTTTTCTTTGGATTGTTCTTCCGTAGTGTTGTTTTTCTTTCGAGTGTGTTGAATTCGGTTTCAGGAATCCTAAGTCTGTGTGTTTAACAGAAATAGCCTACTCTTGTTAAAACCTGCTTGACTTTACAAGGAGAGTCACGACGGATCTTTCTCTACAACTCCATTCCGAAAAGAATTTAATCCTTCGTTTACTTCTGTACTCTTCTCTGTTTAAGATAATAATAATAATAATGGCTCCCAAGCCATCGAAGTAGCTTAGAAGTAGGCAGGGTAGGTTGCCTTATGTGAGCCGTACGGCATACAAGGAAGGCAGTGTGGCCAGCACTACGCTTCAGCCGTCCATTATTATCCCCAGAACGTTATCCCAGGTACTCATTTTCAACAGCCTGAGTCAACCTGGGGGCTGAAAAACGCACCTTGATTTTATGGTGCGGGCCCGGGAATTGAAAACCCGGGACTCTAGATTAGTAGCCAGGTGCCATACCCACTGGTCTACTGAGCCGCCTTTAAGAGTATGAGTTTCTAGCAGTATTCCTGAATAATACTGTATATATTATCAAATTATAATTACTTCTGCAAGTTGCTGATATTATTAAAAAATTTATAATATCCACGACTTGCAGAAGTAATTATAATTCGATAATATATAGTATTAATACTATGATAATACTAATCCTCAACTTACTTGCTACTTTTCTCTACCGTTTCTTCTTCTTGACTTGGTTTCTTTTCTTTTTTTTTATCAAATGTTCTAGCTGATACCATTTCGCATCTCCACTCAGTCTATGCACGTGGCCGTACCAATTGAATTTGGATTCCAGTATCATGTATTAGCTATCAAAGATCTAGTTTTCCTCTTATTTTGGAATTCCTAATTTCGCCTCGCCGTGTTTTGCCTTTCATACATTATACTGTGTGTATTACAATGTTACTTCTATAACATTGGGTTTGTATATTCAATAAAATGTTGGCTGTAGGCTAAGCTGCATGTTAAAGTTGAAAATTCACCCCTTAATATAGTTCAAATTTGATTTTATTGTTCATTTCTCATTCTGTTACTACCTGTGTATATAACTGACAGTGTAGCTATTTGCTTTGTATTTTCTGAGCTTGTTTTCTCATCTTCAGTTATGAGGCCTAATAAATATCCGAAAAAACCTTCCTAACCCTTCTCTTCTAACCTCATAACTCTTCTATATCCCTTTCATCTATTATTATTTTTAGTCTATTTTGTATTTATGGATTGTATTTTTACTTTAGACACATTATCTTACTTTTTCAGTACTCAATGGCATACTTTTTTACGTCAAAAATATCGATACAAAATGACGGAGACTTGTAATCAACTGTCAGTATTATGTTTTCGGTTGCCAACCATGTTTTATTGATATCGTTATTAGTACCAAATTATCTGTGCTATCCTCAGTGGTGAGGATGCAGTGAAGTTTATACTAATGACTGATAATTGTCTGTTGCAGTGTAAGTGGTACATTGATTCGAGTTTTTAACAACAGAGTAAAAACTCTGGAAAGTTAAAAAACTTTCAATTAATTTGAATTATACCTTAATTTGATCCGTCAGGCGATCTTGTAGTTAAATATTCTACTACATGTTTCGGGAATTAAATTCCCATCATCAGGTAAAACTTCTTCTTCCTAATATATAGGAGTCGGTGAAATTATTAAAAAACACATACACACACTAACGAATAAAACAAACACAACTGTTACAAATGACATAATTAAAACACCGTACACACACAGCTAACGAAGACAGTGCGCACTGCCTGACAGTCACATATCATCTGGGCTGATTGCAACGTTCACCGTTTATCTTTAATACGGTATCATACAACGTGTTCGATCTAAATGAAAGCTGGTCGTTTAGCAACCTTTTTTTATGTATTTTAGATGCTTTATAAATTTCGAATTCTTCCAACGCATCCATCAAACGACCTTTGTTAGTGACATGCATGGGTACCATATTCTCCGCAAACCCAGTGTAGTTGTGATTTTCATTAATTAAATGTAAAGCAAATTTTGACTTGGCTGATGTGATGTCCTTTTTTGGTAAATGTTCTTTATATCTGTCAATTAATCTCCTCCCCGTTTGGCCGATGTAAAACTTGTCACAATCATCACATAGCAATTTATATATGCCTGAGAAATTTTCTATTACTTTATGAGATCTTAACCTGAATATATTTTTTAAATTATTAACAGTTCTGAATGAAACATTAATATTTAATTTCTTGAATTTGTTTTTAATTACACATTTACTAATGTGCTTTCCAATGTAATTAAAAACGAGTTCAAGAAATTAAATATCAATGTTTCATTCAGAATGTTAATAATTTAAAAAATATATTCAAGGTTAAGATCTCCTAAAGTAATAGAAAATTTCTCAGGCATATATAAATTGCTATGTGATGATTGTGACAAGTTTTACATCGGCCAAACGGGGAGGAGATTAATTGACAGATATAAAGAACATTTACCAAAAAAGGACATCACATCAGCCAAGTCAAAATTTGCTTTACATTTAATTAATGAAAATCACAACTACACTGGGTTTGCGGAGAATATGGTACCCATGCATGTCACTAACAAAGGTCGTTTGATGGATGCGTTGGAAGAATTCGAAATTTATAAAGCATCTAAAGTACATAAAAAAAGGTTGCTCAACGACCAGCTTTCATTTAGATCGAACACGTTGTATGATACCGTATTAAAGATAAACGGTGAACTTTGCAATCAGCCCAGATGATATGTGACTGTCAGGCAGTGCGCACTGTCTTCGTTAGCTGTGTGTGTACGGTGTTTTAATTATGTCATTTGTAACAGTTGTGTTTGTTTTATTCGTTAGTGTTTGTATGTGTTTTTTAATAATTTCACCGACGACTCCTATATATTAGGAAGAAGAAGTTTTACCTGATGATGGGAATTTAATTCCCGAAACATGTAGTAGAATATTTAACTACAAGATCGCCTGACGGATCAAATTAAGGTACAATTTCAAATTAATTGGATCTTATAAGCGATCTGGAGACCATTTATATGATGAATAAAAAACTTTGGTTTGATTTCCAATGCAGACTCTCTGGTTTCCCCAGTCAATCTAGGCAAAGATATTTGTACGAGAAAAATCTCTTTACTTAACCCTTCAGAACGTCGTCTTAAATTGCAGGCACGATGAATTAGTGCAATGAACGGCATGGGCACGAGGATTAAAGCCCAAGAGGTTATTTTCTCCCAAACTTTGGTCGCAAGTAGTACTCTAGATGAGAGAGTTGGTGTACTCTAGTCTCTCAACGGTGGTGTGACAGAAAACTTTGATGACGTGGGACCCACCTAGGTCTAGAATTTGGTTCGGGTTCGCAATCCTCAGAAACACGCGTGCTTGTATAACAATAAATATTTAGCAGCAAACGTATTGTCACTTTTTTATTTACTGATTCAGCGGTAAAGAAATAATCCCATATGAATACGGATGAAGTATTTTTAAACATTATAGAATTTAATAGACTTTACTGACGTTAATTCTTATACCTTGTCTGTCTCAACGCATGTCTTGCGAGTTCTGAAATCAAGTAAAGTTTAGGGTTTATTTTCCATAATTCTATTTATTTCCTTCGGTCCGTTGTCGTTTCGCTACGTCTACCAGGGTTTCTCCGTTGTTTACAGGTTTTCTTCTTTTATCCTACCCTTTTTCCTTGGCCTTGCTTCTGCTTTGGTTCTTTATTTATGTGTCCTTATACACTTTTATTCATTTACCTTTTTAGCATGACCGAACAATCTAGGTACCGCTTCTTATGTTGTAGACTTAATATGGAATTTATAATTTCGAATAAACAAGTATGAATGTTATTGTAAATACGTTATTAATATGTATAAATGATGTTGACGGGGACTGCTGGAGACACTGGAGGTATATCGAGACTACAAAGAATCTCCAGTGAGGAGGTCAGAAGACGAATGCAAGCAAAAGAGAACACAATAACAAGAAGAGATGGATGGAGCGGTTTGGTAATATGATTGTGAATAGGAGACGAACTGTGGTCGAAGCGGACATTTACGTGGACACCATCCGAAAAAACGGAAGAGAAGAAAACCTGATGATCTTGCAACGGTGGTGTGAGAGATAAATGTAACAAAATTATCATTAAAATTGTATACAAGCTTACAGCAGTTTCTTATAAAGCCACATAAATAAAAAAGGATCATACACAAAGATATACAAAGTCACTTTTTAAATCATCTTTACATTGGATCGTGTAACTTGGTAGTTAATTTGAAAGAAAGAAAAACTGTTACGACAATGATAACAGACTAAATTGAGAGTGGAGATAAGAGGTAAGACCGATTGAAAGTAAAAGAATAAATGTCCGTAAACAGACCAAGTATCGTGCAGGTGAAGAGGAATATATGTGGTCAATATGGTCCAAACAACTTACATGGTACACTAAAGCAACTTGTAATCATAAAATCTGCAGGTAATAAACGACGAAAGGTTTTATATATTATAAAAATTTGTTCTTGTCGTCCCTTTTACTCTTCTATCAAACACGCGTTGTTTGCGTCAACCTATCGTGTGTGTTCTTTACGATGTCTGAAAACTCGTAGCTTTCCCGATATTCGTTGTTCTTGTGACCTCGCCAATACCTGTTTACCTGTTCCACGTAGATGTTGTTTTCCCGATAATAGGCGCCAAATTGTTTGATTTAAAACAATTAAAAAATTATAATTTCTTTCTCTGGATGCAACCGTACCTCTCGCTGCTTGGAGTCGACTAAATTCGAATTCCGCTCTCTCTGGCAGTCGTACCAACCTGTAATTCTGGTAGAAAAATTTTCACGGTGCTATATTAATGAAATAAACACAAATATTATTGATTGAAATAATGAACAGGTATTACTTTGCGTATTGGTTTATTAATTATCGGTTCTGCTTGTAATAGTTATTAAGACATGCAATTATAAAAATATATGACTTTTTGCTCCGACTATAAAGAAATTACAACTCAGTTTAATAATTAATACTAGTTGTGAAATTACAATTAATACTAGTTTGTTATTGTTTTGTTTTAGTTAGTTTACATTAATTACTGATTTACATTTCTTAGTATTTAAATATTACAGCTTCTCTGACATATTAATGCCTTTTATATTTTTTATAACTTTAACACGAACTGTTTCTTAGGCTTTCATCACCATTCAACATAATACAGCTTACTCTTAATACTATTTCAACAATTATAACATTTGCACATTTCTATAATATTACTATTATCTTCTCTGCGTTTCTTTATAACATCATAACAATACCTTCAAACCTTTAATATATAATTTTAGTATTTAAACATTCATTTCTTTTTTAGGTCTACCTTTCTTTTATACCATATTATTGGTTTAAAGTTTGGTCTAGCTCTTTAACTATTAATTCTAACTGCTAATAATAATACTTTGAATAAAATTAATGTATTTTTATACTGACTAATAATATAATCTAATGATATCTTATCCACTACTGTTGTTGGTCCTTTTCCACCACTAAATTCTAGAATTGCTCACTTATTTTGGTGTTTTTATATATATTTTGTGTTTTAATTTTAATTATCCACTTTTCTCCCGCTCTCTCACTTTCATATGAGTTCTTGCTTATACTTATTGTTGTTTATTTATATTTTGGGTTACCCCTACACTTGTACTGTTTCACTGTACTTAGTGGCAATAGTATTATACACTTTTATTTTGTTTCTTTGTATTAATCACATTGGTGTCATCACCCTTATCACAGAGTGTTTATTATTTAGTGTTTATTTGTAATTCACTCCCTATTCAATATCATGCACTCTTGGTTCACTTTGGTCTATGACTATTTTGGATTATTAGTCTTTCTTGATGATATTTTAGTTTTTTTATTATAATTCTCTGTGTCTGTGTATTTTATGATTTGTTCATTTCATCATTTTTCTATACTTACTTAGCTAATATTACAATATTTTCTCTTTCGGTTTGTACTTTCTATTTTCAATGATACTTTTAATTATATTTACTTTTCTTAGTTTATGGGTTTATTTCATATAAATTGTCATTTGGCCAATCACTGGGGTTGGATCATCGTCCTTTGGCTCGTATACGTTAAAGTCATTCTAGTGCTATTTATTTAAAATTGTTAATTCTTCTTCTTTTCTCTACATTTAGCTGTATGCTTTTTACTTTATATTCTATGGTATATTTTTCCTTGTATTGGGCTGCTTTTGGTATCGTAACAATATATATGTAAACTATATATATAGTTGAAACACAACGGCAATATATATAATAGTTTGACACCTGAAGGAAGAAACAAGAGAGTAAAAATGGTAAGACTCCGGAAAACTGATGTGACAGAGGACATAGAATACAATAAACTGCTATCATGACCGGCTCAATGGGGCAGGGCGAGCTTATGCATCTTGAGCTGTTTGAAGTAATTCCTTCCTCCTTCGTATGAGTGTCTTATATCTCGTGTGAATGAATAGTTATGTGTTGTGTTATTTTCTGAAGGTCTGTTTGAAAAAAAAGTAGAAGATTTCGATAATTCTCTCGAAAGACCTCACGTTTAAAGGTCGGGTTCCTTGATTGGTACATGGGTGAAGTCCTGGGAACACAATCGTAACGATTAAACATAATAAGCAGCTGTCATTCAATGATCATTTTTCCGAAGGTAAATGATCTTGTTCTTTGGGCCAGCCTCCGACAGGAGGTACCACAGATTCAGAGATCAAACTACCACAACAGCCTCAGAAAATTATGGCTGATTAAAAGTAGATGACAGACAAAGACAAGGTTAAGATTTTGAATATGGAAATAACCGCGCTAACCAAAAATAAAGAAGTATTAAAAGAAGAGACCCCATATCCTATGGAAAGACAATATCCAAGGATTGTAATGACAAGGTAAACTACCACAGGAAATGTGAGACAATTGGCAGGAAATAGGAATGGAGAGCCAACGTTGTAGAGTATAAATGGAAGAGATAAAGAAGAAAACAAGAAGAAGAAGAAGAAGAAGAAGAAGAAGAAGAAGAAGAAGAAGAAGAAGAAGAAGAAGAAGAAGAAGAAGAAGAAGAAGAAGATTGCACGATTCTGTTTAAACTGACTGTTAGTAATTCCATGGTCGCCACCATTTCATGTGACTCTGCTCCAAATTACTTGCGATTGCCAATTGTAAACAGTATAAATATTAGTGGTTATTATTCAAACGTTCTTCGTTAAAGTGGCAACTTTATTGTTTTGGCCGACTGACAATACTGGGCGTTGCTGTGACATAGGTACACAATGAACTGTGCCATACATGATGTAATACACACCCACATACAGTATATGTCGACTGACAAGCTCTACAAACGCAATATTAAAGATGAAAATAAGGTAAAAATGAGATTTTCTTAGATACAATAGAAATTGTTTATTTCGATAGCGGTTGAAGCGAAGAATCGGCTGCAATGACCATACGTGTTGACTTCTTCTTTCTCTAACAGGGATTACGGAAATCTCCTCATGGCAGTACATCCGCTTCACCAGCGCTTCCTAGTTCTTCCTATACTTCTATGTCCAACAGCCTTATACTGTCAAACTTCCTTAATCAACCTGCCATCTGGCATCCTATTCGGATGAGCAATCCATTTCTGTTTGTTTTCTGCAATATGATCTTGGATATTTCAACTCTTTGCGAATGTCTTCATTGTAGAGTCTATCTCTCCTTGTGTAGCCTTTAGCCTAACAGATGGCAAGAGTCCTCGTGTCCTACTCAGATGTTTCTTCACTGGAACTCACGTGTTTCAGAACCATACAACACTGGCACAGATATTACCTTAAAAAAAGTTTGTCAAATCTCTTTCCTTGTTTTACTTTACAATGCTTGACGAATTGTACCACTTATTGACTAAAACTGGGCCAACTTATGATCAACATATCCATGTCATAAGTGATGTCACAGCCAAGATAGCCGAAATGCGATATCTGCTCTGTACTCCTATTATTCGATGCAATCTTATTTTTCAAGGGATATTTTCCCACATAAACCATAGTTTTTGTCTTCTTCAACATTTTTTTTTCATGTTGTAATTTGACTGTAACTGAAACACCAATCTCTGGAGCCCGCATTCGTTGTTCTCGATTATTACTTGATCAGTCACAAACAGCATTGTATTCAAGTGTGTTCTATTATTTATTTTTATTCCTCGTTCATTCGTAATTTCCGCTCTCTAACTGTCATAAATATAGATACTAAACAATGTTGCAAATATTCTACAGCCTTGGCGCACTCCTTCATTAAAGTAAGTCTCCTCTGTCAAGTACTCTCGTACAGACAATACTATCTTTGCACAAGAGTACAAGGTGTTTAAAAATTCCCCTTCTTACACATAGTACCCATAGAATAGATCTGTTAACTCTATCAAATGCTTTCTCGTAGTCAATGGCGTGTCTCCAAAAAAACCCTTCGTTTTTCTAAATCAATATTTACGAAGGGTTATTACGCCCCTTACGAAATCCTAACTGTTCATCAAGAACATATCCGAGATAGAACGAAGTCTATAGTTAACCATTTTTCCATGTAACTTGTAACATGTATTTATCAAGCTTCTACTCTGTAATTTGTTGGCACACTTCTATCACCTTTCTTAAAAACAGAACTAACCTTAGCTACACTCTATTCATCCGGAATCCTTCAACTCATTCAGAACATATTCAGCAAATGTAGCAGTTTAAACATAAATAATGTACTAGAGTATTTTCAGAAGTTTTGAGTTTTCTCATCCAATTCAGCTCCTTTCCGATTCTTTATCGGTGAGGTGCTCCTTTTAGTTCATTAAATGTTATTGAATGTACCCTAAAGTGAATCAACCAGTGTACCCTCTTATGTTTTGTGCAGCTTCCTGGGGAACGAGAGGATCATACCATAATTTTTTGTAACGCTCAATCCGTTGTTTTTGCAATCAAATTCAGGTACACTGTCTCCCTCTCTTCTTGCTTGAAATGCTTTATTAATTTGTAGGCCACCGTTTGGCGTCCGTGTATGCCGTTCTCTGTACTACTAATAGAGGGTACTATTCCATGATTTATCATGCGCTTCGATAATGTATTTCACAGCATTACGTTTCTACTTATAAATATCCAGACTTTTACTGGTTCTTGTCCGAAGGGACTTGTGATGAGCCGATTGTTTTTCTTGTATTGGTTGTCCAGTCTCTTTGTTCCAACCTTTTAAACCTTTTCTCCGAGTATTTGTTCGTTTCTTTCCAAATATTTCATTACCCACGTTGTCCAAAAGGTTCCGTATGTTACTCTATTCTTCACCTATATTATTACTAGTAGGCATCAATTGTGCATACTCTGTTAACCTCTTCTGGTACAGACAACGGATACTTTCTTCATGTGACAGATGTGCCGTAATAGCTTTCCTTCTGTGTGCCCCAGAAATATTCCAAACTTTCCTTCATCTTGTTCAAATCTCAATTGTAGAGACTATCGTATAATGAACAGTGTCACTCTTCGGACCTCTAAACACATGCGATCCCTGACTTGTGAAGCCGTCTTCTGATTCACGATTACATAATCAATTAATAATCGAAGTCCTATGGCTGAACAAGTACATTTGATAAAAAGACGTATTTATATTTGCATATTTTTCAAAAATAATATATTTCTTACTTTAAGTTTATTTGTGTTAGCAAATTTTCTCAATCGAACCCCATTTTGATTAATAGGTGAGTCTCCAAAAAGACCAATAACATGGTTACTATGGTTATCATGGTTTTGAATAGCTTGGTTACCAACTCTAGCATTAAGATCACTATACGATGTGTGTTAACGTAATCTGCAACTCATCATAAAATAAATCTGACTCTGCCTCCTTATCATTCTCTGAAGCATATACACCAATGGACACAAAGACTCTCAATATTAATTTTGAATCTAACTACTATATCATTAACAAGAGTATCCGATTTATTGCAATTTCTTCATTTTTGTTCTACTCCAGAACAAGGTCTTGTGTTCTGGGAAACTCCACTATACAACAACATGCAGTCCTACATTTAGTTTGTATGTAAATAAATACCACATTAGTAGAAGAAATGTCGACAAAAACAACAGTAGTCTCTAAACGGTGCATACAATATGTCTCACCGCTTGTGGGCTAATGTGTAAATGTAGGAGAACCGTGATGTAAAATATCACTCCAAAGTAAAACGCAAATACAAAGGATATTGTTACGATGGTCTAACTGATCATCGTATGGTACAGTGGAAAACAAAATACAAGACACCAATTAAATCACTAATCACCAGCTTTAATTATCACAATTAAGCAGTTGGTAATTAACAACAGTTACTTTATTTAATTATTATTAAATACTTAATTACAGTTACTTAATGGTAATTAAGTCTCTTACAACAAATCAAATAAAAATTGTTCACACGCATAAAAAGGTTAACTGATATAAAACTTGTCCTCTGTAATTACGCTACAATTTTTTCCAAGTGTTTTCTATTTTGTTAAGTTGATTTCCTTGATTCCGAACTAACAGAGGAAATAAAGGAGAGTTATTATAAAAATTATTATTAAGACCTCATAATACCTCAGGAGGCCTATATAACCTATATATATTGTAACGACTTGATTCTTATCGTCTCTAAAATGTGTGTATGTTTTGTGTGTTCGCCTCACGTCGTGGTCGTTACTTTATGTTCACGCCGACGATGTCCGTAGCGATCTTTCGAATTACCAGTACACGCGAGTGGAACCCTTACCTGTTCTTCTATATCTGGTTGTATTTCCCGGGTGGCGCCAAATTATTTTAACTGAAAACAATTAAAAAGAATAGGACGATTGAGCGTTCGTTCTATGACGGTATGGTGAATTCAATTACTCCCGCCGTATGCGAATTTCTTAATCTAGCTGTTAGTTCGCCGAGTTTCCGACGTGAGCGCTTACCGTCACCTTTGCTTGTCGCTAAAATACACAATTCATATAATGCACTTTCCTATGAAATAAAGAACAGTGGTTACAACTCTGTACTAGTTTATTAAATTGTGATTAGTAATTATTCAGTAATATACAAAATTATATTTTGTTATTAAACAAATTTGCTCCGGCAATTATAATAAGACGATTATTTCTCAAGGCTTGACGAAATCGTTTTTGAACGATTTAGTTAGTCAGACATGGCGTCTACAGAATGTTTGTTATTTCTATTTCGTTCAATAAATCTGGATTCTTTTGTTTTACGAAAAAATATCAATTTGATTACAATAAAGTACACTACCTTACATTACTGGTACTTATATACTATAAGGAGTAATTACAATTTGTTCCTGAAGTGTTATAAAGTGTGTTTCAAAAGTTCGTAATTTTTATACAGGTTATTTTCTAATTCGTATAAGTTTAGTGTTTTATTTTTTATTAATCTTTGAAAGAAATTAGATCTTCAGTTTATAGTGAGAGTTAACAGTGTTGTGAGAAAAAATTAAAGAGAATCTATTTCATAAATTCGGGTAATTCAGCAATACTTATCAATCAGTTGACTTATGGTGTAGTGACATTCAGTTTAAATAGGTCGGGTCATCGTTTGGTCATCAATCTTCAATCATCTTGAGATTTAATCAAACCTTGCGTCTTTTTCGTATAAGTTGATCGAAATTTATTAATTTGGAATTAATTAATCTGGTCTGTTGCCTAGGTTGAATGTATTAGTTCCTCATCAGATAGTTTGGTTCTTCATTTTAGTAAATTTGGTTACTTTTAATTGTTTTAAATTAAAATTTGAGTCATTTACGGCTTGGCGTCTATTCATCTCTAGCTTCAATAATGGACTCACAGTTTCTAACAGAATATTCATAAATAACGTTCAGTTGTCGTGGTAACTGATTGACTCTTATTGGCTGTTCATGACTTAAGACCATTGTTATAATATTTGAATTTTTATTCAAAATGACTAAATATCTTCTGATTGCTATTATTCTTCTGTCTTCTTCTCTATGTATGAGATATTATCACATCTGTTCGTATTTTCTTTCAAAGATCATTTTGACATCCCACAAAGCAGGGTTTGCTTATGTTTTGACAATTATGTTGATATTATCTAATTACATTTCTTTCTTATTTTATGTCCTTAATTTAACTTTTACATCTTAATATGATCCACTAATTATCACTAACTATTTACTTGCCTTGGATTTGCCAATATCATAGTTAATTTCTTACAATTTGTTGCTTTTGGTTTTTTACAGTTAGACATTTCATAGTCCTAAGTAGTAATTGGCTATACTTTCTTATTTTATACAAATTACATATTATTTTACCTTTATACATGTTTTGTTTTGTGTTACAAGTGATTTGGTTACTTGTTGAATTGATTTGGGTTTGTTTTATAAGAATTGTATGTTTTCATTATTTTACATATTATGGTTTGTCTATTATTTTCTAACTGCTTTTCCAGTATTATTAAGTTTGTATGAATATATCTTTTTTTTCTTATCTAGATTGCCATTGTTTATAATTTGTCTATTATTTACTATTCTCTATAAAATATAACATAACATATAGGCTTATGGTCTGTATAACTCTTTCAGCCATATTCCTACTCATAAACTTAATCAAACAATTCTTTAACAGTTATTATGCTACTCTTGTTTACATTTTGTTTATTATTATTTATTTTTTGGTGACAAACATCATCACACCATTTACTTCATCTAATTAACTATCCCCTTGAACATAGGATGTTTATTGATTTTGCATTTATATTCTTTACCATATTTTTCTATTCTAATCTTTACTAGCTAACCATGGTAACACTAACATTTTGACTCTTCCTGGGATTTTTTCCCTGAATACCATTGTATTCCTAATCTACAATTATTCTTAATCCTAATAACAACAATATCCTTATTTACTAGCACTGTTCACCATTAAACTTTTAGTGTTTATCATTAGTTTTTAGGTGTCTATACCTATCAATAGGGTTTCTATTTATTTTGGGGGTTTTACACTGGCACTTTGCACTTTTTTATATTATTTAAGTGTTACTAGTGGGTATTCCCTAACACTAAATTCTCTTTCTCACTTAATCATGTTCACTATTTATCTATCTCTCACTTCACAATGGTTAATTATACTGTTAACAAGTTCATGTCATTATAGAGTTATTTATAACATTTATTCTCTATTTATTTGGTTAGTATACTTTAGTTTGTCATAACTTTATTGGATTTTAACAATTATCATTTATATTGATTAATTAGTCGATACTAATAATTATCATTTACATTTATTATTTATTGGTTTCGTTTTCATTACTTTATTTGAGTGTAACATTTCTCCTTTTCTGTTCTATATTATTCGTTTGTGTCTTTTCATTTCTTTTCATTTTCTTTCATTTTATTTCATTTATACTTTGTTTGTTTCCTTTTCATTTACCTTCTCATTTAATTTTATTTTATTTCATTTTATTGAGTCAATCACTTGGGTTGGGTCATAGTCGTTTGTCGGTCATAGTCATTTTATTTTCATTAGTTTAACAATTTTATATACTGTAGTTATTTCATAGTTTTTTCCCTGGTATTGGTGTGGCTTTTTGTATTGTAACAATAATATATATAAACACGTAAGTAAAAACGAGTAAGGTTTGAAGCGTTTTTGTTCGAGCTGCATAAATTAATTTGAAAAAAATAGAAAAAAATAACATTTACATTATAGGATCCGAACTGACAGTCGAAAACGATTAACTATATTTCCTTGACAGGCGTTCAGTGAAGGCCAGGTTTAACAGCAACAATGTCGTACGTCTTGTAAACATCCAATGCATTTTGTATGCTGCGTCGAATCGGATTCATAGAACATTTATTTTAAGCGTGATCCGAAACTGCATAAATGCAGGTACACAGGTAATGCAGGTAATGCAGGTATGCAGGTAAATTAAGGTGGATTTATGGGAGCCGTGTTGAAGGCACAAGAAACTTTGCTGGCACGGATTTTACTGAGAACCGCTGTAGCAGGGAGCGCAAGTGGAGCTCGTACTCGGAGATGTGGAAGTCAGCCAAGCGGCGGAAGAAGAAGAAAGAGTGTTGTTGAACTCATGGGAAACGTATCTGTGGAGGCGGCATGTACACGTACACACTGCATATGGTTCACGACATCAACAGCTGGTGAGCTTCCGGTTGGTATAGGCTACATCAGTGGAGCTATGAGCCATTCTTGTGTCTGCCGAGAGGGAGAATTATTGTGTGTGTATGAACAGGTTTATAATAGGGATAAAGTACAATTGTGAACGTTTAGGCATGTGTTACTAAAACTTGTGAATTTTAATGTGAATTTTAATAATACTTTTAAATGTGAACTACTTGCTTTAAGATCGTTTGGAGTAGTTTTAGCCTATTTATATTTATGAGATTTTCTTTTTTTTTACTTAACGTGCAAGGCTAGGGGCACGGGATATGACACTGTTAAATCCTGGTAGCGTTGATCTTGGCAAGGACGGAGTTTCTTTGGCTCCCCTCCACCACCATTGTGGTCCAAAACCGTAATGCAGACAAAGTACCCTTACAGGGTGCTAACAACTGAAGACAGCTAAACCTAATGCTGTTATTCTCTTGATTCCTTGATCACCTGCAGGAGAAGGAGGGAGGAAGAAGAAGGAGAAGAAAATGTAAACGAAAAATCTGTCAGTGGTAACTAACAAGTACATAACCGTTTGGTATCCATTTGTATAGTTAACATTGTTACAACCCTCTCGCGTCACCTAATTATGTCCCACGTTATGAGCGTCAATTTGTTACAACACGGGTTACCTCTCCTTAAAAACCCCTCTGTTGTATTTGTCGATTGTGTTGTATTAATTTAATTGTACAAATTCTCGGAAATATTTGGAGTTGTGGAATATATGGATGTACTTAATTAATGTTAACTTAATTCCTTAATAATTATCAGTGTTAGTGTGCCTAGAACTTAAATAACTTAAGATTTATTCTACAATTTCATCCAACCCTATTATGCCTTGAAGAGAGTTCTGTCTGATTTTATAATTTTACGCTCCCTCTTTGGTGTCAGATAATTCCGCTATAAGCGCTGTAGTATCGGCTCAACGAAACTTGTAGGTTATTCGATGTTTATATTAACTATTTATTCTCTACTTATTCAGTTACCTTTGTTCCAGTTCACTAAACCATACTCCAAATAACAAGGTGTGACAAATATATAAAGGTTCTTTATTCGTTTATCAATTCACATTAACTAAGATATATTCCAATTAATATATGTTGGGACTATAGATTCAGGTATCGATTGTTGATTATTTAATCCTTTGTTTATATTTGGTTATATATTATATTTGATTGGTATTTTATTTGTTTCAGGGTGTGAAGGTTCTTGTAACTGTGGGGAAGACTAAAAATACATACTATGAATGCAAGATTTACAAAAATTATGTGTTGTGTATTTAATATGATTAATATAATATAACTTTACCAGTCTCTAACGAAGCAAATCACGTTGGCAGTTGATCGCTAAATTCGTTGTTCTGGTCAATTATGAAGCACAGTTTTCTTTCTTCAGTTTAATAAAAGTAATTCTTGTCCTGTCCACTTCGGAATACAGCTTCTGAATTGTTTTACGGCCCGATTGATGTTTCTTCTACACCGCCAGGATCCAATAGGTTCTTCCTTCGGTTGAAGCAGTTAGTGTTGTTCCGTGTATTTGCAAGGTTATAATTTCTGGTGTTGTGAATATTATGGGTTGTGTTATTGTTAACTCTTTATATTTGATTACTATTTATCAATTCCCTTCGGACATGGGACAGTCCAAGTTTCTTCTTGTAGAATTTGGTTATTTGTTCTCGATTAATATTTCATAATATATCGTTATTTTATTAATCTGTGTTAGTGATAGTTGTAAGTATTATCATTAGAATTTTATCTTCTTTATAATCGTATCTCTTGATTTCGAATATTACGATTCAATATATTCTTCTTGGGTTTTTTAAATCATCACCTTCAGTTTTTACAAAAGCAATTCTTGTTATTTCATAAATCAACAATCTTCTTCTTAAATTTTTCCCTAGCAACCTATATTAATTTCCGCTTCCATATGTTTTGACTATATAGTGTTTCTTTCATATATTTTTTTGTCTATTCTTTGTCAATTTGCTGTCCTATCGGAATGTAAATTTACCGATAGCTGGTTTATTATTTTATACACATCTTCTACTGGTTTTTTGATATAATTCCGTTTTTTCCTTTTTTATTATATTTAATCCACCTTCGATATTATTTTTTACCAATCGATATTATGGCATTATGGTATTATTATAATTTGTATAAATTTTATTAAATATTATTACTAACTTAATGTTTTTTCTTCTTTCTAGCCCTTCATAGTGTATTTATTAATTATTATTAATTAATGTATCTAACCTTTAAGTTATAAGTGTTTATTTAGTATTTTTGGCTGTTAGGCCTTTTATTGTAAATTGATCTACCTGTGGTTATGTCTGTTAGGCATCTATAGTCCCTTTTATATAAATTCGTACATGCAATCAAAACTTAATTATTAACATTTGTATAAACAATTATTTTTCTACATCTAATAACAAATTTATCTTGATCTCTCGATCACATATAACAAAATTCGAACTTATGAACATTGGTTAACTGCCTCACACTTCATTCTATGACAGTCATTGAATAACACTATTTGTTTCATTATTTTTCATGAACTCAACACATATTTGATATAACATCACATAAACTTTATCATAACACTTTTGTCATAATATAATACTTTTTTAACACAAAATTCTTATCTGTTATTACCATAAATTAAGTCATTGTTTCATTTTTCTGTTTTGATTTTTATTAAACATATATCATTAGCTATTATTTATTTTACATGTTCGTTTATTCTATTCAACACTACCTTGCATTCTTATTTATTTTGTCTATGACTATAATTGTCATAATTGGGTCTCTGTTCTATTAGGGAATTAAGTATCAATTTATTTATCAATCTGTGAATCTTCTTTTATGTAGCATAAATGCTATCATTTTTGTTGCGCTACATATGCTTCCCCTCCTAAAAAAGTTTAGTTTACCTGAATGAAGTTTAGGTCAAATAAACTTGCCTTTTTCACATGCCTTTTCTTAATTTCATTGTTAATGGTTGACGATGGTCTTCTCAATGTAACTTCATTAGACTAGTACTAGTACCTTTTTTATTTAATAACATTTCATCATTTTATTTAACATTCTTGATTCTTGATATATTTTTTTTTTCTGTACACATTATTTGTTGGTAACTGGCTACACTATTCACTGATACATTAGTTTTACATCTCTCCTATTTATAATTACTATAATTACTGCATTTTTCATTATTCTTCTGTCAACTCGCTTCTTTCTGTTTTCTTCGTCCTATTCCTTTGGAAACTGAATTTATTTTTGCAACTATTCGAATATTCCTTAAATATTTAATTTCCCTAACAATCCCTAACACATGCGTTGGTACAGTTCAGAGAGGCACTGTTTGGCTTCATACTCTGCTGCCCACACTACATCTTAATATAGTACTGCTGGAATTCATCTACAGTCAGCTATAAAATATAATAATAATCTCCTAATAATCTCTTTAATCATTTAATAATAAATATTTGGGACAAGATTTTTTCTTTGTTGCATTTATATTTTTTCATTACTATTCTTCATATTTCGCAGTTCCATTTTAATTCCTTAAACATTCGTTAATATTGACTTTGACAGTTATCAATTGTAATCATTTTTGTTTTCATTTTTGTTGAGATTGTAATGTTAAGTATCTTCTTCGTTTTTTTTTTCTGATCTCAATATTTTTTAATCAGTTGTTGTGTGTTGATCATTATAATAGTATTTCTTACTAAATATATTCCTTATACTTAATTATTCTTCTTCTTATCGTATTTCACTATTTTGGCTGTTTATTTTTTAATGAATTATGTTCATAAATACTCTTTCCTTCTTGTCTTCTTTAACATTATATTAGTTACATTCAATCGTTTACTGAGATTGTTCCATCATGTGGCAATGTAGTATGTATTTTAGGTCATATGATTTTTTTTTCTTCTTTATTTTGGATAAGTAGGTTTGAGGTAATAACTTTTATCTTGGGGTTCATTCTTCATTATTCACACTATTTCTTTATACACATAATAATAATAATTATCGTTTTCTTCTGTAATCTTGGGGTTTGTTATTCATTATACACATTATTTCTTTATACACATAATAATAATAATTATCGTTTTCTTCTGTAATCTTGGGGTTTGTTATTCATTATACACATTATTTCTTTATACACATAATAATAATAATTATCGTTTTCTTCTGTAATCTTGGGGTTTGTTATTCATTATACACATTATTTCTTTATACATATAATAATAATTCTTGTTTTCTTCAAAATCGATAATACGTTGTTCTTATTGTATTTCAGAATTTAGTCATTTATATAAATTCTTTTTCTTTTTGTTAATTCAGAAGTTGTTCAAATATAAGGTAATAAGTTGTCTTTACTTCATTTTAGAATTTATTCATTTATATAAATTCTTTTCTTTTTTGTTAATCCAGAAGTTGTTCAAATATAAGGTAATAAGTTGTCCTTACTTCATTTTAGAATTTATTCATTATATTTCTTTTGGATTTAGTAATTTTTTTTTTTCTTACTAAATTCGTTTTATATATAATAGTTATTTCAAATAATTTGTGTAAGTTGGTCTTACTGTCTTTTAGAATTTTGCTGATATATATATGATTTCGTTATTACTATTACTGTTTACATGTTTCTGATCCTCTTCTAACAAATCTTCCCGGATATTTTTTAAATAGTGGTTATTAATTATGGTTATTTTATGATTACACTTAATTTTATTTATTAATCGTTGTTCCCCAAGATTACGGTTCAGTGACGGGTATTCATTAATTTTCACTGCCTCTATTAGTTTAAATGAGGGCTTACTCCCTCTTCTCTATTTTCATTCTGATTACTGTGTTGGTTTTGTACTGTTTCCGTGCGATCCTCCGTATTATGTTCTGCTATCCTATAATTTCCATCATGTGGGTAATTGTCTTCATGCCGAGATTGGTCATAATGGTTGTCATATCGGTGACTCCTTGGGTAGTATCGTCGCTGATTACCTTGAGGTCTGGAGTAAATATAATTGACGTTATGTCTATAATTATTGGGTCGTCTGTCTCCATCTCCTCTATTATTGCGACTATCACGATAATTGTAATTGTTATTGCCGCGATAATTATAGTTTCTGGAATTATTATTCGTGTTTTCATTTTGTGTTCTATTAGTATTAACGTTATGCGCAGGTCGATTGCGATCGTTATTATGAGAATTGGCTGGTGGCGCGTTATTATCATACTTCTGATATTTATGATTTAGCATTCTATTTCTTTGGTATTGGTTCTCGTGTTCATAATTCTTCAAGAACTTGGCCATGGCTGGAATCGTTTTGATTTGACTACACATACGCGCATTTTTTATCCCTTCCTCGTAATGATAGGATAGTTGTATTACCAAACATTCTTCGGGAATTCGGGGCTCTAAGTTCCGCGCCATACATACTTTTCCTAAAAAGTATGAAGTAGGGGACTGGCCTACATTTGTTTCGTATCGACCGTTACTCAAATTATTCCTAATCATATTCTGGGTCGATTCCGACCAATACTTCTCCTTAAATTGTTTTTTGAACTCAGTCATGTCCAGTATATCCGGGCGTACCGCTGTCCACCAATTATCATAAGTATCTTTAAACGTTTCATCAATCATGCTTCGTATAATACTCCAGCGACTCTCTCTATTTCTTATGATAACTTCTTCCAATCTCTTTAAAAATTCCATAGGATTGCGCTTATAATTACGAAAATTAATCGATTCTCTGTTCTCATGGTTATTTGTATGACTATTTTGGCATGTCCTATCCCGCCATGAATCTACTTCCTCCTGTAATTGTAATTCACGCCTACTAATCTCTTCTATTTTATTTTTATTGGTATTGATTTGACCTTCCATATTATTTAAATTGCCATAGACCCTTTCGAGTCGTTCGCCCATGTCTGTCTGTAATTGTATAATACCTTCCTTATTCTCTTCCCGTACCTGATGTACTTCGTTTTTAATTTGCTCATATTTTTCAACAGTTTCCTGTTGTATTTCTTCGACCAGAGTTTTATTCTCCATTTTTGTGTCATTAATTTTATTCTGTAATTCTTCACGAACCTGTACTATTGTTTCGTTAGTTTTTTCTAACCCTTCATTTGTTTTGGCTATTTCTAATTTTCTTTCCTCATTATTTTGGTCCACCTTCTGCTTAATTGTCACATGAAGATTCTCAATTTTTTCATTGATCTGCCTTAAATTCTCTTCATGTATTTGTAGGATGTCTTCCTTCATTTGTTTTAAACCCTCATCATTCCTATCTAACCTTTCGTGAATTTGTTTTGAGGTTTCTTTAATTTCCTCATTTGTTTTGTCGAATTTCTCATCCTGTTTCTTAAATTGTTCCCTTAAGTTTTCCTTATTTTCCTCATTTGTTTTCCTAAATTGTTCCCTTAAGTTTTCCTTATTTTCCTCATTTGTTTTCCTAAATTGTTCTGTCATAAATTTCATCATCTCCTGCCAACTTGGTATTTCTCTGGCTTCCGTTTTATCTATTTGGTCCCCTTGGGCATCTTCTTCCACTGGTTCCCTTTCCTTGTCCACAATAATTTCAGTTTCCGCTATTTCGTCTGTCTGTTGTTCCATTTCACTGTCTGTTATTAATTCTATTTCCTGTTCTTGTTCGTCTATTTCCTTCTCCGTTTCTCCTGCCCTAATCCTTGATCTCCCTCTGGTATGCATGTTTATTCTCCCACAGTTGCCTGCTCTGGTTAAGTAATCTTAATATGGTTACTGTTACTTAACTTAAGCCCTACACAAGTTGAGCGCCAATTTGTTACAACCCTCTCGCGTCATCTAATTATGTCCCACGTTATGAGCGTCAATTTGTTACAACACGGGTTACCTCTCCTTAAAAACCCCTCTGTTGTATTTGTCGATTGTGTTGTATTAATTTAATTGTACAAATTCTCGGAAATATTTGGAGTTGTGGAATATATGGATGTACTTAATTAATGTTAACTTAATTCCTTAATAATTATCAGTGTTAGTGTGCCTAGAACTTAAATAACTTAAGATTTATTCTACAATTTCATCCAACCCTATTATGCCTTGAAGAGAGTTCTGTCTGATTTTATAATTTTACGCTCCCTCTTTGGTGTCAGATAATTCCGCTATAAGCGCTGTAGTATCGGCTCAACGAAGCTTGTAGGTTATTCGATGTTTATATTAACTATTTATTCTCTACTTATTCAGTTACCTTTGTTCCAGTTCACTAAACCATACTCCAAATAACAAGGTGTGACAAATATATAAAGGTTCTTTATTCGTTTATCAATTCACATTAACTAAGATATATTCCAATTAATATATGTTGGGACTATAGATTCAGGTGTCGATTGTTGATTATTTAATCCTTTGTTTATATTTGGTTATATATTATATTTGATTGGTATTTTATTTATTTCAGGGTGTGAAGGTTCTTGTAACTGTGGGGAAGACTAAAAATACATACTAAGAATGCAAGATTTACAAAAATTATGTGTTGTGTATTTAATATGATTAATATAATATAACTTTACCAGTCTCTAACGAAGCAAATCACGTTGGCAGTTGATCGCTAAATTCGTTGTTCTGGTCAATTATGAAGCACAGTTTTCTTTCTTCAGTTTAATAAAAGTAATTCTTGTCCTGTCCACTTCGGAATACAGCTTCTGAATTGTTTTACGGCCCGATTGATGTTTCTTCTACACCGCCAGGATCCAATAGGTTCTTCCTTCGGTTGAAGCAGTTAGTGTTGTTCCGTGTATTTGCAAGGTTATAATTTCTGGTGTTGTGAATATTATGGGTTGTGTTATTGTTAACTCTTTATATTTGATTACTATTTATCAATTCCCTTCGGACATGGGACAGTCCAAGTTTCTTCTTGTAGAATTTGGTTATTTGTTCTCGATTAATATTTCATAATATATCGTTATTTTATTAATCTGTGTTAGTGATAGTTGTAAGTATTATCATTAGAATTTTATCTTCTTTATAATCGTATCTCTTGATTTCGAATATTACGATTCAATATATTCTTCTTGGGTTTTTTAAATCATCACCTTCAGTTTTTACAAAAGCAATTCTTGTTATTTCATAAATCAACAATCTTCTTCTTAAATTTTTCCCTAGCAACCTATATTAATTTCCGCTTCCATATGTTTTGACTATATAGTGTTTCTTTCATATATTTTTTTGTCTATTCTTTGTCAATTTGCTGTCCTATCGGAATGTAAATTTACCGATAGCTGGTTTATTATTTTATACACATCTTCTACTGGTTTTTTGATATAATTCCGTTTTTTCCTTTTTTATTATATTTAATCCACCTTCGATATTATTTTTTACCAATCGATATTATGGCATTATGGTATTATTATAATTTGTATAAATTTTATTAAATATTATTACTAACTTAATGTTTTTTCTTCTTTCTAGCCCTTCATAGTGTATTTATTAATTATTATTAATTAATGTATCTAACCTTTAAGTTATAAGTGTTTATTTAGTATTTTTGGCTGTTAGGCCTTTTATTGTAAATTGATCTACCTGTGGTTATGTCTGTTAGGCATCTATAGTCCCTTTTATATAAATTCGTACATGCAATCAAAACTTAATTATTAACATTTGTATAAACAATTATTTTTCTACATCTAATAACAAATTTATCTTGATCTCTCGATCACATATAACAAAATTCGAACTTATGAACATTGGTTAACTGCCTCACACTTCATTCTATGACAGTCATTGAATAACACTATTTGTTTCATTATTTTTCATGAACTCAACACATATTTGATATAACATCACATAAACTTTATCATAACACTTTTGTCATAATATAATACTTTTTTAACACAAAATTCTTATCTGTTATTACCATAAATTAAGTCATTGTTTCATTTTTCTGTTTTGATTTTTATTAAACATATATCATTAGCTATTATTTATTTTACATGTTCGTTTATTCTATTCAACACTACCTTGCATTCTTATTTATTTTGTCTATGACTATAATTGTCATAATTGGGTCTCTGTTCTATTAGGGAATTAAGTATCAATTTATTTATCAATCTGTGAATCTTCTTTTATGTAGCATAAATGCTATCATTTTTGTTGCGCTACAACATTCATTCAAAAAGGAACTTCAGTTATGTATGATTTTATCAGTTTCATTTAATAAACTTGTTTATATGCGAGTTCAGAGTTATTTCTAAAGTTATACAGCAAGCTTTTTGCGACGGGTCCTTCTTATTAAAAACAAAACTGCATACAAATCAATAGTGAAGAATGACAAAGCAATGAACTTCTTTCTGTAAAGGTAATGGCAGCTCCGTAACATGGTTAAGGGGTGCTCACGAAATAATAACCGAACAAGAAATAAGTTCGGAGAGAATTGATGAAGAATATATTAAGAAGATACCTACTTAGAGCCTCAGTCTGGGGATTGGTGAGTGACCATATAGTGAAGTGTCAGTCATTCTGTTGATATTTCCTTTCAAACTATTTTTGCATCCACTTGATCCAAGAACCTCCCTCTATCTTGCACCCCCCCCCCCAACATCATACATCATCATTACATCCAGTATCAAAGTCTACTATTTGTGATTACAGTACTCAGTTATCTATCAGAGAGTTAGGACCAGAGCTGTGATGGATGTGAAATACTCTAGGGGATCTATATTCAAATTTATATATTTAAAATGAGTTGTAACATAATCTTGTCCATTCATTCAACAGAAGTCTAGGCTCATAAAGCCTACTTTTATGGCAACAGCATAAAAGAAAAAGTGCAGTTTTTTTAAAGTTCAGGTGGGATGTAGTGATTGAGTATATTCGGATATAAATATATAAAGAATATATTCGGAGAGAGAGAATATATTAATGACAAAGTCTAGGGAAATAAACGTAATTGGAAACAATATACAAAGCTGTTAGAGGAAACAAGGTATCCAAAATTGATTAATATTACAAACCAAGGACAAAAATTATGAGATAGAACAAAGAAAGTGGTGTCTTTAACAGATCGGGATAGGCAAATGTTTTCATTTCTGAAGAGAAGAACCAGAAGGAGAAGTGGAAAAAGAAGAAGAACAACAACAACAACAAGAGCAAGAACAAAAACAAGAAGAGGAAGAGGAAGAAGGACGAGGTCAAGAAGAAGAGGAAAACGTAAAAGAAGAAGAAGAAGAAGAAGAAGAAGAAGAAGAAGAAGAAGAAGAAGAAGAAGAAGAAGAAGAAGAAGAAGAAGAAGAAGAAGAAGAAGAAGAAGAAGAAGAAGAAGAAGAAGAAAACCCGTCTCATTGATATTTTATTTTTAATTTTTAATCAGGAATATTTTTACGTTTCGTGTTCCAAATTGACATTTGAAAACCGCACGTAATGTTGGCAGGAATGCAGCTGACTATCGCAACCATACACGTGCCAGACATTGTTCACATTAGTTGTGGAGCCAACATAGTTGCGGTAGGTAGAAATTTAGTCTGGCTGTCAAACAGTCTGGTTGCAAATGTACGTAATTATATTATAGGTGTATCTGGGTCTAATGGCTGTGTGTGGAATTGAAGCAATGGTGCCTCCTCGTAGTGTTTACTGACGATTGAAGTGCTTAATAATACGAGATTAAATGCACTTAATAATACGATGAGTACTATTACCCCCCTGGTATGGGGTTAATACCCTGTTTTCACATACTTCATCACATCCTACTGCCTACGTTTCTGTTGTTTCAGAAACTTTCCAGATACGTATTCCAGACCTTTCATTATTTTAGACACAAAATCTTGCCATATCAGATTCGACCTTCCAACGTTTCCTTTGACATATTATGTGAACTACGGAAGGAGACGCTTAACAGGTTCAAAGAGTTTCATCCTTACAATACAATCGTTCTAGTTTTATCTTTTTAATTAACCTCATGTTTTGCAGTAAAGTAAAAAAGTCTTCATTATCAAAGCAACGAGTCTATTGGTCTCAAATATTAGTAATAGCGTTATTTTTGTTTTAACCAAGAAGTGTAAAGGAACTGTCCTTTCCGAACTGTTCGTTACAGAAGGAAGGCAGTGTGGGCAGAATTACGGCTCATCCTCTATTATTAACCACAGACACAGGTACTTATTTCCACAGGCTGACTTGACATAGGGGTTGAGAACGCATCTTGAATTTGTGTTTCTGTGGGTGGTCGACGACGGACGCTTCTAGACATTAGCCAGGCGTCATAAATCTGGTATACTCAGCCCCACAGTTTTAATTGAATTACAGCAACAACAACAACAACAACAACTACTACTACTACTACTACTACTACTACTACTACTACTACTACTACTGCTACTACTACTGCTACTGCTACTGCTACTACTACTACTACTACTACTACTACTACTACTACTACTACTACTACTACTACTACTACTACTACTCATAATACTAATAACAACATCAACAACAATAATAATAATAGTCTTCATTATCATCAACGTCGTCGTCATCATCTGCAAGGATTAGACCAAGGATGATTTGTTTCTGTCTCAAACAGTCAAAGAGTCTATAGCTTCTCACTCCAGGGCTTCCTCGGACGTCCCACACCTCTCCGTCTCTTCGGCTTATAGTTCCATAGTTGTTTGGGGATGCGGCAATCATCCATTCGGCAAACATGTTCCCACCAATCCAGCCGATACTGGGGAATCCTGTTGAGTATACTCATAAGATTCAGTTCCTGCCGTATGTCTGTGTTTCTTCTACGATCATGGAGAGTATACCCTGCCAAGTGCCTGAGGAATCTCATTTCAGCCGCTTGAATACGACTGGCCTGGCTTTTAGTTAAAGTTCAATTCTCAGACCCATAAAGAAATGTGGGAAGGGCCATCACCTTGTAGAATTTTAGGCGTGTTTATTTATTTGGTGACTTGAGAGTTCGTCTGATGGTCTCGCACATAAGGTTGAACTTATGCAACTTATTCACAACGTCGTCGCCTGTATTATGAGACATACTATAGTCCAAGTATTCTAAGTTGCTGACTTGTTCCAGGACAGCACCATCAATAACAATTTTTTCCCGTACGGTATCAGTTCCACGAAAATCCATTGCCTTGATCTTTAGTGTGGATAATTTATTATTAATTGTTGTTATTATTATTATTATACTATTATTAATCTAAAGTAATAGTTATAGCCGCAAAATCTAGGAGCACATTTTGCTAATTTTGGAGCAAACTGTGTGTGTAAGAATAAAGTGAGCACTAGGCAATTGTCTCTTACAACACGTTAGCAATATTAATTTGCTGAATTTCAATGTGTCCTTTAATTATGTTGAATAATAAGCTGACAAAAATCGGGAATATTTTTGTGAAACTATACACAAAACCTTTAGAACATGAAGGAAAAACGAATAAATTTCATACAAGTGATGATCATTCCGATAGCAATACACGCCTCAGCATTATATGGGGAATGGACGATATATTAGAAGAAGACGAGAAGAGGATATAGATGGGGATGGGAGTCTTAAGGAACGGTAGCCTAAAATGTGCTAGGATTACAGGTTAATACAGAAAAAAAAGGTTATAATCACCATCCGAAAGAAAACCAGGAAATCTGAACAGTTTGAAATCGAGCCACTAAACCTGGAAATAGTTAATCAGTTTAAAAATTTGGGATGTTGGATGCCAGAAGACAATGAAGAAATAAATGAAATAAGCAAAAGGATACAGGCCGCAAATAAAGCATATGTTTCGTTGACATCTATATTCAAGACAAAGAATATCCACCATCAGTCCAAGGTCACATTATAAAAAAAGTTATGATTAGACCGGTGATAACATATGGCAGCGAGACTTGGACTCTGAACAAGCAAGCCGCTAACATAGTCAATACTTTTGAAAGGAGAATTTTGAGGAGAATGTATGGACTAATCCAAGCGAATGGGGTATGGAGAATGCGTCACAATGAGGAGCTATACAAGCTGTATAAAGACAATGATCTGGCCACCATCATCCAACTAGATAGATTGCAATGGGCAGGACACATCATTAAATCATTAGGATGGAAGGCAGTCGACTACCTAGGAAGGTACTGTTTAGTCAAATCAAATCGAGGGTAGAAGGGCTGTCTCAAGACCTAAGACACGCTGGATTGACGCAGTGGCGAGGGATGCTGATAATTTACTTAAAATAAAACGATGGACATCGATCGCCAAGGACAGGTAATAATGGAGGCCGATGATTATGGAGGTTAAGGTTCGACTTCGAACTGTGATGCCATAGAAGAAAAAGCCTAAAATGTGCCTTCCTAAGAAAAATTACGTAAGTGAAGCGATACGAGAAAACAGAGGGAATTACTGTGTCCGACTTGTAAAATTTGTGCAGGATAGACTGCTAAACAGTATTAGTTAAAAAGAGAAAGAGTTTCGGGCAGCCTAAGGAAACGGACACCTTGCTTAGAGACACGTTGCATTCTGTAGAGTCTTGGATTCAACACAGTGCAATAGAAGCGCAATGCTGCTGGCAATGACATAATAAGTCGTATAGTTTCGTTTGGCTCCGTCTGCCGCTTGGCTATCGCTTCAGTTAGCACAGTGGAATACTCAAGTCTCTCGCATGACCTAGGTCAACAAAAGTGAAATCATCACACTTTGTTTTTGTGTCGCTTTTTTCTCTTCTAATTAAACTGCTTTAATATGCGCTTGTTGTTACAAAATAAAAGTTTATGTATTTTTTTTTTTTTGCTATTCGTGTTCAGAATTAATATATTGAAATAGGATTTAATTAGAATTATGCAACGTTGTACATGTGGTACCGGCACAGTTACTGGCAGCAGTCTTTAACAAAAACTCAATTTCGTACAGGTTTGTTATTGCAAGATTTGTTACGTTCAGTGATGCTAAATCACTTAAAGCAATGATTCCTAAACTTTTCAGTCCGCGGACCCCCCCAAATTATAAATTTCACTGGCCCCATCTGAGTTATGACATTAAAGAAACAGTAAATATGATACAAACTCTTATGTTTTAATTAAAATGTATTAAAATCAAAATTCTCTTAACGTACAAAATTATAATATTAATGATATCAGACATAGTTAAATGTGAACAATTAAGCTGCTTTTGAACAATTAGCTCTGCAATATTAGGTTTACTGTCTGATAATTTCAATATTAAGTCACTCTCGGCATCAAGTTTATTTCTTAACTTTGCCAAACTCGGCGCTATCTTTACAGCCACATGAGTCAAAATCCAGCTACTTAAGCATAAAACCAGCTACACTGAAAAAACATTTTGATTAGATACAGTGCCTGTACGCGAGATACAATGCTTATACGTGGAAAACAGCGCGATCAGTTCTGCGTTGATGCAGCGCTCTAGTTCGGCTGACAAACAGATCTGCTACACGACATGATTTAAAGACACTATTAAAGCCATTAGTTTGAAATTACTTTTACAGTTACAATTAGTTTGAATAAAAAATCCTGGAATCTTCTAGTAATTGTTTTAAGATTCTAAAATTTAGATTTTAGACCATCAAAAATCAGAGAAATTTACGGTATATTCTTTTTTTTCTTGTGTTGGCGAACCCCACTTTGGAAACCACTGACTTAAAGCACATTCAAGTAACTTACTCTGGGCTTTCTTCAATTCACATTAGAGCTTTGAAATTTAAACCTGTCCCTGTTTTACTATTATGCAGCCTTGACAAATAAATATCTGCTTACAATTGGGCGTTCAACCGCGATTTTATCGTTGATTATAAACTGCAAGAGACTACATATTTTATTTCAAGACGTGATCAAGGTAAGACGTTTCTTTGTTTTTACGATACCAAGTGATTTCTGAGTTTTAATCGTAGAACTTCCTCGATTCTTGCGTGGTTTGTCCGTGGCATTTTCAAAGTCTTATGGAATGCCCACATTTCAAACGTCTCAAGCCGGTTCATAGAGTTGATTTTCAAGGTCTAAATGCGCACTTTCAGTTCTGTACAAAGTAATATACCAAACATAAAGTTTTAAGAGTCTGATGTGTAGCTTGATATCTAAAGGTTAGTTTCAGGGCGTATTGCTAATAGAACGAAAGTACTTTGTGCCTGCTGTATTCCCAGTTTTCATTTTCACGTCAGTATCCAGTTCCGAATTGGTCCGGTACCCAAAACACTTAAAGGGGTTTCCACATGGTTTAGTGTTTTCCTGCCAGCAGAAAGAGACATTTCGGATTAAAAATTGATACGAGGTTTTTGAATTTTGAACCTAAGACGTCGTTATACTGTGGGAAGTTATATCCATGAAGTTCACCATAATGAAACTCAGGATTAGTGGCCGTCTTCACGTTTACAATAACACAACAAAAATTGTATAAAAATGTGTAAATAATACTACAGCATTATAGCCAAACACAGAAAATTATAATAGAAGGAAATAAAGAGGTACATAAATTCAACGTGCATACAGATAACGTCCTCAGCCTGGAAGTCGCCTGTGATAGTTTCTACCTATGAACACAAGGTCCGTTCAATTTAAAAGTCGACTTTTGTCATGTAATAATTAAAGACATTACTACCCTCTAAAGAAAAGCAGCAAGTAAAGAAAGGTAGTGATCAAGAACCTTCAGGTTGATTTCTCATGTAAGAAAGATTGTCATCATCGTCATCAGCAAAGATTAAACCAAAAGTGGTTTGTTCCGGCCCAAGCAGACAGACGCTCCAACGCTTCTTTGGACGGCCCACACCTCTCCGTCCTTTCGGTTTATAATTCCATAGTTGTTTGGGGATTCCAAAGTTATCCATTCGGTTAAGATGTTCCAACCATTTTAGACGATATTGGGAAGTCCTATCAAGTACATTCATGATATTCAGTTCCTGCCTCCCTGTTACGTGCGTGAGAAATATCATTTCGGCCGCTTGAATATTACTAGCTTGGGACTTCGTTAAATTCCAATTGCCAGACCCATAGAAACGTGTAGGGGAGGCCATCACCTTGCAGGACTTCAAGCGTGTTTCTTTACACGTTGCTTTTGCAATTCTCCTGATGTTCCCACTCATATGATTAAACTTGTGTAGTTTCTTCACCACACCATTGTTTGTAATGAAATACAAATCACAGCCAAAATCCGCTCCAGAACTGTACTGTCTACAACAATTATATAATTATTTAATTTTACTAAGTTTTTTAATTAACAACTTAGTGACTGTCATTGCCTGTTCTTTATAGTGCGCACTGGACATCTGCATAACACAGAAGAATTTAATTAACCAGAATGTGATTGTTTCTACAGGTGTGTTAATAAAAATTGTCTGTATAAATTTCTCTGGTGTGTAATATCTCATTCCACTTTTCTACTGTTGTAAGGACACGATCCGCGCTAATTTCATAAAATGTTGTTATATAACTATTTTATATATTTTTGTTATGATTTGAGTTGTGTTACCTGATGATGACCACTGAGTCTGAGTGGTCAAAGCGTTTTATATAATTAGAATTTCACGATGGAGGAAGCCAGGGATTCCTTCAAAGTACTGGAGACGATGAGAAATGGCCTTGAGGTCTCATACCTCGATGTAGTGTAGGCAATGCCTTCTTGTGGTATGAGAGGGGATCACCGTATAGTGGCTAACGCAGCTCTGCAGACCGAGTGTAAGCGGTACAAGATGGCAACGACGTATTTGTGGGGCGGATGAGTGGATGGAGCTGGGGTAGCAATCTTTCTAAGAGTGTTCATCTTTCTGCCTACCAAACTTAGGGTTGAAGGGCGGCGGAGGAAATAAGAGGTATTACTTTTATAACATGAATTTTCTTTTCTTGATGTTTTATTCATATCCTATATGCTATATATGCTTCCTAATGTCACCTATATATGCATTAGGTGGCACAACTCCTGAATGGCAACAATTCAGTGAATACAGAAGAGGAAGGTAAACATTTAAAGTAACCCAAATCACTAAAATATTTCTGCTGGGTGTAACTTACACATGTTGAAGCCGACTCCTATCGGACGTAGTGAGACTAATACAGCTACAAAATGTTGAGAATGTTTGAGCGCCCCTTAACACTTTAGGAATAAATTACTGTTGAAATATGTTTTTAGTAACTGATGTATAAAATAAAAATACACAACAAATTACATATTAACATTTAAAACAAAAGTTGAATAAACTACATATTAAGTAGTTTAAATAAAAATGGAGTATAATAAGAGAATGAATGTTTAAATTAAGTTAGTACAAATTGTTCAATTGTGTTACTGTTTTAAATGTTAGTATTTAGAACAGCTCATCTGCACTGCGCTTCATATAAGAGATTCTATAAATAACAACTTTTATCACGATAGGAAAACACTAAGTATAAAAACGCTCAGAAAAGATGGAAAAAAGATTACTTTAGATAAGTATTAGATTCTTCTTATCTGGCGTTACAGCCTTTGGTGGGCTTTAGCCTCCTTAACATAACTCGTCCATGCTTCCCTGTTCTCCGCCCTTCCTCTCCACCCTCTGATTCCCATGCTAGCAAGATCTTCTATTTCGCCATCCAACCATCGTATCCTTGGTCTGCCTCTACGTCTAGTAGTGTATAGTCTTCCCTTCAGCATTCTTTTAGGCCTTTTCTCCTCACACATTCTTTCCACATGTCCCAGCCAATGCAACCTGTGTGATTTGATGAATTTAACTGTGTCTTTTCCATGCATGACAGCCTGTAGTTCATTGTTACTGCGTATTCTTCAACTGGCTTCTTACTGGGCCATAAATATTACGTAAAATTTTGTGCTCAAATGATAGTAATGCAGTTTTGTCATTATCTGTCAAAGTTCACACCTCAGATCCAATAACTGGTAGCACAAGAGAATAATATATTTTAAGTTTTACACCTCTTGTAACAAGATTGTTTTTAAAGATGTTAATATTTGCAATCTAAACTCTATTTCCTACTTGTATCCTTTCTCTTATACTCATCCTAATGTTACTGTCATTTGATACCAAGGCACCTAGATAACTAAATCAGGAGACTCCTTTGAAACACTTCCAATTCACATATTTAGAAGCCCTTATGTTCTCTGAGTTGGACATTACCATGTATTTTGTCTTGTTTTCATTTACCACAAGACTAATTTTCATTGCTTCTGCTTGCACTAATGAATACATGTCTTCGAGACTATCAACTTTCTTGCTACTATTATAAGTATTAGATTGGGTTTCTCAATATAGAAATATCATTGTGTCTTCCACAAAAAATCTGTGGAAGAGACAGAACCGTAAAAGAACTAGCAATATCTTGAAAAATCTAAGCGTAATAACGAGAGAACTCTTGATCTCGATTAAGGTTATTAATTTGATCTACAAAGAGGGTATTATACAGAAAGAAATACGCGTCACAGGTTTGATAGCATGTTTGTTTGTACGCAAAGACGTGAATGTCGCCTGTAGTCAACCAGTTTTGTTCAAATTCAGCGAATCAGCTGATATAACTGTATTTATGTGTGAGGCAATTAGGTCTCCCCAAATATTCATGCTTAAGCAAAAACTCGCTCCATACTTGGTTACAGTAAGTTCATTAGATTAAGGCAATGACTCCTGTTAGATATCGGTTATAAAGCACAGATTTAATAAATAGTGGTATTTGGCATTTAGGGGGTGATATGTGTTATGGAGTGGCGAGCTGTCAACATTGGTACTGTGTAAGATCGTTTCCCTTGACTGTGGAAAATTGGGTAAAAACACTTCAAGGTCCGGCAAAATGTGATTACACACTGTATTGTTTATTGGATGATACATTTTGAATCCTTGGAGAGTCGATGGACAATGTCAGGTTACGTGGAAGAGAAGCTGAGAGCTAGGGATTTGGGATCATCAGATCATTGACTAGCATGAGAGGAAGATGAAAATAACGATAAGTTACATATTATTTTAATGAAACCTTTTTTTTTATATTTTGGTAAATAAAACGTCGAGTAACGAGTTTTAAGTATAACGCAATAATCCTAAATTGTGTGTCAAGGAGTAAGTGGCTTTGAATAAGTAATAATTTTTGTCTCCTTCGCATGTGTATATAATTAAGCATTATAACAATAAGGAAGTTATAAAAATAAAAGAAAGAATAACAGCGTAGATTGGCATTAGAAAAAGAGTGAGATAAGTGTGTTCTTATATATCAAGCATGTACACAGAGACCACGGCAAATAGTATGGAGAACAACATGATAATGTACATGAGGTTATGGGCTAAAGATCTCTCTCTGCTCCAAAATCACAAACTATAGCATTTAAAGGTAAACATCCAGTTGGAACAAAAATAGTTCCAGACAATCAAATTTTAAAACAATGTGGTCATTTTGACTACCTGGGATGTGACATCTGATAAAAAAGTGACACTGACTGGAAAGATAAGTTGGCAAAGCTCAGAGCCATCTGTGGAACGATCCATAGATGTTAAAATAATAAAACCAGGAAAGACAGTCTACTCGAATAACGATTTATGAAACAATAGCTGTACCAACCCTTCTGCACGCCAGTGAACCGTAGACCCTTGGTAAAAATGAAGAACAGAAAATTCATGCGGCTGAAATGAAATTTTTAAGAAGCACACAATGATATTCTCTCCTAGATAAGAAGAGGAATTAAGAGATAAGACAACTAAAAATCGAATCTTTGCACAAGAAGATTAAAGAAAATAAGAGGAAGATGTCAATACTTGAACCGCATAACAGTTAACAGCATAAGGAGTCTTGAAATTAGCTGGTGAAACTTGAAATACGAAATTTAAAAAGCTAATGGTAAAAAGGGATGTTGATAGATCGAGGAAAAGGTGGGTTCCTGATAGGAGCGTGGAGTGAAGAAGGAGAAAAATGACGACAACAACAAGATAATATTGGAGGAAGGAAAATAAGTTTCACTGATGCGGTGATTTCAAAGAATGATACAATAACTATATAAAGAATGTCACATTGACTAGAAGATAACGTGGTAAAGGTATAAAATAAAAATATATTTAGGAAAAACAAAAGTGATTAAGAACAGATCGGATAGGTACAGTAGGTACAGGTACTTAAGAAGTATGATGACTAAGAACGGATTAGTTAACAAGTTACTAGCAGTAGAGTAGCCGTTAGGAACGAAACGTTTATTAGGAAAACAGACTTTTGTGTAGCAGAACGAATGTAACATGGGCCTCAGGAATAGACTGATGAACCGCTTTTATGGACTTTCACTTTGTAAGTCAGACACGGACAATAGAGTAATAGAATAGAGATAGGATTGAGGCGCATTAATGCGGATTTCAAGGAAAATAAAAGGAATAACATTATATCGTGTGACATAAGCCATGGGAAGATCCTGAAAAATATCAAGGAGGAACGGAATACTTCCGCGAGATAAAAAGAGGATTAAGAGAAGCCGAGCTGAAGATGTCCTCCGAGCAAAAGGACCACTAACAAAGACTTATTAGTAACAGCGGAAGAACGGGAAGAAGAGAGGGGGAGACTAAAGCTGTTAGATGACATATAATGTGGACAATAGTGTGACGAGATGAAAATCACAGATGGAACGGGAACGAATGAAGACGGTACTGGCGCCGTGATCTCCCGCGTACACTGTAATACCGTACGACGATGATTGTGTGTGTGTTACCGTTTGTATATCTCAAACAGGCTCGTCGGAAATTGTGTCAGCAACACTGCAGATATGTACATCATACTCAAAGTATATCTTCTTCTTCTTCTCTTCAAGAATTAGGTTATAAAAAATTGTTTCGTCACTCATCTCATCCTCGGACGACCCACGTCTCTTCTACCAATGGCTTTATAGTTCAGTGCCGCTTTCGGCAATCGATCCTCTGTCATTCTTTGCAAATGGAGATCCCACCATTGTCTTCTGTAAATTAAAAAAAAATTCGTTTATGGCCTTTACTACTTCGAGTTTTGCTCTGATATCCTCATTCCTTATTCTATCTTGCAATGTATAATTTAAAGTATTTCGAAGAAACTGCATTTCAGCACTCTGAATTTTGCCGCATTCTTTTTTTTTTGTCATGACCCAAGCCTCACTCGCATATTAAAATATTTATAAACGGATTTTATATAGTCTATATGTGTTATTAATTATAATATTTGCACACTTTTTTACTGCTTCTTCTTCTTTTTCTTCTTTTTTCTTTATTTTTTGCTTTCTTCTTCTTTTTGTTTCTTAATTCTCGAGGTCTCAATGTCCTAGGTATTGACATGGTCATCATTTAGATTGTTCCAACTCCTTTGCGTCTGTATTTCGAAGAAACTTCATTTCAGCACTCTGAATCTTGCCGCATTCCTTTTTTGTCATGACCCATGCCTCACTCGCACATGTCAATGTGGGTATTGCAATTGTCTTATAAAATTTAATCCTTGTGCTGTATTTTGTTTTATTTCTAAGATTTCTAGGGATCGTACCACAGATATTCCTAAATTTATTTATCTCAAAGTATGTATATATGGAGCCAAAAAATCTCCACCGACAAACACCAACACAAAAGCCAACAACAGCAAAAGTCGACCAACAACCATACAGGATCAGACAGGAAACTAGCATGACTGAATTCTATTGCACTTTAACGCTCGAACATGTCTCAAATTAAGAAATCTTGATATTATAGCAATATAGTATAAAGGTGTGTACATATTTATATGCATACGCACGTTAACACGAGAGGAAATGAATACCCCTTGTATTTAAACACTCTACGTTTAATTAAAAATGACCTTGACAATGTCAGAGCAGCATTGTGAAGTGTAGCGTGCTGGTCTCGGTTCATCATTATAATATAATCTTGTCAAAATTATGTAATGGCCGGCCGATTCTGATGTGTGGGTAATGATACGCTTTCTCTGAAGTGCTATCGTGTAACAGCTAATGGACACGACATAGTAATTTGGAAGCAAAACATCGCTTCGCCTGTCAAATTTAATTTTTCGGCCAGAATTAACTCATCCTTTGGAGCCACACGAAAAAGAATGTTTTTTTTTTGTTTTATCTACCTTTACCGCTGCTTTGTCCCTTTTCTGCCATTTTGTAATACATTTTCTGAATTTATTAGGACACATATGATTCTGTACAAATACGTAAGCGCGTACTACGAAAAGATTTGTATTTTTATTGTAAAGTCGCGTGAGTCTGATATAAAGTGTGTGAACCATGAACAGAAACACATGCAATGCAGATATCGATATCACAAAAGAAAACAGACGGAAATAATGCTGTTAAAAAGTGGTTTCTGTGAAAACGGATAAGAAACGATAAGTTTTTAATAAAATGGAACTAAAATTCAAGTAAGATCTAGCAACACATAGTTAAGATGTGATTAAGACGTAATATTTGAGGGGCCTAAGATTAATTAATTAAATCTCTCTCTCTCTCTCTCTCTCTCTCTCTCTCTCTCTCTCTCTCTCTCTCTCTCTCTCTCTCTCTCTCTCTCTCTCTCTCTCTCTCTCTCTCTTTCTCTCTCTCTCTCACACACACACACACACACTTAAGATGCAAGAATTAGTTACATAAAGGCGTTTTCAGAAGAACAAAATCCAGAAAAGCCACAAGTTCGAAGAATTGCATGCACAATGAATACCCTGCAATGTACTAAGGATTATCGCAGAAATTCTGTTTTCTACGGTTAATAAACATAATATTCTATCAGTAACTTAACGTATGAAATAGTAATAGATTGTCACCAAAGTCATGTTGGTGTTTTCAGTAAAGACAACAGAAATCATGTATTTATCAGTGTCCGGTGTCCTGTATATAACATATGTACAAGGCGGAAATTTGAATTCATAAACAGATTGTCGTGGCCAGAAAAGGTAACAGACGCAATGGGTTGGATAGAGTTGCAACAATATGAACGATGACCATGTCAGTAGCTAGAACATCGAGACCTCGAGAATTCAGAAACAGAAGAACAAAGACAGAAAGAAAGAAAAAAGAAGAAGAAGCAGTCAAAAAAGCATGCACATGTTGTAATTAATAACAGCATGTAGACATACGACTACATAAAATCTGCCTATAAATATTTTAAAATTTATGTTCTTCATTTTGTTTTTGTTTTAGCGTTTAAAAAAGTATCCTTTGCCGTTTGAAAAAGAAACCACCTGCATGCGAAATAAAAATGGTTGTAAACAAGAGATGTGGATGCGCGCCGTAAATTATGCCAAGTAACTCCGCCACATATGAAAATATATGTTACCCAGTCGCTTCAAACCCGGTCCATAAATGTTACTTTGCATACAATAAAGCGGCTCCTACACTCAAGAACTATGACAGTAAACAGAGTACAACGGAAAGTCAGAATTTATTAACTCAAGAATGGTTATTGAAACTACGATATGCAATACCTAAGTATGTCTCGTCGTCATCGTCATCATCATCGTCCTGTAGTCGTCGTCGCTGGCATCATCATCATCATCATCATCGTCGTCGCCGTCTCGTCGTCGTCGTCGTCGTCATCATCACCACCATCATCATCGTGCTGCAGTCGTCGCCGCCGCCGGCGTCATAATCATCATCATTATCGTCGTCGTCGTCGTTGTCGTCGTCACCATCATCATCATCATCATCATCATCATCATCATCACCACCACCATGAAGAGAAATGAAGAGAAAAAATAATTAATCATACTTACGGAAGGGACAGGTTTAACGACGATAATAAATCGTGGTTAGTGAAATGTTTCTGAGAAGTAAGAAAAGACTGGTTAGAAAAACTAATAGAAGGGCACAAGGTAACTCGAGAAGAGTGCAGGGGTATGGCAGTTCAGAAAACGAAAGGAACAAACACGGGAGTGTAACTCCAATCTTTGATTATTATCCTGGTGTTCTACCAGCCAGTATGAGAAGTGCAATAGATCGGATTCTCTACATTCATACTAACTTAAAGTTTATTTTATATAGCAACTAGCAGAATACCCGTGCTTCGCTACGGAGTTTCACGTTGTACGTAATGAAAATGTTAGTTTAATTAATAAAGTTCAATTAAAGTAGGCTTCTTAAAAATAAATAGCTGTTGCCCACAACTTCGTTCGCGTGGTCTTCAATTTAATGCGATAATATATTTAGAACAGAATCTATTCTATTGGGTTGCCATAGTAACCAGATCTAATAGTTTTTTAAGACCGCAAAGGACCCCCCAGAGAATCGTATCGAAAAAAACACCTGTCCTATGTTGGTTCTCCCGTTGCGTAAAATATTTGTGCCAAGTTTGGTTGAAATCGGTCCAATGGTTTAGGTGGAGACGTGGAAGACCCCAAAGGACCTTCCAAAGGATCGTATAAAAAAAAAACACGTCCTATGTTGGTTCTCCCTTTGCGTAAAATATTTCTGCCAAGTTTGGTTGAAATCGGTCCAGTGGTTTAGGAGGCGATGTGGAAGACCCCGAAGAACCCCCAAAAGGACCCCATCGAAAAAACACCTATCCTATGTTGGTTCTCCCGTTGCGTAAAATATTTGTGCCAAGTTTGGTTGAAATCGGTCCAGTAGTTTAGGAGGAGATGCGGAAGACCCCAAAGAACCCCCCAAAGGACCCCATCGAAAAAAATACAGAAACCTTCGCGGGCGTGCGCACAACAACTCACCGAAGTTTCATCGCAATCGGATGAATGGTATAGGAACGCATACGGGACAAACAAAGAAACATTCATTTTTATATATAAGAAGAAGATAAATTGTTTCATAAATTTGTTGATGAGTTGCATAAGTCCAACCTTATGTGCGAGACCATTAGGCGAACTCTTAAGTCAGCAAGTAAAGAAACACGCCTGAAATTCTACAAGGTGATGGCCCTTCCCACACTTCTTTAAAGAAAGGCCAGACCAGTTGCATCCAAGCGGGTGAAATGAGATTTATCAGGCACGTGGCAGGGTATACTCTCCATGATCATAGAAGAAACACAGACATACGGCAGGAACTGAATATTATGAGTATAATCGACAGGATTGCCCAGTATCGGCTGAATTAGTGGGAACATCTTTGCCGAATGGCTGACTGCCGCATTCCCAAACAACTATGGAACTATAAGCCGAGGAGACGGAGGGGTGTGGGACGTCCGAGAAAGCGCTGGAGTGACCAGCTCTAATCTTTGCCTGTTTGAGACCGGAACATACCATCCTTGGTTTAATCCTTGAAGATGATGATAATGAAATTGTTTCATATGGTGAGTTGTGATCATCTTTCAAGAAGCCAACTCGCCTGTATTAATGGAAACTGTCATCACAGTATTTTATGCAACGAACAGATTCATGGCATCAGACAATTAGGCCAATCAAATTAGTAAGAAAAATGCCGATTTCGCGCGCAAATTAAGCACCGATTGACAGTTCCACCAGTGGTAGGAAATAGATAATACATGACACCTATACCAAACAGAACTCGAGATTTTGCCTATGCACAAAATGGCGGCCATCCAAAGTTGGTAAAAACACGTTTTTCGCTTCTAGAGGCCGAGAAAAGCTTTGTAGCTGAAAAAGTGGTAAATATAAAATGTAGACAATGAAAAGACGTGTAATTTGAGCCGTGGTACGATATGTTTCGTCAAATAGTTATTGCAAAAATCTCAAAAAACCATGAAAAATGCCTGTTTTTTGCAATGCTGATAGTTATTGCAAAAATGATGTTTTTTATGTGTTTATAACTCAAATAGGAAGCCCTTACGATTCTGAATCGAATAAGTTTTTGTAAAGTTGGATCGGTCAATTTGTTGCTGAGATACGTTAATTTATTTATCCCAGAGCACTTGATGTTTAATACCATAACTTTTTTGTTTATAAACATTTTGGGCTATTTCGACGTTTATTCTCTTCTAGAAGACTCATATTTCCATGTACTTTCTAGGGCCTTTCATGCCCTAGTCATTTTCTAGGGCAAATCAAAAAATTATTTTTTAACCCCCCGTTTTTTGCATTAAAAAAGTGGGCGATTTTTTTAATAAACATAAGGGGGAACATCGAACCCCGGACATCGTACGAACTTCTAACTTCAAAATATCGAAAGCTGGCTTCGAGGCAAAGATTTAAAAAACAAAAGAAAGCTCTAGGACCAATAGGAGCTGAGTTGCAAATAAAAAAAAAAAAAATCATAGCGGCTTTGTTTATAACAATTAAGAAATGAATCCGACTGCATTGGGTATCTAAAGAGTTATATTTTGCTATGACATGAATTTTTTTCTTCAAATCCATTTATTTCACACTAAAAATAATGTTTGAAGTGGAGGCTACCGATGCCAGACGCACGAGGTGGTGTGGTGGGGGAAACCGCTCTCCGGCCGGCGCGGCGAGTCAAAAAATGAAATCCGAACTTCAAATCGGCGGCGCGCGGAAAAAATTGCCGTATCTCCTCGAATTTTGGACCTTTTTTTTTAATCTGGGGTAGCGCAAAAAAATAATAACAATGACGCGGTCAGATTTAAACAATAATTAACATTTTACGCTGCACCGTATACCATTCGGTTTTAGAAATTTGTATAAGTCATTTTTTTTAATGTTACTTGCTCTTGACGTTTATTACAGTAAAATGTAATTAATAAAAATAATATCTATATTTTATAAATATACTAATATTATAAAAAACTGGTACACAGAAAAGTCAAAATGTACAATTTTTAAAAGGTTTATTAAAGTAAATATATAAAAGTTGTTATAATTAATTAAGTTTAATTTTTTTTTATGGCACATTATCAATTTCTTCTTCGTTTTCATCTTCTTCTTCTTCTTCTATCTCTTCTTCATGTTTGTCATATATTTCGTTTTCATCATCTTCTTCTTCTATCCCTTCTTCTACTACCTTTTCAGCATTATCGCACTCCTCTCCATTGAAACCTGAACATAAGCGAGTACATTTCAATCCATGCTTGCGACATCCGCAAGTTTTCCACATCCGGTCTTACACCCGCACGATATTTTTTCCAATACCTCTTTTGGAACGAGACTGTCACGTGTAAATCGCGGAAGCAAACCAGTGTCTCCTTCCATCCAACCATATTCACATGGGTTTAGATTGTTCCCCTGCCATGCTTGAACTTGCCTATATACTCTCAAGCAATGCTGCTCTGCTGCTCCTTCTGTTGGAGGCAACTTTCCCAATTTGAAAGAAGACTTTATAGACGATCTTTCAAATTGTAAAAACCTCAGATCATTCAATGTTATTTTATTGTCTTTTTGTTTATTTTCATAGTCTTTATCTACCTTCGAGGAATACATGGCTTTAATAATTTCGCAGCCAGAATTACTTATAACATTCACTGGTGAAGTTGAATCGTAAAAGGTTTTTGCCAATTTTATTAACATATTTGGCGGTAAACATGTTAAAATTTTATTTTTGCCTTGAAAAAAAAAAACTTGATGTCGTATCACATCCAGTGAATGCATACAAAAAGCTTATTATTTCATTAAATTCGGGATGCTTAAAACTATCGTTTTTATAATAATTAATTAAGGTTCCTTTTTTAGTGTTGGTAATTTTTTTAAAGACAATTTTAGAGTATTCAACCGCCAAACGTTATTAACGTTATTAGAGTATTCAACGTTAATAACGTTACTTTCATACCTGGCAGCCTCAAGAGCAGTTTGAATGATTAACCAATCCACATCTCCGTCTGCCTGCTTAGTACGATACCCATGCTCATTCAATCTTCTAATTAATAATTTTATTAAATTGTTTTTGTTCTTTTCATCCGATAAAAAGTCTTTCGGTTTTACAGTTATTTTTGTATTATAGTCAAATTTAATTTCATGACCAATATAACCACTCTGCCGACGAAGTCGTTCTGCACTTTTTGTGCCTTTGTCGCCATCGTACCCATCAAATACAATATAACTATTAATAACAAAAATGTTCTTAACGTAATTAACATATTTACATATAATATCATCTATAGATACATTCTTTTGCCAATCAATTTGATGTATTAAGAAGCCACCGTCAATAACATGGCTGAAAGGCGAATTTACAGGACAATCGGTTAAAGAATTAAAATGATTACAAAACACACTTTTATTCGTCTTTCGCATACCAGCTTCGTCAAAAATAGCAAGAGGAAAAGGAGCTAATTCAAATTGCAAAAAATGTTTCATGTTAGTTTTTTTTTAAATAATACACACAGATTTAAAAAAAAAATTGCAACTCAGCTCCTATTGGTCCTAGAGCTTTCTTTTGTTTTTTAAATCTTTGCCTCGAAGCCAGCTTTCGATATTTTGAAGTTAGAAGTTCGTACGATGTCCGGGGTACGATGTTCCCCCTTATGTTTATTAAAAAAATCGCCCACTTTTTTAATGCAAAAAACGGGGGGTTAAAAAATAATTTTTTGATTTGCCCTAGAAAGTACATGGAAATATGAGTCTTCTAGAAGAGAATAAACGTCGAAATAGCCCAAAATGTTTATAAACAAAAAAGTTATGGTATTAAACATCAAGTGCTCTGGGATAAATAAATTAACGTATCTCAGCAACAAATTGACCGATCCAACTTTACAAAAACTTATTCGATTCAGAATCGTAAGGGCTTCCTATTTGAGTTATAAACACATAAAAAACATCATTTTTGCAATAACTATCAGCATTGCAAAAAACAGGCATTTTTCATGGTTTTTTGAGATTTTTGCAATAACTATTTGACGAAACATATCGTACCACGGCTCAAATTACACGTCTTTTCATTGTCTACATTTTATATTTACCACTTTTTCAGCTACAAAGCTTTTCTCGGCCTCTAGAAGCGAAAAACGTGTTTTTACCAACTTTGGATGGCCGCCATTTTGTGCATAGGCAAAATCTCGAGTTCTGTTTGGTATAGGTGTCATGTATTATCTATTTCCTACCACTGGTGGAACTGTCAATCGGTGCTTAATTTGCGCGCGAAAAAAAGCTAATTTGATTGGCCTAAATGTTCATCTAATCAAAGGAGCAATAATAATACTATACATAGTTTTAAAAAGAATTGTTAAGGTGCGATTGTGCAAATAATACTCGTACAAACATCATACAGCTACAGGATGATCTGAAGTATACATGAAAATCTAACCTAGGAATGACGGTCGGTCGGTCAGACGTCATGCAGCTGTTACACAAAGGGGGTCAAGGGGGGGGGGTGCTGAGAACCCTCCTTGAGTTGGTATGTAGGCCTACATCCCAAATATTGAAACAGACAGGTACTGTATACTGGACAAGATAAAGTGCATTCAATATTTATACAATGCAGCCAAGAGATTGTTATTATTTTGATCAGTCACGTCAAACTCAGCTTAGACATGGGGCCAACTCGATGACCCAGAAACAATGAGGGGCAGCTTACGTTTCAAACGTATGCACCTGTACGATTGTATGTAGGCACATACGTTTGATAAAAATATGCATTTAATTTTCAGTATTTGATTTATTAACGTTACGTATTAGTACAGTCACCGAAGGAAAAAATCTCGAATTAAGTGGCGCCTTTGAGATTTTTGAGACAGTGCTAGATAAAAGTATGAGAATGAATTTAAAAAAAAGTGCCAGAATTCCGTCGCGGGATTTCAAAAAAGGGAGGGGAAAGGTACAAAAAATGTATTTTTCGTATTATATCGGAAAATACCAGAGTTACAAAAAAAAAAAATACAAGACACAAAAACGAAAGAGCATAAAATTCTTTACATTTTTTTGTTTTATAAGTTTTTCTCTCAGATCAACAGTTTCCGAGATATAAACGGAGAAAAGTTGTGTAAAAAATAATAGACGCGGCCCGTGTGACATAAAAAAGGCTGTAGACAAAATAAGAAAGCATTTTAAAGGTGAGTGTACCGATTGTAATATCAAAAAAACATATATTGCTAAAATTTATTTTATATATCCAAAATAAATTAATAAGTTTTTTGATTTTTGTTATATGCAACTGATACATGTACATAGTAACATTTTGTTACAAAAGCATGTAAATTAAAAAAAGTCTACTATATAAACTATACAGGTATAGTTTATCGAAAATATTAATGAAAATTTCTACTGTTTTATTGGCATAAAATGAGATAACTTTAAAATTTATGTTTCTTTTAGAGTTCTCGTGTTTTCCTCATTTCTTATATTTTACACTTCTATAGAATTTTCAAAGGTAAATGTTTTTAACAAAAAATTTACTCAAATATTCCTCAACTTTTAAAGAATATTTGCATAAAATTTTGTTTAAAAATATTTACTTTTAAAATTAAATATAAAAGTCGGTACATTCAACTTTAAAATGCTTTGTCATTTTTTTCAACGACCATTTTTATGGGTTTTATGATAATTTACATGTTGCAGCGTCTGATAACAAGAGCATTCTCGCGCGCCCGCTCGGGCCGCGTCTATCAATTTTTACACAACTTTTCACCGTTGATATCTCAAAAACTGTTGATCTGAGTGGAAAAAACGTATAAAACAAGAAAAAAATGTAAATATTTCATGGTCTTTCTTTCGGTGTGTTGTATTTTTTTTGTAGCTTTGTTATTTGCCGAGATAAACTACGAAAAATGGATGTTTGTGCCTTCCCCCACCCATTCTACGAAATCCCGCGACGGAACTCTGGAAAACTTTTTTTTTTAATTCAAAATTAATTCTCATCCTTTTACCTAGCTGTATCTCAAAAATCTCATAGGCGCCAATTAATTTTAGATTTTCTCTTCTTTTTGGCTTCAGCGACTGTACTATATTGTTACGACGGTCTACTTGATCGTCGTAGGTACAGTGGAAAACAAAATACAAGGCACCAATTAAGTCACTAATCACCAGCTTTAATTTTCACAGGTTAACAGTTCGTAATTAACAACACTGTCTCATACAACAAATCAAATCAAAATTGTTCACACGCAATAAAATGTCAACTTATATAAAACACAATTGTATTACAATTATACCGCCCGATTATAAAACACAACACTTCACTAATAACCACTTGAACGCACACAGTAATCATTTGTAATCGCCCGACAATAAACTCGAACCACACGTAATATATCGGTCACGAACACGAACATCAAGTTCCCAGGAATGCGAGTCTTCTGCTCAACCACTAGTTTTGGTGGAATCGCTCCCGTTGCGTCATGTACTGATGACCTAAACACCACTGGCTGATCCAACTCTGTTTGGTTCTCGTCAACAACCTCTCGCGTAACTTCACCTTGAGCAACTTTTCCCCCGGGCGCTTCTAACAGCTCAGGAACAAGCAAGAGTCTTGTATCGACACCCATCAATCACTTCTTTTGTCGTTACACTTATTTGTACTTCCTCTGCTAGTTCTTCCCCCATTTCCGCTTGCAATAAGGAGGGCTCTCCTTGACCAGACCTGTTGACTTTTCTTCGGCCAATGCCACTTGCTTAATCGAATGGTTGGTAGACCCTGACATTTTACCCATGAAAAGCTTTGGCTTCTCTTGGCCGACCCTCAGGACATTCTCTCTTAAGTCCACAACGAATCCATAGGCATTCATAACGTCCGTGCCAAGAATCACTTCATCGACAATGTCTGCAACGAGCATTTGGTGGCTAAACTCGAGAAGACCCAGGCGTACACGTACGTTTAACTTTCCTAGCACCCTGATGGGGCTTCCAGTCACGGTCTGTATTGTACAAGAGCTAATTAGAGGCTGGCGGTTGCTGACTAAGTCAGGGCGCACAATGGGCACTGTTGCGCCCGTGTCAACTGTAAATGATGTTTGTTTACCTTCCGCAAATCCATTAACAATCAAGTTTCCACTGGTCTTATGTAGCGTGGAAACTGTGTGCTGTTCTGGGGCTTTACTTATCCAATTGGTGCGATCACTCTCTTCTCTCGGTATCTTCTTCTCCTAACAGTCTACCTGTAGATGACCACGTTTTCCACAGTTGTAACACTTTGGTCTTCTGTCTTTATCCCGTCGTTCAAATCGTTGCGACGCTCTTGAACTTCTGAATTGTTTGTCCAACAACATTGTTTTTCTGCACCCATCGTAACGTCAGTGTGATACATGGATCTTCTGACTGCAATGTGATGGCACAAACCCATTAATGTAGCGGTACGCTGACTTGGCAGCTTCAAACTCTAGGCGTGAACAAGAGCTTCTGAGCTATTTCGGTGTCTTGCCATTCGTAACACTTGCTGAAGTTCACAATCTCCGATGGCATCAATAAATGTCTGCACCGCAAACCTTATTCGAAAATCTTCTGGTGCTTCAGGATAGGCCAATCTAATCAGTCTGTCGATACTTGCTTCAAACTCTTGAAGACTCTCCCCGCAACGTTCTCGTCTTATTCTCAACTGAGCGTAGTACACATCTCGCAAATGTTTATCACCATACCTTAATTCCAGAGCTTTTATCAATTCGGCATAGATGTTCTGGCTGTCAGGTGGCACTTTCTGTAGTAATTCTGCCGCGGGTCCTTTTAATGCGAGAACGAGTGAAACTGCCTTGTCTTTCTCTGTCCAATTATTTGCGCATGCAGCAGCTTCAAATTGGCGGAGGTACGTTGCCCAGTGACTGCTTCCGTCAAAGGTTGGAGCTTTGACATGAACTGTCCCTACTACTGGCAAAGTTACTTTCTCTGCTGACTTATTTTCAGTGTCGTTTCTGTCTTTATCATTAGTACAGTCTGTTCAGAAATTTGTTTTGGTTGTATCTTTATGAAGTGTTCAATTTCACTTGTAATTTGTTCTCTTATGTTTGCCATTGAGTTTTCTACTGCAGACATTTTTGTTGACATAGCTTCTTACATAGTCAAGACAGATTTTTCTACCTCAGCTATTTTATTTGACGTCGATTCTTCTACTTCAGGTATTCTGGTAATCTGATTATTAAGCTCACTTCGTAATTCATTTACGTCACATGTAGGAGACCCAATTTTGCGGTAGTATGTTCTTGCAACTGTTTCTGCATAGCTTCAAAAAGAGCTTCCGTTTTCTGCTTCCTGCTTCCGTTTTTCGTTCTGTCGTTTTTCTGCTTCTTCTCTTTCTTGTCTTCGTTTCTCATCCTGTCGTTTTTCTGCTTCTTCCGCTTCTTGTCTGCGTTACTCATCCTGTCGTTTTTCTGCTTCTTCCTGTGTCTACCGTAGCAGCGTTTGGAAAGCTTCCATCATCTGACTGGCATCCATGTTTACTGATTAATTACGAATTTACACTAGCCTTTTACAAAGTTTACTGTTTCCACTGTTAACGGTCTATCCCACTTCTGACACCACTGTTACGACGGTCTACTTGATCGTCATACAGCTGCCGCCACTAGCCTGTGCGCGCGGCCACAATCGTACTACTCACTCTGAAAACATAAATCGTGGCGAGTCACCCCAGCGTTCGCGACCATTTCTCGCACGGGAGCGCCGCATGAGTCATCCAATGTTTGTAGAAAAGGCGCCCCTCTCCACCCCCGGTCCGTTGCAGGCGCCTAAGCTCCGCGCGCACAGGCTAGTGGCGGGAGCTGTAGGTACAGTGGAAAACAAAATACAAGATACCAATTAAGTCACTAATCACCAGCTTTATTTTCACAGGCACAGGTTAACAGTTCGTAATTAACAACACTGTCTCTTACAACAAATCAAATCAAAATTGTTCACACGCAATAAAATGTCAACTTATATAAAACACAATTGTTTACAATTATACCGCCCGATTATAAAACACAACACTTCACTAATAACCACTTGAACGCACAGAGTAATCATTTGTAATCGCCCGACAATAAACTCGAACCACACGTAATATATCGCAACTATAACTGAACTAAGGCCGCTGCCGCCTTGTATTTATACCCCCGCTCACAGACCAGAACGTACGACGTAATTAATTGCGGCCTTGACACAGTCCGCGCGGCTTCTGTGACAGTCTAGCTAATGCGTCGAGAATCACGTACGCCACACAGATTCAGCTGGGTTTATCTGGAACATTCGATAAACACGTAGATTCTTCTGTGATGTCGTAACAATAGATTTTATTTAAATGAGCTATAGATAGGCTGTAATTTTTATATTTTTTTAAAATTTGTTTACATAATTAGTAATTTGACCTGAAAATAAATTTTAAAAATTATGAGTAAATATAGAAGAAAATAAGTGTTTACATATACAGTACATTAGCATTAGGGTACCATGCTAAGCCCAGCTTTACCATGCACAGGTTATATAGTTGCTCAAGTACGTAGCAAGGAGGAAATACGAAAATTTCATAGTAAGCCTATTACTACTCGAATTTTTATGATTTTTATAAGTGACAAAATTTACTTTTATAAAAGTTTGAAATGGACACACACTGTCATGAAAGGTGAAGGACAGATGCGGCGTTAACGCTCGTCCGAAAAAGAAGCGTTGTGGTTCTGGTTTTACAGAGAACAACAGATAGGACAGCTATGGTAATTAACAGCGAGATGCTCACACGTGTATCCGGCTAGATAGTCCTTGGTTTCGACATATATTGATTAAACTGATTGAATTATGTCTTGGCGAACATCTGTGTGTCAAATAAAGCAAACGAAAAGAAAATAATTAAGTCAGAAGTTGCTCGTGGGAAATCTGGTCACTACAATGAGACAATAGTTTTTACATTTATATTACTTTTTTTGTCTTTTCCATGTTTTCTATGGCACCTGACTAATTTGTTGATGTCAGGATCTTGAATTTTGTGCTTCTACGCTACGTAAGTTATATTTCAAACAGTTTAATTGGAATAGACACATTTACTATAAAAAGAACCGCTGTATGAATTAGGCGCGGGCCCCAATGAGTAGGTCTAAGGGTCGCATGCGGCCCGGGGCAGCGAGTTAGATGTAACCGACTTAGAACAATGCCCCCACAGTACAGTTTCTCAGGAGAACGTTGTCACCTTCACCGTAACAACAACAACAACATGACTGGCCAATCAATGTCATCTGCAAGACCTGTTACAGGTACCAGTAGTATCTGTTGGTCCACGGTTTGAATACCACTCACCCGTATTTGGGAGGTATTCAGCGAACCGGATATTTGGCGACGCGGTTTGTACGGGTTATAGAGCTTCGGATGATGGGATAAAACGGTCCAATAGGCAGTGATGCCACATGTAAACGATATTCCACCTGGAAAGGAGATAGAAGAAGAAGAAGAAGAAGAAGAAGAAGACGAAGAAGAAGAAGAAGACCGCTTGACAACTGGATAAAGGGATTGTTAGCGAGAGAAAGGGTGGAACTAAGAGGACTGCACGATGACGACGTAATGGACAGATATGTGTGGAATAGAAGAATAATTTTGCTCATTATTATTTAGTCTAAATAAAGGTGTGAGACAAGGGTGCCCTATTTCACTGACACTTTTTAATATCTACACGGAGGACATATTTCGGCGATGGACAGCTAAAGTTGACTCGGGAATATCACGTCAGCGAAATATTCGTGTGAATGCATTGCTTTATGCAGATGACAAGGTAATGATAGAGAAAGCAGAAGACCATTTACAGCGGGCGACATTTACGGTCAATAGCATTATACAAGACTATGGGCTACAGATCTCTGCTAAAAAATCTAAAACGATGGCATTTCAGAGCAGGTATCCTACAAGAACTAAGATCGTCGTGAATAATCAGATTTTGGATCAGGTTAGTCATTTTAATTACCTGGTTTGTAATATCTCATACGGAACTGACATTGATTGGGACAGAAAGCTAACAAAATTTACACGCATATGTGGAACGATCCATAGGTACCTGAAAAATAAAACACGGAAGGGTACCCGAATGAAATTTTATAAATCTGTGGCTGTCCCCACATTCCTATATGCTAGTGAGACATGGACGTTTGCTAAAAAGGAAGTGCAGAGGATTCAGGCAGCCGAATTGAAATTTCTAAGAGGGACCCAAGGTTGTCTCTCTTGGATCGGAGAAGGAACGAGCATATTAGACGCGATTTAGACATTGTATCATTGCACCAGAAGATTGACGGCCACAGAAGGAGGTGGTGTAAACACTTGAATCGCATGCCCGATATCAGTCTACCTGTGACTGCCTTGGGTTATCACCCTACTGGGAAGAGCGCGGGGAAGACCGAGGAGGAGATGGGTTCCGGAACAGGTCTAAGGCCTAGTCCTTGGAGTGGTGATGATGAATGATGATGATTATTTAGTCTGGAATTGAAATACGCAGTGCGGTTCTTGTTAATTATGTGACAAAATAAACCATAACCCCTAAACAAAAAGACGTGTGTTAAGTGGTAGCCTACTTTAGATTAAACCAAAATCGTCAGTCATATTATACGGGTGCTACAGTTACATAAAATACACAATGAGCGCTTTATAATGAAATAAATAAACAAATAAAATAACTGGAATCCAGAATCACCGTGTTTGCAAGATAGCGACCAATTAATGAAGTCTGCCAACGTTTGATAAGTTTGGAAACACTGCTGTAGACCACAAATTTATTCAAACATGCGCACTCAAGTGGATCGTATAAAAGCAAATGTAGATGAAAATTGTTTATAATGCGAAATATCGACATAACAGTGTTCACACTAAGCGTGTTTACGCAAATTTTGACCGGCCAATTAAACTCGTCTTCAACGCCCGAAGCTCACAAACAGCGCTGTTTACCGCCGCCGCATTAAGCTCTGTAACGTTATTTGTCCTTTCCAGTGGGTTAAACCTTGAACCGGTTCTAGGTTGTACAAGGTCGTACGTTGAACCGCCCGCAAAATAACGATTTGTATTTTTATTTATCAATAAAACTGGAATACATTTGCGTAGAAAAAAAAACAGAGCTTTTAGTTTGAAGAGCGTTAGTTATGGTGGGCCGTAAACGTCGAAGAAGATCGTCCGCGAGCCAAGTTCAATGTCCCGAGCGGACGATCTTCCTACCGGCCCGGCAACTCCCACCTCGTAACCTTTGGAAACAGTAACACGACCAGAATGGCGACGACCAGTTTGTAAAATACTCCAAGTTTTCTGGTTGAAAGTTATTGCTACGCGTACATGTGTTCTGGATATGCTGCTGCGCCTACATGCCAAACCCTTCCCTAACAGCCGAGATCGCTGCTTCTGCCTACTCACCATGGTCTATTACCATGGATAAAACTGTGTTCTTCCACGCGTCTATTAATCTATTTACATACAGAAACACACAAGCGAGCACGCGAGAAAAATAATCCAACTAATGGAGTACTACTTGAATCGTATAAGACAATGGTATTTTAATGAGTCGTATTATTGAGTGAAAATAAATGGCGATTGCAAATACAAAACTTTAGGTTCAAAACTTTGTGCCTAAACGAATTTTCATCTCTCCAAGTTGAATCAAACTCTGAATTACACGACATTTACAGATTTCAACGAAACATTTTAATTTTTGCTATGTTAAAGTAGTGAGAGAACTGATTTAAATTCTATAATTAAGAAAAATTTAGATGGGCTACTGAAGAACGTACTCGACCAATTTTTATTGTAGAAAGGTACAAATATGAACCGAAACAAAAACAATTTTATATGGTCAAGAAATTGTATTAATAATTGTAATAAATTATTTTACTAGTTACAAGTTATTTTCTGAAAATGTGGTTTAAATCAATTTTTTACTAGGTGTGCGAAGACATCCATCCTTAAAAATATATTATCTCGCAAAATTTTTATTGTACTGAGCTGGCTAAGAAACCACGTTAAGGCTATTCACTATAGTGTTATTTTACTTTTTTTTCTATTTGTGTCAGCCACCTGAGGACCACATGCGATTTTCAATTCTTTATTCCTTGTTCTTTTCTTTTTATCCAATATTCTTTCATCTTTTCACTGTGTCTCTTCTTCCTGTATTCAGTCCACTTTGAACCTGCGTTTTTCTCTCTCCTACCCTGGACTCCTTCCATTTTTAAAACGTCTGCCCAAAAAACTTCTCTTTAATTGCTTCTTCTGCGTTTATATTATTTTCTCTAAATCCTTTTTGACTTCTTTACTATTGTGTACTTTTTGTTTGTTATTGTACTTTTGTTTTGAATGGTTTTGATTTAAGTGATTTTTTAAAAACACACGGTTTAGAATTTAACATACGACATGTTGCAAGTCATATATTTTTAACTGTATCAATTTTAGTAGTTGTTCGGTAGCAGAAACATTTTATTACAGATGTTTCATAAGGTATCAGAAGCTTATTAATAGTTTGTCATTTTGATTCTTATTGTTTAAGTTATTTTGTACAAAATTGAGAGTTAAATAAAGTTTTTAATTAGGGGTACAAAATATCCAAAATTGTAAGAAGGTAACACAAATAAACGCAATTTTATAATACCTAAAAAATATTCCTTTAGAATTGATCCTTCTTAATTTGCTTGAAAAAGACAGCTTTTGACCACTTAAAAAAGTCAGTCCTCGACTCTGAGGCATACTAATTAGATTCTTAAAATATAAATGACAACAAATTTCTCTTCCTATTTTCTTTGGTTATGCGTTTTTTTTTATATTGTGATTTTCAGTCTACTTTTCATGTACTATAAATGATTTAGAAAATATAAAATTAAATGGTATGTCCAGGAAATAAAGAAGTATTTATTTCTAAAATCGGTCAGTTAAATTCAAATTCAAATGTTACAATACCTCACAGCCATCTTTTAAAGAAATGAAGGAGTATTTTTTTTTAGACTTGGGTAACTCAGCCATCAGGAAAATTGGTATTTAGTTAAATTTGTTTTTTATATTTATATTTAGTTAAATCGACCGGAAATGGATTTAAAAAGATAGACATATGGTGTAAAATAATGACAACATTCAGATTTGTAGATTATATAGCTCATTTTCTTAGAACTTAGAGTGATCTTTTTTTAGGACAATCTGTTTGTTACGTAAAGGAAATTATTGAGACTGGCATGAAGATGGAAAGAAAATACAAGGAATGAAATGTAGGGAAGATACAGTTAAAATTAATAATTAACTGAGTGGTGCGAAGTTGAGACAGGTATGGACTTTCAAATAATGACGATTCACCGAATATGTTAAATCTGAGGTAAAAAAAATATGTTTTATGAAAGTAGCCGCAGCTAACCTCAAGAAGTAGTAATTCAAAAACAAGGTAAAATCTCATAAAAGCTTTTGTGAGTAGGGTGCGTGATTATAGGATTTTACGTCTAACGATAGGAAAAGAGCTGAAGAATTTCAGGATTAAGTGTGTAAATAAGAACAACGTGGAAATTCCGACGTCGTGGGAAAACTTCATCGGAAAGAAACCGCGATGATTGAGTTATTTATACTCACTAAATGTGTGAAAATAGCATTGAAAAACATCTGACTAGAGATGATATTTGAACTGAAAAATTGCTAGGCAAAGTCCACGAAAGTAGTAGTTCGTTTACTGGCTGAAAAATACATAGGTTTAAAAGCATAAAGGAATTTTAGACACATCAACCTGACGACTTCAGAATACACTCGTAGCCGTGCGATTGCAGAAATGGGGTCAAATGGATGCATTGATTTTGAACTGATGGAGATCGAGAGCGCGATCAATCTAACCATCCACCAAATCCCTTAAAGAGGTTGTAAGAACAATGCAGTTTGAATGGTAGGTTTAAGAAAAGGAGGAGTATTCTGTCTTGAATGTCGTGTTGTGAAATTTTCAAAGCAACATTAATATTATGGACTAGGCCTTGAGCTATATATGTATTCAATGCCAATTAAATCTAGAATAGCAAAACTCATAAGAGGCTGCTGAACTACGATTTCGAAGTTCCATCAAAGATTCCATGGTACGTTCTCCCTACTAGGAAAGTTCATCGTCTTCCTTTTAAGGAGCGGGCTTCACTAAGCCTGTTCCGTTAACCACCGCTTGCTCGGCCGACCTACATCCCTCTTGCCTTCTGGCCTATATTACAGTGCTGCCACCACCAGTCCATCCGGATATAGTCTTCCTAGATGGTCGCAGCAGCTCCTTCTATTTTCTGTTTTTCATTCATAGATGGCATATTACATTCTTTTCTTGTATCGGTATTCTATTTATATTAAGAGTATACACGATGATATACTTCATAAGAATCTCTGATGACAGTGTTTTCTTCCCATCTCGTTTTGATGTTGGTCATCTCTTGCTGCTTTACAATACGTACAATCGGGAGAGCCATCATCTTTTAGAATTCCACTCTCTCTTATTCTTAAGTCTTGTTTCAATCAGCGATATGGTCATGTGGTTAATACATCGTGGCTACACTTGCAAAGTCACATGCGTCAGTAGAGAAACTTGGATAGATGACGCCATAGCTGTTCGATGGCCGGGAACGTCTATACTCGCAAGGTTAGACAGAGGAAGACGATTAAATCGATGCAATTAGCATAGTTATTAGAGATATCACTGCAGTAATTATAACATCCAGTTTCAATACCTGTTGACGTGTTATAATATCCAGTTTTCAATTACATCATTTTCACGAGGTGACGAATTTCGAATTTTAACAAAATAATGAGGTATCATATTGGTAAAAAAACGTAAACCTTAATGAATCGAATAGATTGTTGCACTATCTGAATTGACATTATGTTTTAGTGATCTTTCGTACTAGTGAGTATTCGGACTATGTAAACTCGCTCAAGTGAATTCAATGCCGTCTTTGTTATCAGGAACGACCTCAGATTCGATTCGCTCGATAGTAAGCCTAATCGACTAAAATCTGATCTAGCCGGCGCTGGATTGCGACATCTACAATTCTCTTTCCCACGATTGGCTTATGTTTATAACCGACAATCGTCCACTCTAATCGAGTTAACTAGCCAACAGTATCGATACTGTCGATTATTTATTTTTCAGCTGCTTTGAAAACACTTAATAGTTGTTTATCTCGTAATTTATTTTCTCATCAAAGCGTGTTTCACCAACGAGATGTCTAATTAGTTTTCTCGTTTTCTACTTTCTATTCAAGGTCTACACGCCTTTCATCCGCATTCATCTGCATCATTCCTATCATTATAATCACCTGGCACTTACCCGCCCGCTGATGATTCAATTTTTATGACAGAGATAAACAACAAACATATAATAATTATTTTCCTACTCAAGAGATAAAATTATAGTGCCTTATCTTGTGAGTACCACGGCAAATAAATTTGAAATACTCCTCAGCTTTAGTCCTTTCCTGCATTTTAATTGTTGTTCTGGCATTAGATGTCTTTCACAAGATTTTTTGTACTTCAAGTCCCCTCAGGTTCCTCATTTATTGCCCAGTATTTTATGGAATCTTAAATTAAATTCAAGTATTACTCGATAAACACCTTGACAATTCCAGACATATTATTTACTATATTATTAAAAATATTACATTGAATACAACACTAAATATCGTATTTTAACGTTTATATTATTATTTTGATATCTTAACATTACATTGTGTTTTCAGAATTTGTCTACTCAAACTAATGTTCACACGTTCTTGGCCTGTGTTCGTTAATCCAGTCCATCTAATCCGTCTTGCAGTTCGTTAATCCATCTTGCATTTTCATTAAAATAGTCTATCACTAAATCATTATCTGAAAAACTCAGATTTTAAATTAACATCATGATATTCAAATATTTTGTATGTTTTGGAAATTTCAAAATTTTGAGACACCAGGACACAAAAAGAGTGCCAAAAAACTCTCTATTTATGCACCTAAGCATTCAAAGAATTTAGACGAAACCGAAACATCGAAGCATGATAACGTTTTTAGGCTTTTGAAACGTATAATGTGGATTACGTTTGGTGGATTACGTAAATCATTTCCAAACCACAGACGATCACAAACAGAGCATGTAAAATCAAATTTATTCTCACTAAAACGTTTGCTAAACTCAATGTCAGCAGGGATTATTTCTGTCTTGATGCGTTTACATATCAAATTTCTAGACTGTGGGGAATCGAAAGTGTGGAAGCGTCACGTTTTTCGATGACGTTTTTGTGGAATGACCCCCAGCCTAAAAACATTATACAGTTAAAAATTTGTAGAAATTGTAAAAAATCAATGCGGGATATCAGACTAATTCAATATGTTTTTGAAGTCTTCCTCCGGTATGAACCGCGTCAAAAATGTTTTGTATGACAATGTTTCATTCATATTACAACGAGTATCCTCAGGTCCAGGGTTTGATTTCAGGGGGAACGAGCCGGAACGGTGTTCCGGAACCTCTTAGATCCAAAAATAATTTGCCGAAAAAATATATGAAAAGACAAACCTAATTATTACAAAAATTTACTACTACTTTTTAAATTGTGCCCTTCTTCAGCCCCACTGAAAAACTAAACATTTGTCAAAATCAAACACCAGCACTAATTTTTATCTTAACTACTATCGTTCACTTTTTTTGCAGAATCGCAATGTTGGTCTGGGATTTGCCAACAAAAAAACTGAAAAATAACAGCTTCTTTATTTACGAACAGAAAATCAGTACCAGGCCTCCATTATTCTATGGTCCTGAAAGCAGTAAAAACTTAACTTTTTTTCGGAGTTCCGCTTCAAAAAAAGTAAGGCAGGAAAAACAATAATCCAGTAGGCCCTGAAAAATATAATGAGGCACTGAAATAATTATTGAAAACAGACTACTTAGTAAACAAGATCTTGAGGTAATATAAAATATAAGTATATTTGCATCTGTACAACTTTTGAATTGATGCGTTCCGGCACCTATAATTTTAGAAATCAACCACTGCTCAGGTCTATGTCAGTAGATATCAATTACAGCTCCTCCTAGGTGTGGATCAAATTACAAATTTACAACGTTCTTGACATGCCATTTATCAAAGATATAGTACAAGAGAAACGTGGCAAACACCACAGACGACTGGAGAGACACATGAGTTTACTCATGAAATCACTTGTACAACAGAAGATTGACAAGATTCCTGCCTACCAGTCTCACGTGAGGTGAAAAAGGTTTCTCTTTCTGTTATTACAGTGTCTAGTTCTATGTTCGGTAGTACCAGTACCGAATATATGTAATTTTGATTATTGGTGTCGCCTCGTAATCATTTCCTTACTTATTCTTGTGATGTGGCCCAATCGTGTCAGTTGATTCTAATTCGTGTCTCGTGGGTTTGTTGATAAACTTTCTCTAAACGTGCCGATTCATAAACCGCCCACAATTAATTTATTATTTATTTTTTTTGTAAGAATCTCATTTCAGCTATTTACATTATTCTCTTTTTGTTTTTCTGAGATTATCCAAGGCTGTAACTCAAGTGTTATGTTTGTGGACATTAGTTTTCTCGTTATTTCAGTTTTTGCTTTCGTTGTTTTATAGAAAATTTATTTTTATATTGTTAAATATTATTTTTAGGTGCTGTTGATTTTTCTGTAACCTCAGCCCTGGCCTTCTATTCTGTGATGTCGCTATATCTAAGGATTTAAACTTCTGACTTGTTTTAATTTTCCTCCGGCTGTACTGTGTTTTACTAGCGATCAAATAATAATCATTTGTTGCCGTGTTCTAGTAAACGTTTTTCGGAGGCGCCTGCCATACATCGGTCCGGCTCAGTAATGGATTATATTTATTAACTTCTAATTAAGTAGTGAGTTATGGTGCGTGCAATAACCTTGGCACGGCAGGGCACGAGACTTCTTCCTGCACAGGCGTCATGTAGCGTGCTCTTCACTTGCATTCCTGTGCTCAGTTCACACAATGGGTATGTGTGTGGCCATTAGAACCAATCATGACATCTTAGAAAGAAACTATTAATACCCAACTGCATAAGCATTTATAGTATCGGATTTGTATTTAGTACACTTTAAAAGAAAAACGTTCGCGGCGTATTATGTGCTATTGTTTCACACTGAATTGAAATGCACAAAGGTGTTGTGATTTTTTAACGTTGAAAACGTTTATTGAAAGCCTGCAAGCCTGCCTCTGAGTATACAGTCGATTTTTGATGAAAGTGTCCCCTGACCCATTTTCCGCAATTGTGTCAAAAGTTCAAAAGGTAGAAGGACCGGAAAGGTGTCAAAAGATGTGTTTTGATAAGGACTATCAGATTTCAAGATAAAAGTTTGGAAACCACTTCCGGCCTAAATACTATTTGGCAAAAACATGATAAAATCGCTTGTTTTTTTTGCTTGTTTTCATTTGGATTCGAATCTTTTGTTATTTAACTTTTCTGTATTTTTTTTGTTCTAAAGTGTTCTCTCATTCAGTACCCCCAGACAGTTTTTTCATTTTTCCATTATCATCAAACCGGAAGTAGTTATAAGAATAATAAGTTGAGTATGTACTGTTGATTGAGTGATAGACACTAGCGCTAGTAGTGATAGATTTAGTGAACTACTTATCTTTGTGGATGTGGTTGTTTCAGTATACGTTGTGCAATCATGCCGAAACCACGCAAAAGACGTGCATTCGTTACAGAAAGGATTGAAAACTGGAAAAAACCTAAAATGTTATTAAGTGATCAGCCTGGAACGAGTCGAGAAGAAGATAGTGTTATAATACAACCAAACGATGAAGCCGCGAAGAAACGCAGAGTTCGGCAGAAGAAACGTGAACTTACTCGTGTAGAATCGTTCCATCATTATATGAATGATAATTTCTTTTCTAATACATTGACTGAGTATTGCCATGTTTGCGATAGAATATGGTGGTCTAACCAATTGTGTAAAGTGAAAGAAAATACAATCGAGTGGAATTATCTGGTTAAAATAGGTTATGATCCTACAGTGTCTAATTTTAAGGTGTGTGGTACGTGTAACCACGATTTACATATAAGACGGACGCCTCATATGTCAACTGTGAACGGGTTCGTTTATCCAGAGGAATTGAAGGATTTACCACCTTTATGTCCAATATCGGAAAGACTGATTTCGCCACGTCCTACCGTTTATGAGTATACGTCATCTTCGATATTTCAAAGGGGCTAAAAAATTGTGTGGACAAGTGATAAATGTTCCCGTAGATGTCGACAATATGGTGCGTGTGTTGCCGCGTTCTTTGGATGACGATTACTCATTTACTGTTCATTTAAAGAGAAATCTGATAAATAGGAGTTCGTACTTGGTCGGGTGTATATCGAAAAGTGTCGTGAAGAAATGGTTAGAGTATCTCGTCCAAACTCCTCTGTATCGAAAACATAATATTAGGAATCAGTACCAGAAATGGAACGACTATAGACGTCGTGTTTAGCAAGATGACACCACTCGAACTGATGTAATACACGCTCTACTTCAGTACACACAGAGCGATTCTAATTTCCGTTATGAAACGGAAACAAGAATCACGTGATCGAAAGATACAGAAGAAACAAAGCAAGTTTCTAGAACCGCCGCCAGTTTCAGATGTACACCTACAACACTCCAAAAAGACTCTAGAAGAAGATAAGACGAAGAAACTATTCGTCAACAAATTCATCAAGAATACAACCCTGGAGGAGGACGAGGACGACGACGAGGAGGAGGAGGAGTCGGATGAGGATACTAAGAACCCAAATGCTAAAATACCAAAATATCATTTTGAATGAGTTTTATTGTTAATATTGAATAATTTGTTGTTGTAATTACTAGAAATAAAATAAGTGACATAAATTACATTTATTATTATTTCCCCTATTTCCTACAATTTCCAAGTTCCTATTCCCTTAAATTCAAAGTTCTATTACAAGGATAGTTACGTAAAGTACAATAATTACAAATATCTATGTTCCCCATTTTGCATTTGTCCTAAAGACGTTTTCAACGTTCACATTTTCGTATCAAGGTACGAGAACTGTGCATTTTTGAAGTTAGAAACGATCTTACACCACACACACACCGACATACATTGAAATCTACTACAGTTACACAGAAAATTCAGTCTCTCCAGTCACCTGAAATCGTTGATAGATTTTATGGGGCATGTAACAAGACGGGTCGGATTCTTTCTTAGAATATTTAACCAGGGGCGCAGCCAGGATTTATTTACGTGGGACGGGTCACGGAGGTTTACGTTATTCTTGTAATAGTATTTAAACATTAAGAATATTCTTACAATCTTTAAAATATTACTCTTTGCTTGAAACACACATATTTGTGGCAGTGAGGAAACTGAGTAATTATGTAGGGAATAGAGGTCTGATAACACTGGTTTTTCGTTTCATCTATTTCGTTACACGTTGAATCAATTTACTGCTGTAGGAGCGCGAGAGGTACGGGAATGAGCCGGGTACCAGAGTGCCGTATATGAAGTTCTTACTTAAAAAAATAACTCTATATTTTGTAATTATTTTGTTGAAATCAAAGAGGTAAGTTTGGAAACATAAGGGTAACATTAATAGATACGATAGTTAATCAACAATAGAGGTAACATCTTACACTACAATATAAATAAAATAAACGATACCAGAAATCTGGCAGAAATTTTCTCCATAATCTGCACACGCTGATAGTATTAAAATGTTTTCTTCGAAAGGTTTAAAACTTCGCCGTAGTAAATGTTTGTAGCAAATGAAATTAAATCAGGTTTTTAGATTTTAATTGCTAATTTGTTTTTGAAATTATAATAAAACACTAAACTAACAATACGAAAAATTATTAAAAAACAGATCGATAAAACTTGTACAACAATAGGCGCATCTATAGCCTATAAAAGTCTAATAGAAAGCAAAAGCTATGTAATATAGAAATGTTTTTAAGTTTCAGTGGAATAAATTTTTGTATTACAGATATGTAAATCGGTTTTTTTTATACCGTTTCATATCGGACCGAATACCAATTCAAAGGCTACCTTCCTACTCGCTAAGAGGACATAACATCAAAAACTAAAATAAAAAAACTAGTTTCTTAAATTAGCCTGAATCAATCAACCGTGGCTCTACAACCCTTGGTGGGTCTTGGCCTGCTCCAAGAGTCGATTCCATTCCTACCTATTGCATGCCTTGGCTTTCCAGTTTCTTATGTTTAGCTTTCCGAGGTCCTCCTCTATCTGGTCTTTGAATCTACTTCGGGATCTTCCCCTTTTTCTACTACCCATTGGTTTCTGGTAGAAAATATGTTTCGTAGGCTGTCCTTCCTCTGTTCTTTCAATGTGTCCAACCCACTTTAGCCTGTGTATTTTGATTAGCATGACAATGTCCGGCTCTTTGTAAAGATGGTATTATTCATAATTATAGCGCCTGCGCCACATTCCATTTTTTGTACTCCTCTAAATATTGTTCTTAGAATCCGTCTTTCACAGCAACCTAGAAGTTTCTCACTATTTTTTGTCACTGTCCAGGTTTCTGAAGCTTATGTCAGCACTGCCCTAATAAGTGTTTGTAGATTTTCCATTTCGTGCTTCTTGAGATGAAGCTAAATGTCAGGTGCTTTTTTAATCCATAATATGTTTTATTTGCGAGATATATTCTTCTTCTTATTTCATTGTTGATGTCGTTAGTGCTTAAATGTCTTAAATTAGCTTTATTAGCTATTAATCCACAAGCTTTTCCTTTAATAATATGATTTAGACATTATTTAATATTTAGTTTTATTCCTAAGTGTTTTATTGTGTGTAACTATAAACTATATTTAGCTAACACAGAAGAAACATAGCCTAATATATAAAAACAGTCATCGCGTGTTATGTATTTATAATTCTGTCTTAAGATTTGTCTTCATCGTTGTTGAAACAGTTCATATAGAATCGGGCAGTCTTTAATTACTAAATGGACTCCAGCGTCGCTATTGTTTGCCGCAGTTTAGTAATTACCGACGCTGTAGGTCTCAATTGGCTTAAAATACTTGGTGCGCCTGCAGGCGATGAGAACCGAGTCGCAGAACGCTGGGACGAACGGGTGAATCTGTATCGACAGCATTTAATCTCTAAACAAATCAAGAAACTAGACTGGTAAAAAGTCATTAAAAAATAAAAATGTTGTTTTGTTTAAAGAGTTCTTATGGATTTTTCGTTTAAACAAAACGTCACTCAAATGTTATCAGATGTAATGGCAAGCTAGGTACTAATTGGTTTTCAACTATTTCCCACATGTTTGTACCTCTACGGAAACTGGTCGGATAAAACGATGACTAGTTCCTGTTCTAATCGATGATTCCGATGGTGATATTTTTGTCGCAGGATATTACTTATCTACTAACTGGAATCTTAAATATACACGTACAATCAAAGGTTCGCCTACTTGGCAGAAAAGACATAGTTTATTCGCCCCATGAAATCCTACGGAGATGAACTGATTTTTGTGAACAACGCTGACTCATTCTTAGAAAATTCAGAGAGATTCTAGCGGCGACGTTCACTTAGTGTTTAAAACCGCAAAGATTTGTTCGACCACGCAACTGTGGAAGTACGAGTAATTAAGAGTGTGTATATTACTCATGAGCTAGGCACGTATGAATTATCTTTGCGGTTTTCCTGGAAGAAAAAATCATTCTTGCGGTCTAAACTCTATTTGACTCATGTCGGAAAAACCCAATCCTCACAAGCGATGAACTCTGTCCGCTTTCGTTTCAAACATCTGTTGTGGTGCCTTACGAATTAGATGCTGATAAGTGGTTTGTAATATTTCGTCAGTGGTCTCTAGTATCAGTGATCTTCAGTGATCCTTATGATGTCAAACATTAAAATTCGTGTGAAAACTGACTTTTTTCGAGGAACCGCTGGATTCGATCCTCTTACTCTTATACTTTTTCGATCCATCTTCTTTTGGTTGTCAGTTTCTCAGCAACATCTTGACGAGTAGTAAAGCTTGTTGTTCTTCATAGAATAGTTAGCAACAGATGGTTCTTATCGTAAACAAGGAGGTCCCTTAATATCGAGTCATTTATCTCGTGGGTGCTCCATAGAATCATTCTGCGGTCATTCCAAAACATTTATTCATTTGACGTCACTTTACACTGAAGGTCAGAGATTCAAATGGGTAACTTGCAATTGGAAATATTCTTTCTTTCCCCACATATTGTCAGTATATCAGTTTATGTGTTGTCTTTTCTATGTGTTGTGTGTTATACATTAGAATTCTATTTCCTTGGGTGATGGAAATTCGGTTTGATGGGTTCTTGCAATTCCCCCTATCCTAGGTATATACAGAATTCCACATTCTGAACAATGTATCTGAGGTATTCCTTGCAGGTTTTGCGCATCTTTGAGTCATCAAGTACATTAAGCCTGGTGTCTCAACCAGCAATCTGTCTTATCTTCCCGATATACGTTTCCTTACGACCGTTACGTCCAGAAACCGCCCGTATGTTACTCTGACCACCCACTTAATAATATTAACGGCTCCTTTTTTACCGTCTAAGCAGTCTAGGAGGGTAGACTGTCTTATGTAAGCCGTTATGACAAGGCACAATGTGGCCAGCACTACGCTTCAGCTGCCCATTTTTACCCCAGGAGTCGACCTGGGGGCTGGAAACAGACTTGATTTTAAGATATGCTCGGAAATTGACTCTGAGACTTGTAGACAAGCAGCAAGATGCCATACTCACTGATTTACTAACCGCCTTACAGAATTTTCATATTTCCCTGTAGCCTTTTTTCTGTTAGAAGCACTTTTTACTTTGTAAATAACTTTATACTAACGTGGTTCACTACATTAGCTTCAACATTTCGTCACAACATGGTATTTCTTTTTTACATGTCTTAATAAAGCGATAATACAATTACTAATTAAAAACCATTACTATCTTTAATTTAAATAAATTTTCCTATGTTTTAGTGCTTTTCTAAATCTTGATGTAATCGTCATAACCTAAGGTCTAATGATTTGACAGTTAATTTTACTTTTGTGAATTGAATAAATCGATAACCCCTACTTCCGCCTTTTCACCATTCTACAATTAGAAATTCCGCCTTTCCGCCTCTTTCACTTAAAATTACTCACACATATACAGAATATCATCGTCTTTCAGTATATGGTAACATGTGGCTCAGAAATATGGATTCCTACAAGAAAAACGAAGAGGAGAAGAGGAAAGGCATTTGAAAAGTTATGATGTAGGCCTATAGATGTGAAGGAAAAAATGGAAAGTGAAAATTTAAGTGTAACAGAAAAAACAAATTTCTTAAAAGGTATTAAAACTAGTAAGCTTACTGAGCTGTAAAAAGCACTAATTATTTCGAAGAAAATACATGATTTATTATTGGTTAAATTTCGATATTAGATAATGTTCAATTATCAGAAAGTAACAAGAAACTCGATTACTCTACTTTTTTTTTACTTTATAGAATATTGAAACTTTCAACTTGTGAAACTTACTTGTCTTTTCTTTTCGTGCGCGTTTCGGCGTGGTGTTGGCCTTCGTCAGCTTTGAGACAGACTGCCATTAACTTGTAACGGTTTTTATTTTGAAAGGTATAGTGGGGGTGGTGTGTGGAGGAAGGGGATTGACGAAGGCTACAAATTATTGTTAGTTTTATGTATAATTATGTCAAAAAGTGTGTGTGATTTATACTGTAATTGGTCGTTAAGTATGTTGTTTGGTTGTGTTGTGTGGTGTTTGTATATTTCATATTGTTCTGCTGTGTTAAGTTTTCGACCTTTGGGTAAGTAGTGTAATATTTCGAGATTAGTATCTATGTTGGTGTAGCTGTGGTTTTTTGGGTGTATGTGTGTGGCAAACGCGGAATGTATATTGTTGTTGGATAAAGCTTTTAGGTGTTCAGAGTAACGAGATGAAAAAGATCTTTCCGTCTGGCCTATGTAGAAACTATTGCAGTCATTACAATTTAATTTGAAACACCTGTTTTGTTGTATTTGTCTTTGTCCGTGTTTGTATCATTGATGTGTTTTTTGATGGTATTGTTTGTTCTGTATGCTATTTTGTACTTGTGTTTTCTGAATGTGTTGGCGAGTTTGTGTGTGTTGGAGTTATGGTATGTGAGTGTGATGTATTTAGTTTGTAGTGTGTTGTTGGTATTTTGTGTTTTGCTGTTTTTGTTTATGATGTGTTTGTGTAGTTTGTTTATTAAATTAGGGTTGTATCCGTTTTTTATTGCTATGTATTTGATTGTGTTGAGTTCGTCATTATAGTCCTGTTTACTTAATGGTATTTTAGTTAGTCTATGGAGCATATGGTTGAAGGGCTCATGTTTATGTTGTGTTGGGTGGTTTGATGTGTTGTGTTTGGTTGTAGTTGTGGTTGGTTTTCTGTATATTTTATACGTGTGTGTATTGCTAGTTTTGTTAATTGTTAGGTCCATAAAATTAATACTATTGTTTTGTTCAATTTCCAGTGTAAATTTTAGTTTGTGGTGTATTGTGTTTATGTATTTGTGGAAGTTTTCAACCTGTCTTGTGTTGCCATTGAATAAAAGTAATATATCATCTACATACCTGTGCCAATAAATGATTTTGTTGGTGTATTTGTTGTTGTTTATTGTGTGGTTCTGTTCTATGTTGTGTATATATATTTCAGCCAGTATTCCTGATATGGGGGATCCCATCGGGAGACCGTCTGTTTGTGTGTGTACCTTGTTATTGTATGTAAAGTAATTTTGCTCAGTTATTATTTTGGTGAGTGTGATGATCTCATGTATGTGTGTTTCGGGCGTGTAGTTTTGTCTGAGTAAATGTTCTAGTGTTTGTATGGTTTCTTGAATTGGTACATTGGTGTATAAATTGGTTATATCAAAAGATGCTAATGTTGAATTGTGTGGGATGTGGATGTGTTCGCTTTTCTTGACTAGTTCGATGTTATTTTGATAGAAGTATTGTTACTGAGATTAATGTTTTTTCTGATTATTTTGTCTAGGTGTTTTGCGATTTTGTGGGAGGGAGCTTGTGTGTTGTTTATTAATGGTCTGATGGGAATGTTAGGTTTGTGTATTTTCGGTAATGCATTTAGTTTTGGGGGGTTAGGTTTGATTTGTTTAAGGTATTTGGTGCTTTCTGGTTTGATTATGTGTTTTGTGTTATTTATAAATTTGTTAATTTGTTTTTGATATTTTAGTGTGGGGTCTTTATTTATTTTCGTTATATTATTTTCGTTGAAGAAATTCTCAATTTTCGTGTTTAGTTCATGTTTGTCCATTATGACTTTTATGTTCCCTTTATCAGCTTTTAATATTGTTATGTTGTGTTTTTATTTCGTTGTTGTGTCTTTTTGGTTGTATATGTGTGCGTTGGAGTTTTCGTTTTATGTCGTGACGTATTGGGTCCTGATCATTAATGTGCGTGTTTTGTACAGCTGTTTCTGTGTCTATGATTATGTCACGTATATGTCTATTGTGGTTCGTTACTTTTTTTGTTAGAATATCAGTTTTAAACAAGACTATCATACAGTAAAATCTAGAAATTCCGAACTATTGCATTCATATTATTAGTTAAATTTATAACTATAATGCCTTAACAAAAAATAATTCATTCCTACCATTTAAGGTTATATATATTACCATAGATGTCTGAAGATCTATAACTGATACTTTTCACAAATATATAATATAATAATTGGTAGCAGTATATAGTTTTTCTTTGCAAACGTAGAGTACAAACATGTTGAAGGCGGTCCACAATTTTGTCAAATTATTGGAGATGCTAAATTTGTATTCCATAACTTGACCCCTTGTATAGACTTTTATAATTTACTTAACATTTTGACTTCCATTTTCTACCCATGGTGCTCCTGAAGCTAATAAATTTTCAAAGTAAATCCTGCATTAACATTTGAATTAAAATTCCCTTTAGTTTTATATACAGCATGGACTTTTACAATATTTTCGTATTTTTGTCCGACTCCTTTTTGGGCTCTAGTGACCTGGAGTTTTGAAATTTCCAAGACTGAATACTATAAGCAGATTTTGATCAATTTTCTTTAATTTGATACCCTATATAAAATTTTGATATTTAAAATTTTAACCCCTAACATTTTTGTTGCTACCCGCCCCTATATTTTTTGGGGATCATTCTAAATAATAATAGGGATCTATGAGGCGAAAGTGTCACTCTTGTCACGTTTTATGAAAATCACAGATCATGCATTCAAACGTTATCGTCTGACATACTTCAAATACAGACAAATGCCAGATGGTCGAGGTAAAACGTGAAATTCTCTCCGCTCCTTCAAAGAAGACAGTTAATTTGATCGGGCATATCTGAAGGGAAATTGTATAGGCGAAAATGGAAGAAAGCAAGTTGTCAAAAACTGTACAAGATAGGACAGCATGGGGTTACTTTTGGGATGAAGATAGTCTGTATTGCGGTATATTGCGTAGTCTGAAATCAATTCTTTGTACAATTATTTATGAAAAACGATCTGATTCTTATTGTGTATGCATAATCATGTTTAGGCTTCACCATAACAGTGCGATATAACTGGTGCAATTTTATTTAGTTATCATCATAGTGCATTGCATCATAGTCTTGGTCCCTTGTCTAATGCTAGTGCTATGCATTCTGCAGCGTAGTTATTATGCCCCGTATTAATCTTTCCATTGCTGCTTGCAGCTACACAAGTTTTTATGTCAAGAGGGTTATGTCGGGCTATTGCCATCGTCAGAAATTTACCGCACAACGTTTCGATCACTAAACAGTCTGTGGTCGTCTTCAGGTTAAACTAATACATTAAATACACACTTTGGTTTACCCGAGATTCATTCACCAACAAGCGTGAACTGTCAAAAGAATAAACCACCACCAACCTACAAAGTTAAGCACAACGATAGAAAAACTATATAGAAAAAAGTAGTATCGCTAGTTTTGCTACTTAACCTGTAAGTCCGCTGGATAGAATCGGCTCATGTAATTATGATAATGTTCGTGTACAATCGAAAATCCGTTTCAAACTTTTTTTTTGTATTACTTGTTTAGACATTTTCAGGCTTTTAACGCCATGCACAAAATCGGCGTTAAACAAAGATTATATACTCTGTTTTTTAGGCAAGCCTGAATACCTAACTTAAACATTTCCCTTAATTTACCATTTGTCCCTTTAGACAGATTTATATTGTGTATAAAATTGGATACGTTATGATGTGCGATAAACGCCGTAAACACGAGTGTAGGGTCTACATTATTGTGTCGGTGTGTGGATGGAATAGGCGTGAAGATAATACAACGGGATGGTATCCTAGATAAGCGAAGAAGATAGACGAGCAATGAGGCGTATGACATAATAAATTTAAGAAAGTAAACGTAGGCCGGGAATCGTGTTTGAAACTTTATACTCCGCAACATTTCTTTGCAAATTTACAACGTTATAAAACAGGAAATCACCATTTTTAGTTGGAATCTATTGAAACCAGTTTTTCTCTTTTATTGTGACAGATCGTGTCACGCGCATAGAAGTTTGTTGGACAACATAATAGAGAAGAATAAAATTTGGTTAGGTCCAAAGACAGGGACGATTGTGCTGTCAGATCGTCGGGGGCGCAAGAATGTTGAAGTGTCTATTGTGTGTAACGAACTGATCCAACGTGACTCAACACGTCCGTCCGGCCTGTCCTTGGCACCCACTTTCTCTTCTTCGTGGCGTACGAAGACCGACTTTTGTTTACAAAATAACTTTACGGTGTCGGCAACAGACACCAGTCCAAAATTATGCCTAATGTCATTGGAATCAATACTAACTGACATTATTTGCTTGTATAATAAAAAATTAAAGCCAATTGATTATGTAACGTTTATTGAAGTAAATGTCAAATTCATTATTGCCTTTCAGAAGGGAGACTCTATGAGGAAGAATGATGCAGCGGCAAGACCCGTGTAAGAAGATTCTGAATAATGCAATTACAGTTTTTGTTTATTATGTATCTCAATTCTTATACTACGAATTACGCTGCTCTTTTCGAAGTCTGTAATTTATTTTGATTACATAAACCTTCCTTAAACTTCAAAAACATTTCGACATGGTCATATGGCACCGATTCCGGTAAACAGACAAATATTAATGTGGTCGGGCAAATATCTTGTGCGGTTAATTGAAAATCTACAACTTCAATCAATGAACGTGCAACCTACAACTCATGCACTACAAAGTGCAATCTACAACTGGAATTGAGTCAATGAACAGCTTTCAAAAGTGTTTACGTTTAGCCAAATAGTGAGACAAGAAGATGCTATTATCCATGTGTGTGGAAAATGGATAATCAGAAGGCGACAGAAGTTTAGAATAGAAGCGTGGCCTCTCCAATTTTTGTTATGCGGAGATTGGCGGTATATCTTATCATGGTGCGGGTATATAATGACATTGAAATCGCGCCATTTAACCATGAAATATAGATTGTCTGTCGTGGGGCACACATATAAAACAATCGAAAGTCCGAAAGTGAAGCGAAGAGAAAGGTAGGAAAGACGAGAACGACTTTAACTAAAATGGTACAAAACACAAAGGGAAGGTTAATGCAGCCTCTCGCAAGGTAAAGAAAACTTGCAAACATTCTTACGCTTCGCGATATCAAATTGTGATTGTCAGTGGAACCTGCCGTAAAAGCTAGATAAATGCTTCTTAAATGGTCCGCCTTCGTGTAACCACAGCAGCTAGATAGGTTTCCATGGGACACTCACAGTCAATTTCCATGGAATCATCGTCAATTATGATTCTGTGCAAAGAAAGGCTTCAACTTTTTTCTCCATCCTATCTGCTCCTGAGGTGGGAATTTAAGGTCCCTGTAATTTCGCCCAATAGTCAAATCTGTCAGTAAGACATTTTTTCCTTTTCCTCTCATTCCTACAATTAACAGTAATTGCAACTACTAATAATTTTTTCTTGGATTCGTTGTCCATGACGTGTCCGTTACTTAACTAAACATAATTATTTCACTACGACTCGGAACACAAAACTTTTTATGGGTAAAAACGTAAACGTTTTACCTTATAACCTGAACTGGTTTTCACTTTTAAAAAGCTTTTTAAAAGTTTTGTGTTCCGAGTCGTAGTGAGATAATTATATTTAATAATTTTTTAATAACAATATTTTTTTTAAGAGGGAAAAACGCTTTATGCACCGTCAGAAGAAACCGTATGTCCCCTGGTGTGTGGGGCACTCGCTCACAAAACTCCACCCCTATTTCAAACACTGATAGCCACCCTGGAACCACTTAGCGTATTACGTCAGGATGGAGATTATTTCGCCTTTATCGGGCTTCTTTCAATTGTCACTTATGTGCTACTGCCCGTTGGGTGCAAGTTGGTCCTGCTTTTCTTTTCTTGTAGGAACCAAGCATAATCTTAACTATGCCCTCGGTCTTGAACTCCCTGAGCTCCGTCTGAATTGTCATTCTCTCTCTTGTGAATCTTCTGCACTTGAAGAAGGTGTGCAAGGCATCTTCATGGGGAGAGTCACCGTACTGTCACGCTGGGCTTTGCAGGTTTTCCATTCTTTGGAGGTAGACGTCAAAATTCCAGTGACCACTGAGGAACTGTGTCAGATGGTAGTTAACCTCACTGTCTGAGCCTTGGGGACCATTTTCCTCTGTCCTCCCCAATGCATCGATCTTGTCAATGGTGGCTTCATTCTTTGCAAAATCTCTTCCAATTTCATCTCTTGTTTCGAAGAGGTGCTTTCGCTGTTGAACTAAAATGTCTATAGAAATCGCTCCCGCTATCACCAGGACTATTAGCTGAATATAATAATGATAATAATAATACAATTTTCTCATATTAATAATATTTTCTGTGAACAGTATCATTTATTATAATTTTTCGGGCTTGTCGGTCGGTCGTAAGTATAGAAGACTGGTAACAAAGATTCTGTGCAACATCCATACCATCTTTTTATCTGTCTCTGATGATGACATCGCTCGAGCCATCGAAACGTTCGGACGTAACGAAGAGACTGTTGTTAACAATCGACTACGTGACCAATGCAGTTTGCTTTCCTCCTTCTAACATTTTCAACCAATTTCCTCTTACCATTTATTTTCCTTAATATTTATTAATCTCTTATCTTCTGTCTCCAGTCAATCGTATCCGTTCTACGATTGCGTACTGCGCACGCTATGACGTCACTACAACACTCCATATAAAACACTTAGTAAATCTCTTCCATAACTCACGGTAATGCCTGCAAGTCAGAAGATTTCTTACTGTACCGATGCCATTTTTACAAGTACAATGCTGTTTTTATATCTTCTGTACAGTGTCCATTTCACGTAATTTTATTTCCGAGATATTTGAAGAATTCTAATTGTTCCAGTTTTCACCCCTTTATCATAACTTTTTCCCGTGTTTTTCCTTTAGCAAGCTTCACTAATTTGGATTTCGCAATACTTATTTTCATTTCAAACTACTCACCTTTTGTGCTATCTATCAATTTATGTAAATCGCCTTCTCTCTCTCTCTCTCTCTCTCTCTCTCTCTCTCTCTCTGTCCCATAACTACCTACGATCTGCATATTTTATGATGTTAATTCTCTATCCTGCAGTCATTATTCCAGCCACTCCTTCTAAAACCTCGTTCATTAAATCTTTATTATGAAACAAGACAAAAATGTCGCTATAATTCCCCGTTAGTGATAATAACGCTCTACTGCAGACTGTTCAACGAAGGTAGTAGAAGGTATTGAGAAATTATTCATTCTATGGAAGAGCCAGACAGAAGTGTGTGAATCGCTAACCTCATAAACCTCACAGTATCTGAAATTGTGAGGATTGTTAAAGACAGAGACCGGTGGCAAACATCAGATACTTACATTATGTATTATTATTGTTTTACCAAGATTAATTTTTTTGTTTTTGTTATCTCTATCTGATTGTACAAACGTAACTCAAAGTAGTTGGTGCAGGGGGGTCTCCTCTTTGCCACTCTGCATTTATTTTTTTATTTTTTAATATTGGTTCTATTTATTAAAGAATCGGTGTGTAACATGGTCATAGTTAGATCTCATGTAATTGTTAACTTAAATTACTTGTGGTCACACATATGTTGGAGTAATAGCCTACAGTGATATTAAAAACTATACAGAATATTGTTTGCGAGGATCTAGTTGTTAAGTCGGTCGATATGAAACTTTTTATTTTCCCATGTTTCCTTGTTCAAGCGTTATGTGTGCTTTTTCATTAGGGTGACCTGACACTGATTTTGGTAATTACTGTTTTAATTGTTAACATCCTCAAGTCAATGTGCAGAAACTTTTTTTGGGTATGAAGAGTTTAGGTGCCTTTAGGGAACATTTGTTGTTTAAAGGACTTTATTTTGACGTCTCTTTAATACTTATTTATTTTTTTCTTATTATTCCGGATGTACAATGCTTACACATTTTCCGGAACCAAAGATTACAGAAGTGATTGAATTCTCATCTTCCTCTGCTGCTTGTCCATCCAAAGATCTTCTTCAATTTCTCGTCCCCTCAATATAGTCTGAATTTCTTCCACCCACGTGATACGTGGTCTTCCTCTTTTCCTTCTTCCTGGTGGGGTCCAGTCCATAATTCTTCTTGGCACTCTTTGCTGTGCCATTCTTTTCGTGTGTCCATACCATTGTAATTTTTTGTTTGGATAAAATCAACAATTGAATTTTTACATTCACTCTTTAATACTTCAATGTTTGAAATGCTACGTGGACCCTAAAGTGGCCACGCAGACAAACAGTTAAATTAGCTTTCTAGAGAAATACCTTATTTCTTATTTACAATTTCGATTTTCTCTTCCTAAATCCAATAGATCTGTTGAAATGTCAGTTAACATTATTTCCTTTTACTATAAGGTAGCTTCCCTACAGTAGTCTTCTGTCGAGGTCCAGTTATTTTGTACTTTCTGCTTATGTGTTTTTTCATTTGCTGTGACTGTCGATATTATTGTTTTCTAATGTAAAAAAAACGGAGGTTGATTTTAATTTTGTCGGACTTTTTTACACCTTTACTATTGACTGTATTATGTGGTTGGCTAGCTATTGTGCTGATGGATAGGACTGTGAACAGCTTTGGCTTCGAATAAGGGTAGACCATCAAAAGTTCCTTAACCGAAGAGGCAGTATTATCAAAGCGTATCTAAGATGATCCGTAGCAAGATACACGGACCCAATGCCGATACTGTGACACGGCGAGCAAGTGTCAACATCACAGCGACCACTGTCTTGGGGGGGGGGATCGCTGGAGGCCAGAAGAAAGCAAATCTGATCTTATTCTGGTCAGAAGATCTGGTTCTGATTCTGATCTGATTCTGATCTGATTCTGACCTGATACCGACCTGATTCTGATCTTATCCTGATCTTATTATGATCTAATTCTGGAGGCCAGAAGAAGATGAGTTGATCTGAAATCAAATAAAGTATAGATCAGGCTCCGTAACTGTGGTCTAGGCGAAGAGAACTATCAATATAAATTCCTGGCCTTCCAGGTTCTTGTTAGAGAGGAAGGCCGATCTCCGTAAGTTGTAAAAAAAATTTTTTTTAACGGGACTTCAAAGAGATTTAACTGGACTTTAATTATTTTTTATGTCAGCAAAGAATCGTGACCGATTGAGACAACTGACGATCTCAGAGGAGGTCAAGGCTGACGCAGGACTATTTTATGCTTCCATAATACATTTAGCAAATGTTAGATCATTTTTTTATACTTGGGTTATTTATTTACCTTGATGGAACCGAGTTGGTACTGACATGGTCCAACGGTTACCACGAAGTCCGCAGTATGTTGTTTTTGTCTAATTATTCAAGCGTTAAACCAAGAACACCAATTATATAACAACTGTTTGTAATTTGATTACACAGTACTTGATTGAGTTGCGTAATTTGTTACACTGTCTAAGCATCAACACGTCTGGTTCTATGAACAACTAAAATAATTTACCTAGTATTACCAGTAAAGTGAAAATCGTAATGAACAGAGAAGGAAAACAATTCTAGTAAACACTATACTAACTATATAACCCTATGACAGCGAATAATAATTATGTTATAAGACTTGAGGTAATTAATAATTAAATTGCAAGTGTATAAGTAATAATGATAAGACATCTAGGTTCGTGTAGTTTTAAAAGCGATAGAGTTTGGATGAATGTGAAGGTTGTGCGCGTTGTTAATCCTAAGATGTAAGATTTTTATAATTTGGGCGTGGCACGCCTTTGGGAATACACAGGTTACGAAAGAATTTATGTGACCTTGAAAAAGGACACAAATACAGTAGTAGATATAAAATTTACACAGAGAATAAGAATTTTAACTCTTTTTTATCACTAGCACAGCTGGATCGCCTAGTAACTGGGTTCTTGGTTCCTCGTCAGTCACTAAAAATACAATCGCTGATTAGGAACACACAGTCTATAACTACTGGTGCTTGGCACAATACTAAAGGCTATTACTCTCACTGTACATTCTCTGACACATAATGCCGCCTGCAGTAGTTACGTACGGTGTTAACTTCTTCATCCATTTTATAAATACAGTGAAACTCGCGAATAACAAGCTCACTTATAATGAGAGCTCTGATGTAACGAGCAGAAGTAGGAGATTTGTTTGGTTTTGTATCTTGGTAATGATAACTAAACTCGCTTTTAACTAGCAGGAACCCATTAGAGACTTGGTTATAATGAGCTTTTTATTGCAGGCTTGTTCATGGGTTAAGGCCTAAGAAAATATCGTTACAATTCAGCATTTTAACATTCGTTTAAAATCATTAACGCAGTTTAGTGAAACTAATTATGTAAGTGATGAATTCGTGGAATATTTAAATAAATTACAAAACTGTTCTGATATCTACAGATACAAAATTACTAAACAAACAAAAATAGATGACTTTTTAAGGTTAATTAAGTTCTGTGTACGAAATATAATTTTGACGATTCCATTTAGAACGAAGAACAAAAAGACAAATACATTGGAGTGAATTTTCGTGTAATTTAAAAATAAATATTGTACATGTGGCATGGAAAGTTTTGCGTTTTTGCCAGATAGCCGGGTACTTTTTGGTACGTTTTTACTACACAACGACTTTTAAATTATATTTTGCGAATGCACTATACGCCAATATTCAGCAAAGAATGTTAACGTTCAAAAATGTTTAAAATCGAAATTTTACTTTTAAGCGTAAAACGTAAAACATGTCAAAATTTTATTGTGCAACGTCTCTTTTATAGTAGACGTTTTTGTTGTGTGTTTGAAAATCACGGTATAAAAATTTAGGCTTGCGAGTCGACAACTCGGTTGTAGCGAGCACCCGGTTTTAACGAGCACATTTGATCGGTCCCTTGAATCTCGTTATAAGCAAGTTCCACTGCAGTTCTTTATCGTCTAACTGTTATCACTATTTTGATACCATGTGTCCCATTCTGAAGTTGGCCTACCTTTTCCTTTTTCCAGAGTGGGTGCCATTCCTAAAAAAATTCTTTTGAACGCTAACCGTCCCCGTGGTCTCTGACCTTTATAACAGACCTCACTACTTGCATTCGTTTCCATATTCCCTCGGTCCACGACCTTTCCGTGTGAGCTGGGGCACGCTTACTTGTACCATCTAATTTTGTCCTCAACTTTTGTGTGGTACCTTAACGTAAGTTTTTGGTACGGGAGAGAAAATTTTCTTATAAGATACTTTTTTATTATGGGGTAGTAAAATACTCTGTGTATTGTTATACCGGTATTTCCTTCCACACCAAGGGATTTTTTACTTATGTGAATGCTTTTGTTTCACAGAAAAACATGCATTGCTTTCGTTCGTTTTCTTACTGCTACGAGTTTTCGTGTCATTAACAATTTATCTCCATTGATGCACATATTAAAGTGTAGCACAATAAACAGAACATTATATTCATAAGAAACACAAAAGTGTGTCTAAAGTTAGAAGAAACACAAAAGTATGTCTAAAGCCAGCAGAAACACAAAATTTGATTATTTTAAAGTAATGGCAGCGGTGGTACCAATAGACAGGATATGAAATCACGAAGGAGAAATAAATTTTTTGGGAAACTCGTATTACACTGGGTGGACTAAAATACCCAGTGAGCTAACAAGAGCAAGCTCTGACGTTTATAATACCGTATTAATCATAAGATAATAAGTTAATGTGAAAGCAACACAGCAATAAAATAATCCCACTGCAGACTACCAAAGGTTATTATTACCTACAAGTTGAAGGTGGACGGAAAAAATAAAGTGGTCTCGACGAAGGAAAAGACAGTGTGCCTAATCTCTGGAGTAAAAACGAGAAGGAAAAGATGTTTAAGATCACTACCATTTCGATATTTCTGTAACATCTGAATATACCAAAACACACGTCTTCCTCTCTACTTCTCTGAAAATGTCTATGCAATTCACGTTTTCTGAGGATGGATTCTATTCTGTTGGATAAGGTCGTTGCACAGGCTACCTCTGCGTCCTTCACGCTGTATCATGACTTTGTGTTACGATTATCAACATTTTTTTGACATGAACTTGGAGTAATAAGGTTATACAACTGACCTTCATAGAAGTCAACTGATCCCAAAAATTCTAAATATTTAGTTCTAACGCTCGTAGCTTATATTATCAAAATTTGCAGACATATATCCGACTCATGTCGGATAGACAACACATTTAATAAACGACATCGCTTCGCTGTTTGCGCTTTGAAATTAAGAACAGATTGGCATTTTTGTGACATTAGGTATCCACACCTGATAGATACGGGTTTAGCATACCCTAGCTGGATTCTCTTGCATACCCTTGCTTCAACCTGTCTTGGATAGAATCCCTTTCTTTAATATTTCATATCTGGTCTCTCTTTGGTCAACTCTTGGTCTTGTCGATCTCGACGCTATTAGGTTTCGATGGCTAGGGAGTCTTAACATTTTTTATACTTCAACTGTACTCTGAAAACTTGTTTTTAAACTTGGCATGTGTGTCCATACTTCTACCCTACAGAACCGCTTTGTTTTAGAGATTGATCCATCAAAAAATAGAGGGGTGAAAGGCAAAAATGTGTGGGGTCAAGATTGAGAAATAAATCGCAAAAGCACATGCGGGATATCAAAATAAGGAAAATTTAAATCATAATATAATATGGTGCTTATTTTTGAAAATCTCAAAATTTTTTGACGTCAAAGCCTAAAAAGTGGATCAAATTTTTTGTAAAATCGCAGAAATTTACATGGGGTATCAAATTAAACTAGGTTTAAACCACAATGTGACTATAGTGTTCATTTTTGAAAATTTCAATATTTTTGTTGTTAGGGCCCAAAAAGTGGGTGAAAGTTTTGATAAAATTGCAAAAATTCATATGGGATATCAAATTAAACAGAATTTTAACTCGAATCTGAAAGTAGTTTCAGAAAATTGAAAAATTTTTTGAGACTCCAGGGCCCAAAAAGAGATGATAAATTTGACAAACATTGTGAAAATCCAGCAGGGTGTCAGACTGTAACCAAACGCGATTGTTTTGAAACGTTTAGTGTTTATTATATGATTGTTTTTCTCTACAACTGTTAAATCACTAAAGAAGTTGTAGAAAAAACCGGATTTTTGTTATTTTTTCTATAATTGAAAAATGATTTCCTATAATTGTAATTTTTCCTATAATTTCATATATTTGAAAAATCGAAATTTATTTAATTATAAATGTACTTCGTTCAATATAAAGAGCGAGTTCTGCAGCTCAGGGAGCATAAGCCTATTAGTTATCATTCTTTGAAACATCTGTACCATCTTGCTGTCGGTCCCTACTGTAACGATGACAATCGCTCGAGTCGGCGAAACGCCAGGCAGTAATGAAGAGACAAAGCCGAACGTTTTAATAAACAATATGATGGACACGGACCGTGAAAACTCTTGAAATTTTATTGACGTTCATGAGTTCTTTGGTTACTCTCTTCCTTTAGTTTGTTAGTGTCTACCATCAGTCCTTATCTATGAAGTGTTGGCACCAGTTGGTTTTTCCACTCTAGAGATGTGACCAAAAGCATCCGACTTTCATTGGGCTTTCCAGTCTCATTTTTAAGAGACATACGTTCTGAGTGTCGGTTAGTTTTGTATTTCTATCGTTTCGGTCATTGTTATATTTCTATTTTAGTTTTTACGTTTTCGGTGTGCTTCTGGATCAAGATATCAAGATGTTACAGTCGGCTAGGTTTATAACTCACGGCTTACATTTCATGGCTTTGCAGATTTTAGCGTGTTCTTCTACTGGTTTCCCAAAGTACCGTTAAACCAGTCACTCTCCTTTTCTTGTGCTCCAAATGAACAGTAATCCAATAATATCCAACGGACTACATTGTTTAGACAAGCAGTATGCATTTTTATGACAGTCTTCCGTCCTTTCTATTGTTTCAAGTCTGTCGCTTCTTGCAGCGACTTCCATCTTTCGTGTGTTTGTTTAACTTCGTTATAACGGGTTTTGTTTAGTTCCCTGCGATTGTTCTGAAATGGCCGTTAAAAATTCACGTGCAGGCGTTATCTGTGTAGTAAATCACATGCTCTTGACTGTATGATTGTTTTATACAGTAGGCTATTTCTGTTTAACGTTTGTGTCCTGCGTTCACGTTTTTTGCATATAAAATGGAACTTGCTTATAATGAGATACAAGGGACCGGACAAATGTGCTCGTTAAAACCGGGTCCTCGCTACATCCGAGTTGTCGACTCGCAAGCCTAAATTTTTATACCGTGATTATCGAACAGACAACAAAAAAAGTCTACTATAGAAGAGGCTTTGCACAATAAAATTTTGACATGTTTTACATTCTACGCTTAAAAGTGAAATTTAGACTTAAACATTTTCTTAGACGCTAACATTCTTTGCTGAATATTGGCGTACATTGCATTCGAGAAATGTAGTTTAAAAGTCGCTGTGTAGTAAAAACTTACCAAAAATCAGCCAGCTATCTGGCAAAAAACGCAAAATTTCCCATGCCACATGTACAATATTTATTTTTAAATTACAAGAAAATTCACTCTGATTTGTTTGTCCTTTTGTTCTTCGTTTTAAATGGAATCGTCAAAATTATATTTCGTACACAGAACTTAATTAACCTTAAAAAGTCATCTATTTTTGTTTGTTTAATAATTTTGTATGTAGATATCAAAACAGTTTTGTAATTTATTTAAATATTCCACGAATTCATCACTTACATTATTAGTTTCACTACTTGCGTTAATGATTTTAAGCGATTGTTAAAATGGTGTATTGTAACGAACTTTTGTTAGACCTTATCCCATCAACAAGCCTGCGATAAAATGCTCGTTATAACCAAGTCCCTAATGCGTTCCTACTCGTTAAAAGCGAGGTTAGTTATCATTACTAAGATACAAAACCAAAAAAAATCACGTACTTTTGCTCGTTATATCCGAGTTCTAGTTATTCGCGAGGTCCACTGTATATCTACATCGTAACGATCTTAAGAATGTTTCATGGTTGTGCCAATACTGTTTGGCTTTAGCATTTTTATGGCTACTGTATGTGATTAAGAACATAAGGTTTAAAACTTTTTTTTAGCAGCCGTGGTTTAATACAAATTTTTGAATGAACATTTTAATTTCAAATTGACATTCTTTTAAGCATACGTACGTAAAGGAAGCGGGATTTAGAAAACAATTTATTTTTTATACATATTTAGAACAAAATTGTTGAAACTGGTAAGAGAAAAATTAATTTTCTATAATTGAATAGACAACTCAGTATTTCCGGCACGGGAAAACCGAATAACTGAGCATAATTCTTGCATCCCATTATACAAAAAACAACAGATCCATCGTTGTCTGTAAACAACTCGCTAGCAACCTAACGAGCTAGCTGAACAACGTGCTCGTTGGCACGTTGACAACGTTTGTTATTTGTCTTTGCTAAAATAAATGTTAAACGACGTTTCTATATATAATCTTGTTTGTGACATGCTTGAAAATATAAACGTTTTAGGTACCTACTTCCCGTGCCAACGAGCATCCCTAGAACATTTCCATTTCGCAATTTGTTTTAAATCTTTGTTTGAGCTATTTCGCAATGCTTAGGAAATACTCTTTAAAAATCACAACTAATTAGAAATAGCTTCAATTTTTTTTTAATTGTCCCCAGTTGGGAAGATTTTATCCAGTAAAATATTACAACACAAACAATTAAAACACAGGTATACGGCAGATACTGAATATTATGAGTATACTCGACAGGATCGCCCAGTATCGGCTGAATTAGTGTAAACATCTTTGCCGAATGGATGACTGACGCATCCCCAAGCAACTCTGGAACTATAAGCCGAGGGGGCGGAGAGATGTGGGACGTCCGAGGAAGCGCTGGAGTGACCAGCTCTAATCTTTGCCTATTTGAGACCGGAACAAACCATCTTTGGTTTAATCCGTGAAGATGATGGTGATGACAAACAATTAAAAAAAATGTTCACTATAGATACCGTACTCAATTTAAATGAATCCTTGAAACAAAACTGTGTTCCCTGTCTTCCGCATCTTCATACTTTAACCTGAATTTCTCCACCGTTTTATAAACATTACAGACGGTATGTAGTTTATATATGTATTCCATGATTATGATCATTCAGTTAAAGATCGTCATATTGTATTAATTCCAATAGTATGCAAATTATGAACTACTCTATGAACTACCCTACCTTTCCTACACTCTTTCATAATCCATCATTCTTACGTGGAAAATCTTCCTTGTATCTCATGTAGGCCTACCGCAGTTTTCCACTTCCATCAGTCTTCTTGTCTCGTTATTTCTAATTTTGTCTCTTCTCGATAAACCGGCCGTCCTTTTTAAAAATTCCATTCCAATACTAGTTCATCTGCCCCCGTGTTGCTTGTCCTGCTTACACAGTTCACTGTACTTCCTTCAGTTGCATGTTCGTCTCTGCTTCTACACCACTATTCCTTCTACGATTGGGTTACGTAACATGCATTTTGCTCTGCTGATAATACTTTTATACCGTGGCGCTGAGTTTAAAATACCTGTTGCATTTTTGCTACTGCTTACTTGTTTCTTTGTAACTTCTTTATTTGATGTTCCTCTCCTGCTTAGTTTGGATCCCACGTTACCATTTTATACTAAATTTTATGGCTAAATATTTTAAAGGTTATAACTTGAAAACGAGTCTTTACGAGGACGGTTCTCTTATTTTGAAGTGCAGAACACTCCCAGAAAGTTTTTCAATTATTATTTTACTCACTATTGACCCCAGATAGAAAAGTTATTTACATTCTTGACATTTTCTCCATCGATGGATCGTGTTCATCATGATCATGGTTAATTTGTAAAATATTCTCTTTTTCGTTTATTTTCACTCCAAATTTAGCCATATAACTGAAATACCAATAACTGATTATATATATAGTTTCCACCCTCTACATTCTACATCCTGTGTTATTATGACCTGGATGTCTGGGAAAAGTAAAGGGTGTAGGTATTACCCTTCTGCTATCTGTATGCCCATCAGTTAACATTTTTTCCAACCAAGTTCACAAGCTTACATCTGTTGTTGTTATTGTTTAAGTTGTTACATTTGACATTTAAGCTATTAGCACACTTTGTCTCCAGCGCTCCGTGGCTAATGACTTTCCTCCTTCGTACAATAAAAAAACTACTAGATGTAGGTCACCCACTTTCCTAAGGCGAATTTTGTGTGAGAGGAGAATGCCAATTCTGTGGAGTGTTTTGCCAGATAATCATGCCCTGAAGGAATAATGAATTTTGTGTGAGAGGAGAATGCCAATTCTGTGGAGTGTTTTGCCAGATAATCATGCCCTGTAGGAATAATGAATTTTGTGACTGCGTTTTATATCGACGGTCTACAGGGAAGTTCCGATGGCTGCTCCTTTAGTTTTGGAATAACTCCCAGTTTTGTTGCCATCTATATCTAACGTTTGACTGTTGGGTATGTTAGCGGCCTTGTTTTTTTTTTTTCCTAATTAGATACGATTTCTTGACAGTAATGTCTGCAGTTTCATTGCCATAATCCCACCGTGTGATATCTATATAGATTCAGAAAAATATTAGTGTCGTGATACATTCTTTTACTTGGCTTCAAACGTAATACTAAAGTTAATATGCAGTAGACATTTGCATGTAGTATTTTCAAGGTAAAATTAAAACAATAATTTGGCTCCGCAAGTACTGGACAATGTACGCTTCTATGCACACGGCTTATTTTTAAAACGAACACACTCAGTCGGTTTGGTGGATTTCGCCATGTCAACAGTTTGGCACAGCGCGGCGCGGTCGTCAATAAAATATAAAACAATAAGCTTCAATATCGCCATTTACGTTCGTCTCACGTTTTTGCGGCGGGCGTGACCTTCGCTTAGAATTTCGCTACCGAGTCCAACGTGCTTCGACCTTCAATAGTAGTCACGCATATTTCTTCTGGCTTTGGGCTTTGCTAAATGTTTATTTTTCGGTTGTCACTTGGAGATGACTAACAAGAACAAACTTCCGAACATTGCACAACTTATTAGGCCTTAAAAGCACACACACACAACACACACACACACACACACACCCCAAAGTACGCTCCTTCAGAGCATAAAATATACAATTTCTAAAAAAAAAAAAAATATAGTTTATAAGAACTTGTAAGAACACGAGATAATATTTAGATCCGTTAGTATAACGTGTCCTTGCAATTTTAACGACGTTTGTCTAAACTTCTTGCAAGTGTCGTTTTCCTAACGACGCGTTTCTGGCTTGTAATTCCATCTCCAGGTTAAATTTTTTACCATAAATAAAATACAAAACTTGAAAAAACAAATGTAAGTGACAGACAAATAAAAAGTTAACTGCAAGGATAAAAATGCGCAGACGAAATTTTGTGCATACCTCACAGTGCTAAGGCAGATGCATGCTAAAAGTCTTCTTGTTCGTTGTACTCACTTCTGAATCGAACATCACATTTGATTTGAACAATAACTGTTCTCCAACTTTGTTGTGCTTACTTACCAAACTACTACCTGTCATGTTCCGGACGAGGCCTTTCAGTGTCTCCACATAGGACATAGGATTCGATAATGGTGGAGACACTGCAGACCTCTTCCGGAGCATGACAGATAGCAGTTTGGCAAGTAACCACGACAAAGTTGGAATTACATTGACTGCTAATTCAAATAACAAGGTGAACAATGCTGTTTTAAAAATTTCTTATTTTTCTACTGTATCCATATATCAGCTTCTCTTGCTGTAGTATAAGGGTTTCCAATTATTCAAAACAGATAAGTTGTTGTTTTTGCTTCAAAGAGTTGTGATGACGAAAAGATCACGCGCCCAACAACCCAAACCACCAATGGAACATATAGTTACATGACCACAGTAGTCAGCTCAGCGCTTCTTGTAGGCTGGGCATTGTTACGTCTCGGAGTAACAATTTCACCGACGGAAATGTTAGAAGAAACAGAGACACCCCCCTCCCAGCACACACGTAATAAATTTCACAACATATAAGTAAAACAAATATTTACTGGGAAAACTACACGCATACAAATGAATAAGTATCTAAAACTACTGGACAGAAATACGAATATCAATAGTTTCAAAACACGAGATAGGAAAAATTCTATCTGCCAAACCAGACTGCAACACAATAACGAAGATACAGAACTTAACTCCTTTGCCACCAAGTGACAGTATGTTCCAACCCACATATACGTTTTTCATCAGGCGTAAGAGGAACGTGGCCGACGACAGGCACACAATTTAGCTGCCGAGTAATACAGTTTACCTCTCAAAAAGGAGCGGATATTAAAGGGTATTTGAAGAAGTTACGGAGATACTTTCAGAACATATTCAAAAGATGAATATTAAGAAGAACGTCCGTGTACACATAGGTCTGGAAACGTTTTTTATTTTATATTTTGAATTCTGGAAGATGAAACCCAAAAGCCAAAAATATTAACGCAAAAGTGTTTGATTTTTACGGTACATTAATGATATACCAAAACATCACGGCCCACTAAAGGCCCCCCTCTGGATCCAGAAGAGGGTTGCGCCCCATAGAGAAACGATGGTATAGGTAAAAGCGTTTAGATTTTACTACTAAGCCAGCTTGCGCTCGTTGCAAGCTTCGTCAAAGGTGGCCGCTAGGAGCGCTGTGATTTCCGGTGTTGGAGGTAGCGCCGATGTTTGAATTGCTTAACGGATCTTTGTTGTCTGTGTGTGATGTGTAATGTGTGCGTGAGTGTGTGTGGGGAAGGAATGATATATATTTTCAGCAAAAAATTCTGCTGACAAGTTTGTGCACTAAACTGAAATCGTTGAATCTAAAAATCGGAGGGAAGTACTATGAACAGTATGTAGATTCTATACGTTTACGATTATATTTCAGTTATGGGCAAAAAAACAGAAGGAAAGAAAGTGGATTTATTATCAAGTCTTACAGAATCTGCCAGACCCATAGATCGATGGTCAGACCAGTCTACCTTTCCTTATTTTCGCCTTGAACTCGTCACAGCGCACGAGTCAGTCATTTCGAAACGAAGTGAGTCAAGTGGCCTTTCGAAGCAATCGGGTAACAGAATACTGTAAAATGTTTTTATTTGTTTCTGCGTTCTGTTAGAATGCCTGTGGTTGTTGTTGAATTTTACACCAACCTTTGTTGGGGAATATTCACACAAAACCTGTTCACAGTGTCCAGTGTCAAGTACGTCCTGTGTGGGAAATGTGTGTGTGTGTGTATGGGCATGTGCTTTTTTGAGTTTAGGATGTAAACCATTAAACTTAGAAGGCAATTCTGCTATGATGGACGAGGTAATATTACCGTCTATGCAATGTGTGTATGCGTATTGTATTGTATACACTTTTTTTGTAGGGCGGCACTGGGCGACATTCCGGCAGCTGAAATATTGTTGTATTTACATAAATAAATTACCAACACAAATTAAATGAAATATGAAACAACAGCTCGCTTTGTTAGGGGGAATAGATGCTATTATGTACATAGTAAATTAAAGGAATCCTGAAGGAAAGAAATTAAAAATTTTAATTTTTCTCAAAATGCTTGTTTATTAAAATTTTGACGTTTCTGAATAAAATGATTAATACTTTTTGATGCAAGCAAACTCAGAAACTCATTAACATGTAATAGATAATATATTTTCGAATTACTATTTTAAAATTATTGAAAAAATTAACAAAAAAAATACATAAAACTTATGACAGTCGAAACATGTTTAAACGGAAAAAATTACATCCTTTGTTTGGAAAAAAACTTTGAAGAGATAACATATTTTGGTATAATTATTTAAAAAAAAAAAAAAAATTATGTATACAAGAATTACTTCATAAATGGTATATATATATATATATATATATATATATATATATAATTATTACAAATATAAAATTAGTAAATATAGATAGAAAGGATTATTGTGATACTAATAAATGTTGTCTGAATCTCGGTGTTGAACTCGCCGATGATAAAGCTCCACTTTGGATTCGCCAATTTGTAGTTGAACCTAAATTGCAAATAAAATTAAATATAGTAGTAGAAATAATGTATAATAAAGTGTAATGTGTTGATGAGTAAAAATTTTTGTTAGTTATAAAATTTTTTTTTGGTTTAATTAATTAATTAAATTAATTAATTAATTAATTGTATGTGTTTTAATTACTTCCAATTAAATAGGTAAGATTTTGTGTTCCGAAAATATTTGTTTCTATTAATAATTTAATTGTGTAGTTAGATCTATTAATTCTCTCTTCTGACTTTGCTCTTCTTCTTCTTCTCGAATATTTCTTTTATCACTCTAAATTATTTTTCAGAAGAAATGAATAACTAGTATTTACTATACAAATAAATACAAACTCTTGTAACTGAATAATTATGTTCATTTATTAACATTTGAAATTATGCGCCATTCTGGCTGCGCGTGGACCAGGCATTGGTTGATATTTGCTCAAGTCGGTAGCGAACAAAATTGACAAAATATATGTTTACAAGATTAATTAATTAGGATTCTTTTAACTGTCGAAATGGTCAGAGAGGGCAAGGAACAAGATACAATGCTTACAACTATTTTTAAAATAAAGTGTTATGGCTGAAAAAACAATATTATTATGTAAATTGTCAATTATTAAAAGTAAAATCGAACCATTCGTCGAATGACGTCACTGGCTTCGAGAAGGCTGTGTCTTGTGCTCGCTCGGAAATTCAGCATGGCCGCCGCACCTCGACTTTTCTGCTATATAATGCTGATACGATTTGATCTTCTCCCTCAGAAATAAATGAGTATTCCCTTCTCTGCGGAGTTGTAGTAGTCCTGGAATATGGTGTGGAGTGTTCTTCCTTCTTCTGCGATGTCGTTCGGTGATTGTGTACTGGTGCAGTGTTCGGTGTTCAAATGTGTTAGATTCGTGTTCTGCTAATATGGTTTAATATTTTCTCAAAATGGCCGTTGATTCCTGGTGCTCGTGTTAGATAATGTTATTGGTGTTGTTCTGGATTAGTTTGGTGTTAATGATTATCTGTTGGTGTTATCTTTACTTAGTTAACCTCTGTTACACTTTTCGAGGCTGCACTCATAGTTTCTTCACTAATTTATACTTTTTCGGTCTTCTGTCAGTAATTTCTCAACTGTTCACATTAACGATTAACAATAGACTGATGACTGAAAGTCGTCGTTTTGGGGTAATTTATGAAATGTCTTTTTCCTCTTCCCATTGTCTTTTTATAAAAGTACATGTTTTGGATTTGTTTCAACTTCTAAATATACATAACAAGTTTTCCTGTTTATTGCTGTAACTCAATTATTTATTAATTTTACAAAAATCTAACTATTCAGCAATATTCTTAAACTAATTTTACATAATTTGATATATAGCTGGGTCTGTTTTAAGTTCAGATAAGCCTAAAATTTACAATTTTTGATATTTATTGTAGGCCTCATATTTTGTACAAATTTAGTATTTAAATGGTTTACAAGTGTTTTTCTGATAATATTTCCATGAAATAATATTACTCACTCCATGATTATTATTTGTTGTTAATAATTTTGTTGTTATAACACTTCAATATTGATTAATTTACTTTTTAGTCTGAGTTGATTAACATTTTAGGCCTAGTATTAGTTATTTCCAAAAGAAGTTAATTTTCTTCCTTTGTCATTACATTCGTTATTATTTGTATCTGTACTGATTACATTTTCATATTTTTGTGTTGTACGGATTAAATTCTATTCCTTATATTATGTAGTTTGATTGAATTTATTTAATTAAGTTTGACTCTCTGATAGATGGTTTTGGTTTACATTACTGGTCTGTTTTTCTAGAGTGGTGTATTAGCTAATCTGCTTTGTACTTTTTATATGGTTTACAGTTTTAAATAAAATTATAACATTCCTATTTCCTACTTGCCTCTCTGCCTTGACAAACTTGAAAATTAGTTAACATTATTTTGAATACAACAGAACATCTTATTATCTACTATTTTTCATATATCACCTAATTATAACAAAAACATCTTATGCATATTATTTTTAACTGTATCATTCAATGATAACAAAATATCTTATCCTTATTATTCCCTAGACATAATTTAATAAAAAAATAAAAATATTCTATTACTAGTAATACTGTCAGTCATTAACTGTCTTTTGTATTTATGTTTCTTCTGACAATAACTTAACTGTGATTAAAAACATCTTATATCTATTATCCCCTTATATCTAATATATTATCTGATTAACAATAAATAAAAAACATCTTATTATTAGTTATACCCTCAGTTATGAACTGTCCTCTGGTAATTATTGTCCTTCTCACAATTTACTTAACTGTAATTAAAAAACATTTTATTGGTAATAGTATTTCTTATATATAATTTAAAAAACTCTTATTACTAATAATGTTGTCAGTCCTTAGACTGTCTTTGATTCTTATGGTTTTACTAGTATTATTCTCTACACTCATGGTAGTCCTTTTATATTATTCTTTTCCAATTCCTTCATTGAATATTTTACATAGATTTTTAGCTATGTTGTTCACTACACTCACTGTAGTTTCTAATTTTTATTACATCACTTCACTTTATTGGGTTCTACACTATGGTAGTCTTTTTGGGTTGTTATACATTATACTTATACCTAGTTTACAATTCAGTTTCAATTGTATTGTATCTTGTAACTTAAGTTACTGGGTCTAAATATATTGGTTTTAATTTAGTTTCAATGGTATGTATTCCTTTATTAACATTTTTGGAATAGCTCTTCTTATTTCTAGGCTCTTTTTAGGAATCTTGACATATTTTGTCCTTTCTTCCTTATTATATTGGTAAATCCCTTGTCTTGTGGTTTCTCTTTATGGCATTAATTCAATGCATCTTATTTGAATATTATGTTTCATTTAATGTTTGTTTATAGCTCTTTGCTAATTTGTTGTTGGTTTTGTCTTGGGGTTTCTCTGCTTCTTGACTTTATAAATTTCCCTTATTAAAATTGTTTTTACCTTTTTATCTCTTTCCTTTCCTTTCCTTTTTACTGCTTCCCCAATCTACTGGGTATACTGCTGGTTTATTGGGTTTTTATATATGGTAGGTTATTCGTATATTGACCAATAGTTTTCTTTGTTATTGTTTATTTTTATTAACATTTTATTGACTTAATGTACAGTTTCTTTAGTTTAATCTTTAACCATTTATTATTCTCACTCACTATGGACATTTTCTTCTTTATTTATGTTGCATTAAGTTACAATTTTAATGTGATAATTCTGTTATGCTACATATATATATATATATATATATATATTGTAACACTTGAACGAGGTCGTACCTGTTAAAATGTGTCACACTTGTTTATTTTGTGTATTAGTGTGAATGTAGTGTGTTTGCCTCACACCGGTCGTTACATAAATCGACGTCACTACTGGAGTCCGTAGCGTTGTCAATATTACCAGTACAACCTACCTGTTAATTCATAGGGGTTGCGAATCCCGGGTGGCGCCAAATTGTTTCTATTAAAACAATTAAAATAGTTAAATTCTAAGATGATACGTGTTATTAGCATGGACAGCTGGAGCGTTCGAATGGTTCCCGCCGCTATACAGGTTGCCGTCTCGACCACTCGTGATGAGCGCTAGTTGGTTATTGAATAAAACTTGCTAACACACATATACTCTACAACGTCCTATGAAATAAAAAGATAGTAATACTCGGTACTGTGATTTTAATACAAATTTGGTCATTAATTAATATGACAAATGAATTATAAATACTTTGATAACAGATTACTCCGGCTTGCAGCATGAAACACAAATATCTCAGAGTTGGCAAAATTGATTTTAAAACACTTTTCGTTGCCGAAATGGCGTCAGTTACATACTATATATTACCAGGTTTAAAATCTGGGGTTCTTTGGATTATGAAATAAGACATAAACGTTGGTTACATTAAAAAAGTACACTACCATAGCTTATACGTACTTAGAAAGTATAATATGTTTTTACAAATTGTTCGGTAGTGTCGTATTTTTGTTACAAAATTGTGCTCTTAAGCGAGGTTATATTTTGATTAATAAAATGTTTTTATGTAAGTAAATTATGCATTAACACCTTTGAAAGAAAATAATATTTGTTCAATAGTGAGAAATTTTATCATTTGGAAAATAATTAAAGTAATTTGGTTTTTTGGGATTAAGGAATTTATTCGATACTTATCAGTTCAGATAGCGTTGATGTGTAGTCATCGGGGTAGTGGATATTCTTCAAATTTGGGCTGGTTTTAAGCTTCGAACATCTTTTTCAATCTCGTCTTGGGTTTTTGATAATTAATTTATTTAATTTGGTTCCCGGACATCGTTAATTCTTGGTAGGTCGACCTTTATTCGTCTTTGGTCATCTTGATTCACTTTCGAAACTTTTCGTAACTATTTATATTAAAATTTCAATCATTCCAATTTTGCGTGCCGCTTACCCACGCGTCGTTTTTTCGAGTCTCATATATTTAACGGAAAATAAGCCTTCAACGGCTCGTTACTATGGTAACAGCAATCCTGGGATTGGTTAATTACTCTTTCAAAGACATTGTTAAGATATTTGAATTTTTATTCAAATTTATTAAGTATTTTCCCAATGGCTTTATTCCTTTACAGTTCCTTTGGGGTAATAAATGATATCACTATTATCTTTCTTTCCTTTCAAAGTTTACAATGATACCTCATAAGGTCATATTCTGTTATACATTAACTTTAGTCTAAATATTTGACATTTGATAAATTACATATCTTTCTTAAATTAAACTTTTATAATAACATTTCTGTTTTAAAATGATTGACCTATAATTACTGGCCATTTACTGATCTTAGATTAGTAAGGTTTCTTGTGAAATTGCTACAATTTACATTTGAGTGTCTTTGACAGTTAGATGTTTCCATAGCCAAGATTAGCCATGATGGTTTTTTGGTGTATTTCTTTTAAATTACATTTTGAATTCAGCCTGATGGGCTTCACTTAGTTATCATATTTGTTTGTGTTTTAACTACTATTCCATACATTTTCATTACACATATTTCAAAATATAATAATTAGGCTTATGGACTGTAGGTTCCCTTCAGCCATATCCCCTTCATAACATTGAACCAAACTATTTTTTATAAGTTACTAGTTATTGTTAGTTCTAATATTGTTTCCTTTCTTTTGTTACTACCTAGAGTGATAAACATCATCACTTCTTGCAAAATTATGAAACTTAATTCCCCTTTCAACATGGGGTGTTTTATTCATTGTAGTCTTAATTTTAACAACAAAACTTTATTTCTATTCTACTATCTCCTCCATACCATGTTAACACAAATTGCTTTTGTCTGGGCTTTCTCCCTGAATAACATTACATGCTTCTTTTATATTTATTTGGAATATTATTTTTAATTATTTTTAGTTATATAAATGTGTACAAGGTCACTCCAATCATTGATTGTTCATTAATGTTTCATAAAGTGTTTTCTTACTTATCATTACATTTTTAATGCTTAACATACACTTTCACTTTTTTTTAGGGTATTTACACTTCACTATGGCACTTCACTTTGGTTCACTGTTTGTATTGAGTGTTATTTAATGGGTAATCCCTATACTTTCTCCTATTATTTCTCACTATTTCTTTCTAGCACAATATTTATTATTAATAATATAAGGTTAGTTATTTTTTGTGAAATCTAACCTTTCTAACTGTGTTAGTGTACTTTTTCTACACTACATTACTTTACAATCGTATTGTCTTTAAAATGGGTATATAAGTTAATTCAATTATACCAGTAATATTTGTTTCATCAATAAATAATTATTTGGGGTTTATTTACCGTATTCTATCCTTGAGTATACTATTTTTCCCCTTTTATATGTGTGTTAGTTTCCCCTTGGGTTTAATCTGTCTCCTCTTCATTCTTCCTCTTCTTCGTTATCTTCATCTTCAATAGTCTTCATCTTAGTTCGGTTCTCCTCTTCTCATCTGGTTTGCTTTCTGTTTAATCGTAGGGATCTGTTCTCTTCCTTTGATTCTTCTTTAGTTCTGGGTTCATATCTTCCTTTGTTAGTTCATAATTGTTTGGTCCATCACCTTTTTTCTTGAGTATGGTTCGTGGTTCCCTTCTTTGTGTTTATGTTGTTGGATCAATCACTTGGGTTGGGTAATATCGTCGTACGTCGTGTCATAATATTTACATTTTATACATTTTTAAACATTTTATTTTATATGAAGTATTTTTGTATCAAGAATTATCTTTTTTATCACTGGTACGGGATTTTGCTTAATTGTGTCGTAACAATATATATATATATATATATATATATATATATATATATATAAAGTTTTAATCCAACACTTCAGCGAAAATATCTCTCTGAAGTAAATTATATTTTCTTAACCAGTAAGAAATTATAGATATATATCTTACCTATAGTGTAAAACCATTAAAATTTTGTACAAGATTCTCTTCGATACTATACATTTTCTAAACGCCTTAACTGAAAATGATGTGGTTAGGTTGGCTTATGTTAGGTTAGGTTACGTTATATTATGTCGCTTTTGGACTACAATCCAGGTTGCTTCTGAGGGTAACGTTGAATATAATCGTCAATTCTGGATATACTTTAAACGCGTTTTTTTTAAAACCATGTTTCTCAACACTTAGATACAAAACAAGACATCTCAAAAAGTATGTTACGTAGAATATTAAAATTTTCAGGGTTGATGTACGTAACTCACCATTGTCTGCCTAATGAAACAGAATTGTAGAACTAAAGTGTATACTTTGGGTGCTATAAAATAAATGTTTAATAATTTTCCTTAAAAAAATTATAAATTTAAAATAAATATAAATCTTGATGTAGGCTAGAAAATTAAATAATTCTGATTCAGCAGAAATAAAACATGTACATAAAGTATTTTAAGACTGTCTTGTCAGGTTTCAGAAAAAATGGATTTGTGCAATTTAACATTACCAGCATAGGTCCTACCGACTCCCCTTAAGAACGGGAAGTCTATTATACATGCAATAATAAGAAACGACAAAATAAAACACTGATTAGGCCTGATGTAACTTTTAGAAGTGAAGCGCGGATTAATGACTGCCAAAGATGAAAACAACAATTTTTGAGGTTGTTATAAAAAGCAATGCAAGGACAAAACAGAGCATGAAGAGCGAGGATGCTGTTGGATATATAAAAAGGTGCTAACACAGTTTCATTTTTGGACGAGTGTCTTCATTGGAAAAATCAAACACTGTACCAAAAATAATAACTAATAATAATAATAATTCAGTTCAGTGAAACCAATAGGGAAGAGAAAAAGCAAAGGCCTTGGAAGAGATGGCTTGATGATACAGAAGAGGAAACGACAGCTGCGACTATGTGCCAATAAAATGATCTGGAAGATAAGAAACTAAACTGGACGAAAAGGTATAAAATCATTAAGAAATCTAAAACTCTTTAAATGCTATAATCCCGAAAGATGAAGATACGACCTGATGCTACTAGATGCAGAATTCTTTTTTTAGATGTTTGTTTAGACTTTAGATGTTTATAAAGTCTTCTTTTTCTCTAGTCTTCTTTTCGTTAAAGAAGCTACATTTGTAGTCAAGGGGTTCTGTACGCTAGACCGCTGGCTGCTTGATAACGTTTAGACAAGCTTCAGCACTAAAAGTCATCACTAACATTATAAATCATAACAATAGATAATTTATAATCAGTCTCGGTAGTCAGCGTCAGTGCCCTTTGTAGTCAACGACGTCAGTATTGTGTTTTTTATACATTTTACATTACTCACAATTATATTGTACAGAAAAGCAAGAATTATGTTGAGAATATCAAGGCGGGACAAGAAAAATCAGGTATGTAACGAAATTCGTTGTTTGAAGGATTAAGAAAAATTAAAAAGAAAAGTGGGTCAGACGAGAAGAAGACAGATAATTACCTTCCTCCCAACTAACAAACAATCGAATTAAACTGAACTTGGAGACCAAGGTATATAAAGAATAGGGGCGTAAGTACAGGTTGGTTAAACTGGTAAATGTCCAGGGGATCACAAGGTAAAGGGGCCCGCCTTCTTATCTGTTGCATTTTTATTGCTCTTGTCAATAAACTTTCTAATTAATAATGAATAACAATTACAGGATTGGATTATGGAACGCCAATGGACTCTCTCAACGCACCCTAGAACTCAAAGCTTTCCTTATTGACAACAGGTTAGACGTAATGCTTATATCTGAGACACATTTCACAGACAGAAGCCATATTAGGATTCCAGGATTTACTGTTTATGATACCCAACATCCTGACGGTACAGCTCGTGGCGGAACCGCTCTGTTAATCCGAAACAATATAAAACATTATTTCTTCTCTAAAGTCAAAACTGCTCACCTACAGGCGACAAACGTTTTAATTGAAGATCAAAGAGGCCCTCTAATTGTTTCTGCAGTCTACTGTCCCCCAAAACACAGAATCAATGAAACTGACTTCAGCTCCTTTCTTAGAACTCTTGGTGCACGTTTTATGGTGGGAGGTGACTTTAATGCAAAACACCCGCAATAGGGTTCGAGATTAAGATCCAAGAGGTAGAATTTTACATAACGTCATTAGACACGAATCCCTGTCCTTTCTGTCCACTGGTCAACCAACCTATTGGCCTTCTGATACAAATAAAATACCTGACCTCATTGATTTCTTTTTAATACGAGGCTTGTCTCATAAATACTACAAAGTTGAATCTTGCCTTGATTTGCCCTCTGACCACACTCCAATTATTGCCACTATTAGCAATACTATAATTGAGTCTGAAAGTCTACCAACACTCACAAATCGTAATACTGACTGGGACTACTTTATAGAGCTTATAAATGATAATATCTCGCTAGAACTTCCACTCCACACGCCTGCTGAATTGGATGCGGCTGTAAATTATCTCACCAGTACTTTTCAGAAATCAGCCTGGGAAGCTACACCTTGCAATACAGCGAAGAATAAGCACTTAAACCTTCCTCTGGTTGTCCGAAAGAAATTAGATGATAAGCGTAGATTGCGACGAATTTGGCAACATACTCATCATCCGGATGATAAAAGAAAGTGGAATTCCGCGGCTAGAAAACTAAAACGATTGTTAGAAAATTTAAAGAATGAAGGGATTCAGGATTATCTAGAAAATCTGTCACCTAATGAAAGTACTGATTATTCCTTGTGGAAGGCTACTAAACGATTAAAAAGGCCACTATTACAAATACCACCAACACGTAAACCAGATGGTAGCTGGGCGCGAAGCAATACAGAGAAATCCCAGACTTTTGCCGAACATTTGGTCAACGTTTTTCAACCTGAAGCCAGCAAGAACGTCTCTTTCGATAAAGAGGTACAAATATATTTACACTCCCCGCTCCAACTGACTCTACCTATTAAGCCTTTTAAGGTTAAGGAAATCAAGGAAGTAATCCTGTATAATTTGAGAAGTAAAAAGGCTCCCGGCAATGATTTCCTATCGGGGAAAGTTCTAAAGGAGCTGCCTCGCAAAGGCGTTGTACTAATAACATACATTTTCAACGCCATACTCAGACTTGAATACTTTCCTCTTCTCTGGAAATCGGTTCAAGTAATCATGGTCTTAAAACCTGGTGAAAACCCTCAAGAGCCTTCCTCTTATCGACCCATAAGCCTTCTACTGATACTTGGTAAGATCTTTGAGAAGCTGTTTGTAAAACGACTTATGCCAACAATTGTAGAAAACAACCTAATTCCGGATCACCAATTTGGCTTTCGAGAAAAGCACTCTACGGTAGATCAAATACACAGACTAACAAATGTTATCAATAAATCGTTGGAATCGAAGATGTTCTGCTCAGGTATGTTTCTCGACGTTTCCCAGGCATCTGACAAAGCCTGGCATCTTGGACTCTTATACAAAATAAAGAAAAATCTGCCACATAATTGTCACCGTATTCTACATTCCTACTTAGTGGGCAGAGTGTTTCAAGTCAAGTACTCGGATGCTACTTCTTCTCTATTACCAGTGTGGTCAGGTGTTCCGCAGGGTAGTGTCCTGGGTCCTCTGCTCTACCTCCTGTTCACCTCGGACTTACCGTCAGCAAGTGAAACCACTGTTGCTACCTACGCCGATGACACAGCAATCCTATCGGCACACTCCGACCCCTCAATAGCATCTCTTATACTACAAGAATCATTAAACAGCGTTCAGTTATGGCTTGATAAATGGCGCATAAAAATCAATTCATCCAAGTCAGTCCACGTTACCTTCACCACACGTAAGGCAAACTGCCCTCCAGTAACAATTAACGGTCAACCAGTACCGCAAGCTGAAAGTGCTAAGTACCTTGGGATGCATCTGGACAGGAGACTAACACGGAAAAAACATATAACATTTAAGAAGATTGAATTTAATCACAAGGTCAGAAACATCTACTGGCTGGTAGGGAGAAAATCAGGGTTAAGTCTCGTCAACAGACAAAAGCAGTTCTTAAACCGGTATGGACTTATGGTATTCAACTTTGGGGTACTGCTAGTACAAGTAATATTGAGATTATCCAGCGCTTTCAGTCCAAAACTTTAAGATCAATAGTCAACGCTCCATGCTTTGTCTCCAAAAACTCTATACACCGCGACCTCAAAGTTCCAACCGTGAGAGAAGAAATCATTCGCCTCTGCAGGACTCACATCTCCAAATTAGAACAGCATCCTAACCACCTGGCAATTAATTTGTTAGACAACAGTGAAGATATTTATAGACTAAAAAGGCACAAACTATTAGACTTATTATTCAGGTTTAACTAATAATGTATTCTCTGTATTTTCTGTATTGTACTGTCTGTGATATCTATTCTGTATGTTTTGTATTCGTGTCATTAATAAGTGTTAATGTCAACCTGTATATGTGCCTTATGGACCCAGTGTTTAACATTTGAACTTATTGTATCATGCCAGCAGGAAGTTGAAGTGATTTATGTTCATTTGTTTACATGTTTTATCATTTAGTTTTGTATTTTGTGTGGGCCTACCTCTTTAATCTATTATCAAAAACAAGAAGAGCTGTCAATGGTCAGCTCTTCATAATCTCCTGTATGTGTGTTGTCAGCCAATATGTTAAATGTTCGTTTAGTCGAACAGATTACAGATCTCAACAACAACAACAACAACAACAACAACAACAAAATTTTATTGCTACCAAGACGACACGGATCGTCGTGTTTAAACGGTAGACTATGTAGTTGAACACCAGAGAAACCGTTACTCACAACTTTAATAGTAGTTTCAATAAACAAAAACGCTCGAATGCAACAACAATTTTTGAAGGGCAACAGAAAATATCACAAAAAATAATTAAAGTCCTCAATTACAAATGTCCGCACATAATAATTAAAACAATTAACACTTTACAGTCAACCGCTAGCAATGAACTTACGTCGGTTCGTCGCTTCCTAAACAGTCAGCGGTTTATTGCCAGCAGCTGTTTGCGCACAGCTGTATTAACATTGTGGTATGCTGTCATGATCGCTCGACGAAGCGTAGAGAATAATCGGGCAAATGAAGGCGCGCGATATTTTCAGGGAACCACGAAAACACTCCAGGTTGCATTTATATCAGTCAATTGAAGAAGATAACTGTTACAGTCTACGGAACGTCCATTGTGGGTATACAATATAAATCATTGTACTAAATTTTGTTACTAGGGAAGAAACTTTACTAATATCCACATAATATGTTACCCAAGATCTAAGTTTATTTTGCTTTTTCAACCCATCATAAAAATCTTTGTGCTGAATTTTGTTACTTCGGAAGGAACTTTATAGACATCCGCTTAATATATTATCCAAGGCATAAGTTTATTTTGCTTTTTTTTCAACTCAATCGATTTAACTTCAAATCGATCAGGAGTACTGATTTCAGTGCGAGAATAAGGTAAAATATCACCTTATCTAAGCCCGATGGGGCTCTAATCTTGAGCCGGCCGTGCGTTGGATGCAAATAGGTTATCAGATTCATATAGATTTAAAGTGGTATAAAAAAATATTCCAACAATTTAAAAAAGTGTTAGGATGACAAAACTAAAGAAATAAGAAGGTGATCCACCTTGAAAACTCGCCAGGCGCCATAAAACCTCTAGGTGCGTTACTGGTAAACAGACACGAATTATCACTTTACAAGATGGAGGGATGAGTGAACTTGATAAGAACTGGTTAGGAGACAAGTCACTGGACAATGACAAGGGGCGGTGTAAAATGTTAAGCCTCTGGCAGTGAAATACGAAACAATATAAAATCAAATGGCGGATAACTGAACCGTAGAAGAACGCAGCAGTTTGTTCTGAAACAAAACGCTCCAAAACAACGGTGTTTTCGTTTTGCCGTCGTTATCGAGACACGCGAAGGTTGCCAAGTTTTTTATATCACTCGGTGTTGTTTTGCAGCTAAACGCCTTCTTCGTCTTCTTCACTTCAGCGCTTTAGTATCCACCTACTCGAGGTTTCCACCTCTACAAACATCTGTCCTTCCGCACTGTTACTATGCTCTTGTTGTTTCTTTGGAATCCGGCAATTATTCGTTATAAATAGACGAATCTGCGGGTTTTCCTTTAATTCATCTGCATTTTTGTGGACGCTTTCCTTGATATGTCTCATACCCGTTAGTATGTCTTCACTTTCATGGTATTTTTCCTTATTGGTCATACAAACTTTAGCTCTGTTTTTGGTATTATTTGTACTGTGAATCATAAATGCTTCAGTAATCTGTTAGTCGTAACGGGAATCTTAAAAACCACCAGAAGTCTCTTTGGAAGTTGAAGGAAAGTTAGTTAAACACCATTCAAAAATTTACTGAATTCTATGTTCTATATTCATCATCATCAGCCGTGACTCTACAACCCTTGGTGGGTCTTGGCCTGCTCCAAGAGTCGATCCCATTCTTCCCTATTGCGTCCCCTGGCTTTCCGGTTTCTTATGTTCAGCCTTCTGAGGTCCTCCTCTATCTGCTCTTTCAACCTACTTCGGGGTATTCCCCTTTTTATACTACCCATTAGTTTCTGGTAGAAAATATGTTTCGTAGGCTGCCCTTCCTACATTCTCTCTATGTGTCCAACCCACCTTAACCTGTATATGTTAATTATCCTGACAATGTCCAGCTCTTTGTAAAGATGGTATAGTTCATAAAAATAGCGCCTGCGCCACATTCCATTTTCTTGTATTCCTCTAAATATTGTTCTTAGAATCCGTCTTTCACAGCAACCTAGAAGTCTCTCGCTATTTGTTGTCATAGTCCAGGTTTCTGAAGCATATGTCAGCACTGGCCTGATAAGTGTTTTGTAAATTTCGTATTTCGTACTTCTTGAGATAAAGCTAGATGTCATGTGCTTTTTTAATCCATAATATGTTTTACTTGCGAGATATATTCTTCTTCTTATTTTTTCATTGTTGGTGTCGTTAGTGCTGTTTACCTGGGAGCCAAGATATATGAACTCTTTTAATGCCTCTATATTTTTTGTGTCTATTTCAAGGTTTTGAAGGGTTGGGTTTTTTATGGTAGTTTGTCGGCAGCATACATATATTTTATTTTCTCCAAGTTTATTTGCAGTCCAACTTTACTTAAGGCTTCTCTAGTGCTGTAAAAGTATTAATGAGATCTCGTTTTGTTCTCGTTTTCTATTAAAATTGTCGGACGTATATTATTAGAAACGTGTGATAGATTAACTTCATGAAAGTTAAGCTTTTATTATAATATTCATTTTTTGCAGTTCAAGGATTAAATCAAACACTATTACGTAGACTTCCAAAAGACAACAATTTCATTTAATTCGTCTTCTTTTGTAATTGTAGTGCCAGTTATCTTTATTTTAAAACTCATATAACCTATGTGTCCAATTCCGAGGCTATCCGTTGCTTCTCTGAGCCATCCATATTTTTTCCAGTGGATAGGTGGCTAACCTTGTCCACCAACCTTCCTCCTTTATCCGGGCTTGGGCCAGCAATTGTATCCAATGTGTTACTCAATACACACATTTTCATTTACTACAGACGGAGTTAACTCAAACTCCAACAATACGACAAACTACAGAAATTAGTATATTACGGAAGGTACTAGAAAAGGCAAGGTACGATAGGTTGCCAAATAGTATAAGAGATAGTATATATTACGTGTAATGTAACAGATATTAATTCCTGGATTTTGGAAAGAAGAAGTATATGAAATGAACACATATCAAGAATGGATCACACAAAACTAGAGATAGCCAACCGAACACCAAAAGAAGCATTGGTCAGCCAAGGAAGAGGTGGAGGGACAGCATGTAGGACCGTTGTTATAGAACAGGACAGAGCCCTAACAAGGAAGTTAAATAATAATAAGAATAAATTGTGTGTGTGTGTAGAGTGGAAAATTTAAAAGCTATAAATTCAGACTCAGAGGCATTCAACTCCTAAAAGGTTGTGTAGGTGAGTTTCTCGCGAATGGTCGCTCAGAAATGACGATACCGGCTTCACCATCTGTGGTCCCCAAAAAACGTGTACTTATATAAATTTATGTTTATTGTGACCACCAAATTTGTACGGCACATTAATGGATAAAAATAAAGATTTCGGTGTACAATAAATTTTCCAACAAATCAAGGTATTACGTTTTTGCCTATCGTATTCATGTAATTTAGTACTAACAGTGTTAATCTTTATAACCCGTATCGAAATAATGGATAAGAAAACCATGGATTAAAAAGGTAAATAATCATAGACGGATACCAGATAGCGCTATATCTTTCAGATATCCTTATTTGCACCAAAAAAACGTATACAGTGAAACTTGGATTATTCGAATTTTTGAACAGTTCAAACTTTTTTTGGTTCCCTCGCACTCTTACTATAACAACAATGTGTAAAGCCCTTTTTAAATTCGTAGTTTATTTTGTCGTTTTTGATTAGTTGAGATAATTCTCGTGCCAATAAACTGTACATATAATCTTCGTTTTGGTTTGCGCGCAGAACCAAACAGTTCTTTGGGTGAGGGGGACTAAAGCCTACGATCTTATTTTACTAGGTCATGTATGTGTTATTAATGTTATTAAGATAGTACCGTACCATAATTGATGTTTTATCACCCTTTCTCCTATTCTTTCTTCTGCGAAAATAGGTGTACACCTATTTGACAGAATGCTTAGTGTTTTAGCTCCTTAATAGACTTTACTTTTAGGCAGAAGAATTCCCGTTCATCAAAGTTACTGTAGGTATAAAACCCTACAAACGTCTATGGGGCGTTACGTAATCAATTCATTCCAACTCTCTCCCTATTTGATCAAGTGAAATCCTTTTCAAGCTGCACATCACTTATTATAAATTAATTATCTTAGGATAATAGTAGTAAGACGATTAATATGCTTATAATATTAATTTATAGATATTGTACTACTTAATTTAATAAGTACGTAATTTTTATACGAATACAAATTGTATATACTGTAGTTTATAGACTTCATCATTATCATCATCATCTTGAAGGATTAAAGCGAGGATGGTTTGTTCCGGTCTCAAATAGGCAGAGATTAGAGCTGGTCACTCCAGCGCTTCTTAGGACGTCCCACACCTCTCCGTCACCTCGGCTTATAGTTCCAGAGTTGTTTGGGGATGCAGCAGTCATCCATTCGGCAAAGATGTTGCCACCAATTCAGCCGATACTGGACGATCCAGTCGAGTTTACTCATAATACTTAGTTCCTGCCGTATATGTGTGTTGCTTTTATGATCATAGAGAGTATATCGTGCCAGTGCCTGAGAAATCTCATTTCAGCTGCTTGGATCCGACTGGCCTGGCCTTTCGTTAAAGTCCAATTCTCAGACCCATAAAGAAGTGTGGGAAGAGCCATCACCTTGTAGAATTTTAGGCGTTTTCAGCTTTACTTCCTAACTCAAGGGTTCGCCTAATGGTCCCGCACATAAGGTTGAACTTATGCAACTTATTCACAACGTCGTTGGATGCATTATAAGACGCACTGTAGCCCAGGTATTCAAAATTGCTAAGTTTAAAATTGTTAAGTTTAGTCTAAGTTTATTGACTTTGTTTTGGAATTAGAATCTAACTGTTTAATTACCGACTCAATTTACACACTTTTAATGTACATACGTTTTTTTTGAAAGAATTCCCCGCGTAAATTAACGACTGTTGTATACCTCCAAAAATTCCCAAACTTTCAACTTACTTAATTCGAATTTCTGATGATTCGAAGTTTTATTATGGTCCCTTCATTTCCGATTAACCAAACTTCACTGTATAACCAAATTGTGCTAGCGATGATGTGTTACGTATGACGCTTAAACAGTATTGTTGTTGTTGTTGTTGTTGTTGTTATTGTTATTCTTCTTCTTCTTCTTCCCCATCGAAGACCCCTGTCGACCTGGGTTCGCTCCCAATATTCCCAACGCTTCCTTCTACTTCCGACGTTTCGGGCCTATAACTATGAACTAGTTTGGCTCCAATATCATAATTTTTTCGTCCATCTACTATCGTGGAGTCTTCACAAATTGCAGTATTTCATTTGTGTTGCTCAACATAACTTACGGCTCTCCTCTTAAGAGTCATTACCACGCAGCAGAACTGGGATTGCTGTAGTCTTGTAAAATTTTAAATGTGCTTGTTTTGTTGTTTTCGCCCTGAGACACGTTATGAATAAGACAACTAAGGGCAAAATGAGAGACTTCGGTATCTAAAAAACTGAAACATGTCAGCTAAGGTGTGGTAATTTCTACAAAGAGTTCCTGGTCCTCCGAGTTGAGGGTTGTACGGCAGGCTGGTAACCAGCTTACATAAAAACGTACATGAAAGCTTCTAAAGAAATTATCTGAAAGGACAAATAAATTCCTATGTAGAAGTCGGGTATAAAATCATGATATTATGAATAGTGAATAGTCATGAATAATTCATTAAGAAATAATGAAAAAACTGTTATTACAAACAGTTGTGGAATGATTAGTTAGAACGAACGCATAAAGACAGCATTATATAAACAAGTCAAGTCTATGACGCAATTATCATGATAATTAAATTGAAGTGGGGGGGGGGTTGTGTCCCAAGAAACGATAGGTAGACGCGATTAAATGGATGGATGTTTAGACAGGACGGTCATAGAAGTGAACAGAGACAACCAAATTAGATCCAAACTGTGACGACAGAACTAGATTGACAGGATTAATCTTTGGTTATCGTCCAGCAGCAAACGAATGATGACGATGACGACAATGATGATGATGACGATGACAACGAGGAGTGTTCGTTTAGTTATATTGTGTTTATAAGACCAGAATCCTGATACAATTCTGTGTAGTCTGAAGACTGCCAGTGATTTACAACCGTCCGTTATCGTACGAGCGAGGACACCAACCTAGTACCGGACATTATGCATGCTGTCGGACGTTGGCGGCGGTCGAGCTGAGTGGGCTGCCGTCCTGTTTGTCCACTTTGACATCTGCAGTATACACGTAAATATACTGTGGATTCTTACCTTATTTCTTCTTTATTCATTTACTTGGACGACAGCTTTATTCTTCTAGTTAATTAAAGCTGAAAAAATTTGAAAAGAAAAATCCATCGTCATCGTAGAAAGAATAAGGAAAATAATGAGGAAAGTCAGCAAAGAACACACAAGCTTAGAGGAAGTAGACCAAATTAATCATATATGTGGAATTTCAGATGACTAAGGTAAGCAGATGTCTTTTCATCAAGTTGTCGGGCACGAATCTGCCTGAGGATGGCATGTATGGATCATACGAAACGGCGGAATGCAACACGGAAAGACGACACATCGTATTACACCCACGAAAATCTTTGAGTTGTGATCCCCCCACACAAACCCACAAACACAGATGAAGCGACGGGAAATGGGAAAATGATTAAAAACTCAAAACCAGAAGAACGGAGAACGGTTTGGCCAAGCGTAAAATAATTGAGTAACGTATCAAGAAATTTTCCAAAATTTTTCAAATGAGGGGCGTAAGTGTTATAAACCAGGATTTACTATGGTGGGCGGATTATTAATTATAAGCCCGGGAGGGAGGGGTCTTTACGATAGTAAGGAATTTGCCGTATGCATCAAGCTGCAATGCCGGGTAGAATATTTTACCTATAAGACCCACCTACAACACCTAACTGATAAGGGAGGGATTGTATTTCACAGTTAGCTACGCTAATGGCTGTAATAGACGTAAATAGTGGGAAGAAGCCAAGAAGAAACAACAAAAAAATAACAGAAAAATAAAACAGACATCCATCCATAGGAAGAGAAAGAGGGAGATCCCCTACAGAAAAACAGGAAGAGTTCTCTTAAGAGTTATTTTAAGCGTGTAATTTCAAACTTATGTGGCGTGTAACTTAGCTTTATATAGTTGTCAGTCGAAAAAATAGTTACCTCTTTTACATTCACTTAACTCTTCTTCTTGTATGGAGCAGCATTCACAAATAACAGTTTTTCTAAATGCACCTTTAAAGAGAACTGATTATGTATTGCAATTTCTTGTTGAACAACTGCGGACATCTATTCGTTTCTATGAACTTCATTGGTTGCGGACTCAAAGATTACTGATGTGTAGTATATCATATTAGGCGTTTGTATTATCTTCGTCAAGTTTGTGTATATTATATTAATATAGCAACTTCATTAATTTAGAATAAATTCACAGTTTAAAAAGAAACAGAAAATATTTTAAAACTTTCTCTTTTCGTTGACTCTCCACTATCCGTACCTTGATTGCCCAGTCGCGTTTTATTGATCCCGTTTACTGATCGTCAATAGGCTTACAAGGCACACTTGCATTACACATACGGTTTCATTCTTTTTACTTCTTCTTCGATTAGTTTTCGACTCAGTGTCTTTTAAATCCATCTAGTATCTAGCATATTATTATTGTCTAGCGTTTAATAAAACATACGTTAAAACTTTTTGAAAAATGAAAAACCATGGTATCGTTTAAGTGACAGTAAGAGAATATTTATTATCATTACGTGCACAAGTTTCATACAGTGTAAAAGAGTAAAATCTGTTTATTATTTTTATGTTAAGAAGATTTGAACATCATTATTGTCAAAAGACTAAATGAATTACTACTTTTCAAAAAACTTTAAAAATGCCAGGTCTTGTAGTATTAAGTCTTGTAACCGGCCGGCACTGAAGAAATTAACCATGGTAACCTTCTCTATAAATCACGAATACGAATACGAAGAATCTCTATAAATACGAAGAATTATGCTCACAGTTTAAAAAATAAAATTTACTTATTTAACTTTTTCTAATAATAAACATATAATTACAATACGTTTCATTCAATATAGTAAGGGAGTTCTGCAGCTCAGAAACCTTACTAGTAATAATAATAATATTGATAATAATAATAGTAATTTTTTAAGGACACGAAAAGTGCTTTACGCACAGTCAAATGAAACCATTTGTCCCCTGGTGTGTGAGACTCTTACTAACTAAAAAGACCACATCTAATTCAGGCATTGATATCCATTCTGGAACCACTTAGCGTATTACTTCAGGATGAACCCTATTGCGCCCTTATCGGGTTCCTTCTAATTGACCCTCCTTATGTGCTTCTTACTGCCCGATGGATGCAAGTTGGGGCTGTCTTTTTTCTTGTAGGATCCACTGAATAAATGTAGAAATGCGGTCCAATTCCTCAACTACGCCGTGCTCCATCTCTAGTGCTATCTGCTGCCCTTGAAAAAGTCGTGAATCCTCTTGGGAAGAGTCACCGTGCATTCCACCTTTCCCATTCTGCGGAGGTAGGCGTTAAAATTGCCATGACGACTGAGGAAATGTGTCAGATGGTAATTAACCTCACCGTGTTGGCGGTCAAACCATTCCTTCAAGTTAGGTATGAGCCTTGTGGTCCATCTTCCTCTATCCTCCATCATCGATCTTGCCAGTGCCGGAGAGCGAGTTCCCTAGTTTCATACTTTGTAGTATCCCTTCCAGTTTCGTTTCTTTTTTTTTTTAAAGAGATGCTTCCGCTCTTGTGCCAAAACGTCTATGGAACAACTATCGTTATCACCAGGACTACTGGTTATGGCACTGTCCGATAAGAGGATACTACTACTACTACTATAATTATCACCAATAATAATAATAATAATAATAACAACAACAACAACAATATAACTTTTTCTAATGGCAAAACTAATGTTCGCCGCAGGAAGGTCCGCACTCCTACGGTGTGTGGATCTCGCACCCACCAAAGCCACAAACCCTTTTGTCCACGGGATGGATCCACCTGGGAACTCAGCTTTCGTAGTACTTCATCATTTCTACTTCGTTCCGTGGAAATTCATCTGTTTTAAACCTTCAGAGGGTCCAACTTACCTGTTTTCTGCTGTTCTGTCAGAGGACCTAGCAAGATCATTTTCTGCTTCCTTCTTTTGATTTAGTGCATTCTCTATGTAGGCTGCCACCTGATCCCAGTGGTGTTCGCTCTGCAGCATTAGTCCGATGATATTTTCGGGCGAGATCTGCCCCACTACATTTTCCAGGGGTTGGCTCTCCGCTTTCTATCTGTCACAGGTGAAAAACGTGTGGTGCACATAATCTAGTTCCTGTTTCCAGAAAATGGAGTCCGGTCTGTCTACTTTCCCCTAGGGGTCCATCTTTCCTTCGTGTCACTGGTCCATCTTTCCTGCCACTGAGCCATTGTGCCCTGCCCTTCCTGTGAGGTTGTACTTTACCTATTTTGGCCTTCCTCTTGTAAACCTGTTTCCTCTCCTGTGCTAGCAGATCGATTGGAATTATTCCCGCGACGACAAGAACCACGGACTCCGATACCGTGCGGTACGAGCAAGCCACTCTGAGCGCGCAACTCCGCTGCACTGCTAACATACGTTTTCTGGAGTTTGAGTGCTCAGCCCATATATCCGCACCATAAACTAGTATTGAGTGCGTACGCAGGTATGCCGATGCGGCTCGGGTCACAGTCATGGGTCCTACCGGGCCTACGTACTATCCCTCGAGGGCTAACTCCCGCCCTGATGTACTGGACATTGCCGCGGTCAGGGGCGTTTATTGCCCGGTCCACGTCTCTGTCATTTCGGAACTGTCCTCGGACCATTGCTCCATCAGTGTGCATATAGCTACCCAGCACTCTACCGTCCGCGACGAGCGGGGGGTAATCGAGTGGCAACGCTTTGGCACGGCGTTCAGTCGCCGCCTACCTGAGCATATCCCGCTCGACACTACCCAGCATGTCGACGAGGCAGTTGTAGACGTGTCCTCCCGGATGAAGCTCACGCCCGACTATCAGCTCGCTTGCGACAGGAATCGCCTCCGGAGACGCTGGCAGAGGACTCGTGACCCGGCTGACAAGGCTGCGTTCAACAGAGCGTCCGGCAAGTTGCATCGTGACATGCTGGCGTTCCGTAGACGCAACTGGGATACACAGATGGATGGCCCTGCCGAGAACCGTAATGTCTGGCGGATTCCCAGTGCCCTAACGGGAAAGCGTAAACGCGCGCCTCTCCCCTCACTGGTCGGACACGGCGGTAATCCCCTTGGACGCCCCCTCGAAAAGGCAGAGTTCTTGGCTGACAGTTTAGAGCGACAGTTCGCTCCCAACCCATCCAATAACCCGGCTTTCACTGAGCAAATCTGCCGCGAGGTAGAGCACTTTCTATCGGCCGGTATCACAGTCCTGCCGGAGCCCATCTTCCCGGAGGAGGTCTCTGCAGCTCAAGCCCCGGAAGGCGCCTGGCCCGGACGGAGTCATGAATTCCGCCCTCCATCGCCTTCCGGAGCGAGGAACACAGTTCCTCTATGACCTGTTCAATTCATGCCTCAGACTGGCCTACTTTCCGGTGAAATGGAAAACGGCTACAGTAATAGTGATACCCCGGCCGGCAAAGGATTCTTCTCGCGTGGAAAACCTCAGACCCATCAGCTTCTTGTCCGCGACGTCCAAGGTTTTCGAGCATCTGATCCAGCGTAGAAAGACTAGACGTGCTGATCCCCGAACAGTTCGGCTTTCGTGAGCTGCACTCCTCGACTCATCATCTGATGAGACTCGTGGAATGCATTACCGAGGCTGGCTGCCAGGGCAAACAGACGACTGCGATCTTCTTAGACGTAGAGAAAGCCTTTGACCGCGTGTGGCACGAGGGTGTCCTTTACAAGCTCACGGAAGTCTTTCTTCCAGATTTCTACGTTCACTTGATCGGCAGCTTTCTGCGAGACCGTAGCTTCCGAGTGAGAATAGACCAAGCTCTCTCTTCGGAGAGGCGTATTACCGCTGGTGTCCCTCAGGAAAGTGTCCTTGGGCCTCTCCTGTTCTCGCTGTTTGTCAACGACACGCCCCGTGTTCCTGGAGTTAAATTGTCGCTGCTCGCGGACGACACTGCGGCTTTTGCCTCAGAGCCGAACGCAAGTTATGCGGCAATCAAGCTCCAGCGTCAACTCGACGCGTATGTCGGGTGGACCGATGACTGGAGAGTTGCCGTTAACGCTTCCAAGAACGCCGCGGTAATATTCTCGCGCAAACGCAAGCGGCCTCGGCCGCTTAAAGTAGGCCCCGTCGAGGTACCCTGGACCAACAGCTTCAAGTACCTCGGGCTCCACGTAGATTCCCGACTCACCTGGCGAACCCATACTCAACGCGCTTCGGCGCAACTCAGTAGACTCTGGCCCGTGCTATCTAATCCGGCAATGACCCCCCGGCTAGGTAAGCTCATAGTCAACTCGTACGTGTAGCCCGTGATTACCTACGCCTGTCCTGTTTGGGGATACCTGGCTCGTGGTCATAAAACAACGCTCCAGCGCGTACTCGACCGGGGACTGAAACTTGCGTGTAAAGTCCCCCGGAGGTACTCTTCTCGTCTTTTGAGGAGAGGACTCGGTGTCCGCTCTCTTGATGACACCGTGAGACGCCTGGCGCGTAGATTCTATGTTCGTTCCGACAGAGTGACCCACAATTCCCTCATTGCCGGATTTGGTAAATACACCCCGCGACCAGGTGAGTCCTGGAAGCGACCTCGTTTGTTAGTCCCGGTAGTATAATCCACCAATCGCAGGTCGGTTCAGACCCCCCCCCCATAAGTAGATAAAACATATAAAATGAACTCAAATCGTCCCAGTGGCAGGAGTCCTTTCTGAGACTCGGGACACTGCACTACTCGCAACCCCCAGTCGTGTGTATTGAGTGCGTAACACACATCAGTAGGCCTACTCGTCGGAAGGTTTCGGGCCGCTGGTGATAGCCATAATTCTACTCAGCGCCTTGGCCGGACAGTTGCAGCCTTATTAGCCGCCCGATTTATTTGTGCCCAAAACGTGAGCTTTGTATCCAGCAGTATCCCCAGATACTTAATTACGCCTTTTGTCTGCACAGTTTCTTCCCCGACCTGTATTGGCAAGATGTTGGGGAGATGCCTTTTTGTAATTAGCACGATCTCCGTTTTGTCAACTGCCAGTTTTAAGCCGTGGTCTGTCATCCAGGAACTGACTCATCGCATAACTTGCCTTAAATCATCTGACCCAGTTCTACATCTCTTGCTATAATAACCGTTGAAATATCTTCAGCGTACTCCACTAAGAATGTATTCTCATCCATGTCCATCCAAAGAATACCATCATATGAGGCATTCCACAGGTCTGGTCCAAATCTGGACAAATATAAAGCGATAAAAAATGCTACACAATTTTCGTAACTAAATATTGCAAACGCTTACAACAACAAAATAATTCACCGAAAACAATGACAATAACAGAAACGAAACTAAAAAATACCGACTAATATGACGCCAACTAGCATTGTCAAAGAATACACAGGTATGCACATTAAAAATGGCTGATGAACAGCATACAACTGCTACTGGAAAAAGTCTCAAGTAAGCATATTGGTTGTACTAGTTTACATAGTACTAGTTTTTATATACATAAACAAAAGTATTTGTAACAACAAATAATTTTACATTTATATTTCAATAAATTTGTATATATTTGTATGTAAATTATAAAAATATAAAATACAAGGGTAATCATGTTGTTGTGCTTCTTCATTTGAATAACATGACATTGTGTATTTTCAGAAGAACAGTAACTCGTGTGGTTAGGCTATTGTCCGATCGACGGCAAGTAAACTAGGCGATGTGCGCGTTAGATACGGGGTATCGGATGCACATGGATACAATTGAGAGCACGTGTTGCGCAATCAGCTGAGCTATATCCATCCGCACGATCTCGTCTAACGCACGTCGGATGTCACAGCTGATGGCCGCAATTGCCTTACCGGAGAGAGTTATCGCGTGCAACTGTACACCAAAACAGGCGTCGCAACGTAACGTCTCAATGCCGCGGCGTATGTGAACGCGTAAATTGTCTTCACTGCAACTGCTATCTTCTCAGAACACATCAGACACGTACCAACGGAACATCTACTCGTACATTACTGGCGAAAAGCCTTATGTAGTAACATGTATCGAGTGCAAAACAAGTATAAAACAACGATCCGCGACGTACTTTACTGTGGAAGTAGAGGATTTCGTAATCGTAAGCAGTAAGCAGACAGAAGGTTTACTAGAGTCGAATTCACGCTTTGTCTGTTGTAATTGAACATCATCATCATCGTCGTCATCAACATCATCATCATCTTCAAGGATTAGACCAAGGATGGTTTGTTCCGGTCTCAAACAGGCAAAGATTAGAGCTGGTCACTCCAGCGCTTCTTCGGACGTCCCACACGTCTCCGCCCCCTCGGCTTATAGTTCCATAGTTGTTTGGGGATGCGGCAGTCATCCATTCGGCAAAATGTTCCCACCAATTCAGCCGATACTGGGCAATCCTGTCGACTGTTCTCGTAATATTCAGTTCCTGCTGTATATCAGTGTTTCTTCTGTGATCATGGAGAGTATACCCTGCCACGTGCCTGCAAAATCTCATTTCAGCCGCTTCGATGCGACTGGCCTGACCTTTCGTTAAAATACAATTCTCGAACCGTAAAGAAGTGTGGGAAGTGCCACAACCTTGTAGAATTTCAGGCGTGTTTCTTTACTTGCTGGCTTAGATGGTCCCGCACATAAGCTTGAACTTATGCAACTTATTCACAACGTTGTTGCTTGCATTACTGTAGCCCAGTTATTTTATCTGTCGTCTCCTTCCTCATTTTTATCAGGAAGTCCTCAATTTTGTCATCATCGTCGTCCTACACCATTTTTTCGGTTCGGGACACCGGACCTCTGCTTCACCAAAGTTTCAATGGACGATCCACACTACGACATCCCTCAGGCTTACAATGATACAACATACTTGGTAAGCGGTTCACATTCATTCTGGTCACGTGTTCGTTCCAATTCATCTAATTCATCTTATATCTTTGCTGTTTCTCTTCCAGTGGCACCACATTCAACAACTCATTTCGTATGGTAGCATTTCTTATCATATCCTCTTTCGTATATCCTTTAATTTTTCCGAGGGTTTTCATTTTCCACGTTCGGAGCTTCCGTTCGTAAGTGTTCACGTTTACAGCTGTATAGGGAGAACCAAAATAATATACAAGCGGACTTGCGTTTCTAATCCAGCTTCACTTCTAAACGTCATTCCTAGTAGTCCACATATGGCTTGACGCTTAACAAGATCCTTATCATATTCATATCACAACCACGATTCTGAAAGTGAGAAACGTGTTGCCGGAATTTATCTACTCTAAGAACTGTGTTTGTTCGAACACACGGTGAGGCACTGGCTTTCTCTTCCTCGCTGATGCCTTTCAATCGTATTCTGTCACTGTTTTATCTAACTGGAATATCTGTGCCTGTAGGTCACCTTCAGTTGGTAAAATCCGTACCGTATCGTTCACAAGCAACAGTATATTAAGAAACAGCATTCAGTCATCTCTATTCCTCGTGGAACCACGCGATTCTACGAGGTTTCAATTCCCGGGCTTGAAACTCTCATAAACACCCTCATCCTACAGAAGAACGACGGATTAAAGTTAAATTTATACCTGAAGAATTACAAGTAAGTGTTGACACAGTTTATAACATTACCAGCCAAAAGCTCAAGTACCGTAAAACAAGCGTAAGATGGGTTCAAAGAGAGTTGACTAACCATCACAAAGAGACTAGATTTTGAGTGTGTATACAGCTGAAACCAAGCTATACGCAGAAAGCTGATACTGTTTCGGATAGAATTCTAACATGTGATAAAACAATAACATGTTTATTAGACCCGGAATCCAAAAAACAAAGCATGGAGTGGAAGCATACGAGTTCACCTGTGAACAAAAAGTTCAGAACCCAACCATCAGGGAGAAAATTGTGTTGACGATCTTTTGGGATGCTGAAGCTGACAATAAACAGTACATAGTACTCTGACGTGCCGGCAGCGATGAGGAAAAGCTCTGGATTTCTACGCAAACGAGTCATTCTGCTCCATGATAACCCCCGTCCACACACAGCTCAGCTAACAAGTGAAACCAGGGTCGGATTAGAAGCGCGTGGTGCCCTATGCTGTCATCAGATTCAAAATTCATCCTTTATCCATTATTTACATTGATCAATGGCATACACAAATTCGAAACTTAACAGTTATTTTATTAAAATCTCAAAGTACAACAAATATTTTGCTAAATAGTGATTACATTGAGCATAGTAGTATTTAAGCTTAGAAAATACCAATCGGTCAATTTTTTCTTGATTTTACCTTAACGAAGTCTTGTATAATTTCGTCTAAATCGACCGATTCAAGTATCTCGCTTTCAATATTCAACCTTGCTAACTAAGACAATCTCTCATCTCCCACAGTTGAACTCAACATATCTTTAATGTGTTTTAATACAGAAAATAATCTTTCAGATTCGCAGTTAGTTGTTGGAATTGTCAAAAGCAGACGACAAGCAATGCATACATTCGGAAATACATCAGTCATTTTACAGTCAATAACCCAGTTGAATACTTTGAGCTGTAGTATCATGAAACTGTACATGAAACTGTAGTATCATGGAATATATCATCTTCATTCGAACGATTTGAAAAAAAACTCTTTCTTGCAATTTACTTGTAGCACAAAGGGCTTCAATTCTGTTAGACGATCGTTAATCAAATCAATCGAGTACACGTCTATAAGACGAGTACACTTGATTTTCCAACTCGACCCTCTCCATGGTTAATAACTCCATACTGACGAGTGAAACCATCAATAAATTGGGTTGGTAGACTCTATATTACTCTCCCTACAGCCTAGACTTGACTACAACTGATTTCTACTTGTTTGGTCCACTCAAGTAAGCGTTGCGTGGTACGAAGTTTTATGACAACGGTAAAAGAAAATGTCTTAAAATGTCTCCGACATCAAAATAAACATTTCTTTGCAGCATGCATAAAAAAGCTTGTACAGAGATGGGACAAGTATATTAACATTGCTAGGAATTATGTTGAAAAGTAAAGAAATTGTCACATTGATTAAATAAACCGTTATTCCTTTACGGTTACTTGTTTCTTTAATTATTGAATGATTTCCTCGTATTATCACTTGATTAATGTTCTTAAAACTAAAAAAAAACACGGTGTCCTGTTTTATTACTCCAGACAAATTATAACATTTCAGACATTACCAGTCGTATATACAGATTACAGTATATCACATATACGATGGCTTTTACAAATAACTGATTTGATCTGAATAAAAGATATGGCCAATGTTTGGAATATTATAATTTGTAATAACAAGGAATAACGTCGTCTATCTCAATGTGTATTTCAAAGGAATCCAAGTCATCACGTATTATATTCACCTTATCGAGAGGCAACTGCTCCACAGTTCATCTCAACCACGTCGAAATACCGCAATAAACAGTAGTCTAATACCTGGGTCTTCAACTGACCTGGAAACACCACATAAGACAGAAAAGAAAACAACTAGTTTTAAAATGTAAGAAAATTAACTGACTGATAAGCATAAAACCTATTGTCTATCAATAGACAACTACCTCTCTACAAAGCTGTCCTTAAACTCATATGGACTTAAGGAATCGAGGTTTTGGGCAGCGCTACCATATCTAACATGCAGTCGTACAGCGATTCCAATAAAAGAACCTACGAGCTCTCGCGGATGCCCCGTGGTATGTGTTCAATCATACTTTGCACACACAGACTTCCACATTTTAAAAGTCTGTAAAATCATTCATGGCCGTGACACTGGGCAAGATACAAGACTTTACGACCATCGTAACCCGCTGATCATGCCACTTCTACAGCCTGCAATCGACAGAAGATTGAGAAGACTTTGGCCTTTCAAGGAAAGTAAAACTCCCGGCCTTACTTTTAAGCAAAATAAGTAATATAAACAAAATTATCTCTCCTTATAGTAGTTCAACTGATGTATTTCGGTCTTCCGGATTCGATCTTCTCTTACATTTAGCACAAAGTCACTACTTGTATGAGGACCAAAAACCGAACTGAAGTCACTCCGAATTGGATCTAGTCTCAGAACGGTTAAACTACACCTTGTATTTTCATTATTTCAAAGGCTTTACGTCTATTTGCGTCCATTTTCTAAGCTATGTGTATTCCTCTAAATCGGTGACATTAGTATGCGTGAATTTCCCATCGACATCGGCCGCGTTATCCTGGGAGAACTAATTTTTTTCCACCTTTATTTCTCATTTATACATTCACATCATTCCACTTTTCAGGGCTTCCTCCACCCGCCACCTAGTCAGCCCGGATGTGCTTTTTAAAGTGAAGACTTCCGAGGTTGTTAGTTATGAATTCAGAATACGTAGAAATGCAAAATAGTGTCCCCAAACCCTCGAATTCTCTAATCAGGAGTCGGGGTCGGGAAAGACAAAAATTGGCCAAGGCAGACCGACAGAACAGATTAAAGTAAGGTACCTTACCCAAGTTAAGTTGAAGCAAATTGTCAGTCCAGCTATGGTGCACCGAACTTGCTACAACCTACTACTAAATGTGAGTCCCTGGGGAATTTTGTTTCAACAAGCTCTGGTTTAGATCCTCATTGGTCTGCGAGACAGGGGGACCTGTAGTAGGATATGGATCTTCACCATACATGACAATTTTTGGCACAAAAAAGCTCCAGGCGTTTCACCTGTGCATTTAATTTTGTCTGCCGCTTGGATTACTTTCTCCCTCTTATTGGAAAAGATAAAAGATAAGAAAACGTTTATTTAAACTTTTAAAGCCTTTGGTAAAAATAAAAATTAAACGCATTTTGTGGAAGGAAGATGGACGAAATGGACGCCTATATTCAATACAATGAAACAGAGATTTGGATAGAATCGATACAAAATACACCTGCGTTTATTGCACGCGCCCATTGTCAACTGCCAGACGCCTGTAGTAACGTGACATAGACAGGCGGAGGAAAACAAAGTTTGTAGTTATCATACAACACAGGCAGAACTGCCACGACTAAACTGACATCCGCGAACTGATAGCAAAAAACTGGTTGTTGCGACAACCGTCAGGCTATTTTTTATGATGACAAATGTTTAAATTATGAGGTTATTTACGATACTGTGAGCGCCGCGACGCCAATTGTGTACACAGGTGTGGACGAACACTTTTGATCCGACGCAGTCGAACCTCTGGGGTATGAGTGGAACATTTGCTGTTAAGAAAAGTAAAAGGACGTTAAATCGAAAAAAGTTAAACATACTGACCGCTATACTTGTCTGTAGATCTAACTGGAGATTTCTCTTTCCGTTTAATCACTCTGCAGACACCGGTGCATCTCTTTTCTTTAAACAAGTTTTTATGACTTCTCGTTGTCTTCACCGGTTTTACTTACGTCTATCTCTTATTTGCAGTCTTCAGTTTTTCGTTTCCAGCTTTTCAGCTTTTGAGCCTCCCTTCTTCACTTTCGCCTCCCTTTTAGTCTATTCTTCAACGGTCTCTACGTCGTAATTTTTCTTGTTCTGTGTTTGTGTTCACTTCTCCGCAGGTGTCCAGATCACCTCAATATCTACCTTATCATATTCTCCGTCTATCGGTGCTTCTGTTTCTTGATTTTTCAGCCATCTAATTTTACCATCGGACATTTTCTTTAGGACTATAATTTGCCTTATTATCTGTATTTCTGTTTCTTAATCAATGACCGTCAAGTGTGCGACTTCGGAACCATACATCAGTGCAGACCTAATTACTACTTTGTAAACTGTCGTTATTGTACAGAGTAAATATGAAGATGATCCAAACTTTTACATGCAAAAAACACCGGGTAAAATTATTACGAAGGTTGTGGCTATTCACAGTGGTCGTATAATTAGTAGAACATTTTAAACAAAATTTAAAGCCAAAGAAAAAGACGATCAAAGGATGCTTGGATCGGCTGTTTTCTCGAGTATTTAGCCCCTCCCCTCCTATAAAAGTAATAAACATTTTGGCAACTGTATCAGATTATTACGGGAGAGTCAATTATTGATGAACTGATTATTAATATTCAGCATAAGAGGCAAGAGGAAAACGTCCCCAGTTTAGCGAGGTAACTGTGCACTGGAACAGCAAGTCATCTGACCAAATCGGTTGACGTGTAGGTGGACCTGAGTAACTGGATTGAATCGACAACGGTTCACTGCTGCGAGCAATTTTTTATATATGATGAAGTCAATCATTCCTTAAATAATTGCAGTCTGGGCGTATGAATACCGAGCGATTGTGATCTAACCTAAACTGCTACTTATCTTATATCTAACCGTTTTTTAAAACGTTTTTTCCTTTAAATTTCGATTATAAACATTAAATGCAATTATTTTATCTTATGTATCACATATACTGATCTGATTTAAATTTAATGTCGAGACTTAATACATACTTTTTACTTACATGATGACAGTTTTTTCTCTTTTAGTCTTCATATTATATCTCGTTGCCTACTGTTTGGATGACTTCCAATATTTTTATAGTGCTGTACTCTCTCCCGATGGCAACAACTATGAAGTAATTTTTTTTTCTTAATTCAAGTCTATTTATTGTTGTACATATATTCTATATAAGAGCGATTTCCTTGTCCCTTGAGAGCGAAGTTTGGATATATTCTCAAGCAAGAGCAGAGAGAATCAACGGATTTGGAAAAAAGATTATACGACGCATATTGAGACACGTCAAAGAAAGGGAAAGGTGGGGAACAATTTACAACCAAGAGGTGTACGGTAACAAGAGGAACGCGAGAACGGTTCTTCTTGCAAGCACAGAGGAGAAGAAGAAGGGTTCACAAGAAGGCCCCGAAAATGATGAGACGACAGCGACTATGAAGATGAGATATTTAAAAAGAGTTGCCGTAGCTTGGGAAACGATTAGTTAAATAATGTTGGTACAGAATCAGCTGTGTTAATTAGCTTTGTTGTACCCATAAAAATTACTAATATATTGATTTAATTACCACATTAAATTACCATTTAATGAATATACAAAACTTATCTACTTTAGCCAAATGCAATTGAGGTTTTGCGTTTATCTTACTCTACCAAAGGCAACAAACGAGTAGGTACAGCAATTGTCAAATCGTTTTTGTGGTACGGACCAAAAGTATAGGGTCCGAATGCAAGGAGGTATATACTTTTTTTTATCGGCCATCTAAGGACCATGTGCTAATTTCAATTATTTATTCTGTGTTCTTTTCTTTTTCTCCAATATTCTTTCATCTTTTCACTGTGTCTCTTCTTTCTGTCTTCAGTCCACTTTGAACCTGCGTTTTTCTCTCTCTTACCCTGGATTCCTTCCATTTTTAACACTTTTGCCCGAAAAACTTCTCTTTCAATTGCTTCTTCTGCGTGTATATTATTTTTTTCTAAGTCCTTTTGGACTTCTTTAATCCAACTAGATGTTGACTTCTTCCCCTACAGATATTTGAAGATCTTCTTTGTTAACCTATTGTCGTTCATTCTATATAAATGTCCAAAAAATAATAATCTTCTTTTTCTCATTGTTTTTGTTATATTTTCTATACTTTGATATACTTCATCATTACTTCTTAATTTCCAACCTTCTGAAGTTTTTCGTGGCCCTAATATTTTCCTAATAATTCGTCTTTCCAATATTTCTAGTTTGTCTAAATTATAATTCAATGCTAGACATTCATTTGCATATAGGCATTCTGGCTTCACTACTGTACTGTAATGCCTTATTTTCCCAATTTTAGATATGCACTTTTTATTGTAAATATCTTAAGTTATACCATAGGAGGTATATTTTATAAATTACAATTATAATTATTATTTATAAAATGTAATTACTGTAAATTACTTTGGGTGTCATATTTCCAAAATCCATATGTAAGTCACTGAACTAAATAAATATGTCTTATCAGAAGTTTAATTAAGAAAGTTGTGTTAGTGGTTATAATGACAAACAGAATTATCACTGTTGCACACCACTATAGAAAAATTATTCCGATTAGCTTTTTCAAGCTTCTCAGCTCATCGTCAGATTGGAAATCCGATTTCCGACCTGACGATGAGCTGAGAAGCTTGAAAAAGCTAATCGGAATAATTTTTCTATAGTGATGTGGAACAGTGATAATTCTGTTTGTAAATAAATACGGGGTCATATATGTAATATAATAAACTGTAATTTTTCCGTAATAAGAAATCAAACGGTCCGGATGTTAGTAGTTTTAAAAACTGTTTTAAAAACATAGCCATTCGATTTACAATGTTCAACTTATTCCGCTTTTCGGTCTCCATCTGTCTCGATCGTCTCGTAATTTGTCATCACGGTTCTTTTCCTTCATATCCCAGTCATGTGTGCTCTGCAGATTAAACGCAGTCTTCCTGGTCATCAGCTATTTGGTTGACAATTCAATCATTGTTTTACTACTGTGTGTCCGGCCGTTCTTTGGACTAATCAGTCTCAGCACAACTGCTTCTTTTCTTATGTCATATGTGACTGAATGAGTAATTTTCATAATCACCACCCACTTTTCCTGCTACACCTACCAGATGATCCGTCTTCAAAAATCCATTGTATTTGCTCATAGTCCGTTTTATTTGTGTTATTATCTCAGAACTTAGAAGTATATCCAAAACCATTGTTAGAAGTATCATAACGTACGGCTCAGAAGTTTGGACTACTAATAAACACACAAGATCAAAATTAATGACAGTGGACACGGACTTTTGGAGACGTTCGGCAAGAGTATTCAGACGTGAGAAAATTAGAAATTAAAACACTAAGGACAGAATTAATGTGAAAAATTCAATTCAATTGTTGATTTTATCCAAACAAAAAAATCACAACGGTATGGACACACGAAAAGAATGGTACAGGAAAGATTGCCAAGGAGAGTTATGGAAAGGACCCCATCAGGAAAAAGGAAAAGAGGAGGACCACCTGTCACCTAGAAGAAATTCAGGCTATACTGAGGGAACGAGAAATTGAAAAAGATGTTTGGCCGGACAAGCAGCAGTGGAAGATGAGGATTCAATCACTTCTGTAATCTTTGGTTCCGGAAAATGTGGAAATATTGTACAGCCGGAATAATAAAAAAATAATAATCTCCAAACTTAACGAACATATTTCCTTAATATAGAGGTTATTGTACTTTGCTAAACATTCCAACACTGGCAAATTACGATTTTTTGACGTAAATTACCACTTAATAAATGATACAAAAATTATCTAATTTAAATGTTATTGATGTTTTGGGATTATCTTGCTCTGTCAAGAGCAATAAAGGAGAAAGTAGAGCAATGGTCGAATCTGTTTTGTGGCACGGACCAAAAATATAGTGTTTGAATGCGGACCCTAAAAATAAGGCCACACAGATGGATTATCTAACACGAAGCACAAGAACGTCGCCTAGAACATGAACGTAAAGAAGAAATGGAAGGTCGAATAAATGCGAAAGAGATGATGGCCGATAAAATAAAAAAAGATCAATAAAATGGTTTGGATACCTTTTAACAATCCCAGAAGGACGATGCCAAAGAAATTTTTTTAATAGAAATTACCGGGAAAAGGAAAACGAGGTCGATCTCGCGGATCCTGGAATGGGAAAACTTATGACTGAGCGAAATTTATAGGAAGAGGTTGCTCTGAACAGAGGAGTTTGGCGGAGAAGCAGCCCACATAAACAGATTATCTTTGTTTCCAAATTGACGTGGCATATTGATGTTAATATGAAAGTTATAGGATACAATTTTAAAACGCTCCAGCTACAATGGTTAACAATTAACATATCCTCTGTTGTTAAGCGTTTGTTTACAACCAAATCATCAAACCTATATGCACATATGGGCTTCAACTGTGGAGCAGTACACATATCGAGTATCGCTGTGAAATGATGATATTCACAGTGGTTTCAATGTGAAGACAGTCGATGAGGTTATTAGGACACGAAAGAAGACTTCAGCAACACACTGATGTCAGGGTCAATCCTACATCTTTAGGCTGTCCACGAACTCATACATCTGAAATGATATAAACCATATGATTTAGTATGATTTATAGTTTTGTATATTGTACAGAACCAGGTTAATACTTGGTAGATAGGCTATATTTCTTATCATGTTTATACTTCTTGTAATTATCATTTGTCACGTCTTGTATCATTTGTAATAGATAAAAAAACAAGATTTTTAGGATTACTTCAACAAATAATTTCTTTAAACTTGTCGATTCTTACTTATTTGTAAAACAAACATGTAATGTTACTTAAATGTTTAAATAGATATTAAAATATAAAAAATAAAATCACTGACACTTTTTAATATCTACGTGGACGACATATTTCGGCGATGGACAGCTAAAGCTGACTCGGGAATATCACTTCAGCGAAATTTTCGTGTGAATTCATTGCTTTATGCAGATGACAAGGTAATGATACAGAAAAACAGAAGACCAGTTACAAAGGGCGATATTTACGTTCAATAGCATCATACAAGACTATGGGCTATAGATCTCTGCTACAAAATCTAAACTATGGCATTTAAGGGCAACTGTCCTATAAGAACTAAGATAGTTATGAATAATCAGGTTAGTCATCTTACTTATCTGGGTTGTGATATCTCATATGGAACAGATATTGATTGGGACAGAAAGCTAACGAAATTTAGACGCATCTGTGGAACGATTCATAGGCACCTGAAAAATAAAACACGGAAGGATACCCTAATGAAATTTAACAAAACTGTGGCTGTCCCCACATTCCTGTATACCAGTGAGACACGGGACGTGCAAAGGATTCAGACAGCTGGAATGAAATTTCTAGGACGCAAGGTTCTTCTCTTCTGGATCGGAAAAGAATTCTCCTGGATTAGACGCGAATTAAACATTGTATCGTTGTACCAGAAGATTGAAGACCACAAAGGAGATGGTGTGAACACTTGAACCGCATGCCAGATATCCGTCTACCCGTGGCTCCCTTGTGTTATCACCCTACTGGGAAGAGAGATGTCGGTAGACCGAGGAAGAGATGGGTTCAGAAACAGGTCTAGGGCCTAATCCTTGGCGTGGTGGTGATGAAGATGATGATTATAAATAAAAATGGTGTAGCATCTGTTTTTGGGTCACGTGACATGGAACGACTCCTAATTCTCATGTAGAGTAAGTCAGATAAAGCTTCAGATATTGGGATATTTACTATCATTAAATTTTAAGAATCACAAAATATCTACCTATATATATATATATATATATACTCTGATCGTGTTTGGTTTATAAAAAAAAAAAAAAAAACCTAATCTTTATTAAAACTAAAATACGTAATACAGATTACATAAAGATAATATCAAAGATGTTAAATATCGTGTAAATATTGGGACGATTTTACGCAACCACATTTGACACAGATAAACTGATGGGATTATAGTATTATAGTAAACGCGTATATATATATATATATATATATATGAAATTATACGTATTGTATACGTATATGAAATTATCAGTCGTAGTTGCGTATTTATAGAAATCGCTGCTGTAGGTTTCCAGAAGACGGGTAAGTACCCGCATCGTTATTCCAAAAAAAAAAGAAAAAGGAAACAACATAAAATTTTAATTATCGATGCGTGCTGAATTGTGCAAGTAGTAGTGGTTGGTGTAACAATAGAGACACACGCGTGTCCTTGGGTGACCCGGTGGAGGAATCCTCTAGCTCGAGCCTACATTGTTGCAAGAGCCGTCTTATAAGCAAACGTCACACGCCACTGGAGTACCATTCCTCGTTTCGCCACCGGCTCGTAACCATCATGGCTACTCAGGTTAGTCACTCATACTATAAAATCTTTGCTTGTATCATTCGAAAGATAATAAGTACCTAAGTCATGAAATAAACTGAACACGATTTAAAGCGTTGTTGATTGCTTCCAAATAAACTTTTTCTGTAAAGAGAACAGAAAAGTTTAGCTTTATAATAATAATTATAATGTATAGATTAATATACAATTTTTAATATTATTAATAATAATTATAATGATTGAAAACATTCACTACTAAATTTTTTAGATAACTCTGTTTTTGCGTGCTTACATGTGTATTTGTATATTTGTATACAGGATCTGTGCTTTTAAAATTTTGACTGGATATTTTATTTCAACGCAAACTACCATTTAATATAACAATTACGAAACCATTAATTTTCTTATTAAAGTGTTAAATTCAGTGTCTGGATTGTCGCAGGCTGAGTATACTGCGTGTGATAAGACACATACAATATTAACATCCATCATACGTTAGGATAGCGGAAATATTAACACTATAACAAGCTGTAATTAAATAACAAATAAAGATAATAGACGCGCGAGATTAATTGTTTAAAATTTTAAATGTTATCATTAGAAATTATTATTATTACTAGTAGAAGCATTCACAACTAAATTTTCGATACAACCGCCAGAACGGTCGATTATGTAAACAAATATCACAAGAATGGGACTGATTTCATCGAAACACAACTAGATTATTTATTAAAATTGCGGCCTTAATAAAGCAGAGAGATTGATTTTATGAAGTATATATCACACTGTATAAAGTTTAAGACTTGTACAAAAGAGGTTAGTCTTATATATAGAAAAGTAGAAGAATACTTTTTTGATATCATTAATAATAATTATTGAACAATATACAACTAAATTTTTGAATGAACCTACAGTAAAACTGCAAACAAATTTGCAATCAAAATACAATTGATTAGTCTTTCCAGTCTGTGGTGATGCAGAAATTGATCCTGCAAAATTAAACGTCAGGCAGTACGAAATTTAAGCTCTCTATTGAGAGAAATGTTTAGCTTTATAATTATTATACAATAAAAATTTGTATAAAATTTTAAATAGGCCTAATAATTATAATGATTAAAAAGATTCACTACTAAATTTTCGATTTAACCTTCAAAACATCTGATTACGTAAACATTATAACAGTAGGTCTAATTTAAATCTCGATTAACAGCTAATTTTGCAGTGCCTGATGAATATTCTGTAAATAATGATTTTATACGTCAAACTATATAAAATTAAGACTTTTGTTAGCAAACCAGTTACCTTCATAACTATTGTCGTGTACAAACTACAAGAAAGAATTACAATGTGTCACGAATTACACTTATGAATGTTGTAGACTTTCAAAGTAAGTAATAATTTACTTATGAATTAAAAGAAGCGTCAGATTTATTGTTTTATTTTGGAAAATACATCTTAACAAGGCGTGTCTTGGGTTGTCTCAAAAATTTTAAGAAAACCACGAAAAGTAACAGTAAAACCAAAAATATACGAATAGGATAAATTTGTCTAAATAGAACAAGTGTAATTGAATTAAACCTGAAATATAGCATAATTGTTACAGAAATATTCCATAAGTGTCTAAGTAAGTGATTAATCAGTTTACGTTTACAATTAGCAAACACGTTACAACACGTGTTAAACACGTTAGCAAGGCGTAATATATATTAGGCCTGTACGGAACATACAATTGTGATATCTGTATTGAATAAACAGAGTACTAAGATTCAATGCGGTTAATGACCAGAATATTTGTTTTTCATGATAGTACTCACTACACACACACACACACACACACATGTTAACATTATAATACATAAGTGATTAATTGCTTTCAATCATTGTATAAAAACTTCCAAAAACTGACGGGATACCGGTTGCAACACCATTTAATGTGAATATTGCATCCACTGAGCCGCTTTTTTAAAAACTAACTTTTTTTATTTCGAAAATACTTTCGAGGATCGATCGTGACCTTCTTATCAGTGCGTCTTATGCTCCTCATTGTGAACACACGCACACACACACATACAAATATATCATATTTATATCATAGGTTATCAGATTGTGTGTGTCTTTAATAGAATTTTAATTTTTGACCAATACACTCTTACTGTAATATCTGTGGTAAACAAAAATGAAATGTAAAAAGATGATTTAGGCTTTCAGACATTATCATTACGTTAATTTGAACGTAAGAACTGTTAATTAACATTTGTTTATTAAACAATTTTTGTAAATGTTTTCAAACCGGAGACAGTCCCTTTGTGCACTCTATACATTGTCATAGAAGTAAGTCAGATATTCTGTGTCGTTTTCTTTTGAAAATTAACTTAATAATTTTTAAGATGATAAAAATGATAAGATAATTTTTAACTTAATGATGATATGAGTTATTAACGTGTTGTAGGCCTAGGCCTACTTGATAAAATAATGACGCCCATTATTATTAAATATATATAAATCATTATATAAGCAATCAATATTTTACCTAATTAATACAAGATTTTGATCGGTTTAAAATAGTATTATTTCTTTATTTCTGTATTCTTGAACAATTACATTCCTGTACATAATTGTTGTTCTTTGAAAATAACAATTAAATAATTACTGTTAAATAAGTAAATACGTTTCATGTAGTTCGCGAAAATATTTTTCTACTGTTGGTATCGCACCCACGTCACTTGAGTTTGGCAGAAGTTACTTTATCTGTTCATATTATCAATACAATATATTTATAAGAAACTGTTGGTAAATAACAAAAACAAATTTTTATAAAAACTGGTACTTTATTTTTGCATATTTAACATATTAAAATTGTATATATTTTTATAGTATTTAATAAAAGATTTATTTTTTATAAACGTATTTAGAAATAGTCTAAGTTCGTTGACTGAACCGTTTTCAGCTGTTCAAAACTTCAGTCTGGCAGTTATGGGATTCTTTTTGCGACACACAGACAGGCATTAAGACGTTATTCTTTAAATAACAATAACTACTTACGTGCAGAGTGGTTGTTAATTTTTTAATTTAATGGTGCAAATTCTGTAGAAATATTATCGTTTGAGTAAAAATAAAATTGTTTTATTTATTAAATAAATCGTATGGTTAATAATCATAATTAGCAGTGTTAAAGAAGATATAGTATCTAACAATTCCACGCTATTTTTGGTAGCAATTACGTATTTACTTAGCAAGTTCGACGCCTGTTCTACTTATACTTTGATTCATTAACTTAGATGAAAGTCTATGGTAATGCCTACAGGCAGTAATTGGTGGCTGGAACGTAGTGCTGTTCACATTGTACGCCGTTGGGCTAAAGGTGGCAGCCTACCCTGTCTGAAATTCTCAATCTGCTTGTTGGTACAAAAAGGATATTCTCGATATTATTACTATTTTGTTAGTACCTGTGAAGATCGTTCGTTCCTTTACAACTGTGTTGAAGTCGTTCAAACTACGAAACCCTCGCAGTTCAGTTAACATGTTGCTTTGTAAACTCATTGAAACCAAACATCTTCAACAATTCTCTACTTTCGATTACAGTCAAGGTATACGATAAAAGGGTTTAGTTTAATGCTGCCTCTGATGTTGATAAACCTGACATAAATAACGCTTTATAAACACTGATGTTTAACAAAGCAAACAACAATTAATGTTTCTAAACTCTTGGTTGCGAACGTTTTTCAATAATTCCGCAGCAGTTGGAACAAGTTTCGGAAAATTAATACGGCAGATCGTGTTTCTGACAAGCCGCCTGTTCACTTTTATAGCAAGCTGAGAGCCTCGAGTTGATCTGGCGAAAATCCAGAAACGATTGGAATTCTTATTACCCACCGACCATGCGAGATTCTTATTGCAGGCGACGAAAAGACGACTTTGGGAAGGAGTCTTGATAACTTGTACACAGAGAATTCTTATTCAAACGGTTTAATGCGTGTGCATTACATGTTTAAACACAACTATAAGGAAAACAAATATCAGTTTAGATATTAATAACAAAACACTGTTAATGCTTGTGTTGTACAAAAATCGACCTACACACATGCGTACACAAAACACAAATCAAATTAACGTAAAATCGAATTCTCACCTACGCAAAAACGACTCAATTTTTTAAATACCGAACATCCGAAACCCTCGCAATACAAAAATATCTATCAAACACGTTCACAGCACAGGAAGCAATAGAGTCAACGCGTTATTACCAACCAAGAGCAGTAACCAACCCAAACACAAATATTCACTAGACAACGAATTAATGTGGACATGCAGAGTAGGCCTAATATCCGAAAATTCTCATACAAATTAATTCATCTTGACTGGATATTATTTTAATATTAATAATTCAATTTATCATAAAAGAACTGTACTAAGTTGAAACATAAAAAAATATAAATTGCACACACCACAAATCTGATTCACAATTTTCACTACACTTTCTTTATCCTTGTTGAAGTTTCCTTCGTCGTCTCTTCTTCTTCTTCTTAGTGTTATTACTATTTTTACTACTACTACTACTACTACTACTACTACTACTATTATTATTATTATTATTGGTATGTTAATAGGTCATCACTGTTTGGAAGAGCACTTACTTTATGTTTTTCAGAGCGGTTTCGGAGGCTGGTAGTACCTCCTACCACAAAACCTAGAGCTTGGAACACTATGTTTAATAGTACTAAGTGTTAAATAATAAGAGTTTGCCAAGTACTGCGCAGGAAGGATTTACTACAAGTCCTCGAAAGTGCTCTGTCGATAATATTAAACGTTCTTTCAATAATGACTTCCTATCAATTTTAAACACACACACACAAAGAATCATGGCGCGGGTATAAGTTACTGAGTTATACAAAAGTTTTTCGTTAAAGAATAATTTTATTTCTACGTAATATTTATTTTAATAATATTTTTAGTTATCCCATTATTAATCTAATGTAAAAATATATTATTATTATTATCTTTCGATAAAATACATTTTTTGTAGAGCTCACTAAATTCTGTCACGCTCGCTATGTTGTTATTATGTGTTTTTATTTTTATATTCTGTACAGTTTTGTGTATTGATTTAAAAGTGTAGCACGAGAGTGTGATATATATGAAAAAATAACATCTTTTGCAGATGAACCAAATCCTCAAATCGTATTTCTCAAAACGACAGTTCAGAGTAAAGTTTGGTTATGATTATTCTGAGTTAAAAAATATTCCAGCTGGGCTATGGCAAGTGAGTGTTCTTGAGTCTATTCTATACTTCTTGTACATGGGAAATATTTCGAAATGTCATGGGAGTGACAACAGCTAAATTTGCTGATGACCCTGCACTGTTAGCTAACGGTAGAAACAGCAACGAACAGTCTACATATTGCAGTTTATAATGTCACTAGATCAATGGTGTATTAAACTGAATGATGAGACAATATGTGCTCACGTCGGCTTCAGCAACAGGAAAACAGGAAATAGAGCACTTACCTACTTTAGTCAGTCATCAGATTATTCCACATACAAATTCGGCAAAGCATTTGGGCGTGCTTTAGATACTAAGCTTAGATGGAAAGACTGTGTCAAGAAAAACTTGAAGAACTTGGATTAAGATTCAATAAAATGTGGTGGCTACTTGGAAGACACTCTGAACTGTCACTGCATAATAAACCGTTATTATAGAAACAAGTTTTGAAACCGGTGTGGAACTTTTGAGTTGCACAAAGAAATTCAACATCAAAATTATCGAAACTTTTCAATTCGCAGTATTGTTGATGCACCGTGGCATGAAGGAACGATGACATCCATCTAGACCTGAAAGTACCCATGGTTACTAATGAGATCAAACGGTTTGTGAATAAATATAAACAAAGGCTTCATGAACATTAAAATAATGAAGTGTTACAACTTATTGATAACGCTGGACTTTTTCGGCGATTGCAGAGACAGAAAGCGTTTGAACTGGTGTAGGAAAGTGAAGTGTTGAAAGATATATATCTGTACATGAACGGAGTGTAAACTATAGTGAGCAGTGCGCTAATAGGAGCACATTCTATGCACTGCTAACATTGTTGTTAAAATAAAGTTGCTTGATAGCTGTTTGCAACTAACTGCAATATAAATAAAGGACAAACGTTTTGAGTTAAAGGTTTTAGTATACGCGATATAAGATAAAATACACAGACCGGCGTGATACAATAAAATAATTTTTTATTTTCACACGTATGGAAACATACATTCCTACAAACGACTTAATTGCACTTTCCAATGCCGCGCTGTCTATTAAAAAAAAACTGGCATAATTGAAAAGTAAAATCGATTTATGCGGTCACTCACGTCGGAAATGCCTTGCTGCAGGTCTGTATGCGTGTATGTCTGTGTGAGAACCTGAACTTTCGTCCTCGGGCGAAAACTTTCTACTCCGGTGTAAACTACTTTTCACTTTTTGAATGTTTCAGAAACATGCATACGCGCACGCATACGTACGACTACATCGTGTACCCTGTGTGTGTTTGTGTGTTTTCTGTGACATGAAGTAGATATTACAACAGACACCGACATACGTGTGGACTTTCTACAGAAATAAAGACGATTCCAGAGATGCTCGTGCCAGAGATTAAATAGCTCGGAGCTGCTTCCCGGCGTATCGTATTCTGGCCATTAAACCTAACTCTCTTATAATTTTCACACACCCTTTGCTCTCCGCGGGACTGTGTCTTTACACTCTTCGTTTACGTTCGAAACTGTACAACCTCCTGGGCTAGTCATGATGTTATTACTTGGATTAGGTGCTTCATCATCATCATCATCCGTTCTTAGTCGCCACTCCCTTCGCAGTTTGGATTCCGAGTTACTTCTCGAAGTACAGAAACGTATTTACATCACAAACGAAGTTACGTTACAAAATATGTCATTCAAATCTCTTCTAAACATTTGGTCACGACTGTAGTTAATGCCTGCTTCAACGTACCAAGTACTACGTCCAGAAACAGCTGTATCCAGTAAATCAATAATTGCGTCCTTCGTTACATCTGCTCTCTCAATTTTCGACTTTGGGAACTAGGCGGTGGGAATACAGAGTCTGTGTGTGTGTGTTATAGAATAAAGAATTAACAGCATAAATCAAGCTTGGATCGCTAGGCGTGCGAATATATATTTCTGCCGGCGTGCGTTTCTCTCCCCATCCCTCAATATGCAAAATTTTTCCTTCGTGCAACCATTTAGAATATTATCATCCTTTATTATTTCGTTTGCTCGTCTATAGTTTGTGTTTAATTACCTACTGTTCTGTCACCATATTTTTATACAATTTTAACTCTTTCACAAATTGTATTATCTATCTTCTGTTACTTATTCAGTTTTATTTTAATCTATTGTCTGCCACTGGTCAGGTCCATAGCCCTTTTCACACGCTTTTTAACATTAATACAGTATTTACTTTTTACTGTTTTGATATAATTTTAAATATTCAGTTTCGTATCATGCATCGATGTAATTTTTATTTTTCTTCTTTTCTGAGTAACTTAAAACCAGTGTACTTTAAATGAACGATATTCTTTTGACTGTTAACCCAACTATTTCGTTTTATTTATTTTATTTTTTGTCGCTATAAATATACATCCATTTTTTGTGTAGACTTAAAAAATTGTAATATTAAAAATTAGTATAAGGAGGATAAGAGTTATGTATATGAAGATGATATTTTCTTTATATTATTTTTATGTAAATTTATTTACTCGTCCATGTTACAACTTCAGTCATTTTATTACCAATGTTGTTTTATTTTTTCGAAGGGTTCGGGACTTTGTTTTCATCACATTTCACAATTCCATTTTGTTTGATATTTTTTTATCTTTAGGAACATAAATGTCTTACCGAATAATCAATTTGAATTTTAAAATCCCTCGATAAATTCATTACAATTAATTATATTGATTTAGATTATATTGATTTTAATCCCGATTTAGATTAATTATATTGATTTAATATTCAATTTTGTTAAACCTTAAGATATCTGCGTCACTGAAAGTCTATGAAAATTATACGGAGACGTGCGTGCGCCGCTAAAGATTTTCCCAAGACGTTTGGCACTACAATTAATACTACAAAAAGCGTGGTGATTATACTGTAACTATAAGAAATTCATTAACACCATCGTCATTGTCGTCGTCGTCATCATCATATCACCTGACTGACTGCTGACAGATGCCGTCCCAAACATTTCCCCAAAGGTTTCTCCCAGAACAATCCTCGTCCATTTCATTGTACATCAGTAATTAACCGTCGCGTCTTGTAAAGACCGTACTCTACGTGTCTTTACGTTTAGAGGCCAGCAATCTAGCAATGATACTGACCTCCTGCCATGTTCTCCTGTAACCATACAATCCAACTTCATTTGAATTCTGTAAATAATTTTTTTACGATGAAGGGTTTGCGAGGAGCGGTCAAAAAAGTATAACACAAATTTTAAATTATTTGTGTCAACGTTTCGACAATATTTATTGTCATCATCAGGACCTATGTACGGATACAAGAGAAAATATCAAACACAACAGATAAATTATTTGCGTGAATGTGTGTGTGTGTGTGTGTGTGTGTGTGTGTGTGTGTGTGTGTGTGTGTGTGTGTGTGTGTGTGTGTGTGTGTGTGTGTGTGTGTGTGTGTGTGTGTGTGTGTGTGTGTGTGTGTGTGTGTGTATTATGTTCTGGAATATTATAATTTTCTCGATGTATTTAAGGAAAACAATATGTAATACTGTAATTATTTTAATGATGTAAAACAAACTGTTTCAAGTCCTTAACACATACGCGCGCGCACACACACATTCACGCTACTAATTTACCTGTTGTGTTTGATATTTTCTCTTGTATCCGTACACGGTCCTGATGATGACAATAAATATTGTCGAAACGTCGACACAAATCGTTTAAAATTTGTGTCATACTTCTTTGACAGATCCTCGCAAACCATTCACCGTTAAAATTCATAGATTGACGGTCACTTTGTAACTGATATGATATGTTCTAAGCTAGTGCGCATCCAAACAAATGTTTTTCTGTCTGGCCTTGTGATTTCGTAGCACAGACCTTTGCATGCCTCTCTTCTGGCCGCAGTTTTTGAATCATTCTCGTGGTTGCTTGGTCACGAATTATTGTGAGACGCACTTGCTGATTACAAACTTTACTTTCTAATACGAGGGAAATTATATATATATTACAACAACACAATTACATATATCGAGCCACACGTTGTAAGTGACAAAATTATACAACAATTTTGTTTGTATACAAATTTAATTTGTATAACCCCACACTTTGTTGGAGCGCCAAAATTATACAACGACACAAATTGCAAATATAATGTATTTGTGTTTGAGGAGCCCCACGTTCTTTGGAACGCCAGAATTATGCAACTTTACAGATGACTGTTTAAGATACTGTAATTTATGGAGGTTGTATAACTATATCAGGTGTAATTATAATAAGAGTATTATATTTATGAGTATTTAAAATTCATATTTATTTTTTCTCAATCTTATAAATAATAAACATTATTAATAATCTTCGGTAACGATATTGCTCATTATTAAATGTTTATCTCTTATACTATGCAGTGTTACACATATTTAAAAACCCTCTTACATCTAGACATGTTAATAATCTTAATCTAGACATGTTAATAATTTGATTTACTAATAAAATATAAAATTAAAATGTAATTTGAATTGAATTCTTTTAATTCAGATCTGACCTCAACTCGCTCAGTCTATACCAATGTTTAAAATTAAATTTAAATTTATTAATTACTTTTAGACTGGCATTTGTTTTATATTCACATTTAAATTATTCTTTTCTATAATGCAAATACAAAATCAATTTAACTATTTACTTTGATAAACAAAATCTACTCTCTCAACTTTAAATTCCTTTTTTTTATTATTTCTTTATATGCGATCGCTCATTCTTACGACTAAACATTTATCTACATTTCTAAAATATTATTTCTAATTATAATTTTTTCTTTGTTTTAATTTATTGTCTTTTGATATAGTCTTTATGAGCTCTTTTAAAAATCATTTTAAAATGCATTATGCATGTCACCTTGAGTTCTGATGATATTACGACTTATTGGCGGGGTCCAGCATTGTCCAGAGTTAGTTTTCCATTCCTCCTGGCCTGGCGTGGTCCTGGATACGTCTAGAGTCCAGCGTCGTTCTCCAGCAGTGTGTGGTCCTGGTTACATCTAGAGTCCAGCGTCGTTCTCCAGCAGCGTGTGGTCCGCTTCAGAGAGTTGTTATCTGCTGCAAGGTAGATCTTAAACATCGTCTGACGTCCAGCATCCGTCGTCGCTCTGGTAGCTTCTCCGTAGATACTCTTGGTAGACTTAAACGGTCCCGGTACTTTACATTTTCCGGAATATTGTCACATAACTAACGAATGTTTTATTCTTTCGTTAATGAGACTTGTAATAAAATTAAAACTGTTCTGCCGACGGACAGCATGTCCGACTGCAACTGTGTCTTGAAATGAAGAGAAGGGTTTTCGGTCGAACCCTCAATTTATACCCTCTCGAGATTCCGCGCCAGTTGGCTCCTAAATCGTCCTGTCGATACCTGCAGACAGCCTGATAGCCCCCACTCCCGAACCTTTTCCTCTATTTGCAATTATTAGCAAATAGCAATGTTTTGCACGGAATCGAGATAGAACAAATCATATCTAATTTGATTAAGCACTCACTGTATTTATTTGAGCGTCATAGGGTAATTTGCGTATTTTTTGGCAAGTTTATTTCGCACTGACTTCGCGTAGCGTGTCCTATTAACGTCATTTTTTCACTGGGGATAACTATAAAATTCACACATACTTTGGTGCCTTTGGTTTGTTTATACACTAATTAGTTTTCACACAGTGAATTAAAATAATTATTTTATTAATTACTTGGGGCGGGTAGCTGAGATTCCTGTCTGTACATGCATCACTAACACACACAAGATACACGCGTAACACACATACAATTGAGCAGGTGTTCTCTGCTTGTCAGAACAGGTTAATTTCTCCCCTAATCTAACATGAAATATTTTTACAATCTCAGACCTGTCCATTTACCCTTAACTTAAAATAATTCTATATTATAAGTTTTATAATTATATATTTATATTTATTCAAATTAATGCCTAATACAGCATATGGCTGTATCGTTGCAATATATATATATATATATATATATATATATATATATATTATTACCAAATGTAAACGTAACCTGAACTTACTCAAGTGACAGTTTGCGGATTTCGTTGCTACTATTTGTTACTATCTCACTTTGTTGACAGTTGATAGATCTTCATCGTCAGTGTTCACGCCGTCGTTTGGTGTATACTAACTGACCATTATCATCATCAGCCGTGGCTCTACAACCCTTGGTGGGTCTTGGCCTGCTCCAAGAGTCGATTTCATTCCTCGCTATTGCGTGCCCTGGCTTTCCAGTTTCTTATGTTCAGCTTTCCGAGGTCCTCCTCTATCTGGTCTTCTCCTTCTTCTACTACCCATTGGTTTCTGGTAGAAAATGTGTTTCATAGACTGTCCTTCCGCCATTCTCTCTATGTGTCCAACCCACCTTAGCCTGTATATTTTGATTATCCTGACAATGTCCGGCTCTTTTTAAAGATGGTATAGGTCATAATTATAGCGCCTGCGCCACGTTCAATTTTCTTGTACTCCTCTATTGTTCTTAGAATCCGTCTTTCACAGCAACCTAGAAATCTCTCGCTGTTTTTTGTCATTGTCCAGGTTTCTAAAGCGTATGTCTGCACTGGCCTCATAAGTGTTTTGTAAATTTTGAATTTCGTGCATCTTGAGATGAAGCTAGATGTCAGGTGCTTTTTTAATCCATAATGTGTTTTATTTGCGGCATATATTCTTCTTATTTCAGTGTTAATGTCATTAGTGCTGTTTATCTGGGAGCCTTGTATGAACTCTTTTACTGTCTCTAAATGAACATTATATTTGTCATAAATCCCAGACCAATCTTAATGCTTTCCTGGTACGTCTCATTAATCATCTCTACTTTCTCTCTGTCTTTCTGTCTCTCCAACGAACACGCACACACACAATTCGCAGAAAATGTATGCTAATCGCAACTGATTGATCTGTTGTAATCTGTCTACTTTCTGAGTAATTGTTGAGCATAATTTCCTTGTCAAAAAAACCCACGTGTTAATTTCACCCACGTTGTCGAGTGGCATAGTTTCATGAGGCGGTATGTACCGCAACAATTAGTCTTACATAACCCATCGTCTCAGTTATACATTGTCTCCGTTTACGTTATAAGCGTACTTTCGTGTACCAGAGTTACGTATCCCTTCCAACCGATCTGGGATAAATTTCCAGTCCACTCGTATGCAATGCCTTGATAACGTTGACACGACCATTCTGACAATGATTTTAGTCTGTATTTTTATACTGAAAGAACATTACGCTATTAAATTCCTACTGCTTTTTTCTTACCGAGTTTACAAAACATATTCAATATTGTCGGCTTTGTCTTCGTTAATTTTCATAAACTGGGAACGGTAACCTGCTGCAAGCATGTCACACGAAACGACATTTAATGGCACGCTGGGCTATTTAAACTATGCGCAATCAACTTAAATGAATACTTGAATAATACGAATAAAACTTCGTACGCTTACACGGCAGGAGTCAATGTTGTTAAAATTCATTCCCGGGCTGTCTGGCCGTGGCCCAATGTTTTCTCCAAAAACAGACGTTTCGCAGTTCCATCGGCTGCCATAATCAGTGTAAAATTTGAAGTTTCGGCAGGTGGTAGACGATGGAACTGCCGAAACGTCTGATTTTTTGAGAAAATATTGGACCACGCCCAACCAGCCCGGGAATGAATTTTAACAATACGAATAAAAATATGTAAATATAAACGTCTATACCAGACCTATGTGAAGTAGTTGTATAGTATTGCGCTCAGAATCTGGTGTGAAATTAGAAGTGACTAAGTAAACACCTTAAATTGAACGGTTAACCAGGGAGAAGTAAATACAGAGGTCCTACAGACGTGAAAGTCGAGTAGGCCTACACATTTTAATAAGAAGGGGTATTCCTTGTCCCATAATTATGACCAACGTTTGTCAATAAAAATTCCGTATTTAATAATGAAATAAAACATATTAACTGACGTGAAGTACTACTTCTTGTTTACTCAGGTCAAGTAATATTACATTATATATTTCAGAGACAATGAGTATTTTTTAATTGAATTCTAATTGGAATGAAAGTTTTCTTATGAATTCATTTATGTGATTAGTCGCACACTTACTGTGGATAGGGAAAACAGTTTCGTATATTTTCAGTAGTATTTAATCCGTTTTGAACTGCCACACTGAATGATACTATATATTACTTAGGCACAACGATACCAAAAAGTTGCCGACCCCTGTTCATAAGCCTTCCACAGACCTTTAGACGGACCGCCTTCTTAATATAATAATAATAATAATAATTCCTAATCTAAAACCTTATCTATATTCATGCAAACTTATTTTTTCAGCTGTCATACATTTTTTTTTGAATTATTCTTATGATGTTGTTGTTGATGATGATGACCAATGAAGATGTTAACAAAGTATGCGTGTAAGTAATGCAAAAATAAAGAAAGAAATAAAGACTTGCATAACAAATGTTTTATAGTAAAGATAAGAATTTGAAAATAAATATGCAAGAAAATTGTCAAATTATGCAATTACTTGTTGAGAAACAATGTTTCCCCGCGTGTTTCTGTTCTAAAAGACTGGTGGAGGTGGGAAATGACCCGAAATAATCAAGAAACACAGTCTGCTCTCAGGCTGTCAAATGGAAGGTGTGTGTGTGTGTGTGTGTGTGTGTGTGTGTGTGTGTCGCCGACGCACGCAGACGTAAGTTACATAACTTTATTTGCAATGAGCGGAGAGTACAACAGCGCGCAATGTCAGTAACCTACAGTGGATACTGTCCTGTCTGACCACAGTGTATGCTGGACTGCGGGGCACTCTGCCACCACGGTTCTCCGAATACAAGCCTATCTTTTACAATTGTTCATCAGTATAGCATTCCCCTTGTCCGTTCCACTCAAGGTGACTTTTCCACCCAGGGTCGGATCAGACTGGTGCCCCCCCCCCCGATTCTAAATTCAACATTTTATATATTATTTATACTATAAATGGCATACACAATGTCGAAAGTTAAAAATTATTTTATTAAAGACTCAAATTACAACAAATATTTAGCTAAATAGTGATCACAATGAGCATAGTAGTACTTAAGCTTAGAACATACTAATCGATCCATTTTTCTTGATTTTGCCTTAACGGAGTCTTGTATAATTTCTTCTAAATCGAGTGATTCAACTATCTCGCTTTCAATATTCAACCTTGCTAACGAAGATAATCTGTCATCTCCCATACTTGAACTCAACATATCTTTAATCTTTTTAATGCAGAAAATGCTCTTTCAGATTACCAGTTAGCCAGTAGAATCGTGAAAAGCAGGCGATAAGCAATGTATAAATTCGGAAATGCATCAATCATGTTACAATTAATAATTCAGTTTAATACTTTAGCGTAGTATCATGGAATCTATCATCTTCATTAGAACGATTTGAAAAAAAAACCTCTTTCTTGCAGTTTTACTCATGGCACAAAGTGCTCAATTCTATTAGAAGATCGTCGAAAAGTGTAAATCCTTTTACGATTTTAGATTGAGGACATTTGTTTTTTTACATTTATTATCTTCAAAACGTTTTTGTGATTTAGGGCTGTATGGTGCCCCCTCTGACAGCTGAGGCCCTGGTGCCCGGTGCTGCAGCATAGCCTAGCGTTATGTATAATCCGCCACTCTCTCGACTTTTTCCACCCACCACTCACTTCTTTCCTATTAGAGGATTATGAAACCTCATTGACAGAAGTCTCTGATACCTGCAATTTAGCTATCAATGTTCTCTACGTACTTACACTGAGCGAACCACAATATGTTAGTAAAAATAATGTTAAGGAAACTAAACTATGGATAAAAACAAAACGAGTTGTGTATTGCAGTTTGAATTTATGACTGTTTAACTATGGAAGTGAATGTAAATATAACACATGGAATATGGTCTGCATGTATGTGTTGCCTTTGTAAATCGAGTTGTTTTGTCGGTTCAGGACTATTCAAGTTTTTCATTTTGCTAAGACACTGTATTATGTAAGTAGTATTACAAAATATTACATAATTTTAATTTTTTGTAATTATTACCAGAAATTATTACTTCAAAAAATTTAGAAGCGAGTCTTTTGGGGAGAGGGCAGACCACTGGCCCCACGGTTATGTTAATAAACTTTCTTTGATTGCCTGTCTATCTTCCTCTCTCTCTGTGTGTGTGTGTGTGTGTGTGTGTGTGTGTGTGTGTGTGTGTGTGTGTGTGTGTGTGTGTGTGTGTGTGTGTGTGTGTGTGTGTGTGTGTGTGTGTGTGTGTGTGTGTGTGTGTGTGTGTGTGTGTGTGTGTGTGTGTGTGTGTGTGTGTGTGTGTGTGTGTGTGTGTGTGTGTGTGTGTGTGTGTGTGTGTGTGTGTGTGTGTGTGTGTGATACTAATTACGAGTAACCCAGATCCCAGTGTCCAGTATTAAAACAGCAACGTATTATTAGAAACGTTTCAGCGTCAAGACATTTACTGTGAAAGGTATATTAAGCGATTTATAATTACCGGTCTAATCACAAAGGTTTACAACCAACTATAAGAAATCAAATGTTATACAACACAAACAATAACATGATAGGTGATTGTACATTACAGAGGTACAAAAATAATTCACTAGAAAATTTAAATTTAAATTTTACAATTTTAGATTGAGTACCGATGCCTTACCTTCATGTACCTGGTTATTAGAGTCTAAGTGATACAAGATCCAATAAAAAACATTCAATTTTACTTCAGAAGCGCTACAGCCCTGCATGAGGTCTGTTCTCTGAGCTCCAATCGCTCTTTTTGTTGCCAGTTGTCTATGGTTACTGAATCTCATCCTCCACAAATCTCCCTCTACTTTCTGCGGTCGTCGTCTTGGGAATTTCACTCCCATCTCACTTCTTCCATTTCGCCGTCCATGGTCCTCTTAGTTGCACATTCTCTCCAACTGCCCATAATTAATCACTCGTTTTAGTTGAAGAAAGCTTATTACATCTTCTTTGATATAAAATGTACCCTGCAGTCCTTATTTATAGTCTATAATTTTTTAATCTAGGACTGTATAAAAATAGAAGTTACACAACGATGACGCTGAATTTCCAGAACTTCAGAATAATAAGCAGAAGGTTTTCGAAACGGTTTTCTTAAAAAAATTTAGCGGGAAAAGCCAGACAGGAGAGAAAGATGAACGAAGAACGAACAGATTAGAAAAATTATGACCATGAGTCTGAACACAAGAGAAAATAGAGAATAAAAGAATAGGGTAAAGTAATTATTATAGTATGTACATATTCTAAGACTGGAAGTGAGTTGATTTTCAAATGTGACCATAAATTAGCAATCGCGAGAAAATCGCTATTTACTTAAGACATCGCTAATTCGGCAAGGCTCGAGCCTAGATAGAACGACATAATTGGAAAACGATAACAGTCAAGGTTGCTTTCTGATGGATGAAAGAATAAACAAGAATAGGAGTTATTAGCTAACAGCCAGAAACCAATGGGACAACGTTCGTCTAACATTGCCAACAACCGATTCGTATCGCCAACTTAAGCCTTCGTATCTCCAAACGGCATCACATAGTGTACGTCATCGAACAGATTCAATCTGCTTGACAGTCTGTTTATCTGTCTGTCTGTCTATCTATCTGCTGTCACTGTCTGTCTGTCTGTCAGTATCTCTCTATCTATCTATCTTCTTCTTTTACCGTACCCTCAGAAACAGTTGTTTCTTGTTTATCTATAGGAGTATTCTACACACGTAAATTTCTTTGAGCCTCTTTTTATTGCTCATTTTATTCCTTACATCCGTCTCCAAATCCACATGTCCAGCTCCTCAATCTTACCTCTTTCCCCTTCTTCATTTCCATTTTCTGACTACAAAGTAAAACACTTAACATCAGTCTTGTCCTCACATCCAAGTTCATTATGCTACATTAAATTTCTATCTTTTCTGTGGTATTTGTGTGTGTGTGTGTGTGTGTGTGTGTGTGTGTGTGTGTGTGTGTGTGTGTGTGTGTGTGTGTGTGTGTGTGTGTGTGTGTGTGTGTGTGTGTGTGTGTGTGTGTGTGTGTGTGTGTGTGTGTGTGTGTGTGTGTGTGTGTGTGTCTTCTATGCACAATGATATCCACAGCGATGGACATAAGGCGTGTATGAGCACATACAGATTAGCTTATTTGCAATATAGAAAACAAGCAAATTAGACATTTTATTTACGTTTTTGAATTATGGTATTTAAAAAAAAAGTCTGTCGTAAATAAGTGTAGATAAGTTAAGACTGAACAAAAGTATACATGAAACCGTAGTGACGTATTGTACAAAAGTGTGGTATGTTGATAACAGAAATTAGAACACACTTTAGTAGTAGAAACGGATTACTTAAAGCTAAGCTTCAGGTAATCAAGATTGGAAATTGTAAGGAACGAGATAATTAGGGATATGATAAAGGCGGACATACGTGTAGTGCTGGTAACACAACAGAGACAGTTTGCTGGTTTGAATACACAAAAAGAATTGAAAGGTACATGAAGCTGTGGCGAATACTGGAATACATGCTCCGGGAATTAAGGAAAAGAGGGCGGTCGGAAAGTAGCTGGAGGAATAGAATTGATAATGTCATGTTGACAAGGTCTTGGTCATATATACCAAAGTCATACAGATACACACACACATATGTATAAACATTTTTTATCACATTGGCCTATGTTAGTTGAAAGGAAACGTGTATAAATTATAATTTTTTGAAAATGAACACTGTTTGGGAGTTAATCACTTGTTTTATTTTCAATAACAGCATAAAATGTTTCGGCTAGTAAGATGTGACATGAGGGTGCCACATCGACATAATGAAAACTAAAATTGTATTAAACTTAGTTATATTGTTTTGTTTCGAATGATAAAAGCCATGATACGCTATTATTATATTAAGTTATATTAAATAATTCATTATCCTGCAAAAAATAATTTTATCAACGCCATGTAAGTAGGTTACATATTAAAAAAATGAAAAAGTGATCTGTAAACAAATACGTAGGGCCTAAATAATTTAGTCTATGTATTCAAATCAATAGAACGCAAAATGCAACGGGCGAGGTCCAATTTTATCTGTCTGCTACTACGGGGCTTGGAAACTGTTATATACGTTACGTACAGCTGTCGGCCCACAGAGATACAGAAAATAATTTTTACGTTAAATATTGTATAGATCCACAATTTATAAAGTATTACATTTTTTTAAACACTCATAAATATATTTTTTTAAATCTCGAAGCGGATTTCTGATTCCACAGAAAGATTTAACGCCATGGAGGGTTAAGAATTTAAAGTTAGGATTGCTAAATTTGGCAGTGGGCACCAAATTTACCAATGAGTGTAAATTTTAAAAATTAATAAACTTTTGATAAACTCTTATGGTATGTGTGTGTAATAGGATTTTAACGTAAATAATTTACAAATTTTAAATTTAAAAATCCGGCTCAAGACGTTATTTGGAAATTTATTTCTGAGTTATTAAAGAAACGTTTTCCTCGAATCTGTCATAAATTGACAGTTTTAGGAATTTATGAACAAAAAATTGTTTCTGGATCACTGTGTGGCGTCGTTTGGCTATGCTATTCTGTATTGATCTTACAAAATGTGCTATACATTTTTCTTGGTTTGCAATTATTCGTTCGGCCTGAAAGAATCCACAATGGTGAGTCACAATTCAGCATTGACGGACAATTAGTTATTAAACAGCATGCAGCTATACGTCCCCAATTTGTCACAATACCGATAAATGAATGCTAAACAAATCGCCTTGAAATGACATCTCACGCCTGAACGTGACGCCTTCGAAAAGCGGGTCTGCTTTGTGCAACGCACGTCGCTACTCTCCGCACTCTGGGAGATGCGAACCCATGGCTTACCGAATATAGCCATGGTTGTAAGCCTACAAGCAATGGTTATCAGTACGTAACGTTTATCACGGCTTTTCTGTATGGTTATGTCGTTTTTAATGTAATACAGATACATTCTGTATTAAATAAATATAGAACCATAACAATGTATTAAACAGAATTATCATTGTTTAAATTAATATACGTGTGTGTGTGTGTGTGTGTGTGTGTGTGTGTGTGTGTGTGTGTGTGTGTGTGTGTGTGTGTGTGTGTGTGTGTGTGTGTGTGTGTGTGTGTGTGTGTGTGTGTGTGTGTGTGTGTGTGTGTGTGTGTGTGTGTGTGTGTGTGTGTGTGTGTGTGTGTGTGTGTGTGTGTGTGTGTGTGTGTGTGTGTGTGTGTGTGTGTGAGAGAGAAAGAGTCTGCCTGTACGTGTATATGACCGTATACTGGGTTTCGAATCGATTCCGGCGTTGAAGTTATGTTTTCTCTGGAGTCTTCCCCTCAAGGTTTTGATAGCTACACCCGTACTCAGACATCTTTAGGTTGATTCCTTCTCGATAACCTTGATTATTTAGCTCGTAGTCGTTCTATCCAAGGATATCGAAGACGAATCAACCTGAAGACGGCAAAGCTGTGGCTGCCGGAACGTTGAAAGTGGGAAACAGCGAAACTGAAACTGAGAGAGCAACGTGAAAACACCCTCGTGAATTTGTGTATGCGCGTGTAAGAGAGAGAAACAATCAGTTCGTTTTTCTCACTTTAAACTACGTTTGATTTTTTTTTTTTACTTGATTATTTTTACAGATTTTCCAATTTTGTCTTCAATTCGTTGTCACGTTCCTTTGGTTTTGTTCTGTTCTTCTTTTCTTGCGTTCTTACTACAAAATCCTCTGATCCGGGGCTGTGCCGACTACAGTTATTATTTGTAGATAACCCTACAATCCAAATCCCCTAAATTGTTTTGTAGTTTATGTATTTAGTTCGTATTTGATTCAATTATTACTAATTCTATCCTTCAAAAAAGAATTCTTATTATTATTCTTTGATACTTCATTACGGCTACCCCATTGATGTTGCTTTTATCTAGCTTAGTTAATAATTGTCCTTTAAATCAGAAAATACAAACAAATTTGCTAGACGTTCAATTTTCAGTAACATGCCAATCAAGATGTAGGACTAATATTCCATTGTAGTAGGTGGTGCTGGAGGAGATGATGAATTAATATGTTGAATAATATTAACTGATAATTACTTGGTAGAAACGTTTCACCACGCAACCCAGGAAGCGTTCAGTGACTGCAGATTGCACCGATCGACCCTGCAGTGTGTAGTCGACCCGCCCTAGTAATCTGTTTAAGGAAACTTGGCGCGATTGTCAACGACCCACGCTCTGTTTGACGACCAGGTTTCCACTTACAGTTCGGCTACAGGCGTTTAACTGTTTTGTTCTTCTACAAATATTTTACAGCTGTCATACGAGCTGGCCATAAATTTCATTTTATATACGTATCTTCTCTCTTATCGGCACAACAGACGCTCGTAGTTGCCCTTGGCCTGCTGGTCTTTATCGCTGACCTGTACATGGACGATACTTTGTCTTAGCCACTTCAGATTACCCTTCGACTCCTAAACCTACTCCTAGGTCGCTCCACCCAGCATGCCCTTATATGGCTTCTTACTTATTCAGATATCATCCATTCGTAGCTTCTGCACGATGTATTCAATTCCGTCTCTATAGTCTAGTTTATAAGGTGAAGCTAGAATCCATAAACTGTATTCTGTTCTCTGTTTTGCCATCTTCCAATTCCTTCATTACACGTTGAGTCTATAATCCTGAATATATTCCTTTCGGCTCTGACTAGTAGACTTGCCAGCGGCCTGTGGAAAGGATGCTTCTATTTCGCTGTTACATATTGTATTTGGAGTTCGAGCTTACAGATAGGGCGACTTATTAACTCACATTAAACATATTTTACTGAACATAAAAAAATGCCCTGTTCTGGGCTAAGACATTTATGTGTTTACATCATAAACTATAATTCTTACAATACTATGTGGGAAGTTTCCATCTAATGATAGAACGATATTATCAGAGGTTCCTATTCTGTCTGTTCGTTCCATAGCTCAAACTTAATAATTTCCCACATTTTTTTATTTAAACGTTGTAATTTATTGCGTATTCACATATGACAGGTATGTGAAGCAAACACTTAGAACAGATAAATCAATGTACCTAGGGATCGCCTTAAAAATGATATCAGGGAAAGCTTTAGCGATTCTTAGTTAATACTAGGTCTATAAAAAGTTATGGATATTATATCACTTACAGGTGTAGAGTTATCAGTTATAGACAGTAAAAAAATAGGCATCATTGGAAACCCGATGAGGGACGAATGACAGTCTTGGGTAGTTCCGAGCGAGTTGTATAACAATTTATATTTCTCGTAATCGAGTTTCCGGAAAATATAACATGAACGGCGTTTTTAAAATATACCTGGAAAAGATAAATTCAATTCCGCCATTACTTATTGTACCCTGTAAACTTTGTATGCCCTTTATTGATCTTAACACAGTAAAACTACTATTCTCATATAAAAAATCCAACCTCTTAGTTTACTATCCCCTCTAGAATCTTGTTAATTTATTATGATTAACAATATTGTAATCCTCCTTCTCTGGTCTCTAGCCCTACTCGAAAGCCCAGATTCCTCAGTTCAATCCAATCCCATTTCGTAGTTCGGATCTGATTCTTTTCATCCCGCCCGCCTGGTCGCTCAATCATGATTTTTCTTTCCGATTCCCTCTCCTACATGCGAACAACATGACTGGAACATTTTAAGCTTTTCTGATTTATTAACTGGATTTCATTACCTCTTTATATATTTTATACAGTTAACGGTTAGAATGGCACTGTCACTAAAGTCTCACATGTTCGATGTTACAACACTCAAACTCCTTGGCGTTAACACGTTAATGTAGATGGTGCCCTATTCTCTGATAACGATAACCTAATCGAAAGTAACAGATAACAACCCTTCGAGATGATGTCGTGTTCAGTGTGAAGACGGAGCACAGCGCACGTGTGTTTACTGCCCCAACCAGTGTACTGGATAGACAGGTATCTTATAAACGTGCTACAGTTTAACCACAAAACTCGTCCATATATGATGTTTAACAGGATAAGTCAAAGATCGACAACTTATGGCTACCCGTTCATTCATATGGCCTGGGCGTTAAGGATTTTACAATTTTAAAACGTCGAAAACAGTTTATTATGTAAAATTTAAATAGTAATGCATTCCATTTTTGTATCCATAAAAAAATTACTGTAGTCGATTCAGACACGTCGACGTTTTGTCATATCCTCGCTGTCTTTTTTTATCCTGTTAGTAGAGGATTTAGAAAAACGTCTTTTTACTTTAACTATCTGTCTACAGATAGATTCCTATTTTGCGTATTTAGTAACAAGCCCTTACTGAAATATTTGCCGACCCGTGGCAAAAGTTTTGAAAGCAGTGTCCAAATTATCGTTTAAACAATAATTGTTTCATAAATATATATATATATATATAAACTTTTTATATTTTGTATCAAAAGTGTATCACATAAATAGAAGAAATTAGAAATACCCAAATTGCAGAATGCCAGTGGGTGAAAACTGACTTGAGATTTGTTATTGTTTTAGAAATAGCGTTTTAACTATATTTAATATGAAATTCAATTTAAAATAGTATACGAAATTCAAAGGAAACACTGTTTCTTTTAATAAGTTATTTGTTACTTGAATTGCATTTACCTAATCCGCCTCTAAGTGTTCAACCATATTCTCTACGGTTGTCAAATATTTCCTCTGTCTCTTAATTTGATTTACCATGTTTGTTTGTAATCCTTCGTTACTTAATACTTAAAATTTTCTTTCTTTCTCAAATAAGATTCTTTTCTTTCAATCTTTAACCGTCTCACGCATGACGACTCTTATTTACAGTAATTTTATTTCAATTTATTTGCTCGCAGGTGTGCCATAAAGATTCTTTTCCTTATTTCTTTTTGGCGAGGTGGAGTCTGCGACCACTGAATGCATAAAATTAAATGCCGGACTACGCCCATGTTAGTAGTTGTAAAGGAACACATAATGTAAATATATTTATATGTAAAGCGGGCGTGCTACTTTGCATTGGGGAAACCGGATTGCTAAAACAGCTGCGTCTTGACCGGACAAGTTTGGATACTTAATAACACCCGTTTCTAATCGATTATCGCTCCATGACCCAGATTAATCTTCTGCTATTAATCCAGCCATGTACCGGTTTCCCTTCAATGCCTTATATTCAGCGGTACTTTCCTTATGGGTTGTATTTTTGCATATTTAATTCTTATATAATAAATATACGGTAGGCCTATAATACAAATCTTTTGAAAGTTCTCTATGCTGTTTTATTCTTCTAGTCCTATAACCTTCAAAGCGTCTTCTCAATATGTCTTCATCTATATCTATCAACCGTACTTTCCCTCCACTATCGAACATCCATTTTACCATACCTTACGAAACATCATCCGGTTACAATTTCTTTAGTCATTCCTTCGTCTCCTAAATTCAGTCTTTCCCTCATTATCTTCTTAGATATCCATCCTTTCATCTATTTTCTCCATGTGTCCTGACACCGTATTGTCTGGCATTTAATGAACTTAGTGACTTTCTTTCTTGTGTTATATTTCACAAATCTCCATTGCCAGTTTTCTCCTTTCTCATATGTCTACATATTTTTCGAACTGTGTTACGTTCTTGACCACTCTTTATTTACAATGCTATTGAAAACATAAAAATTTTTAATTGTTTATTGTGACCATCTGTTTTATAATATAGTTTGTGTGTCGCAGAAAAGATAAATGCCAGTTGTGGGCCTTGATTTATTAGATTGTCAGATAGGTGAGGCGGGTGGTCCGAGTCCACTGCTTAGTACCCATCCGAAGGTCGCACAACTGACCTTCTCTGCTATCAAGCTGTCAGAATTACCAGATTCACATTACGCTATGTTCTTAATTAATTAAACAGATTACATTTGAATTGAGTAACAAGACGTTCTTCTCGTAGTAAACAAAAAATTCCACAGTATTTATTATATTTTAAAGTAGTTTCCTGTCACAAAACTGAAACACAAATCAAAAATTTGAAAAAGTTCATATTTAAAATTAAACGAACAAAAAATGGTACACTAATAAATTATATTAGTCATTATATATATTCTGAAATAAAATTGGAGTATAATTTTCTCAGAATAAATCAATTTTCTTCTTCTTCTTCTTCTTCTTCTTCTTCTTCTTCTTCTTCTTCTTCTTCTTCTTCTTCTTCGTCGTCGTTTTCTTCTTCTTCATGCATGTGGAGCTAAATTCCAAATCGACAATTTGATCTCTCCATCGTTATTAAGTCTCCCCAAATTGCTCCCACCTTTTTCCTGGCACTCTAAACATTTCCTTGACAGTGTCTACGGGTCCATCGGTTTACGTCATGAAATCTCTGTTGTTGATTATCTCCTTATACGCTTTCTATATTGAGCTCCTTCCACAATTCGGCGTTTTTCTTCATGACGTTTCTTGTATAGCCCACAACTTGCTTGACGTTTCTTGTTTCTTGTGTGATGCTTAGAATTTAATTTCCGCGCTTAAGATTCTTTTTAATTTGGTTTAGTTGGTGTCCATCTTTCGGTTACACAAAGATAGCAGGAACGGGCACCGCGTTATAAAATTTCATCTATTCTTCTGGTGGGGCTTTTCTTTAACGTATGTATAATACTATAATTTCGTTAGAGTAATAAAATGTTTATAGTTTTCTACCCACGTCTACTTCCTGGTTCAGAAGTATTGTGCAGCCTAGAAAACTGAAGATGTTACCTGTTTTACAGTGGAAGACCATTTTTGGTATGCCGTTCTTCTCCATTCTGTCAAAACGCCTTCTCCGCTTTTGCCTCTGTTCTTTATTTTTGCAGACGAAATGTACATAGTGTGGTATAGAGTATACCGTTTGAGTTTCCTTTAACTGAGGGTGGAGAGCATCAGAGCATTTTTGTCACAACTATAGACTTCATTATTGTTTGTATTTGAAGTAGTTTCTTAAATACTTTAAACAGCACCATTAACAGTGTATTAACCAACACTTCAACATTGTCGTAATAACTAACTATTAAACAGGACACACTGTTAAAATGTTCTTGGCTACCGCTATAAAACTGAGTTGCGTTTGTAACTCTCAGTTGAATTCAACATGTGGAAATGAGTACTTCGGGCAGATCTAGATCTAGAGCCGTCTTTTCACTTTGGGGGCCAAATTGTAGTTCCATTTGTGGCCTGGGTCAGCGAAATCCCTTCTACCATGCGTAGAAAAAATGTTTACTTGAAGTTGTCTGCATTTATAAAACCTTGAGAAAACAATAAAATTGGTTAGTGTTATTAATAAACAATTTGGGACGTGTTTAATTATAAGGCTAATGACAGACACACCTCAAATATTTTACATTTGGTTTACACAATTTGTATGTATAAAAGAATTCGGAGAAACCATAAATTTGTACGGGGAAGGCACGATTTAGATTTATTTCCCTATTATTTATATTAACTTTGAGAACTACATATCAGTGAGAACCCTGATAAGTTGTCACTTATTAATAATGAATTATATATTGTCATTTGTCTTTTGGCGTATCTCACTGACGATTTCAGTAACTCCTGTGATAATGTATACCTCTACATTAACATCTTCATTGTATAAAATATTTTTTCACAAAACATAGGTGATTCCAAACATAGAAAAATCTCTCAAGTGTGAGCAGCATTACATTTAAAGTAAATTCTAAAAGTTTCTGGAAAAGAAGTCTCTCATGATCATAATGTGCAGTTGAGGCTTCAAGGTGACTGTACAGAAGAAAATTGTGTTTCATAGACACTAAAATTCTCTTTCATTGTCTTTCAAATCACTAAATCTAGGACTAACCTCTTCTTCAGTCTTGTCTAGGTATGTACTCTCTTCTAGCGGATTTCCAAATTTCTTCGAGGCCCGGTTAAAACGTCTATGCGGACGGGATATTTGGCGCGGGATCATAATGATTTACAGTGTTTAGCTGACGATAGAGTGGCTACACTGTCTTGCTTCTGTGTTGTTTTGCTTAAGATGGCATCACCTCCAACATCTTCTACACCTGTTTGGTAGGAGGTGAACAAATCTACTCTTGTTTATGAACTTATTAGAAGATCATTGAGTGTATCAAAGGCGCATAAAGTTGGAAATGATTTTATAAAACAACGAATAATTATCAACTCACACGTACTGTTCTATAAGCCAAACAGGGTCTGGATGCCGCTCACAACGAATATTATCAAAAGACTTAGAATAAACAACTAATCTAAATTGGTTACATAAGAAGATATGTCTCTTACGCAACCGTTAGGAAAGCAGAAACACAGTTGAAGCTTGGTACAAGGAAGTCAATAAGGGTGTAAAGTTAGATGAGGACCAAGTCCGTCCAACAAGGAAGAGTGGTGCTTGAGAATCAGACAACGTCCTAACTCGTCGTAAGCTTAGTACAAGGAAGTCAATAAGGGTGTAAAGTTAGATGAGGACCAAGTCCGTCCAACAAAGAAGAGTGGTGCTTGAGAATCAGACAACGTCGTAACTCGTCGTAAGCTTGGTACAAGGAAGTCAATAATGGTGTAAAGTTAGATGAGGACCAAATCCGTCCAACAAGGAAGAGTGGTGCTTGAGAATCAGACAACGTCGTAACTCGTCGTCAGCTTAGTACAAGGAAGTCAATAAGGGTGTAAAGTTAGATGAGGACCAAGTCCGTCCAACAAGGAAGAGTGGTGCTTGAGAATCAGACAACGTCGTAACTCGTCGTCAGCTTGGTACAAGGAAGTCAATAATGTTGTAAAGTTAGATGAGGACCAAATCCGTCCAACAAGGAAGAGTGGTGCTTGAGAATCAGACAACGTCGTAACTCGTCGTCAGCTTGGTACAAGGAAGTCAATAATGTTGTAAAGTTAGATGAGGACCAAATCCGTCCAACAAGGAAGAGTGGTGCTTGAGAATCAGACAACGTCGTAACTCGTCGTTAACTAAATGTATGTATAAAAATCTTAACGAAGGAGGAATGTTGGAAGTGTTTAACATCATAAGTCTACTGATCTGTGCATATAATAAACGTTAGTCATCTATACCGTGAGCCTTAATCGTGAGATGTGAAGCAGAAGAAGAAGCAACCGGAGACCTCCGCGTCTGACAATGGGACAGTATTGAAATGGGTTTTCACGGCACGTTCTGCATGAATCATGCGTGTCGCGTCTATTGTAGAATATACGGTATATATATATATAAGCGCCCATTGTCCAAAATTAGTTTCGATATTTTTTTCTGTCCACAGGTGGTTTACGTTTTCCCTTGCCATGAAACAGGTTTTTCGTGTGGCACTTCGCAGTCAACGACCGAGTGCCAATTCATGCGACTGTAACCGGTGACGTAAACTGATTAATCCATTAGTTCTTGAATCTGATACCGTACTTTATCCAGGCGTACTAATAATGACAGTCGTTTGTACGTCTTTGTATAATAGCTCACCGATTATCCGATATTCAGTTGCAAGGAGTACTCAAAATTGCAGTAGGCGATTGAAAATCTTCTTCTTCTTCTTCTTCTCCATATTCTCTCTATTTTGGAACGTCTCCTACTTTATAATCAATTTTATAAGATACCACTCCGTACAATATCTCCATTTCATTATTAGTTCATTTCTTCTTCCATGTTCTGGGCGACTATTTCGACCTTTCTTGACTAACCTGTTATTAACCATCCTCTCAACATGGTCGTCGATCCAGAATTGTGAACAGCTTACAAAATAGTAGGAGTCGCGGTGACGTCATCGTGACTTCACTTGTAAGTCAAGCGTCATTGACGGACGACCCCACGGTGGCTTGGTGGCCGAGAACCTCTCCACTCACAACGATAAAGATATATTCTCTTATATCTTTTTAAGATCATAAGACATAATTTGATTCGAAAACGGAGATGTAAAAAAAAAGAAGAAAATTACTTATAAAACTTTGAATACGGTTCTGACGAAGTATAATTAAGGTAATAAATGAGGTAAGATCAAAGCTGTTTACGAGTAATCAAGTCACCAAGAGATCTAAATTTCTTTGAAGTCACGTACAACTACTTTTAAACACAATTTAAGATGTTTAATCAAGGCGTATCAGCTGTAAAATCTCTACCCTGAACTAAGTTTGCTGTGTGAGATCAGAAACTGAGGGTTTATTCTCACCGAAACACAAATACGCAAATAGTAACAGCGCAGAAATCCAAAGATTTTTTTTCTCTAAATATTTATTGATGAATCATTTGTTGGTGTTTATATGTCTATACCTATTTTCTCTCAATGGCTTAATGTTACTTGAAAACACAGTTGCTTTATAACCAGAATGTGATACCCCCGGTATCGCCTTATAGGATGCCATACTTAGTATGGGTAATAAATCAACAGAACCATAATAAAGTAACAGCTCTCGAGAAAATGGGGAACGATGAAGTATTTAAGAGAATAGGAGAGGAAATTAAACTGCTGAAAGTAAGAAGTAAGAGAAAAATATCTTGTTTGGGGCAAACGATGCATAGAAACTGTCTGTAGCTGAGGATCAAAGATGGATAGGGTTGCCAGGGAAGAAAAGGTTGAGATGCTTGATGATAGTAGAAACGGAAGAAACTATAGACAGATGAAGACAGATTCGCAGGACCGAGAAAAATAGACAGCACCCGTTTGAAGACTGTCGTAAGACATTTTTACTAATGAAAGATGAAGAACGAAGTTTCAGTAAAAATATATACTACTTGGAAACTAACAGATTTATTTAAACGTTTCACAAGTTTTAGTACTAACATAAGAGAAACTACAATTGTGGTGTGTTGTAGTTTACAGCTGTAGTCTACGCAGCTTTCCACAAACGTAAGATAAGAGTGAAAGACATAACAGTAAAGAATGTGGAACAATTATAAAAGTACATACTCATATTAGTTCATTGAACTATCAGTAAATAAATATATAAAACCAGTAGCAGTCTCATTAAAGTTGCTATTCCAGTACAAGTTCATGCGTGATACGGAGAAGTAGTTAACTCCGTATACAGCCTGAATGGCTATCGTGTTTTATGTTACTTCTATAAAATTAAATTTAATGACATTGGAGTGAAAGATGTTTGAACGGCTATGTGTGATCTTACCTAATACTTATGTAAGGGAAGACGTAGATATATACGACCGATAACAAACAACATCGATTAATTTAAATTTGGTAAGAACGTTCAACGAATTGCCCAACGTGCACTCCTAGAACAAGCGTTAAAGTGATATGACAAAGGCAGAAGGCAGCCTGGTAGGCCGGAGAAAAGCATAAATAAATGTATGAGGAGCAGAGAACTTGGACATAGTACTGTATATAGAACGATTGAGAAGTGTGGAGACTGGGATAAGAAACGTGCAATCCTAGAACAAGCGTTAAAGTGATATGACAAAGGCAGAAGGCAGCCTGGTAGGCCGGAGAAAAGCATAAATAAATGTATGAGGAGCAGAGAACTTGGACATAGTACTGTATATAGAACGATTGAGAAGTGTGGAGACTGGGATAAGAAACGTGCAATCCTAGAACAAGCGTTAAAGTGATATGACAAAGGCAGAAGGCAGCCTGGTAGGCCGGAGAAAAGCATAAATAAATGTATGAGGAGCAGAGAACTTGGACATAGTACTGTATATAGAACGATTGAGAAGTGTGGAGACTGGGATAAGAAACGTGCAATCCTAGAACAAGCGTTAAAGTGATATGACAAAGGCAGAAGGCAGCCTGGTAGGCCGGAGAAAAGCATAAATAAATGTATGAGGAGCAGAGAACTTGGACATAGTACTGTATATAGAACGACTGAGAAGTGTGGAGACTGGGATAAGAAACGTGCAATCCTAGAACAAGCGTTAAAGTGATATGACGAAGGCAGAAAGCAGCCTGGTAGGCCGGAGAAAAGCATAAATAAATGTATGAGGAGCAGAGAACTTGGACATAGTACTGTATATAGAACGATTGAGAAGTGTGGAGACTGGGATAAGAAACGTGCTATCCTAGAACAAGCGTTAAAGTGATATGACAAAGGCAGAAGGCAGCCTGGTAGGCCGGAGAAAAGCATAAATAAATGTATGAGGAGCAGAGAACTTGGACATAGTACTGTATATAGAACGACTGAGAAGTGTGGAGACTGGGATAAGAAACGTGCAGAAGAACGATGTGTATTTAAGAATTACTAACTTCTGGTCGGTCAGAAAAGTCAACGGATGAAAAAGAAGGTCTAGTTTTCTTATTTCCCTTTCAAGCATTAGGGCTACGCCTTGTCATGCCCTCTGCCCGTGGTACAATTCACGTTCTACCACCACTAGAGAGAAATCGGCCAGCTATTAACCACGTGCAGTGGCGGCGAGAGATTTGTGTGCGTGTGTGTGTGCGCGCGCTCGCGTATGTTGAGGTACAGGTTTCCCCCAACATAATTAGACAGTCTGGTAAATTTTAGAGAAAGTTTGATCGTCTTGTCAGCGTCCGTTGCACAGGACGTTATGAAACTGTGTCTGACATCTGGGTGTACACGCCAAAAGTGCATTGTACTCCGGCCCACGCAGTCTACGCTGACGACGGTTACACAAGCAATAGGTGTACTATCATGTGTTAAGCTTTGCACCCAACAAGGAATGCGGTGACGTTTGCCATTCCACTGCACGTATCACGGTACTACTACACATTTAAAATACGTTTAACACTGTCTCTCGCACGGTATTTCTAATTGCATATAGCTTATTGAACAATGTTTACAGAACCAGTAACACCGCACCAACACAAGCACGCGTTGTCATTCAGTAGACCCCCCCCGCTCTTCGGGCGTCTCGGTAGCACAGCTTGTGCTCGTGCAGTACTAATACTGTCACACGCCTGCCACTGGATTGTGTCACACTTAACGGATCTTTCTTAATTCCTCCCTCTTCTACCAGCGGTGTTGAGGGCGACGGAGTCTTCTATGCCTTTTTCCGTCCCTTACTTCTCTTTTAACTTGAACCCTCTCCTTTTCAGAATTACAGCCAACTCGTTATTACATATTTTACTTGGGCTCAGGTCTCCTTGTGCTTCTCGTTTCCATATCCCAAATTGATTTCAGCATTCCTCTTCGTCAGTTCTCGATGCATGACCAAACCATCTCGTTCGCGCAGTGCGCAGAACTAATGATTCCACCTTACAAGAACTCCAGATAAAAATCGTTATTAAGACAAATTAAGAAGGCATATCTAAATAACTTTGGACACACAGCCACAAAACCCGAGAAATGGAAAATATTACAAGTATAATACAAAGTCAAATAAAAAGTAAAGAAGCTGAAGGTACATCTCCAATAAAATGGATAAAAAACTTAAGAAAAATAAAACATTTAGTAAAAAAAGCAATAAAATCATCAAAGGAAATGATTTCTGTATACAACAAACAAATACTGAAACCTAATGTTATCAGTTAACACTTACTAGTGTTAAAGAATAAAGAGAAGAATTTTTGTACGGAGAACGGGTTATAGGCTTTTATTTCATATACACTGTGAATACAATTACAGGACCAATATTGATACTAAAATATACAAATCAGGTAGGCCTACGTTCAGAGAAAGATCTTTATCGCTATTATATAAGGTACACTGGATTTGATACGTTTTGTTCACAAATACAGTAAACAGCACGCAATACTCACAGCTCACGACTTTCTGTTACAACGAAGAAACCAGCCAAGGTACACAATCCTACTTCTGTTTCAAAAATTCAAACTTCGATGTCATATTGTGTGTAGAGGTAGCACAAGAAATTATAACATGGCTACAAAATAACTTTCACTTTATTGTATTGCAATTCTAACTAAAAAATATTCTTAGATTATTTGCTTATCCTTCCTCAAACTGGTTCTTTCTATTAATAAAGAATATTGACTTGGAACAGTCAATGATGATAGTAACATGGATATTAATTATTAAACAGTGTACTATAAGAATACTAAGTTTACAAATAAAAGTAGACCTAACTTCGGATATACACAATGGGAGATCGATAAAAGACAAAACACATATTCGTAGAATAAGGAATATAATCGATGTAAAACACAATAAATGAGGACATAAACATCAAACAACTAATATTGGTATGCCAAAGTGCAGAGCATGCCAGAAGGTAGGACTGGATTCCGAAGCAAGTAGTGGTTTCGATACCACAGTTCGGGAAAAAGCTGAGAAGTTGAAAAGTAAATCCAAGATTAGAGAGGGGACGGAGAGGTAGATAGATAGATAGAAGATAGACAGATATATGAGAGTGGTGGAATATGGCGTATAGTCGTGATTAATACTGAAACAATCACGCAGTGTACATAAAAAAACTGACTTTGTTAGAATTCCATTTTGTAAATTTAATTAGTATTCTATGTATTACTGTATAGTACTATATGTATTTCATGTAGAAGTGTATAATGAGTACTCCATTCTGGTAGTAGGCCTACGCATATCATAATATTCAGTGGCGTAGCCAAGGGATTACTGGGTGGGAGGGGATTATCCTCCGACCTTTAGAAGACAGACACCTGAAGGCAGACAGTACAGCTAGCTAGCGGTCATAATATAACACATAACACACCCATCGGACCTTAACTCACGTAAGACTATATCCTACTGGCAACAATTGTCTAACCTCTCATCATCACTATCCCTCCATATAAAAATCCTGGTTTAAGGCCCCGAACAAAAGTCTTTGGGAAAAACTGCCTCCTTGGAAAATTCCTAGATATGCCACTTGTACAAAGAGTTTATAACTGTGGTGTCTAAAAGTTGGACACCTTATTACAACGTAAAGTTGTTTGAAGTAACCTTGTAGTAGACAAAAAGAAGTAGCAAGAGGAGGTATGATGCGAGACAGGATGAAATAATAGTTGACGTTGTATATTCAGAGATTATTCAAGTATGTTATATAGACAACAACAATGATAATGTCAGGGGATTGAAGCTACAACACAGGTAGATAGATGAAAAGTGAACATGTGTTTCTGTAAAGGGATGTGGCAGTCAGGAGACACATATATAAAGAGATAAAAAGAGAGATAATAGAAAACAGTGATAGAATGTTTACGTGAAAACGAAAACAAAAGGAAATAGTTTGATAAAAAAAATAATAATAATAATTTGTCAGTGTTCGCTAATGTTTTCGTAAACGTCGACCTTGACACATGGCCCCAGGGTCGTTGGGTTATGAAAAAATTCTAACTGTTCACTATCAATCAAGAACGAATGTAAACAAAATAATACTAACAACAATAACGACGACGACGTAGTCTGTTGTGGCGCTGGCAAACGGCGGGGCAATAACCCTGTGACCTTCACAACCGGTGGAATGTCAGGTGAGCTGTCTTGTCATATTCAACAGATGCCTTCTGGCACGTGATTCACTTCACAAAGTGGCCACATCGTGTTTGTATTTGATTAACAAATCGTACTTGCGGTACATCGAACGCACTTACCACTGTGTAATTAGTTAAACAAACGCCGCAAAACAACGGAAATAAATATTGATGATCACTTTACACTTACTGCCAAGACATGCTCTTAGTAAACTATCCGCTATGCGTCATAAAACTGAATTGTGTACTACGTATACGGGGCCAGTAGCGAGCTATGTCTGTCGGGACTTGTTGAAATAAATCGTTATCGCTGTGACTACATCAACTCCGCTAACTACGATTCAAGCAGTGTTCTCATAGGCGAAACTTAGGGGGGAAAGGGGAGCACTCGCCCCCCCGCCTCAATGTTCCGAGCATTATACAATTTTGTTTCCAGTTGTTATAAATAAAAACTAACAAATACTCAAACAAGAGACAGTGTCTATACTTGCGAGCACAGTATAAATTTATTATTCTTATTTATTTCGAAGAAACTTGTAAGGGGAATGTTTGATTGATTTGAATGATATATGTCAAAATAATATTTCTGTTCGAAAACAAAAAACAAACGCTAGAGACCTAGTTAACTAGAATACAATGCGTGTCTTTTACACAAACTAAGACTTATTTTGGAACACATCGTAATGAAATAATAAGCGAAGCAGTATTTCTAGGAATTTGCTCGCTTTACTTCGACTCTTTTGTAATAATATAATACATTTTAGTAATTTTATTATATAGATGGTCTCACTACACACTTGAATTTATGAAACTTTACCCTGCCCCCCCCCCCAAAGTTAGGCCCCAAGTTACGCCCATACTGTATCTCGCTTTGCACTTTGCGACCGTGTGCTGTTTCCAAGCGAGCGCGTTTGCGATCAGCATATGACAGTCTGGTGGATCTGAATTGCACTGTATTTCTCCGATTTGTGTTAAAGGATACAAATAAATTTTAAACAAGACACCTATAAATCGATAAAGAAAGTTTAATGAATTTAAGTACCGTACATTAGGTGTTGAAACAAGGAATAAATATCGATACATGCCTTCCATGTTCCAAGATTTATATTTAAAAACATTTACTTGAATTCGGTTAGATAATTTCTAACTATGTTTGTCAAATTAAAATGAAATATTTCCAAAGAAACTATTTCTTTGTTGCCGATAACGTAGTACACATATACAAAATTATCCCCTCCCCCTTCAACTATCAATTTCACTTATAGAAAATTACCCCCTCTCCCTTCAACTACCCTTTTCATTTATAGAAATTTCATCTACCTTTCTACAGTGATTATTGTGACCTTCTTTTCAGGATACTTTATTTATCAAAATTAAGTACTTTACTCTTGTTAACACGTAAAACGTTGCAGGTAAACTACCCCTTTCCATTAACCGATCTTCACCAATATCAACAGGCCTTGAGTCCTCTACTCTACATCTCAGGCACATATGCAAAAAATTATTTGATTCTGTTTTAATTTGCGGTAGTTATCGTTCCCCATAGAAAAATTCTACACACGCACGCCCGCGCGCGTTTCGGAAAATGACTTTTTTTCGCGGAAAACAACACGATTTTTTTCGCGATCACCACACTTCCATTTCCTTACGGAACATGGAAGTAATATATGTCAAGAAAATTTATAATGAACAAAAGAAAATTAGTGATTATCTTCGGGAATCAACAATAAAACTTAAATTCTTGTAATACTGAGTTTTTCAAACCAAAACGTTAACTATTTCTTTTCTTCACCATTAGATTAAAAAAAACTAAATAACGCAGTAAAAAGAGATAATTGAAACATAATGAACTGTGTCCTTAATACTTCTAAATCTAATAGAGTACCTCAATTTAGTAAATTAAAAATACATTTTTACGTACAATAGTCTAAGCAGAACGTTGGTTACAAAATAACATGTTTCTGGGTTAGTGATGATGATTTTTTTAGGACCGTTTCTTCAACCGTAATTCAGTACACGAGAGTACTGTATATTTTTTGTCTAATGTTAATCTGCGGGAATGTTAGCGTTTGTTAATCTGAACTTTCGAAAGGCCGAAACTTCCCCGCCCCCACTAAAATCCCAATTGTAAACGTTCAACTCTACTTCGTTAAAAAAAAATCATGAAAGCATTCCCTAGTAAACACAAGTATCCTGTCTGTACCTCGTAAGTGAAATACATTATATTAGTGATCTTCAATAAAGCTAATAATAATTACGTTAACAGATTAAGTAAAAACACTTCAAATATGTCATTACGAAATTTATAATTTTAATAAAAATAACCATCTATCTAGCATTGTGTACTGGGACGAATGCAGAAGATTCTGGGTACAGCAAACCTGTTTGTTTGAACTGTCTCATCAACTCGGTCGAAGAACGTCACTGGACAAATGCCGATGTGATCGCAGAATACTAATTAGTGTCTCGTTGCTCTGTACTACTAGTGGCTGGCAGTCTGTCTTGTCCTACTCTGTCCGTAATCTCCACAAACGCGTCATATTATAATCGTGAGGTTTATTCGTAGTAACGATATTTCACTGAAACAAATTCGGGCCTCTTACTTATATTGTAATTTATAATTCTTACGATGTGTCAGCTACCGCTATAACCGATCACGCGACTGTTACAGTCAAGGCCAAACTTCCATAAGTTACCGAAGTCAACATTTGAGTGACGCCTCCAGCTTAGCTACCGCCGGATGCAGGGACTGACGGTTAGGTACTTTTGTGACGTGGGTGATTTGAGTTAAGTAGAGGAAAGTAGAGAACCATTCTTAATATAAACCAAACACCTTTATTTGTTGTTGATATCGCAGTCTCAAAATATCGATAACAATCTCAAACTTTGTCAGTTTTCAACAAATAAATCGATTTTTATTGATTTTTGTTTTGTGAATTCTTTTAGAATATCATTTATATTCTCGTGCCAGTGTCGTTTTCAGTCATGGCTAGATCTTTCTTGTGTCATATTTAACCTTGGATCGTTTTTAATAATTTTACCTTAGAGTCTTGGGGTGCAGAGTTAACATTATATACATTTGATAACTTAGTAATTAATTTGTTTGTCAACAAATCTTTCATTTTTATGCCTAAATTTCTAAATTTTCAATTAAAAAAAACAGCTGTGTAATCAAGGAATAAATGCCTATCCAACAGCTGCCCAGGTTCCTGTCAATATTCCCTTGTGCTTTTATCCTTAGTAAGGGTTGGTATTACCGTGTTGATTTTAGTTCACATTTAGTCATGTATTGCTTCGTAGAGTGAAATCTACCGTTCCTTCAGTCTATCATCTGCCGATATAAATCTTCTCTAGATCTTTTTTCCTACTACAAGGCTTTCCGTTTCCGCCGTTCTTACATTTATTTAAAATAATTTTGGTATTCTTTTGTATTATGTCTTAATAACGTACTTCTTTCTGTAGTACTTGTCGTAGAAGCGTAGAAACATTGAGAATTGAAAATAATTATGATTTGCTTTCAAGAGAATTTATTTTATTATTAAATTAGTTTTTGTTTAATGATAAATAGCAACACACATTTTTCTTTAAATTGTAATATTAAAAGTATAGGAAAGAGTAAAAGTTAAGTACTGAATAAAAATTTCATAGTTTTAAAATGATATAACTTTATTTTTTTTAATTTTGAACCATGTTTCCTCTACTTAATTACTTAATTCAAACACTTTTTGCTACAGTCCGTTTCTTGATGTATATAATATATTTAATATTTATACTGAAATCCCCTCATCATATTTTTTTCCTTATTAGGAACATGTTTCGAGAACCATTGTGTTCTCATCCTCAGCCTTCGTGATTTTGCGTCTGGTGAAGTATTTGTGTGTTGGCTGGTCGTTATTGTGGTTTCTTGTTGGTCTCTGGTATTTTAAAGTGGTATTATTTTGTGTGATTGTGGTGTATGTATTAGTATTTTGTGTATTTTCGATGTTGAGTGCTTTGAAAATTGTGTCGTGTTTTGTATTGATTTGTTTACTTAAACAGTTATCATATTTTTTACAGGAGTGTAATCTTCTTTTTTAGTTTTTAATTTAAATAGTTAAAATAGTCTTCCTTACACTTTGTTGTAGCGGTTCACGCTGCTAGAATTTCGAAAAGTCACGCACCCCTCTTCCTTTGTTTGTATTTTGGAATTCTTCCAAAAATTTTCACTATCTTCTATTTATCAACATTTCCCTCACTTTTTTAAGTGTCCCTTCTACTTTTCTATTACCCAGTGACTGATTTAAAACACTAAGAAGAGACTGGGGTTTCTGGCCAAAGATCCCCCCCCCCGCAAGCTTCTGACATGTAGTATTTCATTAGATCTCACCTCCGATGTTACGTTCTTGGTACTTGGTCGTAGAAGATACCATCTATTTACCTTTTTCTTTTTGCTAATATTATAGTTGTGGTACTTTTTGCAAAGTAGGGTGGTAGATCAGATATTTGGTAATTAATTTCGTCACTTGTGACCTTCTTTCCTCCTAATGTTCTCACTGTCTTACGTGTGAAAGCATTCGTTTCAGGTCTGTGTTCTACTCATGCCATTCCCTGATCGTATATCAGTAAAATCTTCGAATCTTTAACGGTCTGGTCTGCCTGATTCAACGTCCAAGTTCAGATGCGTAGTTGATAATTGAGACTATCATACTATTAGTCAGAACAACGTACTAAGAACCACTGTCGAAGAATCAAGTACACGTCTGATAGTATTGAACAGGCGTCGGTGACACTGTAATGCCCTGTGTTAGGAAAACATTCAAGAGACCCAGTTCCAACATTCGAGGGATTGTAAAACACCCGAAAATTCTAGCTAACATAGCAATGGTGGACTTTAGAGTGCCAATAGTGAAGACCAAATTGAAACCTTATGTTTCAGAAAACAGGTCCAATCAGTTCTAATGACGCTACCTCAATCTCAATTGTTTCGTTTTAATTATATAGTGTGTTCTGTAGTAATTCGGACATAAGCATATATTTTAAGATAAAATCTTCATAGGATCATAGTTAATGTAAGCAGTGCTATTTGTTAGAAAAAATCAGTATATCTTAAATTACTATCTTATCTTATCTTAAAATCACTATTTTAAATTGTCAAATGTGATGCTTGCAATGTTATTGAAATCGATTTAACAAATGAATAAAATTGGAAACAAATATAATGTAGTGATCAAGTTGTTTGTTGTTGTTGCAGGAATTGCTAGCAGCGGTAGTGACACTTCTCTCAGTGTGTCTAGCCGTACCACACAGCAACCCCGCCATAGGAAGGCAGTTCCTGTACCCAGGCATAGTGCCCGCCCCAGTGCCACACTATGCGGCCCCAGTGCCACACTATGCGGCCCCAGTCCCACAATACGCGGCCCCAGTGCCACACTACGCCGCCTCCGCCCCGGTGCCAGCCGCCCCCATCCACCTGCCGCACAACAATCTAGTGTACTACGCTCCCCCGGCTGCCGCCAACCTTGTTGCGTAAGTGTCCACTTAATCGTATACTTCTACACTACTGTAATCATGTTATCAAATAATAAATTACTTCTGCGATCTTGTGATCATCGAAGAGAATGAAAATGACCTCCAAAGGTTGTTGTTTTATCTTACTGATATTTTGGCAGATTACAACCAAACTATTTTCTTATCCAAAACAAAAGTTACCGTATGGCTTTTTCTGAGGCAAATCATGTCAGAACAAAGATTATCATACAGGACTCGCTAATAGAAAAGGTGTCAGATTTCAAGTATCTAGGGTGTAGCATCACATACCAAGATGATAAGAAGGTTGAAAGCAAAATTAGTCTCTTCCTGTCGCTTTGTGGGTGTATCATTAAACCTTTAAAGAAGAAAGCAAGGAAAGAGACGCGATTGAAATATTGTAATGTAATGGCCATACCTCAACTACTGTATGGTAGTGAGACTTGGATTAGAAAGGCCAAAGATATATCTAGAATACAAGGAGCGGAAATGAGATTCTTGAGGGCTGTAAAGGGTTGTACGAGGATAGATCTTATCAGAAATGATCATATTAGAATTGAGCTAGGCATAGCTGAAAGCTTAAATGAGATAATCTCCCGGTACAACTCGGAGTGACGGTTACACGTAGAGAGAATGGATCCAACCAGATTTGCAAGAAGAGCTCTTGACTATCATCCAAGGGGGAAGAGAAGTGTGGGAAAACCCCGTAAGCGATGGTTGGATGACTTCCATTGAGACTGGAACAGGCTACTAGACAAAGCCGTGAAGGATGACGACCACGGCGACTTCTGTTTTTGTAATTTTTTGTCTTATATCACTATGTATATAATCTAAACAAAAGAACTGGTGCTTAGAAAAACTGACCGATGACAAAATAGTAAAAGAATTGGAAGAGGAGACGGACATGTTGATGGAAGGAAGGCCAAGTTGGGAGGAAATAAGAGATGGAATAATTGCAACAGCACAGCGTGTTCTAGGGAGGAGAAAATTAGAACCACGGAAACCGTGGATGACACAGGAATTGTTGGATCTAATAAGGAGGCGTAATAAGCTGAGAAATAAGGATTATCAGGAGTACAAGAGAATAAAAAATCAGATTACCTCTATGTGTCGCATTGAAAAAGAAAATTGGATGAAACAACTAAGTCTTGAAATAGAAGATGATTTCAGTAGAGGTAAATGTGATAAGGCATATTTAAGGATAAAATCGTTACAGTGGAAGCATAAGACTCGAAGTAATGTTGTTAAGGATAAAAATGGTAAAATACTTTTCGAAAATGATAAGGTCAGCGAGCGTTGGAAGGAGTATATAGAGGAACTATATGACGGGGAAACTGTTGTAGTCACGCAAGAGTTTCTAGAAAATGAGAATGCTGTAGATAGAGATATGGTAGGACCGCCAATTAGCAGGGTGGAATTTGATTATGTCCTTAAAGGTCTGAGTATGAAAAAAGCGACAGGGCCTGACAGTCTACCAGCAGAGCTTTTGAAAAATGTAGGGGAGAGAACGAAAGACAGCTATTTCGAATAATTACTGGGTGCTATGAAGAGGGAGTATTGCCAGTTGATTTCATTAAAAGTAGAACAATCACAATACCAAAGAAAGGTAAAGTAGACGACTGTGCTAATTATAGAACGATAGCCTTAATATCTCATGCTGCTAAGATTTTGCTGAACATAGTGAAGAACAGACTGGAAGGAAAGATTGATCACACTTTGGAGGAGGATCAGTTTGGATTTAGAGCAGGTAGAGGAACCAGAGAAGCAATCTTGGCTCTGCGGCAGATCTTGGAGAGGAGAATTGAAGTGAATAGGAAAACCTATTTAGTATTTGTGGATCTCGAGAAGGCGTTCGACAATGTTGATTGGAAGCTGTTGTTTCAAACTATGAGGAAGTCAGGACTTGACTGGAAAGTTAGAAGGATAATCTTCAATATTTATAGGTTGCAAAGTACTGAAATAGACATAAATGGATGTAAAAAGGAAGCAATAATAAGAAGAGGGGTAAGACAAGGTTGCCCACTGTCACCGTACTTGTTTAATTTGTTTATAGAAGATGTTGTAACTCAGATGAAAAGGAGTTCTAGGGGAATTAAAATACATGGGGAACGGATACACAGTATTCGCTTCGCAGATGATATTGTACTGATGGCTGACTCAGAAAAGGATATGACCCGAATGTTAGGTACGTTTAACAAAATTCTTCACGCTTGGAGATTGAGGATAAATGTTAGGAAAACTAAAATAATGGTTGTAAGTAAAAAAGAGAAGACATTAAATCAACCATTATGTTGAACAACGCTGGAGCAAAATTGGAGCACGTTACTGAATTTTGTTACCTGGGTAGCATAGTTACAAGTGGGAATAAGTGTCTGGCAGAGATTAAGAGGAGAGTAGCTCTGGCAAAACAAGCATTCCAGAGCGAAAGGAATTTATTAACAAACAACCATATTAGTATTGAAACAAGGAAAAAGTTTGTTAAGGTATTTGTATGGAGTGTTTTAACTTACGGGTGTGAATCGTGGACCTTAGGGAAGGTGGAGAGTGACAGACTTCAGGCAATGGAGATGTGGATTTGGCGGAGAATGACAAAAACTAGTTGGACAGATAGGAAGACGAATGAACAGATCTTAGAGGAAATAAATGAGAATAGAACACTGCTTAGGAGTATAGAGGTGAGGAAGATTAAGTTGATAGGGCATGTGATCAGACATAGTGCTTTTTTAACTAACATCTTTGAGGGCAAAGTAGTGGGGAAGAAGCCCAAAGGAAGACCAAGAACTGCATACTTCCGCAGCACAATGAGTGTCGTGAATAGTGGGTCCTATGGAGAAATGAAGAATATCGCAAGTGATAGAGTGACGTGGCTACAGCGACAAGGCATTGCCTTTAGGAGTTAAAAATCACTATGTATATACATCTGACGTACATTTCGAGATATAATCTGTATCTTCAAAGATTTCAGTATAGATTTATTATTTTTATTAAAGCCTCTGAACATACAGATTAAATCTGCGAAACTTGCGTCAGATGTATATACATAGTGGTATAAAATAAAAAATTACAATTGCAGAAGTAATTTATTATTTGATAATATAATATATAACTTACAAGCACTAGGAGAAACTCAAAACATCAAAAATTACAAATAAAGAAAAATTCTATTATTAGTGATAATTATTATTATTGTTAATCTCAATTAAACAGAGTCTATATCGACTTGAGGAACAAAGCTACAGAACCGAATGATTTTATTCGGATTATAGTAACTGCAGAGAAAATAAACAGAGTATATATCGACTTGAGGAACAAAGCTACAGAACGGAATGATTTTATTCAGATTATAGTAACTGCAGAGAAAATAAACAGAGTCTATATCGACTTGAGGAACAAAGCTACAGAACCGAATGATTTTATTCGGATTATAGTAACTGCAGAGAAAATAAATAGAGTCTATATCGACTTGAGGAACAAAGCTACAGAACCGAATGATTTTATTCGGATTATAGTAACTGCAGAGAAAATAAACAGAGTCTATATCGACTTGAGGAACAAAGCTACAGAACCGAATGATTTTATTCGGATTATAGTAACTGCAGAGAAAATAAACAGAGTCTATATCGACTTGAGGAACAAAGCTACAGAACCGAATGATTTTATTCGGATTATAGTAACTGCAGAGAAAATAAACAGAGTCTATATCGACTTGAGGAACAAAGCTACAGAACGGAATGATTTAATTCGGATTATAGTAACTGCAGAGGAAATAAACAGAGTCTATATCGACTTGAGGAACAAAGCTACAGAACCGAATGATTTTATTCGGATTATAGTAACTGCAGAGAAAATAAACAGAGTATATATCGACTTGAGGAACAAAGCTACAGAACCGAATGATTTTATTCGGATTATAGTAACTGCAGAGAAAATAAATAGAGTCTATATCGACTTGAGGAACAAAGCTACAGAACCGAATGATTTTATTCGGATTATAGTAACTGCAGAGAAAATAAACAGGATCTATATCGACTTGAGGAACAAAGCTACAGAACCGAATGATTTTATTCGGATTATAGTAACTGCAGAGAAAATAAAAATACTGACTAGTAGAACTTTTTGCCGTTGAAGCAGAACGCTTTAAAATGAAACAATAGGAATCGAAAAATCTGTAAATGATTAAAGTCTTTAAAAATCGGGAATTAAGAGTGACCCAGAAAAACAAAGGACATTTTACTATTTTATTTACATATAGGTGTCGAGCGACATACCTAACCGAAAAATAAAACCAGGGACTACAAAAGTAGAGTAATACATATTATAATGGCGTATGGATGTGGAAATTCGCCTTCACTCAGAATATGGCAAATTACATGCTTTTGAAAGAAGAGGTCTAAGAATTTTCATGGAATAACAGTAGAATAGAATAGAATCTGGAGAGTTAAGTGCAGTAATGAATTTACAAATAATTCGATACTCCCGTATCGAAATTTGTCATCTTAAGAAGATTCCGAGGGGCGGGTCGTGTTGTCAGAATGAGCGAGTCACAAACTACTGAAGAGGGAGGTCGAATCAAAAATCGAAGGGCGTAGCACAGTGATAATGGAACATTAAGGTGCTGAGGATGAAAAAAACTTTCAAAATTTCGCAGCTCGAAGAAGCCGTGGAGGCTAAGGTCCGAAGAAGGCTCTAGCACCATAAGAAGATGCAAACGAATCCCAAGCAAACAGCGACATCTGTGAAGAAATGTTTGCATCTAATGTATATAATCGCTTAGGAGCTGATCAATCAACGAACCAACGAACAATAAATATAATTTATAAATAGACGGATTATGAATATACGAATAGGATTCTGGAAATAAAATGTGAATATTACAGAAAAACGGAAGTCAAACATATAAGAAACAATCGTTAAAAGTTGCCTTCTTTTGGGGCAAGAACACGGATGATTACCGGAAAACATTTCGAAACGTTTGAAGCAGTTATTAGTTTGGAGAAACTTACTGACATTAATCAAACATTGGTATGGAGAACCATACATGACTTCATGTTCTAAGATTTATATTTAAATTATTTACTTGAATTCGTTTCGATAATTTCTAAAAACATATCGCCCACCCTCAAACTATTTTCACTATTTATAGATATTTTTGTTAGTATGGGGTTATTTAACATAATGTTATTTTCGAGTCACTTTATCTATCAAAATTAGGTACTTTATTCTTATAAAGAAACTGAACTACGCAGATAATCATCCCTCCTCCTCCTCCTCCTCCTCCTCAACCATTTAATGATATTTACACTTTCATAGAATAATACTTTTATCATATGTCATTTCTAAGGTATCTTATCCTTCAAAATTAAATATTCGTACTTTACTTGATTTCAGCACAGCAATTTTCAAAAAATTACCCCCTCTCCTTTCAACTACCCACTCTATTCATAATTATCTCATTTACCATTTTACAATGGATTAATATGACTTTACATTTGGGGCACTTATTTATTAAAATTAAGTACTTTACTCTTGTTAAAACACTCAGCAATGCAGGTAAACTACCCCTCCCTCCTAAACGAACTACCTGGTTACCAGGCACCAAAATTATTTTGTTTTTAACAATTACTATTGTTTGAAAAAGTTTAAATGAATTTTTAACTACTTTACTCTTTCTTAAAACGTAAATTGTTGCAAGTAAACCTCCCTCCCCCTTAGCCAATCTTCACCAAAATCAATCTTCCTCTACAACTCGGGCACATATGCAAAAATTAGTTGATTCTGTTTGAATTTACGGCAGTTATAGTTCGCCATAGAAAAAATTCTACACACGCGCGCGCGCACGCGTTTCGGAAATTGACTTTTCTTCATGTTTTGAGGATAGTACAATCAGAATCAGCCCTTATCCCGAACACGATTTTTTTCGTGATCACCATACTTCCATTTGCTTACGAAACAAGGAAGTAAAAGGATAGAGTTAGAAACAAAATCAGAAAACAGCAAAACATTCGTAGGAATCCGCAGCTCTTGGCGAGTTGGTTTGGACAGGCCAGGGTTTCCGCCGACTTGCCCCCATCAAACCATTTCGTCCCACCCACTCTGGGGGAGAGGCCTATCATTGACGACAAGATACCTTTAAGGTCTGCATACCAGGGAGATTGGTCGACACATGCTTACTGCAGTATAAGGAACCACAGATCATTTCTCCTAACCTTGTACGTTCTTCAATTACGTTCTGGTCTTTTACTAAGTCGCTGATTATGTTGGACTATTTTTTTTAACACTTTATTCAGCTCTGCGTGTTTTGAGTTATTCGTTGGACACCCGCCTCGAAAGTACTTCGTGTACTTTTTCCTCCATTTTACTCCTCCCTACCTTTCTTTTAACTTTTAACTTCACAGAATTCCACCACTGCCTCCATATTCCTACACGTTTAAGATCAGGCCTGACTTCTAACTCACAGTGTTATTTATGCTGGACAATTCAACAGGAAAATGCTGAATTCAACTAAAAATCTGAACATAAAATACAACGTAAAGCTCGCTTAAAACAAATTGGGTAACGAGAAAGTCCTAAGTGGAATTAACGAGGTTTTGCTAAATATTGTAGAGAGCAGAAGACTACAGTTGTTGGGCCACATAGGCCTACTCCGGTATGACACCTTCTTCAAGGCGCTGGGAAAGTGTAATTGGATTTGGTGGATGTGCACAATAAGATGTGATGTGGCTCTAATATCAAGATGAAGGGGATTTGCAGGAAACAGGAGTATATGGCTACAGCTGGAAGCGTATTTACGGCGGGGGGGGGACTAACGAGGAACCCAGAGGGTTGAAAATTTTGACGAATTTTGTTAATCCCTTAATTTTTAGGCAGTTATGTATATATATATTTTTTACAGCTGTGTACGCTAATATATTAGTAGCTCTTTTTTAAATATACAAACAGGTTTATTACACATCATTAGCGTACACATTTGAAATATGAAATATAGGATAATCGATTCAGTCAGTAAGTATCTTTTAGCAATGTTTTAATAACACGTATTTTTATTTTGTTCTTACCGTTTCCATTAATGGACAGATTTCGGGTTGTTATCACGCGTTTTCAGTCACTTTAAAGATAGTAATGTTGATTAGTCATAACTTTTTTTATATTTTGTATAAAGTCGACCCGACCCCGGAACCGCCCCCTCAAAGCTAAATTCTAGATATGGACACAGCGACAAAGCTTGTTTTATGGGATAATTAAATAAGTTTAATAACAAATTAAATTAAAACATAAAAAAATAAGCAATAAAGAAAAATTAAACATACTCAAGAAAAATGGAGTTTATAAAATGCACTGTGCAGAATACGATGCTATTTATATCGGACAATGGGGCCGTGCTCTGAAACATCGCATTTCTGAACATAAGAAAGCGATTACAACTAATACAGCCAATACAGGTTTTTCAGATCATTGATTACAACACAATCACTTCATACATACAAAAAACATAACACTACTACACAACATAAAAAAGGTAAAAAATGGATTTATTAGAAATTCTAGAAATTAGAAAAGCAATCAAAAGTAACAAAAATTTAACAATCGAATAAACTGAATTCTGTGTATCCCCTTTATTAAAAGTTGTTATTTAGTTTAGTTAACTTTTATATTTTGCCTTCCGATTATACTCAGTTTTTACAAACACTTGACCTTCTCTTACTAACATACTTACTTGAACTTCCTCCACCCCCTCAATCATACACACCCCACAGAGATGTCCGGATACACACCCCCTAAATACATGTTCACCACGGTTACATTCTTTGTTTAGTTGTTCCTTGATCTCTTTGAGAATAGCTTAATAAGCTGAAACACCTGTCACAGGTAAATAATAAACTGTGAAACTTACAAACTGTTTCTATATTTTTTTAAAACCTTCGAATTAAATAAGTAATAAAAACTTTCCACCAGCCTCTTCCTTTGCTGCACCAATTCCTTTTTAGCAAACAAATAATTCCTATATCGTATATTTTATAAATTATAAGACATAGATCGTTCAAGTTAGAGTAAGTCGCTTTCACAAACTGTATTGCACTGTATACGATGTTTCAGTCCGGTGCCATCAGCCGTGAGATATGCTACAGTAATAGCCCCGCCGCACCCAGCCATCAGACAGCAGTTCGTCTACTATCCAGGTGTAGTTCCCGGCAACGTCGTAGTGTACGGCCCACGCGACGAGCACGAAGAAGGAGGAGGATACCCAGGCCAAGGTTATTACGAGAGTTTCGTCAACCTGATCAGCAACTACATCCCGTCGTTCACCGGCGAGAAACCCGCTGAAGAAGGAGCGGCAGCCGAGAAACCGCCAGGTAACGTACACACACACAAACACAAACACACACACACACACACACACACACACACACACACACATAAATCCTTCCATTCACAGTCATAGATATTACATTGTTCTTTAACGGAAATCGAATAACGCTATGGCAAAAAAAAATAAATAAATAAAAATGGGTATGTCGTGGGCCACACGCCAGAAGTGAGAACTTCAGTGTCGAGTGGCGAGTGACCTGGTTCAACGCGAAAAGTTGCTCGTTGTGTTTGTAGTACAGAGATTTTACTATAAAGAGTTAACATTCAAATAAGAATGAACGGATAACTAAATTCGACGTGGCATAGTAGCGTTTGTATGTGTTTTATTACAAGAAATCGATATTTACAATGAACATACATAGAATCATATCACTCGTATTATTTTAAATATAAATTACACATACAAACAATATGTAACAATTATTTTTTTTAATTTAATAATATGATTTACACAATATATAGTTGGAAAGTAGAATGTAATATACACAGTAAAACAATTAAATTAAAAAAAAAAAAAAGAATTCATCGGTAACTGCACATTAAAAAGCATGAATGAAGCATCGAGGGCAAACGTTAGTTCAGGTATTCAACGCACCGTTTGAATACTGCTACTGCCAACTCCCAACTGCCAATTAACCAGCCAAACAACCAAACAAATTTTTTACAAACTGCCAGTATCTCGAGAAAAAAAGGAGAATTTCACTGAAACAAAAACCAAAGTAAAATATATAATTTTCTCTAAATTTGACTTGCTGACACCACATAGAACACCACATAGAACACGTTGCTGACATTCTTACACAACGAAAGTTTGTGGCATCCCAAAAATTTCACTACACGCAAATTAACAAAGAAATTTCATGACATGTAGCCGTTTTTAGGCTCTGTTCTTGACAACTGGTAAACTTATCTGTTTAAATTTATGTCCTTTATCAAAACCATCATCAAACTTCAAGGAACACGGTGGCTAAAGAATTTTTGTAATCGGGTCAGTATTTTCTGAGTTTAGCCCAAGCAAACAAACAAACTTTACCTCCTTATAATAGTAGTATAGATATAGATTACTGTACTCCTTCTCCATTCCCGTTCCTCTTTCCCCACCATGCCACACTTACTTGCTCCATCGGGCTAAGAGACGGGGCCGTTGTCGACTAGTGCGAGAGGGGAGGGTCTTTCGCTTTTCTCTCCTTTGTGGCTAACGCTTTTTCGTTTCAGCTGTTTCGTTACAACACGTTAAATCAGTTTACTGCCCCAGGAACGCGAGGTATACGGGAGTGAGCCAAGCACCATGGTGCCGTATATAAAGTTGTCAATTCAAAAGTTTCCACATTGTAATTTAATTTTATTTTGTAATTTTTAGGTTTTGTGCTACCAGTATTATACAATTCTTGTGGTACATGTTGTTTTTTGAATATTTTTATGAAACCCGAAATTAAAAACGTCATGAATCGCCTTCACATGGGTTGCGCCCGAAAGGCGCGGAAATCTGGTGTAGGTTTCAAAAAGCAGTAGAGAAAACTGAAGCGTATACCTTAACGAGCATGTAGGTTTTCGAAGGGATGTCACGGAAGACAGTAAACCCACTTTTAGAGAACCACTCAGAGTTACTTAGGAAACGTTTGCATAGCGCCACTCAAAATCCTATCCAGTCATAAAATGGTAAAATTTTGTGGACGATTCAAAAATCAAAATAAAGTTTGTTTTTTTAAACTACTGGAGAATTCAGAGTATATGAACCTATACCATTTTTAAATAAGAATAACATAATGTAAGTCAACTAATGAAAAGTTATGAGTTTAACATGTCATAAACTGCACGAACAAAGTAAAAAATGGATAACATAAGAATTAGAAACCATGGAAAGGCAGGTCACAAAAACGAAAAATGTGTCACCAGGAACTACTGAAGAGGGGGAAGAAAGGAAGTTAGAGTAGCACTGTGCGGCAGAGGGTTTTAAAAAAAGACAAGCCGCAATAAATTACAAGTATTATCTTTACATGCGTTTCCTGAAAAACACTTTTCTCCCTCGTGAAGAGGGATTTTTCTTAGGAATCATAAAATACTACTGCATAATGATTTGTTTTTTAATTTTATGATTCATACTAGCCTCACATTTTAACGGAGTTTTGTAATATTCCTATTTCCTCAACAATTATTTTACAATAAACTTCAATTTTTTGTGATCTTAAAAGTAACATTTTAAAAATCGTGAACGTGTTTCACATATTTTATAATGCTTAAATATGACAAAGTTGATAGTCTTCAAAATATAAAAATTAAGGTTCCATATACTTTTTACAGTTTCTAAGAAAAATGTTCCTAAAATTGGACTAACTAACATGGGGAAGACGGTGTTATCTGACTCCCCTTAAAACTAGGCAATGATGGGTTTATCAATCCGTGAAAAAAACCTTAGTTAATCCAACGTCATTAAAGCGTATTGGTTCAAAGCAACGTTTTGATTGCTGAAATCTGATCCGTCTTCAGGGGACGAATAAACTACGTCTGTCAGTATCCTACAATGAAGTACAAGATAGTCCAACAGAGTCGTACAAAGTATATGGACACTAAAGTGTGCCACATGTAAATCCTGTTTAAGTAAGTGCATGTAACAATGGACACTTTTACCTAACATTGTCGTTAATTGTTACACGATTCTGACAATGATAGTTCTCTCCTATTGTTATTTTATTTGACAGAAAAACTTTTTTAAAATTATGATGAATTATTGTTTATAATTTTTAATTAGTTATTAATTATTAAGTATTAATAATCTCTAGTATTATCTTATTTATAATCAATATTATTATCGTAATTACGGTGTAATTAATTAAACTGATGCTTTATTAATTTTAATTTTCAATAATAACAATAGTATTAATAATTAGGCTTATATAAATAATGACAAAGTAACTTGTCATGTACAGAGGCAGAAAAACCAGAAAAAGTTCAGGCTGCAGCAGGTGCTGAAGGAGCAGCGGCAGCGGCGTCGGCAGAGCAGACTCTCGACAAGACGGACAAGGAGAGCGAAGTGACCAACGCGGATACGACGCGCAGACAGGACGTGCCGCAGAGGGTGGTACTCTACAACCCCGGCGAACCCCAGTTCTTCGGTAACTACGCTGGCCTGCAGAGGGTGAACCCTGCCGCGACTATACCAGCTGCCGACAAGGGCGCCGTCTCCAGCTTCCTGCTTTTGAGGAATTTTCCTGCCACGGCAAACTACAAGGCCCAACCTCAATCCCCAGAGGTACTCTTAAACTGACACGTTGGTAGCTCAAACGTTTTGTTCACAAAATTTACAATAATCTGTGATTGTGATATTTGTATCTTCTTTACTGTCAAGGATTAACCTGTGTTGACTTCCACAACTACCACCTACGTTTTCTAGGTTGGCCTTCAGGACACAGACGAGTGATGTTTTGGCATTCTGTTAATGTTGTCTTCGTTTATTTCTGTACTCGATAATCTTATCAGTTAATGCAAATATTATCAAGTTTTCGTGCTATCTACATTCTAAAGCCAGTCCAACATCGTGTATGGCCTAATTCAGCTAAAAAAAAATTAATTTTCACAATCTAAATGCGGTTCGCGTCTTCTTTCATCAACGACAATTCACTTCCATAAAGTAGTATACTTGTACTTTTTATAATATAAAAAGTTCCAACTGTGTTTCTTTCAAAGTTTGCTTTAAAGCTAAAAAGAGACTGAACAAATTTTCCTTTAATCAGTTGTCTACTAAATAAGAAATTATAAAAAAAAAACGATTAAAAGATTTAACAAGTGTTGATTTAATTTAACTTAAAGTGCATACATTACACGTGTCGACGTTTCGTCAAAAATTTTGTTGCCGGTATTCAGATTCAGACAATCCTATGATCTGTACGTGTTACATACATAGGTCAATGTGAATAAATCTTTAAGAATATAAGTTGATTTGCTAACAATTCGACAATTATTTTCGTCTTTACATTACAGCGTGTACAAGGGGCAATATAAAGAACATCGGACATCGCTTTACGCTAAAAACACAAGTGTAGACGCGCGCTGTTGTACAGACACCATGATGTAAACAAATAATGGCTAAAGATGCATAATAATATTACCTGTACCGCAAACACATTACTAGTCACAACTTGTTTTGCTTTTATAACAATAAGTCAAATAGACCTCTCGATGTCCTAAGAAATTAATCTAATTTATACTACTATAGTTTAATCAATACAGGCATATGTAATACACATGTATAGTTCTAGTAAGGAAACCTTACAATAAATTCAGAATATAGTGCTCAGATCTACAACAGATGCCCTTCATTACGTATAAATTCAGGAGGTCTTAAAAGATCTGAAATTTTATTTAAAATACTATGACAGACTGTAAAACCATGCAAATGATTACCCAACTTCCTCTTGGACAGTACTGTCAGAATTCACCTCCGAAAAGATGTAACCAGTTTTGTTATTTTAAGAGAATAAATCCACCATGTACCCCAGTATCCTCTGGTGTGAAACTCACATCCACTAAAATTCCTTTTCTTTGCTACACGTGTGCCTTGGAAATGTTAAGACACAGTCATAGAACCTTCATAAGCACATAGTCCAGTTCAGCTTACTTGACTTTTTCGTGATTTGTTTTCTTTAGTGCCCATTACCGCTATCTACAACCGTCCTTTCACATATAATGTCTCCAACCGTCCTTGTACTGTTATGCTAGCTTGTTTTGCCTTGTTTACATCGTGTTCCTCATGATACTCTAAATCATGATGTTGTATATGGCTGTTCAATTACTTTTTTTCTTCACCATACGCTCTCTCTATTATAATACGGCATATGAGTGTTTCAATTTGTCCTTTCTCGTAGCATAAATTCCTTGACACCTTCATTTAAAACACACATCCTGTGTCAGTAACCAGGAATTCATATTCTTCTGTCATCCTTTTGATTTCATTAAACTTTTCAGGTTCCATAATCATCATCATCATCATCTGTATACCGCATAGACCTTCTCGGCAGATCCCTCCCTGTCGTTACCAACAGTTTTAATTCAAAAACATTCAAAATACTAGAAATTGTATCGTCCTATTTTAAATTATTTTATAATTTTTATTATGTATTTTTGTTTTTACAAGACTCTTTTGCCTTCCTACCAGTATTAGTTTGCATTTATCACTCTTCTCCATATTTAGACTGCTTCTAGCCGAGTCTCCTCCTTCTTTTATACCAAGTTCCGTAAAGTAAGGTACTACAAACAAAAATTTATAATAGCCTTACTAATGTATAATAGCCTTGCTAATGTATAATATCCTTACTAATGTATAATAGCCTTACTAATTTATAATAGCCTTACTAATGTATAATAGCCTTACTAATTTTTAAGGCTATACGGTTACTTGTGAACTGATTCCTTTTTTCCTTACTTTCCTGCTTAGCAAGTGCTATGCTAACCTTCTTGTTATTTCTAACATGCACACAAATCGTCTGCCCGAATCATACTACCTAGGTAATAAAATTGCTTAATTTATTTAATTTTATTTAACGGTTAACGGTTTAACAGTTATCTTTACTTCCTTCCGTTTTACAGTATCAGGTAACTCTCTCAGAATAATACATATTTATTTTTCCGGTTGACTCATTAAAATGTCATCGGAATGTTATGCGTGTATTTTAAATCTATTAATTTGTATTACTTCCGTCGTTTAGTTTTTGAGTTCTATATTCCACTAATGAAGACATTAAATAATAGACTTGCTAAAAACGGATAATCTTGGCTTACTCATTTCCTTATCTTTGACTCTATTTCATTTACGATTATCTTCGTACTTATATTTGGAAATAAATCTATTGTGCTGACATTTTCCCTGGTCCGTAGGATCACCCCCTCAGATAGACGGATGTCCATTCTCTTCCTTTCTAATACTTTTGGTCTAGGCCGAAAACGTTAAATGCTCAATGACCAGTTCATACTTGGGTTGGGTAATCCAACTAGGTATGATTACAGTTCAATCATTTTGCCAGACTTGGGACAAGACCTTTTTTATATTTGGGGCTTTTACCGCTTTGGGGGTGGGACGTTATTTTTCCATTTAGCTTGCCACTGTGTCACACTACTTTTTCTATCTGTAAAGCTACGACATATTTTAGCTTATATACATAGCTATACTCTTTAACAAGTAAATCAGTCGGTATTTACTTGTTATGATCTATACGGTCGCAGTAGATATACTTCGGTACTGCACACCAACACTACTTCAAGAAAAAGGTTTTTTCTGCCTTAACAAGCATAGTCATCATCATCATTCAGCGGCGCGACAACCCATTAATGAGTCAAGGCCTTCTTTATCAGCCTCCGTCAGTTGTCTCGGTCAAGATGCAGCTGCTCTCCAGTTCCGGGTCCCAAGGATATGGCGTGCATGATAATTCACACGGTCTTCCCAACGTAGTTTGGGTCTACCAACTCTCCTGGTGTCACAGATCTGTTTTGTGAGTGCCTTTCTGGGTACTTCATTCTCCCCCATTCTGATCACATGTCCAGCCCACCTGAGTCTACTAGGTTTCTAAACTTTCTCAATATCTGGTTCATTCAGAAAAGTGTTCAGTTCTTGGTGGTCCTTTTCCACCAATTACCTCCCACACATATTGGACCAAACATACTGTGGAGGATTTTGCGTTCATGAACCAGCAGGCTTGACTCAGACTTTCTAGAAATGGTCCAGGTCTCAGAACCATAGGTGAGAACTGGGCGGATCAGTCTTTTATACAAAGCAGCTTGATGCTACTGGCAATTCTTCCCTCTGGAACAGGGATCTGAGACCAAAGAGGCACCTACTAGCTGAGGCGATTCTTCGCTTTATTTCTTCTGTCGTTTCCCCATCAGAGTTAACTTGGCATCCTAAATAAAGAAAGTTGTTGACTTTTTCGAAGGAATAGAAACCAATTTCGACGTGTTCTCCTTCTCTAGCTTCCTAGCTTCCTGTCCTGTGACCATGTTTTGTTTTCTTTATTCAAGACCTCCTTGCGGGGCCTTCAAGAGCAAGAAAGGCTTTAGTGACTGCTCTCGAATGGACCTCCCGATTATATCTAGGTCATCGGCGTATCCTTAACAAACATAGTGTACATTTCTTAATTCCGTAAACTATACCAGTCAAGGGATACACAGGTCTATAAATGATTGAATGGATTCTTCCACAACACTCCTTCTTGCCACTAATTGAACAATCGATGTGTGGCATCATCCAACTAAGTTCCGTCACTCCGTTTTTCACATTGTTCACAACTCTACTACATGTTGGTCGTATCTTTTCCGTTTATCCCCCGGTACCTCACCGTCTTTCTGGAATATATTCTAGTGCCTACAATGATACAAATGTCTTCACGTTACCTCTTTACTTAAGGGATAATATCTACGGCTTTTCAAGTGTCAGACTTACTTTCTTTTTCAACATCATGTATTCTACCTTCGGAGCAGTAATATGAGTTCAATTAATTGATCTGTTGTAAGTAATTCATGACCGTATGATAGGGAGGGTTGTTCAATGGAATATCCTTTAAATGCCCTTAATCATTATTTATCAGAACACTCACTAATTGTCTTTTAAGACTTTTATCTGAAAATTAAGATGAATACACTGAGGCAAATTGACAGTTATTCAAACCCATATTTAGCAGTAATCATATTACCTACACTACTCTTGGTCAGTTGACGCTCTAACTAATAAAGTATTGTCCATGTTAAGCCTATTCTTTTACACTTTTGTACTGTAAACTTCGCGGTTTATAAGCCATAACTTTCCTTATAAACCATCCTCGGGGAGAATGGGCAACCTTACTCATCACACGTTGTTGGCTTCGTGTATTAACTCCATCATAGAGCATGTTGCCAGTTCATTCTGTATACCCTGTTTCCTCACTCTGTCCTCCTTGGATCACCACTTCACTCCTCGAAGGAAACCACATTTCAGCTGCAGTGAGTACTTGAATCTCCTTGCGTTTCCAAACCTTAAACAATGCCAAAATCGCCATAATTTTTACAGTAGTTTTGGGATGTTCCTTCAATTTTTTCTCTGAAGATTTGCTCTAATCGTCACTGTGAGAGCTTGAAACCCGTTAATTTTATTTCTTACATGGTGTTTCACATTATAACTGATAGGCTACACATCCCAAATACTGGAAATGCGAGGACCGTTCCAGCGTCTTATTATTTATGATTATTTTACTCCCGATGGGATTCTTTCCTTTCAGTGGCATGACCTTCGTCTTCCCTGTACAAATCTTTAAAATATGCAACGAAACAGTGAGTTCCATATGTGTGTATTACCTGTTACACATCGTCCACCGATTTCTGGATGGTTATCTTCCTCTCAAGAATTAACTCAACTGAATTCGTTTGTGTTTTAACTTTAATTAGTTGTACTTTATAACAGTTGGGAATACAATACCAATAATAATCGGCGAGTCCATTCTTGAAGTAATTGAACCCCGTATAAACAATTTTATGGGCTTAGTCAAATGGCAAATAGTCATATTAAGTTTATGATAGGTAATTACGTACTAAATACCTGTACAACCGAAAAGAGATATTCTAATATTTTAGAATTTATTAATTTCATTGATACCGAATGAACTATAGGCATGCGCAGTTCTATTGGATAATTTTGTTACGTCCGTAATTTTACTATCCCCAACAACTTTATTTCTTTTATTAAGTCTTTCTCTTTCTTCCTCTTAAAAAACATAGCTTCCACTTAAAACCATTTAATAAACATAAAAATAATAAAAATCATAAGAATATAAAAAGCATAAGACTTCTTGTGCTGGTCAGTAGCGTTTAATAAGAATTATATATTGTTGTTTTTCTTCATCATCATCATCTTCTTCTTCTTCTTCTTCTACTTCTTCTTCTTCTTCTTCTTCTTCTTCTTCTTCTTCTTCTTCTTCTTCTTCTTCTTCTCCTCCTCCTTTTGTGGCTACAGACCGAGGTGGTCCTTGCCTACACAAACATATGAGTCCACGATACTTCCTCATTAAAACGAATACCAACCTAGAGATATCCTCTTAGCTCGTTCTAGAGCTATCTTCCTCTCTTTTATCAAACACCGTTCTCTGAAGTACTTTCTTCGCCTGCCATACATCGTGCTTTGTTCATGTACAAAATTTTATTCTCTTCATTTCCATGGATAGAGGCGGAGAACGGCATTCACTGTAATGTTCAGTCAATGACTTCTTTGTGTAGCTCATAAATTCTTTGTCATTTCTTTAGCAACCATAAAATTTCTTTTACTGCCTACCCGATAGGACCTACAGTTGTTTTCAGACTTTTATTTGCAGACTATCAACTTGTCGCCAGTTTTATTCTTAGAGTCCACGGTTAACTAGCACGTTTAACTGTAGGGTTAATACTGCTGTAGCTTTTCACAATGTTGTGCAACTGTTTAGATAAATGTAGTTTTGTTTTCCTTCTCACTAAGTGGCTCGTTAAAATCTTCCTTGTTGGAAAACGCACTCTGCTACTACCTCATAAGAATCATATGCCACCGTTTTTAAACTGACTATAAGAAATCAGTTTGACAGAATTCGAAATCTTTTGGTGAATCAAATGAGATATCTGTCATACTTCTAACAATGCACTAGTATATAATCATAGAATAGATACTGATAACCAAACGTAACAAAGTTATTGGATATGTATGTTTTACAGTATAATACGCAGGCTGATACGCTTCGTAGTGAGTCGAGTCATCCAGGCAGCCCTGTCCTCGGTTATCAGAGGTTCCTAGTCCTGCCGAAACATAGAGGCCTCGACAACATCGGTCCAGTGCAGAGTGATACGTCCAGCGTGGAAAGTTCTGACGAGTCTGGATCACAAGAGAGTACAGCGGATTCCAACGCTTCTTCTGAGTCTGCAGAAGGCGATAAGACTGAAGAAAGCAGCAGCGACGAAAGTGGTATACACAATATAGATAACTTTACCTCCTAATCTCGTTCTTAAGCTCTCGTCGTGCAATTATAATTATTACTAACAACACAAACAATGCATTAACATAATAATAATATTAACAGCGACATATTTTGGAATTTTAACACAAGTTCGATTTTTTTTCTTATACGAAATGTAGGCCTACATTGTGCAGTGAATACACAGTGGCTTTCACTGTGAGGCTGAAAGTAAATGGGGTGAAGTCGGACAATTGGCCCGTGTCAGTTAAGCCACTGAGGGTGTCTCATCGTAAAATGAGCTAAATGTTTGGAGTCAGTAAAAGTGTTTTTGGTTAACCAGCTTTTTTGAAAAATTTATTGTTCCTGTACAAAAATTTGGTCGTCGTATATGTTGATAGAATTTGTTAAGCGTTATAAAATTCACCGCGTCACAACGAACTATATTTCATCGTGTCCAATCGTAGCGATTATATTTCTTATGACTTTGAAGGCAAGATACACATAAGGCTGCCAAAATTTCTGTTACTGTCTGACAGACACTTATCAACTTATCATTAGACACTTATTATAAAACAAAAGCCTTAAGATGAATGCTATATTTAAATCATTTGATATAGTGGTTGCGTCAGCTAGGTTATACAATAATATTTTTACATTAAATGAAACAAAGGAAAAAAGGATAGAATTCAATGTAGAAAATTTACTAGCCTGTACGATTCTATACACTGCGTGTAGGCACTTGACTATGTATCAATACTTTTAGTGTAGCAGATTATGGACTCAAAAGGTATTCCACACACTTTAGATTGTGTACACAGTCCACATGAGCATTCCAAAGTTACTGTTGAATTGACACTTTTCAAACGAGAAAAACACAGCATGAGGCTACAGGAAAGGTTGTCGCCAACATAATTTATATATTAACGATCTACTTGGAGCCGGAAATAGAAGACAACAGAGCTGGGATGAGAATTAATAGCCACACCTATCTGAATAGTATTTCGTACGCTGTCGATCAAGTTGTAACACAAAAGGGTGAAGATGATCTTCAAAGATCCGACCACCTACCTTTTTTCGTGATGTCTGAGACTTGTCCCGAGGGACAATGCTCGGGCTGATTGAGGCGAGGCCCCTTCAGCCGAATGGTAGGATGTAAGGAGACGAACGCCAGTGCAGGCCGGAAGCGAAGAAGATGGAGGCACATTGAAGGTAGAGTAGTGCGCGTGTAGTTTGTAACCATATAGGTTAGGGAAGTGGCTGATGGAAGTGCCGTTAAGTTTAGTTTGCATATGAGGGCGGCCAAGACAGGGACGAATAGCACAGGTCGCCAAAGCTGGAAGGAGGCGACTCAGAGGCGTCAAGGTAGGCGGGGTACACAAAGAAGAGAGCTAAAGACTTTGTAAGAGTTAGGGAAAATTTAATCTATGACGGTGGGGGCGAGGAGTTCTGGGAGGAGGTCCATCGGCTATGGTAAGGAGGCGGTTTATGAGGGAGGAAGGTCTGCTGGTGTTGCGGGTAGTTCTGTTGATGGAGATGGCTACGGATTGTAGGGAAGTGCGTTGTTTTGTAGTTGTGGGTATTTCCAGTTTATCTTGTACAGAAAAGAGTCAAGGTTTGGAAAGAGTTTGTTGAGTGCATAGAAAGCGGTATTAGAGGTTTTGGTGAGGGGAGTTATACGGTAGATAAGTCGAAGAGTTCGCCGTTCTGTGATTCGGAAGGGTTTGAGGCGGGCGGGGTCGGCAGTCAGAAGTATGGGATGGGTGTATGTCATAAAAGGTAATTATAAGACTCCCACCTACCTTCCTGACAAGCTTGTATATAAATATATCGATAAAATTTAAAAGTCAAACTAAAGTATAAACATTTAGGGTAGTAAACAATACTATAATTGAATTAGTCTTCTACTTGTAATATTTTCGATATAACATGAGCTACGGTCACGATATTGATTTAGACACCAAGTTTAACTCAATCTGTGATGCCACACATAAGAATATATGCAGAAAGATAAGAAAATAAACTCAGATTATCGAAGTTTTACAGAGTCATTGTCGTTTTTATGGGTCTGAAAAGTGGATAACAAAGCAAACTTCCGAAGCAGGACCCAAACTTCCGAGATGAAGTTCCTGCGTTATATAAAGGGATGTTCACGCATCGCTTACATGGAATTGTAAGATTTTCCCGCGACTTCTTAGAAACATGTGGATTTCGTTATTTTTGAGCCCAATTTCCAGATCCTTGTGAAGATCGGTGGTCCTAATGAATAAAAACGCATCAACAATGTTAATTACAATTTAACCGTGACGTTTCTCATATTCTCTTTCTACTCTACATTATGTATTCTTATACAGAAGGAACATTTGAGGTAAATTATTTTCATTTGTGATTGTCTTACGCAAACATTTTTAATGCTTCAGGTCTGTAAACATTGCTTTGGCATTATGTCAGACACATCCCGTATCAGTCTTTCCTTAATATCAGATAATTTTTTATAGCGGTCTCAATTTTTTACTCGTAAAAGTGCTGGTTGTATTCTCTTTTAGTGTCTAGACTATTTTCAAGCCGTAGCATATCATATAGGGTTTGAAAATAGTGGAGACAACGAAAAGCCTTTTCCATGTTGAAGCGGCTAGCAGCTGAGTAACAGTAGTGGCAATAGAGATTTCCTTATTCGTCATGGCCTGACCTGACCGGCCGGCACTGCAGCCAAAGATAAGCCCTATCATCCGTCACAATTTTTTACTATCTCTTTAATTCCTCTTATTCTTTTCTCTAGTTATTTTTGAAATTGTGTTCCACATAATGCAACCACCAATTTTTTGGTACGCCTCTTCTTACACTTTGGAATAATGTATCATTCGTTACATTATAAAGCAAGGACATCTTCAACACATTAGATGTGAATGTTTTGAGCACACTCGATTAATCCTACTCGATTTCATAGCACATATTACAGTCTCGTATCAAATACCACGTTTTTTTCACGCACAACGTTCTAGACACCTCTTCTGGTGAAGGTTTTCTTGTGTTTCATTGAAACTAGATTATCGTTACATTCGGAATTTCTTTATAACTGAATTTCTTTATAACTAAAAGCCACTGAGAAGGTGATTTTAATGCTCACTCTCTTTTATGTGATAAAACAAAAATTAGTTTTCAACAGTCTTCTCCCACATCACTGTACGAGATTTTCGTCCTGTTCCTGATGATAGTAAGTAATTTTTGTCTTCTTCTTCGTCTTCTGTCAGAGAGTACGCGAATCGCCTGTTCCGGCCCTAAAGACCACATTACCAGCACTTCCTAGGCCTTCCTATACTTCTTTGTCTCATAGACCTATTGACTGTTGCCAGACTTCCCTGGTTAACCTGCTACACGGCAACTTTGTCTCATAGACCTATTGACTGTTGCCAAACTTCCCTGGCTAACCTGCTACACGGCAACTTTGTCTCATAGACCTATTGACTGTTGCCCAACTTCCCTGGTTTACCTGCTACACGGCAACTGAGCAGTCCATCTCTCTTTGTTCTCCGCAATCCGATCTTGAATATTAAAGTTTGCGTGTATTTTCATTAGGTATAGAGTCTGTCCTTTTGCGTGCAGCTTTTAACAGATCATAGAATTTCATCTCGAATCCTTGTGTTCTGCAAAGATATTTTTCATTTTTTTTCAGCAGACACCAAGTTTTAGAATCATACGACAACTATAAACATATAATATCAGAACCATACTGTAAATAAATTTCTTCCGTCGATTTCTTTGACAACGCTTGATGATTTGTTCCATATATTATCCGAAACTTAGCCAACTTATGACAGAATTCATTTAGTTCATTTTACATTATGTTTAATTAATTTGGGAAGTAAGACGAATGCTAATGTTCATCTGACGACAACAGAAAGCAAACTTGAACTGTGACGACAAGTGGTTCAGTTGGGCACACGGTATGAACATTTAAATTTAGCTCCAAATACATAATACCTGGGGGGAAAGGAGGCGCTAAAGGTCATATATGAAGGAACGAAGACTTTAGAAGGTCTCAGAGTAGAACAGGAGGACGCTATGATATGAATTAATTGAAGTTGGGAGTGGGGCCGCAGCGACTGTTCTGACAGCTCCATCCATAGACAGATGTTTAATTCATTGTGTCTGATCCACATAATTGGTTAAGAACCTATTACAATTTAACAACGCTATGCGATGGATAAGTTACATTTTGCATCAATCCACTCAAATGCGTCGAGTAAACGGGAAAAGTGTACTAGTTTTCATACTGCATATTACTTGTCATTACTGCTTCTACAACTGTATAATACTTTATTTCTACTTATGCGTCCCCGGGAATTCCGAATACTGAATAATTGAAGGATTTTGGGTTCTGAATCCGTAAATGGGTTTCCGACAGTCCTCCTGTCACCTCAATTTTCAGATCTCCTTTTAACGTAGTATAATTTGTGCAATTGACATCTTCCATTACACGTTTTATATATTTGAAATCAAAAATATCTCCTCCATTCCATCATTCCTTCTAAGTTCTTATAGTGTAGGGGAAATACTCATGTCTTCCCCGTTTTTTCTCGTACTACTACAATAGCGTTGTTCTCTTCAGCTCTCTGATGAACCTTTGTCTCTTCAGATGGTCTGTAATATTTTTTGTAACAGTTTTGTTTTTTCGTTCGATTCAATTATTTTGTTAAATTCTTTAGTTGTTCAAATCAAAATAAACTCCTTTATTCCACATTCGTTACTGCTTTTCCATATTGCTGACGTTTTGAACTCAACAGTGCCACATCCCAAACAGACATACGTATTCAGTAATCCTTTCCTGGTCATACAATTAATAACATTTGTATTGGAGAGGCGTTTCAGTTTGTTTGCGTGTGTCCTGCGTTCTTTGCCATTCCATTAGATTAATTATTATATTTCCCAACTTCTTGCTGTGCTTCACCTCTATTCATTATTATTTTCACTTTTGAGTTTTCCCTCCATCACAGCCATTAGGCTACTTTGTTTTCATATTTAAACTTTACTCAGTTTTTGGTGTAGACTTCATAGACTTCAAAATGACTTTGACGTTATTTTAGGCTTTACATTCCATGAATAGCTTTTGGACGAGTTATTCTCAAATCTTTTTTTTTTTTGCAGTCGATTAGACTAGAAAGTCTGAAGAGGACGATGAACAGACTGACAGACGACAATGAGACCTCAGTCTCCTAATTAAGGTTGTAAGAAGACAAATATACCGTTACAGTGTTTCAGTACTTTCATTCATTTTTACATTTGCTCAGAAAACATTGTTATGTTTATTCATTACAAAAACTGTTTGTTTGAGTTCTACTCTGCTAGGGCTGTAATCACATAATAATCAATAAAACTGAGAGAAGACATTAATACTTTGACCAAATGTTGACCAACTTACTATCGAATTGCAATTAACAACTTAACAACTCTCCTCACATTATAGTTGATATTAACAAGGGAGGTTATTAAATAAACCTTTCCTTCTTCTTAAACACGTGGACGTCTGTTTTCAATTACTTTCAACTTCTCTTTAGGTTAACAGCACTTTTGACTCATTGCAGTGTCAGAAAGAATTACTTTACTTATACCAGGGTGGATTAGTTTTAAAAACATAAGTGATAGTAAGAAAAATTACACTTGCCAATTAGGTTAGAAAAGAACGTTTTTAATTGTAATTTGTGCACTCAGTGACATAAAACATAAGTAGGCCTAATATACGGGTTAGTAACATAAAAAATGAACATAAAATTATACACAAAAAAAAACATGGGAACTGCACAGAGAAACATAGAAAGGACGCTAGAAAATCTAGGGTAGCAATCAAAAGAATAGACAACCAAACTAAGATTTATATCATTTACAAAACAAGACTATTAAATGGAGGTGGGTAAGATGCTTACGTACGCAAGACGATAGTGTTTGCTATGATAATTGTTATACCTTAAACTTTCTTAACAAATTAAATGTTACCACGGTCTGCGTATATATTGGCGTTTTCTTATTTTACTTCTTCTTTTACTTCATTTTTGTCTTTTGACTTCATCTCCTGTCATAATACTTACATCATAACAAATCGTATTTATCTGCAGCACTTCTAAATAGTTGGGTCGCACTCAGTTCTGACCGGTCTTTCAAGTTCTTATGCCAACAGATCTGTCGTAGTCGACACTTTCTTGTGCGTTTCCTTCTACGAAAATTACGATTAATCTTAACTACAGCATCGTTCTTCTATCATCACACGCTCCAATAGTAAAATTTTAAATGTTCTCTATAGTCAGACATTAACAGTATGACAATAATAAACGTATATTACGCAGATGCACTATAATGTACATTTGGCTACTACACACAACAGATTAATACTTGAACAAATACAAAACTTGAAAACGCCGAAAATCGGAAACGCTCAGAATAGAAAGTTAATCATCAAAACCAACGACAATGACAACAATGAAACTAAAAACCATCTTTGTTTATTTTCCTCCTACCACGTTTCAGCGTGATGTTCGCCTTCCTCAGCGATGTATGATACAGAATGTCTGTATATATCTGTATGATAGACATTCTGTATCATACCTCGCTGAGGAAGGCGAACATCACGCTGAAACGTCGTACGAGGAAAATAAACAAAGTAAGTTTCACATGTGAAAGTGTAGTCATTAATATTCATTAAGTGCTGTGAAAGAAGAGGATGAACATTCAAAATAACATTAAAAACCATCGTCAAAAAAAAAACCAAGCACCAGCCAACAGCAGCAGTCAGTCAACACACACATGCTTCACCAGACAAAAACCAACATGGCTGATGGTTACCATACCGCTTAACGCTCGAACATCCTCAAATAATAAAAAAATAAACATCTTGACAGTACACTAATAAATTATGGAGTTGTTTACATATTAATGAAAGAACTATAACAAAAAATTGTATATAAATCTCTCTCTCTCTCTCTCTCTCTCTCTCACACACACACACACACACACACACACACACACACACACACACACACACACACAACTTAACGGTCTCTCTAGTGGTACCTCGCAATTGGTGATTCCGTTTTTCTCTACCTTCTTAATCTCCAATCTCAAATTTCTCTTTCCATAGACAACCTGCTTCATCATGAGAGACTCCAGCCCGATACTTTCAATGTCCACCTAATTGTATTTGCTCCCCTATCATATAGGTACGACGTCAACCCATTCACTTCCAAAAAGTGACGGAAATATCACTTTTACTCCCATTCTCCTTCAAATTTTCACGTTCTTGAAGTTTCCAGCTCCATACCATCTCCCATCTCCTACATCCTTCCAATGTAGTTCTCAGACTCGCATCCTTTCACTGCATACCATGGTGTTGTGAATTTTTATATTCCTTTTAGAATTGAAATTCTCTGTTTGATGCAGTTTCCAAATTGCTTTTAATCTGCATTTGATTTCTACTTCTCTTGCTCCAGAGTTTCGATATAAACCGTAAATATTTATAGTTTCTTTGTAAATAATAGTTTCTTTTATAAACTGTACGCATTTTGATCGGTTATTATATGAATTAATTCATATTTTTATTATACAGTGTTTCAGTTTTTCAGCAATTATTTATGTACGGATACTCCGTCCTGCTTTATAGGCCTACCACACAATTCTGCCTGCCACGCTGTTTGGAAATGTTTCTCGATTTTGGCATCTTGATTGGTCGTAATAGAATTCTGCGATTATTGTGTTACTGTAGAACAAAATCAGTTTCGTCTGAAAGCTTGTATCATTTTAATCTCTGCATTCTCAACTAACAATCTCTTTGTATTTACCTGTCTAATAATTTACTTTTGTGGGTGAAATTGTTAGGTAGTTATCCCAAGCCTCTCCTTCAGACTGATTTTTTTTTTTGTTCACTACTTTGTATTTTTATTTGGTCGTGCATTTATTACGGGGGGTGGATGCAACTGTATCTACATCGATTCTAAACCCTGTTAAAAGTATCAGAATGTAAGGAGTACAAAAGTTAAAACTATAAAATATAAGAACCTTGTTCAACTTTACAAAAACATAAAACTGTAAGTTTAAGTAGCACGGTTGTGTGTTTCGAATGATACTACTGGGCATCCTACCAACAGTGATACTGTGAGATGAATATTATACTAAAACATATACAAAACAAAATCAGTTTACCTTAGCGTTTCATGGACTAAAAACCGGACTAGAACCAATCGATTGCCGGCAATGGAAAACCTTCTCGCTATAATACCGCGGTAACCTTACGGTGTGGCTCAGTTTTTACTGTACGATTAACGCTTCCGATCAGATCCAACACTGTCGTGCTTCTTCATACTAACGGTGGCGAACACTGATATATCAGTGCTGATATTATTACTTAAAAGTCAGATATTTCACAGAAACAAGTTGCAGAAGTATTGAGAAATACTGGAAAAAAAGACGGAAAAATTCATCGTCGTCGCAATCGACGTCGTCGTCGTCGTCATCATCATCCTTACAATCATCATCATCATCATCATCATCATCATCATCATCATCATCATCATCATCATCATATCATCATATCATCATATCATCATCATCATCATCGGCATCATCATCCTTACAATCATCATCGTCATCTTCTTCTTCTTCTTCTTCTTCTTCTTCTTCTTCTTCTTCTTCTTCTTCTTCTTCTTCTTCTTCTTCTTCTTCTTCTTCTTCTTTATTGTTTTCTTCTTCGTATCACGGCATAGGATAGGTGCTGTTGTCAAAATGTTATCAAAAATTTCCATTGTTTCAACTACATCATTGTCATCATCACCATTCATCAAGCATTAGGCCCGTGACTTGTTGGGCCTTCTAGCCGGGGTACAGCTGCCACTATACCACCTCCAGTGAGAAAACACGTGCAGTGACGAGCTGCTGAGTAGAGAGAGGTGTGTCTTCACTGTAGATGTCGCGTTATTGCCGACTAAGGCCATTCTGCCTTACTCACACTGTCGCATTTCCCCATAGCAGGTAGAGGGAGTTGGATTAACTCTATCTTCAACCGAACGCACAGCACAGAATGCAAAAATCAAATTCTTGGAGCTGAGCTACCACGTCGTTGCATTATTTAAAAAGTTAATAATCGGTGTGAGCTTTCTGTAATGGTATGTGGGTCAGAAAGGTGGGCAGTAAACATTAAAAGATATTTTTGCATATTGTACAGAGGAACGTGGTAATGACTATGCTAGGGGTGACAAGGCGATACAGGGCAACATTTATAATATTAAGAAGCAGAATGCACTTGATTATGCGAGGAGGTATAGCAGGTGTTACATTAGAGCAAACGAGGTATAGACCAAGAAGACGTACCTTTGCAAGATCTGTAGGCGACCTGGATGAAAGTTGTGGTACATTAATCTAGATAAGAATTTCTCTGGACGGAAATATTGGAGAATGATAGTAGAAGCAGTCGCTCAGTAATTGGTACATAAACGCTTGTACTGCTGACGATAACACTGATAATATTGATAAAATTATACGTATATAAACAAGAGAAAAACCAAACGTCATCAATTTTTAAGTTCTGTAATATTCTGTGACAGGCGGGAAATTTTGGTTTGTAGTTGACAGTAATCAGCTGATACAGTTATTATAAATAATTAATATTAGTATATTTTAATATGTTAATTGAAGTGTATGTTGATATATTAATTAATTAATCTTTATTTTATAGGTAACTCGTCAATATTTCTTGTAGGTTTTCTATATTTTGAATATTTCTTCAAACAATAAATACCTCTGTTCGTAAAAGTTTATTGAATTATATTATTCTTAAAAAAATAAAAATATTTAACATTAAATTTTAGTTGAAGAAGTATTTATTATTTGAAGAAATATTCATAATTAATGGATGTATTAATTATTGACGAAACCGATTTCTACCTTGATGTGCACACACACACACACACACACACACACACACAGATGTGCTCTCACACATACACACACAGAGAGATGTGCTCTCTCACACACACATGCATGCACACCATATGATATCTAATAGGCGTATATCAATGTCTGTATTTAAAATGATAGAGACCATAAACAGATGAATTTTAACAGCTTACTAATATCAAATAACATAAGAATCAGTGGCTGTTTACTCAGAGTGACTTTCTTAATACTAACAAAACCTAAGACTTAAGGGGAGGGAAATTTCTCAGTCAACGTGAAGTCGAAATAACTTTGATAAAAATCATTCTTTCTCTAAAATTGTAACCATCACAGCCCTATTGATGCTGTCTGTAACAAGACTAATTTTTCAATTCTAGAATACTAATTTTAATGGGAAAAACTAATACATTACATATGAATGTTTACAAGCTATAAATCACTAATAACTTAATATCTTGCCAGACTGAAAGTCAAAATAATAGTTTAAAATAGTTGTAAGTAGTGGTAGTAAATTAAAATATTATATATACAATACTAACACATGCTTCAATGGCCGGAGTTTAATCTTCGCTTTGTTTTGAGTTGTCGGATATACTGAGGTCGCAGTCTATTGATACCACTGCAATCGAAACAACAGAATAACAATGTATTCTGCGAGCAGAAGAGGTTTCGACTACATTGTGGTTGTCCTGCTGTGTGTGTGTACGTGTGTTTACCTACGGGGACAACGGCGATCTTGCTGCATTCGCGAAGGCTCAGAAAATACCGCAAACCGGTACAGTAATCTGGAGTAGAGCTTGTTCACTCTTAGAATGGAGCCTGAAGTTAACAAAACCATGTGCTTGTACTTGAACCGGATTGGTTAGATGAGTGGCCGCATCACTAAATCCACCGCTGGAAATAAAGTAGTTCCCAATTGATTGTAATTAATTTATTAAAAATACGCGTATGTATCAACAAAATTTTTTGATACAATCGGGACTGATACGACTAAAAATAAGATAAATGATTTTATAATTCTTTGGATTTGTCAAGAAAGTTTTTATTTTGTACTGTGTATCCCTTGTATCACTCCGCTGTGTGAACATCAGGCTCCACTCTAACACTGAACAAACTTACGTAGCCTGTCGCATGCTCCAAGATGGCCATTGATGCTGGAATAGTCAGGACAACCATGTAATCTGTAACTTAAGGATTCAATCCAGGAACACACGACGCTCTCAATATCCGAAACCCAAGACAAAGCGCAGACTAATCACAGACTGCTTTCTTTATTAACTAACTAACAATCAATTCGCTTGAAGCTAATTAATACCTAAGCTGCAAACTGTTAACCCATTTTAGGACCTACGATAGCACAAGTGAAACCACACGCAATTGCTCTCGCAGGTCCCGGAGGAGTAGCGGCCGCCGCGCCCGTGGGAACCGCCCTCGTCGGCCCGGGAGGCATGGCACTCAGCGCTCCGTCGGCGACGGCCGTGGCGGGCGCCGGCAAGGGAACGCCGGTATCCGTCAGTCCTGCGGCGCAGAAGGCGGTCAAGACCTACAGCCTGGCCTCGAAGAACCCGAGCGCCTTCATCAAGCCGTAACCTCAGAAGTGCGATGTTTTAATTTTAACACCAACTCTAAGTCTGCTAACCTCGACAATGATCACAAAACTTTGTTTCTAACGGACAACTGACGTTTTTGTTGATAACACGCTCTTCAGAAATTGACTGTTGTTGTTGCTGTAAGTGTTTTTGTTGTGTAACGGAGGACTACTGTAACTACTCATTGTGCCAATAATGTCTGTGTTGTGTGAGTGTGAATGTCAATTTTTATATAAAATACATTTTATAATAAAATGTCTCGTCTATTTCTTGTATGATTCCCACCAAAGCGAGTTTCCTTTTTATCATGTCTTGTTAGTCTAACTGGTAAATTGGATGGTTTCAGGTGATGCAAGCGACATGATAACGACTATCAGAAGAGTTGCTACTGTAACGTTGACATTTCTGTTCAACTAACAAATTTAATCAATGAATTTTACAATCGGATATTTACAATATTATTCATATAATACTACGTATATCGCAGAAGCAGGTGTACTAGTGAAGAACGGAATAAATTGTCAAAGTTCGTATAAAAAAAACGAATTAAAAATACAACGCCGAAAGGTATAAGAATTGAGGACTGTAAATAACACACACACACACACACACACACACACACACACACATTCGAACATGCATGTAACAAACTACGAACTCAAACTGAAAAAGTAAGTTTTGTATGAAATTCGGTAAAGAAATGTAAGCGCACTTTCAAGAAAGCCTTTGTCAGCAACCAATAAAACTGGAAAGTAAGGTTGAATTTTTATGAAATTTTTATTTAACGTTCTTTATATAGACAACAACTTTACTATTTTAGCATAATTTGCAAGGATACAGAATTTAGGTTTTTTGTACCTTTTTTAACACCACCTTATTTTTCAATACCGATTATACCAACTGAATGACTGATTTTATAATGAGAAGCAGGTAAAAACTTGTATCTAGAGGAGGAGGCTGTATACTAATCAAACCACTAATTTTGTTATTCGAGGGGTGAAGAACCCCTTCCCGCTCCCTCCCATCGCCCAGTAAAACTAGTCTACGGGGCCAGTTCTCGCTTGGTCACACAGCTTGTTTGTTCGATCGGTCTCGTTATTAATGTAACGTTGACCTTTCGGGTCAACAACCTGAATGTAACGCCTCTCTGTCGGCGTCACGTCCCCTTGTGGTAGTGTCGGCATTACTCGTTTTCTTACCTTCCTCATGATTCTCTTCATTACTTAGGGAAGAAGAATTCCAAATAAAAACTCATGTTTTTGTAACCAATAATTTTATTTCACTCTTCACCGCAATACGACTCTTGTGGCTTACCATTTATTTTGATCTTGTGGTGTGTATACATTAGTTGTCGAATGAAATAATTTTACTGATTAAGAAGACAAGTTTATGACCATTATATCTCAATATAGTATCTTACTAAAAAATAAATAATAATTTAGGGGGGTTTGAAGAATAACTTCAGAGGGAATGCTCAATAAACAGGTACAGAAAGAGCAACAGGTAAAATAATCTCAAGTTTTATGGATTACTTTTATCTACTTTCGACGCCGACAATCCAATACGCTCTATTCAGGCTTCACAACAATAAAGAAGTGATTAAAATCACAAATATTAACAAAAAAGGAAATAAGCGTCATAAATAAAATCAGACATCAGCCCTAAAAGTCACGTCTGGTACATAAAATTCTTAACACAGCTTTTTATTCGCTCACTTCTTAAAAAACAATCTTAACCATTTGTTGTAGCGGTAACCAGACAACAGCTATAAAAAAAAAAATACGTCATTTTTTCGACCTAAAATTTCATGTCCCTGATCCTCCAAGCAGGAAACAAGACACATCATTTGTGTAGATTGGCCCAACCGTTTTAGATTTACAAGATATACAAGAACAAACGAGCGTAGTATCGACCTCACTTACGTAGGCAGAAAAAAATACCCGAAACTCTTGAGAACTAAACTATTTAAGCTCAGGGCTCCTGCCGTTATCTGTGGATCACGCCTGGGTAAGTAGAACAGAAAAACGGATAAAATATTGTAAGCATAAACAGTCATGGAAAGAAAAATTTTCTGTATAAAACATGGATAGAAGAGGAAAGTAATGAATCGGAAAACCAAAGATATAGTGAAAGACGTCGAAAACAGCACAAATTTACAGGTATGATACATGAATTTGCAGCAATGAATGGAATCCAAAGGGAGGATACTCCGAGCTCCGAGAGCGTGTATTTAAAGAGAGAGAGAGAGAGAGAGAGAGAGAGAGAGAGAGAGAGAGAGAGAGAGAGAGAGAGAGAGAGAGAGAATGTAACAAACTAGATTTGAAATGTTTTTCGTTTATGTAGGGATTTAAAAATGTTCTTTTTTAAATACAAACGTTATTTTTTAAAAGGGCAATGAAATTGATTGAAACTGCTATTTTGACGGTCACTGTGAAAAATATGTGGAAGTGGAAGTTAGTGGCGATCCTTGAAGAGGCGAAACGATTGATTCAAAAATGAACAACAATGCGTAGATAATCGTGGTGGATGCAAGTCGTGACGGAAACCTTCAACGGATCTGTGAATGGAACGAATACAGGACAGTCGCTGGCTGAAAGTTGTCCAGTTTGCTTTCATCATCAATGAGAGTAACCTTCTGTAAAATAACCGACGACCTTCCTTTTTCTGTGTGAGAGCGTCTTCGCGTTTTTCATTAATAAATAATAAAGCTATCATTAGTTGTAGTCCTTCCCTTCCGTTTGGGATTATTATTGGTCAGCATTTTCCTTTCCGCAGCGTTTCCATTAGTGTCGTTATCAATCACTGCACTGTCAAGTCAGTCCCTTTTGCCTATGATGGATCCTGCCAAATGGTAGGCTATATTTAAACGCCCATCACTCTGTCGTCATTCTTTACATTGCTCACGAGTTTTTTTTTTTTAACTTGTAATCTTTATCTATTGTATGCTAAATAAGTGTTCGGACAAATAATTAATGAGGTTCAACGATGCCTCTTTTCTTTCCAATGTACAGTATACTTTTTGTCATCCTTATGTCGTCTACCATTTAAATTTGTCTTCATCATTCTGTTCATTGCTCTGCCGGTTTTTTTATTTCATTTCATTCTCCTCGAATAAAATTTTTTCTTCCCGTTGACATTCTCTACCGTATTGTTTCAAACTTAGTTCTTGTTTCATCCTACGTACAATTTGCTTGGCTCTTTATCTGTCCTTAGTATACTGTGCATTCGTTCTTCCGTAATGTTCCAACGTCGTTTTTCCAAAACCAATACTGCTTTCTATGTGACAGTATTATTTTTGGCAGCCTTCTTTTTTAAAGCCACTAACAAACTGACCGGTTAATACTAGCTGCAAATTTTGAATTTGACTTGAAAAAATGATTGTTTTATCAACTTTAAGACAATTAGGAACTATAATATCAATTCGATATTTGGTTATCCAATTTCCTGATCAATTAGTTACTTGTTAATTTTTAGTTAGATAAATTTTTCCAGTGTTTAGTGTTACCTAATTGATTTCTTTCTAGCGTCAAACATATTCACGCTTCTCATGTTTCCTAAGACGCTTATCTAGTACAATCCTAAAAAAATTTAACAAACTATCCGTACAAGTAACAAATGATTCTCATAATAAGTACAAACAGGATTAGAAACGCAGTCAATCTGCGGAGTCTTTAGTTCTAAAAACAATAAAACAAATTGTAAGATTTACGGCGTTTGAGGCGTCGAGTTCCTGAACAGCATCATGTACTCGGATCACTGCCACATTAGTGTGCTGGTGAAGTCTCCTCTCGGCAAACTCCTTAACAATCTCGTCGATTATCTTCACAGAAGATACGGATGGGGGCCTCTGTGGATGTTATAGTTTCGTAAACATTTTATGAATCCACTGTGGTACTAAGAATATTGATCCAATATACCGTATTACGTATTTGATAACTTCATTACAAGGAAACGCTTGCAGTACGTTGTTGTAAGTCTAGATGTCCAACGTGTTGGTCGTTGCAACTAGCGTGTTCTAGGTTTCATCTGGTCTACTTTTATTTTAACATAAACGATATGCGGCTTTTTCTTGAAGTTAAAATTTCCTCAATTTCCGGAGATTTACCTCAGAATTGTCCAAGTGGTCTGTGTTAAGAACTAAACGATAAAAGAATGGAATAATACATGAAACAAAGTAGAGTAAATCCGCCAAAAAATGTAGAAACAGACTCTAATAAAACGATATGTAAAAGTTGGAAAAACGTTGGGGGGACTGGAATACAAGGCTTAAAGTGAAAAAAGCTAAATATCTAAGATTGGCTGTATAGGAAAATTAAACGATGTGATTAGTTGTTAATTTAACTTAAAGCAATTTCGAACGGTTTTTTTGAATCAGCATTGTAAATTGACCAGAATTAGTAAAGTAAAATTGGCCGGATTGCTTCTAACATTTAAGGTAATGTACTATTAAAATTCTTGTGTCAATGAAATTCAGAGAATGTTACCGGACCGGAAGTCTATAATCATAGTGTGTGTGTGTGTGTGTGTGTGTGTGTGTGTGTGTGTGTGTGTGTGTGTGTGTGTGTGTGTGTGTGTGTGTGTGTGTGTGTGTGTGTGTGTGTTCCTTTACAGTAGTAACTTTCCAAGTTTCTATTTTCTTGTAGTGATAATTCAAGAGTCATTTAGTAAGTAAATAGAAAAACACCTGCAGTTAAAAAAAATAACTAAATGAAATGTAGAATTCTCTAAAAACCTGACAGTGCCATCTCCGTCTTTAACACAAAATGCTTGTTTAACAAATATTTCAGTAAAATAACATATAATACCCGTTCAATAACGACAAGGTTTCTTAACAAGTTTCCTTCAGAAGGACAGCATTTATTCATAAAGTTCTTGATCCAGAAGGCGTAAAACCATCTAACATTTACTCTAAGATGATTAAACATTGCGGTTAAAGTTGTACGGATAGAACACAATTTTATAAGCTGGTTAACAAATTGAAAAGTAGCCGAGAAATCTTACTGCTAAACATCATGCAGAAGGACTATTTGGGGTCTCGACACTAGCTCTGGAGTCTCACATTGACGATACACATAGTACACACAAACAGTTATAGTAGGAGAGATTGCTGATAATTCAAGTTCAACCGTTAGCTATAGTTCATCGAATAGTTCGCGATGAAATAAATTACTGAAAATTAAAACATGTCCAAGGTGGGTTCCGAGACCGTTTACAGAAAATCACAAAACAACCAGACTTTCCGTGTATAGAAAACAACGTTAGAGGAAAATAACAAAGAACAGAGGGGTGGTGGGTGGGTCACAAGAACACAATGATCCCAGCCAGAACTCAACGTCACGTTTGGCATTATATACCACCAGGGAGAAGAAGTGATGCAAGGCGAAGTCTTAGTTAAAGGTTTATTCTTGTTTATCTTTGGGTTATAAAAGCTATTCTCACTTATTGTAACCTAACAAGAATAATTCTTTACCAGGAGGGCGGGCGAGTCGGGCAATATGGATTACCAATACTCCGTATTGCCCGGTTGTCAGTATTCCATAATGTCCGAACGAATTTTTCACATTTATCTTAATTTAACACTCTCAATTAAAACACCAAATCAGCAAGTTGTAAAAGTTTACAATTAAATAGTAATCCAAAAATTACTCTTAATATAGTAAAACTCCAATCTTAATCTGTACAAAAAACTAACTGAAATTGGTGATCTGTATCAATGAATGCTTAAGCAGCTCAGGTTGTTTCATAAAATATTTCAGAAAACATTATTCTTTTAGGACAACGAAGAACTTTAATGTTTTCGTTACAACTATGGCAAAGAGGAGAGACCATCCAACTATAAGAAAACAATGGGGCCAGAAAAATATACAAGAGTTTGTATACAAGAGGTCCGCAAATTCGGCTAGTTGCTGAAACGTCTAGTGAACCTAGTGCTGCGATATCAAAGTCATTGGTCGGAAACCAGTATTCAGTCCAGAACTAGGAGAAGAATTGGTCATTATATTATGGTGTTACACGATTAGGAGTTTGAAGGATGGCATACCAAATTGCCACAAGAAACTACGTAAAATATCCTTTTAGAAATGGCCAAGTTGGTATGGATTGGTGAATTGGTGAATAAATGCATCAGTACTTAAACCAATTTTACCATCGCATCCAAAGAATTGAGGTTTTAACGGAATTTATAAAAAGATTCCAATTTATTGGCTAATCACCTGTTTAATGTGGATGAAACGGGGCTTTCTTTAGTACAAAGAGGCACATTTTATTGGCCACAGAGGCAAACGACAGGTAGGAGTCCTTACTGCCGCTGAAAGAGGTTTTCTGATCACTTTCATTGCATGCATGAGGGCAGCACGTGATTTTATGCCACCATCAAAAGCTCGACCATGTATATGGTGACTATGATAAAGACGAAGTGGTAAATGAAAAGATTTCAATGACATGTACGCGCTACTAATGCCACCGTAGAAGGAGCAGTTACATGGACAGCCAAGGAAGTTATTGTCAAACGGGACTTCACAGAATCCATTCCCCACCTGTCTCCTCATACAGTATTTTTTTAACGATTTGTTTGTCTGTGGTCTCATGTGAAAGATGTTTCTCAAAACTAAAATTAATAGATCAACGACGAATAATAAAACATTATTATTTTTTCGTTTATACAAAGAAACATTAAATTTTTTTGGATTATGTAACAGATAAATGCTTGAAAAGAAAAATAAATGCTTGTAAAGATTCATCGTAATTTAATTTCTATTAATTTAATTTATTTGAAACTTTAACTTTTATCGTTTTTGTATGTCTTCTTGCTTCTCTTTCGTTAAAACCTACAAATAGTGAGTTTAATATTTAGGTATATAGGCCTACTACTAAAATCTATAAAATGTATACCTATATAACCAAGGCCTTGGTTAGCCTTTGTCTCGTCAAATATATTTAGAAGCAGAGGTATTATGACTGATGAGTAATTGTGATATGAACTAAGTTCTTGCACAATAGTAAGCCACACATAGAAATATATTAAAACTTCAATGTATTGTTGTAATTGTTAATAACAATACTGTTTCCGTTTCTAGGCAATTAATCAAAATTTAACAAATTTATTTAGTTTAAATCAAAGCGGCAAAGATCACGGACGTATCCTGTCGATATCTCTGCACGCAGTTCATCTCGTGGCCTGTTTAACCATTGTGAAATACTCTAGGTACATGGGAGGTTTACTGTTTTGACTGTCACGATTACGACACGGGCATCACACTTACACACCCGTTTGGCGGACACATGCTGGCACGCAGTTTGAGTGTTGGGGCCAGTGCAAGTATTGCATTGACTCCAGCACGCATTCTCGCGCGCACACGCATGTGTCGCCCCCGCGTACAGACTCACACCGCACCGCTTGAGCCGTTACATGCCGTGCAACGCAGTCTGCGTGTTAGGGGTCAGTGCGAGCGCGCGCGGCTTGCATTGACTTCACCACGCACTCTGATACGCGTACGCATGTAGCGCTCGTGGTGTACACGCATGCTTTGTTGTTTTAATCGTGGCAATCATAGTAGCAAAGTTTTCCAATCTGGAGTATGTTCACAATAGGCAAATAAAGCCAGGGACGAATTTACTGCAGAGACACAGAACATCAAAATACGTTAATGTTTACAATTAACATAATACAAAATAATTCGTAGTATGATGGAGCATGTTTGAACAGTAGATATTTTAATAAAAAGTTTCAATGTCAACGGATGTTCAGATTGTAGGGATGGTAGCAGCCTACTGAAGTATGAACTATGAGAAATTATTTTTAAAAAAACTAGGTAACAGAGGAGAAAACCTTCTAAAGGAGTGTTATAACTGAGGATACCAAACGAACAAATTAGAAATATAACGAAAGAAAAGGACATAATAGTGGACAGAATAATTGTTTTGGTCTCTATGTAGAATGCTGGGTTTAATAACTACTGGCAAAGAAATCACTTGCATTGTCACCATCAGAAAGACTGAAATAGGGACCGTAACGCAAATCATGGAATGACATAATCCGTGAAGAAGGGACGGCTATGAGAGAAGTCTGGCGAAACGACAGCCTTTGATAAAAGAACTTGTAAAAGGGGGTTGGGTAGAGATCATTTTGTTATTGTAGGCCTATAATTAATGTATTGTATTATTCATATACTATACATTATTATTAACTCCTAAAGGCAATGCCTTGTCGCTGTAGCCACGTCCTCTATCCCTTGCGATATTCTTCATTTCTTCATAGGACCCACTATTCACGACACTCATTGTGCTGCGGAAGTATGCAGTTCTTGGTCTTCCTTTGGGCTTCTTCCCCACTTCTTTGCCCTCAAAGATGTTAGTTAAAAAAGCACTATGTCTGATCACATGCCCTATCAACTTAATCTTCCTCACCTCTATACTCCTAAGCAGTGTTCTATTCTCATTTATTTCCTCTAAGATCTGTTCATTCGTCTTCCTACCTGTCCAACTAGTTTTTGTCATTCTCCGCCAAATCCACATCTCCATTACCTGAAGTCTGTCACTCTCCACCTTCCCTAAGGTCCATGATTCACACCCGTAAGTTAAAACACTCCATACAAATACCTTAACAAACTTTTTCCTTGTTTCAATACTAATATGGTTGCTTGTTAATAAGTTCCTTTTGCTCTGGAATGCTTGTTTTGCCAGAGCTACTCTCCTCTTAATCTCTGCCAGACACTTATTCCCACTTGTAACTATGCTACCCAGGTAACAAAATTCAGTAACGTGCTCCAATATTGTGTTGTTCAACATAATGGTTGATTTAATGTCTTCTCTTTTTTTACTTACAACCATTATTTTAGTTTTCTTAACATTTATCCTCAATCTCCAAGCGTAAAGAATTTTGTTAAACGTACCTAACATTCGGGTCATATCCTTTTCTGAGTCAGCCATCAGTACAATATCATCTGTTCCCCATTTATTTTAATTCCCCTAGAACTCCTTTTCATCTGAGTTACATCTTCTATAAACAAATTAAACAAGTACGGTGACAGTGGGAACTTGTCTTACCCCCCTTCTTATTATTGCTTCCTTTTTACATCCATTTATGTCTATTTCAGTACTTTGCAACCTATAAATATTGAAGATTACCCTTCTAACTTTCCAGTCAAGTCCTGACTTCCTCATAGTTTGAAACAACAGCTTCCAATCAACATTGTCTAACGCCTTCTCGAGATCCACAAATACTAAATAGGTTTTCCTATTCACTTCAATTCTCCTCTCCAAGATCTGCCGCAGAGCCAAGATTGCTTCTCTTGTTCCTCTACCTGCTCTAAATCCAAACTAATCCTCCTCCAAAGTGTGATCAATCTTTCCTTCCAGTCTGTTCTTCACTACGTTCAGCAAAATCTTAGCAGTATGAGATATTAAGGCTATCGTTCTATAATTAGCACAGTCGTCTACTTTACCTTTCTTTGGTATTGTGATTGTTCTACTTTTAATGAAATCAACTGGCAATACTCCCTCTACATAGCACCCAGTAATTATTCGAAATAGCTGGTCTTTCGTTCTCTCCCCTACATTTTTCAAAAGCTCTGCTGGGAGACTGTCAGGCCCTGTCGCTTTTTTCATACTCAGACCTTTAAGGGCATAATCAAATTCCACCCTGCTAATTGGCGGTCCTACCATATCTCTATCTACAGCATTCTCATTTTCTAGAAACTCCTGCATGACTACCACAGCTTCCCCATCATATAGTTCCTCTATATACTCCTTCCAACGCTCGCTGACCTTATCATTTTCGAAAAGTATTTTACCATTTTTATCCTTAACAACATTACTTCGAGTCTTATGTTTCAACTGTAAAGATTTTATCCTTAAATATGCCTTATCACATTTTCCTCTACTGAAATCATCTTCTATTTCAAGACTTAGTTGTTTCATCCAATTTTCTTTTTCAATGCGACACATAGAGGTAATCTGATTTTTTATTCTCTTGTACTCCTGATAATCCTTATTTCTCAGCTTATTACGCCTCCTTATTAGATCCAACATTTCCTGTGTCATCCACGGTTTCCGTGGTTCTAACTTTCTCTTCCCTAGAACACGCTGTGCTGTTGCAATTATTCCATCTCTTACTTCCTCCCAACTTGGCCTTCCTTCCATCAACATGTCTGTCTCCTCTTCCAATTCTTTTACTGTTTTGTCATCGGTCAGTTTTTCTAAGCACCAGTTCTTTTGTTTAGATTTCCTGATTTTCCTAAATTTAAAATTGCACTTGGCCATAACGGGAATGTGGTCACTATCTATATCCATACCAGGATATGAATGACTAGATTTGACTTGGTTCTTATATCTTTGTCTGACTAGAATATAATCGATCTGATGCCTCCTAACATCCCCCGGTGCTTTCCAAATGTATCGTCGTCTTTTGGGGACTTCAAAACATGTGTTTGTAACGATCATCTCGTACTGCTCACAAAACTCAAGTAACCTTTCCCCTGTGCATTGATGTTCCCCAAACCAAACTTCCCGGCACATTTTTGACTACTGTTAGCACCAATAAATGCACTAAAGTCGCCCATTATAACTACATTATCGTCTTTCTTTATTATCTTGAGCAACTCTTCAATCTGTTCATACATTAATTCTATATCTTCATCGTTACTACTTGTTGTTGGAAAGTACACCATAATTATACACAAATCAACTGGCTCTGCCCTAAGTTTTATCATCAGTAATCTATCACTATTGTGGCATGTATTCAAGACACTACTCTTCCATTCACCTCTTAAGAACAATGCTACTCCATTTCTTCCTGGTTCTTCCTTTCCACTGTAAATAATTCTGAAATCACCTGATACGAAATCACATCCTGCCCATTTTGTCTCGCAGACACCTAATATATTAAGCTCTGCCTTTATCATAGAATGCTTTACCTCTTCCATTTTACCAAGCTTCAGTAATGTTCTAACATTCCAAGTGCCGATTTTGCATCCATTTTTTCGTTTGTAGACAATAGGATTTACTTCTTCAAAATTTACTCTATCCAACACCTTCCCCCCCGGAGAACCGAATGGGGGAATTGAAACTCCGGAATATTTTGCATTAGACGTAGCCATCATGCTAAAAGCCTGGGGATATCCTCAGATCTTTAATGCAGTGGTTTCCCGTTGCCTTCTGTATCCTATGCCGTTGACCATCTCTGGTTCATCCGCCTCCTGGGGTATTTTCACACCCCAAGGACAAGAGAGTGCCCTAACCTACTACCCGCTCATCCGCCTTCAAAGAAGCCGTTGGCACTTGGTAGTAGGGGGACCACTTATACCGGTGGTCACTCGGTCGTCAGAGCCTCGTTAGTGTGAACAGGGTGCACCATGCAGCGAACTTCCGCTACAACTCGTGAAGGTGAGGCTGACGGTTGTATAGGAGAGGCTATAAGAGACGCATCCTATACCTTACACCCCATACTATACATATTTAACCTAAATATAAATACGTAAGATCAAATGTTATTGTTTACTTTAATATATACTGGTATAATTAACAGATTACAGATCCACATATGTGGGCCCATTAACATGCGTAGTAGACAATTTGTACTATCATCGTCTCTTATTTACTGTCTGCATCATTAAAGCCGCAGATTTCAGGAGACAGACGGCGCGACGGGGCTTCCATCAATTCACTTAGCTTCATTAGTATTTTTTCCAGAAAAAATAAGCGATTTAATTATGAAAGGACACCTCCCGATTCAATTAGAATATGCCATCCAACAGCCTGGGTGCTTGTTCACTCAGTTGTTTGAACATTTTATTAATATTACTAAACCTACACAAGATTCTCCAATGTTTGTTAGTATTAGACGGGCATACTAGCCACAACAAAATATTGATGTCATAAACATGACAAGAGCCAACCACGTTAAGATAGTCTAGTTTATTTACCACCCCACACCACACACAAGTTCCAACCATAAGATCTTTCATAGGGGCACCGAAGAGTTACTACTTCATGCCCAACTTTCATTGATCCATTGAGGAGATCCTCATGTGGTTGAGGCATAAAACAAGGGTTCATAGTATAGTTACTGCCAGGATTAGTAGTATGATATAGTTGAACTGCCAGGACGAGTCTATTTAAAAATACATATTTGAGAAACCGCAGTCAGTGGTTCTAGAGTCACAGCTATTTGCCCTTGCAACAGACGGATCTTCGATGTAGCGGATTTCGTTTCCTCTCGTACAGTGCAGCCTTTACTAAATGATATAGATGCTGAGGGGAGGGACAAGATCCTCACACAAGATCCTTGGGGGGGATTCATGCCGATGGAGAATCCTTGAATGCCACTCAACACACCACAGCCAGCAGTTGATAAAATCGCATCCAAAATGAATAACACTGTGCTCTCACACATATGTCTACATATTTTTCTACCTCTACTAAGGAGATACTCATTTGATGACGAAAAACTAGTATAACCACAAGAATGACTGCTTCGCCATAAAAGATAAGTCTGGAGATTTCTCTCAACAAATCCAATAGTAAACATTCTCTACATACGGATAAAAGGAAAATTCCATAATCTCGTCCCGAGAAAGCTACGTAAAAGAAACAATTAAGGATAAAATTGTTCTCAGTTCCACAAGATGATAACAGTAATCATAAATCAGAGAACATGACATTCTATTCTGATGACTCGTCAGACCTGGAACTTGGAAATGCAGGTGATGAAAAGACTCCCGTTGACCAAGACGCTGAATGTTTGTTTTGTGACGGTAAACTCTCCGATGATTGTAAAGGTGCCTTATGTGCTCTTTATGGGAGCAAAGTGATTGTGCAGGTGCCGAAAATCTAAATGCTTACATTCGTGACTTTTGCATCTAATGTTTTTTTATCAAATTAAGACTTAAAATATTTTATAATGTTACTCGTATTATTTTTTATTTTGTATGTTAACATTTGTTCGTTTTACACTTTTTAGCAAAACATTGTCAAAATGGAATACAAAACGTCTCCCGTGTTGTAGGTAACTAGAGGGCATCGTTAGTTTAACAGGACAGCCAAACTCTTCATGCAGCCAGGCATTAATCTATTTAATTCAGATTTGCTACAATCAAAATATTGGTAAATAAATAAACTTTCCATACGTCTGGTTAATCTAATGTCATGCAGAAAGTAATGCGATGCGGAATGTGTGATACCATGAAAAGAAAAACTAGTTGGCAAACAAGACCAAGTAACGTACACTTACTATAGCCATTACTATCTGCAGACTGGGTCAGTAATTTACTAACAGGTCGTTATTGAACCACGGAAAGTTGTTTCCATACATTACATAAGTATGGCTTGCATGCTGGCCGGTTGCAATGCCTAATAACGGATAACGGTCGCAGAAATTGCTACGTAGGAATCCTATTTTAATATCTTAGATTGATATACTCGCAGCTGGCTTAGAAATTGGTCCACGTCAAGCGATTACGACATTTCATGATTTTTTCAATAATTCTGGGGGTGATTGATCCCCTTCATTCCCCCTAGTTAGAGCATTGACATCAACAGTCTGGTTCAGTATCCTCTTATCAGTAAGAGACCATATTTCTTCTGTCCCATATGCCAATATGTTTCCAGCTATCTTGTGGAGTTTGTAGCAATACTCTTGACTAACATTTGTAGTCAAGTTTGACATACTTATTATAATTAATCCTAACCGCTATACGTCCTGAAGAGTATATGCGATGTGACTAATATAAATATGTGTTATTTGAGTTCAATAATTACCAGCTGTTAATTACTAGTAAAACAAAATTGAACAAGCTAATGTAATCTAAATTAATCAGTACAAGTTTCTAACTATACACGCACTTTACTTGTTTAAAAGTACAAAATATCTTGAAGAACGCAAAATTTGAATTAGGCGAATTTGTTGCTCTGGTAGTTTTGGGTTACTATAAATTCCTCTTTTGTTATCTTCATTTTCTGCCATTAATTGGTGTGGAGTGTATTACGAGAGAACAACACGCTGTTATAGTGAAAACATGTTACAAGTACGGAGAATATTAGACGGTGACAGTTTGGAAACTGCCAGGAATTTTTGGTCGACAAAATGCACCTAATCGGTCAAAACTCAGAGACTGAATACGAAGAAATAAGTTAATTTCCGGGCATAAGTTTCCCGAAAGTCCTTATGTTTGTCGGTCTTCTGTAAACATCACCATCGTGATAGCGTTGATGTGAGGCGTCTCAGCCAACGGCGACCAGAACTGGGCACCAGAGACTTATGATTTGTTACTACGTCACTGTAAACATCACCATGGTGATAGCGTTGATATGAGGCGTCTCAGCCAACGGCGACCAGAACTGGGCACCGGAGACTTGTGATTTATTACTACATCACTTCTTCCTTTGGAAGTTTCGAAATCTCGATTTTCTGCAAAAAAAAAACACACAAATAATTACTGAACTCAAGGGGTAGATTCGATTTGTTAGATTTCGGCGGAAGTGAGCCGCAATTGTGGAGAAAGGCCATTAAAAATTTGACAAAAGAATTGTGCTCCAGTAAAGTCACTAGAGATATGTGCCTTATGTTGTGTTCCATAATTAACTGTTGTTAATTACATTTAGTGTACAGTTACAGTATTAAAATTACTGTACTACAAAAATAAATTAGTGTACTCTGCTAGAGTTAGTACACTCAGTAATAATATTAAAAATGTAATTTTTTTAAATAATGTTTTTATTTAAATATTAAAGTGTTCCATTCTTTATGGAACATCCCATAGAAGTCATAGAAGTATTTAACCCCATTGTTCTTCGGCTTCACTGCACCCTCCAACATCAAAGCCAACAATCTGGATGTCTCAATTAATGTGCCCCACCAGCCTTCTTATAGCCTCGTTGTAACCCTACACAAATTTCTCCTTTCTCCATTACTTCCATAACAAGCTTATTTGTTTCTTGCTCACAATTAAAAAAAAATATTCTTCTATATAATTTTCAAAAGCTTCTACACCTCGTCTATCAGCTTCCTTTCTGTCTAAGTTTTGCATCGCACACGTGACTTCAGAAGTTAGGTAACATTCTTCATAACTCTTTTCATATTTCCTTCCATTTTATTCGAGCCATAACTTCTGGCATTGCAAATTTCATTGTTCATTATTATTTTACCCAAACATTCCACCTCATTTGTTAGCCTTTCATCAAATTTGATCTACAAGTTTTATTTCTTATTAGTATATGTAAGAAAATTTAATAAAATTCTTGAAAATTATTTGTAATTCTGAACCTTACAGCTGCGGTGTCCATACTTGAAATAACGAAGGTCGTACCTTAAAATCAAGTCCGTCATACGTCTTCCGCATATAAATGTTCAAATTTATGTTTGTTTTCTTTAACAATGCACAATAAAACAAACTTCGTACTCTGCGTGAATGCCTGTGTGTTATCTACACTCTCCGATAAAGATCATATTATTACAGTCTCATGTCTCGGCGTATTTAGTTACTTGTCCCTAAAGGTAACGTTTTGTCGCTGGAGCCCTCTGCAGTCCACACAACAGCGATATCCCGTCTCACTAATCACACTTTCCTAATATGATAAACCAGGTTGCTCCCAACCCATCTCTTCTCCAACATCTTGCAAGAATAGACTATTCTGTCACACCGGAGTATCCTCCTAATTCCTCTGGTGTTTATCGTGGCACTTTTCTACTTAATTCCATTCAAAACTTGCTCATTATTCTCCCTTTCTAGCCAACGTTTTTTGGGGAGTCTCCTCCAAAACAAGTGACTGCCGACAAATACTGCAATAACGATTGTAGTGGCGCAGAAGAGACAATTGATAGAGTAGCACAGGCAAGTGCTCAAATTCCAGTGTATCTGAAGTGACTCACTTCGGGTTGGAAGCCACATTTCCACTAAAGTAGTGGCAAACAACACACTTATTTCTATATAAGGTCTACAGTCCACTAACACAAGGTCGTTGACAAGATAATGTTATGGGCGTTCACGAGGTGTTGTAAAATTAATGGTGAAATGTTTGGCACGCGCGCGTGCGTTGAGTAATGAACAGCTTTGTTTATTTGTAACGAATACTTTATTCAGTCTATAACACACTGTTAATGCTATATTCTGAAAGAATAATGTCGCTTGAAACACTAAAATATGGATCCACAAAACCAGTGTGAAGAGATTCACTAAATACGGAGCCGAATTATGGATAAAATTGACAAATGGCACGTCTGCAAATTGAAAATAAAGGAAACTAATTTCAAACAGCGGCGAGGTTGGTGCTGTTTAACATGAATAGACGGAATGAAAAATATCGACGAGTCGATTGTTTTCGGTAATCACCGAGTGTAAAAGTTTATGTTTCGGAGCACTTTCAAATACAGAATGTTGAAGCAAAATGAACAGACAACTACTACTCATTTAAAGTGACTATTACAGGAACTATTGGTATGTGTACAAAATAATTAATTTCTTATTTCTTTTTGACTTTGGTACTCTTAGAGCTTCGTCTTTTCCTCTCTCCATAAATCACGCTCTACGCAATGGCCTTCAATTAAACATTTCTCGTTCATTACTGCGAATGTGTTTAGTCACTACGGCATGACTATGGTCTTTGCCTTTCAATTCTTCTTGCAATCCATACTGATAACTATCTCGGTCATCTGCTTTCCGCTATTTCTTTAGCACAGCCGTACCGCGAAAACTCTGATTCTCGAATAGCTTATGTTAGTTCCCTTTTACCCTTCTCAAATTTCCACTGTTTGTTTATCTTATCGCATTTTAATTCCACAATTTTACTTTTATGCCGTCTCTTATTAGTTGTCATCAGTCGCCTCTCTGGTTTGAACAACTGGTTCTCAAGCATATTCTATTTTAAATCGACCTCTTTGACAAACCTACAACCTCAGCCAGTGGAGTAAATAGACGTTGCCCTTGAAAGGGATGAGAGTTGCATCTGGGGTCGCGGGATGAAACTAGCTTGTAGGTTGAACTCCCTATTTTTCTCAGAAAAAATTAGGAATTCAGGATTCTTTCCATTTAATTTTATAAATTCTTTGTGTCTCAAAGTTTTTGAGTGTGCAACACGTACGTTATTTACCAAATGTTGAGTGACTGTCATTATTAAAAACATTAATTTTATTTCATTAATTTACAAATATTGTAATATTTTTATTTCTACAATTATTTATAAGCCTTAGTCTAAAACACGCGTAGAAGTAGGTCCGCGTCAAGCGAGTATGGAATTTTGATGAATTTTTTAATAACTGTGGGGGTGATTGATCCCCTTGACCCCCCTCGTGGTTGCCTTACTTGATCCTACTGACCTCAGTAGTCTGCCTCAATATACTCTTATCAGTAAGATGACACTAGCGAGAATAAACCAGGAAGCGAAGAGGTAGAGAAGCGAAGGGCAACCATTATTTGAAACGCTAAATTTGAAAAGGAAGAGAGAAAAGCCTGTGACAGACTTGGACGATTTTGATAAATCTGTTATACGCCGAATGATCAACGGCTTTTACCTCGTCGAAAAATGTCTACCTACACTACCAAAATTACATTCAAAATTAGTGAAAGATATAGGGTTTTATGGAGGGAAGACAAGTTTAAGGACAGTAATAAAACAGTTGGGTTTTAAATGGAAAAAGACGAGAAACAACAGACATGTACTTATTGAACAACAACACATAGCCTTCCACAGACACGAATATTTAAAAAACATTAGCAAATACAGAGAAGAAGGGCGACCAGTAGTTTACATGGACGAGACTTATATTCACTCGTCACATGTGAGCCAGAAATCGTGGGCAGATAATAACAATGATGGTGTCGCTATACCCCTCAATAAAGGAGCAAAACTTATAATAATTCATGCGGGAGGAGAGATGAGTTTTATTGAAAACTGCTTCACCATGTGAAAATCAAGTCTGTGTTCAGGAGACTATCACAGTTCAATGAACTTTGTAAACTACCAAAAGTGGTTGACAGAAAAATTAATACCAAACCTGCCAGAAAAAAGTGTACTTGTCATTGACAATGCACCATACCATAATGTACAGTCAAAAAAGTGTCCAACCTCCGCTTCAACTAAAAGTAATATGCAAGAATGGCTTCGAAGTAACCGAATACCTTTCGATGATTCAATGCTGAAGGTACAGTTACTGCAGTTGATTTCGTTACATAAACCAAGGATCAAAGAATATGTAATCGATTCGCTCCTTCAACAACACGGCCACACTGTATTGCGCTTACCTCCATACCATCCGGAGCTCAACCCAACAGAACTTATTTGGGCCGAGGTGAAGAACTGGGTAGCAACCAACAACACAACGTTTACAACTGAAGACGTGAAGCAGCTAACAGTACAAAAATTCGGGGAAATCACCAGAGAATCCTGGCAAAAAAAAAAGTGACCATGTAAAAAAGGTTGAAGAAGACTACGTTACATCTCAACCACAAATAGAAAACGCTGTTAAAAATTTCATCATTCAACTTGGAGGGGAAACCAGTGACACAGATGAGGATGACGCCAGCGGATGTAGTCAAATGGACACGGACAGTGAAGAAACTCTATCAGGAATTGAAGACTTAATGTGAAGTGTGGTTTACCTGCTGTCATAGTTGTTAACTTAGTTGAAAATTTTTTTGTTACAAAAAAGTACATTACTATAAAAAAAGTCATATTACTATATGACTTGCATAGTAAAAATTTTATTATTTTCTATTTGAACAGTTAGCAATTATTTGTGACCATAGGACTGCATATTACTGATCGTCTACTGACATGAAACGAAAAAGAGCCCTGAAGATGACCCTTGGACTCATTAAAGGTAATTTGTATAAACATAATTCCATTTTTCATTTTTGTTGTCTTGTGTAGGCCTACTTCTATAGTACGTAGTTCCAATGATCTATTTTACTGCATAAATAGGAGAAAGTGCATAAATATACCGAACTGGAAAATAAATAGTTTGGCTTAATAGAGGACGTAGGCTCACATCGGGTGCATCACGGGCAGTTAGTGTGTGGTGCCTGTCGAAAACACTGTCGTCAAATTTGTGGCTACCCCAGGCGCGTGTTTTCTGGGAGGAGCCGAACGGTACCGGACCCCTCCAGACGGTCGGAAGTTGACCAACAATTTTGGTTATCTCTTAATTTTTTAGTTGTTTTATTGATGGTACACTGATATAGTAATAACAATTTTACAAACATCAAAATTTTTGCAGTATAGGTGTACAAACAATTTTATTACACAACATTTGCGTGTACGTTTGAAATATGAAATACATGAAAATCAATTAGGTCAATAAGTATCTTACAAACAATCTTTCAATAGCGGTTATTTTTATTTTGTTATTACTTTAACGGCATTGATTTCAGTATGTTATTGGACGTTTTCAGTCACTTTAAGGATTGTAATATTCGTTAGTCTTAAATTGTTTTTATTTCTTTTCTATGAAGCCGATTTGACCCCCCCCCCCAGACCAAATTCTAGATCCTCTACTGGGCTACGTCCTGTCAGTGACGTAACGGACGAATACCCACATTATCCTTAATATCACCCATATCATAATAGGAACCGTACAGTACCCACAGCACACTTGGACAACCCCTGAATGTTTTTATCAGCGAATCTCGACCTACGATACACTGGTTAGTTCCGAAAAGATATTTAGTGGGTCACTAAGTCCTCACTGGGAAGGGATAAGGGACTGTATGTGTCCATACAAATTTAATCTTATGTCATATAAATATCTGCTTGTAAAAATGTACATAAAGTAATAACCGCTTATATTGTGTCTCATTTATGTGCTGTCAGTAATGTAAGCCACTTTCCAGGAAGTCAAATCACTTTCAGTTGGATTCGACATCCATTGTTATACTTTAAAAGTTTGATTACATCCTCAGTAAAACTAGGGAACAATTATGTGGTACCATTCTGGTTTTACAACAATTTTTTTAATTTACACGTGACAACATTTCTGATTTAATTGAACGGTGAATAGTCTAAGCTTTCGGGTGCAACATTAAAGCTCCTCACGTCTCAATGTTTATGCAGCATACTTCTGTGTAAAAATATTTTCCTCTTTAAGTAAAAAGAAGTACAGACTTAATACTCGCTCAGCTTTATAACTTAACCATTGTCAGTCACTGCAAACGATAGTTCCAACAACCGTTACACTAGTTGGTGAGTAGAAAATGCTGTTACGCCGATGACAAATGGGCAACTGCGTAACAGCCCGGATGACACTTGACCCCCTATTGCATTATGACGCAATTGAGCGCTGGATTCATCAAGGCGTTCAATGGACACTGTAGCCCCTCGCGTCAAATGTAGGTGCGGTTGGTTTAGCTTCTAAAGTCATTAATGATGAAGTTACCTGTGATGGAGACTGTGCGCTGTTGCGGAGTTTTACTTCTTCAAATGGGGTGTTTACTCCCTTCAATCTGAATTTTAGGCCCCCGGCAATCTGCGACAAGATGGTCACGATTCACACGTTTGAGCTTGGGACTCCTGACTTTCCCTACGGTTAGAAAAATTTTTGTTGGGTATTGACTTATTACATTATTTTTTTTGAGTCATCTTTTATTTTGCTCGTTACGATCATATCGTGATAGTGGAGGCGTTTGACAACAACGTATAATTTTATTTATATTTGACAGCTTCCAGCTAGACAGCGTGAAGACGAGCGTCAAAGTTTACATTTGTTCTAGTTAACCGACTCTGACCCCATCAGTATTAACCCTATCGACCTGCACTACAAACCGCAATCTCCACTGCTTCAGTGGAGGCGGCTGGCGGGACCAACTGACGCTTGCGGGTTCTCGATCTTGCCCGAGTCTTACAGAAACCTGAATGATTCTACACAGATTTGCTCCACACAGGTAATACTGCTCGCAATATTAAAAGGCTGTGCGTTTGCGATCGAATCAGTTGAGGTTTGAGAATTTTGAGAAATATTCTAATAGTTTGACCTCGAATAGTTCATTAAATAATCGGTGAGCTATTACACACCGGTATTTAGTGAAACTGACAAATGTTAATCGTGTGTTTGTTTTTTGCCTTTTGTTACACGGTCACGTGACTCTGTTCACTTTGTTCTGTAAACGCCTTTCAGGACACATGACTCTTCTTCAGTAACTTAAAGTTACAAAATTTAAAGTTGAATTTAAACGTTGAATTAAAAGCCGTATTTATTTGTGTTGTCAACAATTGTTTAAGTACGAGTATTGGTGTTCTGGAAAAGTTGGTGATGGGTATCGATTTCTCTGGTGTTCAATAATTTATTCCGCTGTTGACGATAGCGATTCACGCGTCCGTAGTAATAAATTTTACTAAATTTTGATGTTCGGTTAATTAGAGTAATTTAATTCTACTGATTAGGCTATAACAACTGCACAACTAGAGTCGTTATGTAAAAGATTAATTTCCTTGATTGCTTTCCCCTCAACTACGGGTACGTTCGGCCTAGCAACACTTTGTCAAACGAATTTTAATTATTATTTTTACTATTGAGGAAGTACCTAATTATTATTAATAATTAATAATTATTATTAACAATTACTAATTATTACTTTTACTACGTCCGACGTGTACTCAGGGTCATGAGGCAGAACTGAGTAGCCGCTGAGATAACAGCGGCGCCTCCTGGCTGTAAATTCCGCAACTAGCGGCTGCCGGCGCGTTGTACTGGCCGTACAACCGTCACACTAAACACAAAAGCCGCGCGGTATGCCTTGGTCCTTTAGGGACTGCTGAGCAGAGGTTTTTATTGAGGAAGGCCTACGGTAGTTGACCGAAACGTCTAGTTATGATAACAACAGTGAGCAGTCGAACACGGACCAACAGGCCGGTAATTAATCTTTAAAATACAGTTATTTAGTTAATTCAAATGGCATAGGTACGTTTTTCTTAAGTGTAGGCCTATTTATTTAACTTGTGTGTCCTCTGAAGCTTAACATCCTTCAAGGCAGGACTCCGACTTCAAGAAATTTGAGGGTCGATGGTGTAGAGCTCTGTTTACTGGAAACGGAACAAAACACCATGTCCGTCGTCTAACCGGAGACTTCAACATCCATTCGTTCAACACATTACATATAAAACGCTTTCCTTACTTTGGGAAAAATTACTTGTAGGCCTACAGTAATAACAACGTGGGAGCGAATTATGAGCATGTCAGCAGACAAGTACAGTGCAATTCTAGTTATATAACTCCAATGAAAGTTGTGAATTCCGCAAAATACAACAAATCTCATTATAGTTTATTTACAGGTTTCATATTTTATACGTGACCGCCAGTACAGTTGACTTGCCACCCTAGATTCGAGACGTACAGACACTAAATGTCATTTTCTTGCAACATTAGTCCGGAAATTGGTGGGTTAATTTACTACTACGTTAAAAGTAGAGAGGTCGTCCAGTTGATCGCCCTCTAAAGTCCCCGTATTCTTTTAAATCCTATTGGCGTGTGTCCTTGTACACCGTGTCGTGATTGTCCGTCCACACACGACACGGGTACACCGTTCAAGTAGCGTGTAAGCAAATCTGTTCTTATTGTTGGTATGTGTTTGACTTTAATTAATAAATTTTAATGTTTGATGATTTCTTATGAGGAACGATGATGAAACGATCGTTCCAAAACGCGTCACATACCTACTAGAAGTCACAAGACTGGACTGAAATAAGCTGATATATTAATGAAATCAATTGTGGCTTGGATTTATGGACACATAAATTGTAAATTTCTTTTTGTGCATGTTCTACATATATACAACATACATACATATTACTACTACTACTACTACTACTACTACTACTACTACTACTACTACTACAACTATATTCTACTACATACCAAGGGTTTCTGATCGTTCGATATTATTTTCACAGTAATCCATACGGATCTACATTCCGCATGAAAAACTGAATGACATTTTGAGTCCTTATCCTGGCTTTGAGTTGATATTATCAACCTCTTATTTTTCATTTAAAAAAAAAAAATTTCCCCAAACTATCTGAGATTTTATGTCGTGAATGGGTGTACTGTCTACTAAAATTCTGTCACACGAAAATTTGAATGTACTAACTTTACCTGCTAGAATAATATTCATTTTATCTGTCGTCTCCAATCAACATCACCTCCGATACTTCTATTGCCTCAACCTTTCTCATTTGCGTCTGCTTTTGGTAAACGACAGCGAATACGTTAGTACAATTGTTACATTTCGTAACCTTTTATTATAAATTACTCTGAATTCAAATTCGTAGGTTTTGGCAATCTGTAATATTATTCATATATCCAACGATATATCATCGTTTCAGACTACGACATTTTTCATTACGAGCAAAGCACTTCATGTGCGAAACAGTTTGTAGAGAAACAGTCTTTATTATGTGGTCGTAATCTGGCTGCTATCAACAAGTTATAACATATTAAATGATTAAAATAAAAAACAAATTATAAATAATAAGAATTTGTTTACAAAAAAAGGAACTGCTTAGACTGTTAGGAGAGATAAACTTGGGAGATTTATCCAGATACCGATTTCTGACGCAGAATACTTCTTTGTTCGCAACTAGTATAGGCTGTGAATTTAAACACTTGTAGCTCGGCTCACAATAGTGAGACGGTGGGAAGGGTACAATAAATAATATTACGAGCTGAGGGTATCAACAAATTCCATGGGTTATTCACTTACAACATATTGGAGCATGTGTCCAGTTTACGCGATTGTGTGTGGCTTCAAAAATGATATGAAGAACTCATTGGCGAAGCAGTACGATTTATGGCTTTATGGCGACAACACTTTAAAGATAAAAAAGTGTCTAGACCTTACAGTTTGGAAAGTTTAAATTGTATTATACGTACAGATTGTATATTAACATTGGTAAACTGCCATGTCTGTCGAAAGCAAACGGCTCGCCTGCCTATGGCACACTTGCCGTCACTGGAAACCATAAGCGAGAGATTGGTGTCGCAGAGTCACACATGAAGTCACTAGTTATTGAAACAGATTATAAATGTACCAATCGATAAATTGGAGTCTGATGTTTCTACGTTATCAAAATGTAACATGTATCCTTTATTACTTACTTGTTCTACTACACACCTCTACCAGAGATTAGTAGAAATAAATAAATACTTGTAACAACAAGAATTAAAAATTTTTTAATATTATGATCGAAAAGACGTTACATACAGCAAGACACCCCTACACGAGCCACGAGCAATAAATAAAGAACAGTTTAACGATGTGTCAACTGAACGTTTGCTTCGGACAATACGAATACGCTTCACATAACTTTACAATGGGAAATAAGGTTGGCCGTGACAGACTCGACTCAACCGAGATTTACAGCCTGCAACATGCAAGATAAAAGGAACTATGTCAAGTACCAATTTACGGAGAAACTGTGACGGACACACACTGCAAGGTTAATTTGAAGTGTACCAGCAGTAAGAAAAGGGTGTACGTACACAATGGTATTTACCCTGTATGAGAACTGACATCGATATCTAAAGAATGGAATCGAACTTGTGCACAGCGGGGGAACGTCTTACTGGCGACAACCGATATTTACGACAGGGAGAAGGAGTGCCGTTTTGGAAACGACGACACGCTGCGTCAGGATAGCTAACGGAAAAGGGTCAAGGATAGTGAAACAATAACGAAATACGACACATTGTTCGCGTGAGAACAGCAGCAGGGTCCGGAGTACGCTTAGACAAAGACCTGATCGACAGCCGAGAAATTGCTCTTGTTCCAGGAAAAGAGTACGGAGGCCTTCGACGCGAACTTGTGGGGAGACAGGATACCCAATCACAACCCAGCATCTACCCAGAGGACAGGTGGAGAGGACCGTCGTCATCATGGCAACGGGAACGACGAATGAGAAGTGAAGAACGATAATCTTGCATAAGGGTAGGAGTTCTTCTGTCCTATCATGTTCGACCTGAGGCGTGTCTTCCAGAAGATTGCATTGTGGTAAACGATGCTTGATAAAAACTGTTTGCAGAGCACACGGGAGGACAGTCATCATATATTTTTCAATCACGTACTTTTAGACAGTCTTCATACATTTTTCAACAGTCTTAATACAATTTTCGAGAGTCTTCTTATAAAATTCTCAATCGTATACTTTAACAGTCTTCACGGAACTAAATCTTCTAAGTCTTAATACAGTTCGATTAACATACGGACAGCAGTGGGACTTTGAAACTCTGCTACGCGGTATATAATTAAGTGACTTAAACATTTCGATATTGGCGAGTATCCGGTAATAGTGTACCTACAGCGACTAAATCATGCGATATACGCCAGTGCTTAATAACTCTAGAGTTCTTTATTATACTCAGTTACCGCTAAATTCAGAACTGAACTAACCAATCGCAGTTTCATCAATAACCGACACGCAGAACTATTGTTAATGTTTTACCGGACAACGAAATCGTAACGTTGTACAGTGCGAAGCGATACAATATAATTTGGAACAATTACACCACGGTACCAAAGACACTATACATAATGTACACACAAGAAGTTCAACAATAGACAGTCAGATATATACACCATAGTTAATGATGAACTTACCCACACGACACATGATTTCATAGACTCTAACAGTAACAGCCGAATCAACAGAAAGTACACACAGCGCGAGTGAATCTGATCCGCGTGTGTTGAGTGTTAGTGACATCACAGCTACGCAACTTCACACATATGGACCACCAACGAGAAGGAGTTACACCGATGGAAATATCGGATAAATCACTTTACAAGTAATCTTTATGCTATTCTTATCATAAGAACTCTACTGTCCTGTCTCTTTTCAAGAAAACACCCTTGAGTATTTAAATTAAATATGATAAATATAATTAACGCTATTCATCTGAGGCAAGCAATGAACGCATTAGTATAAGATTTATTGTTTGACTATTTGTGTTTTTTCTATTTATCGATTATATTATATATGTATGTATATGTTTTCCAGCAAACAACGTATTGGATTCGCATTGTAATTTGATATATATACATGTGCTCTTTTTATGAATGTATTTACAGGGAGTCATCCATATTTATATATTGAAGTCTCTTTATTTAACGATGTTAATAAATAAGTGTTTATTTTATCAAGAATATATGCGTTCATTATTGTCAAAGTTACCTCAGAACAAGAAAGTAATGGCACTTGAATGATTTATATTAATTTATACAATAATTAGAGTCTCAATGCAGTAATTATGCTAACATAAAAGAACTAACGTATCACTTAGCTTCAATCAGTTGATATGAGTAACCTAATTGAGTGATTACACGATCTCATTTTACAAATTAGTATAATTACATAATTAATTAAATCACGGTTAGCATAATAAATAATTGCATAATCTTTGTATTTAGCGCTCATCGCACGGCAAAGAGTAGGCAGTAGATAGGATAAGCGTATATATATTTCATGTTAGTTGTAAGAACAAATATTATTAGTTTGAAGCTAGTTGGACTGAATGTTAACGCGGAGTAAGGCTGCAAAAATGACGACCAGTAGTTCCGATTCCATGAATTTTGATATTAATAACCAACAGGGTGTACCTGATGTCGAACGAGAGGAATCACCAACCTATTCACAAATGACCGAGGAGACGTCAGACGTCAGAGCGCGGGGACAGGAGTCCCAACAACAACCGCAGGAAGAGGTGACGTTGCGCGCATTACTGGACTTCATGAGGAAGCAAAAGGAAGAAATTAATGAAAAGTTCGAGAAGCAGAATGAAAATTTTATAGTGATTAGAAGAGAACAGAATGAGAGATTTGAGGAGCAGAATAAGAAGTTCGACAAATTAGAAGAAAAGTTAGACAAGCAGAAGGAGGAAGTCACACAAATACGCGCAGAAATGCGTGAATATATAAATAATTGTGACAAGAAGATAGACGAGGTCCAGAAGCAGCAGAACGAGATCATAAAAGAGTTAAAGGACGACACCGACAAGAAATTCTAAGAGGTACGAGAAACTAGAGAATTAGACCGACAGGAACTAAAGAGTATTGCCCAAAATACTCAAACAAGCATCAAGAAGATCCACAACAGAGTAGAAACACACGTAAAAGAAAATCATAAGAAGCAGGAGGAATTGAGAGTCGAACTATTCCAAACAGTAAGACAATTACAACAGGAACAGGGAGACGTAAACAGCACGATACAGCAGAAGATCAATGAGGTAGATGGGAGACAGAAGTCGGCGGAACTAAAACTGGATGAGAGCACCAGAGAGAAAACCACTCGTATCAACGAATTAAAGTCCCAAATAGAACGACTACAGCGTCAGCTAATTGAAGGTGAGTCGGGGATAATCAGTAGGATTAACGGACACACACATGCAGAATTAAAGTACAACGGCACTGACAGGTTCCCGATGGAATTCCTGAAGGAATTGTCAGAGATCCAAGAACAGTACTACAACAACAATGACATTAAATGGATCGGGAGACACTTGGAGATGGACGCTGGGATATGGTGGCGTGTCATACGGAATCAAATCTCCACGTACGAAGAGTTTAAAGAAGCCTTCACCTTGAAGTACTGGGGTCAAGAACGCCAGGACAATATACGCGACAATCTTGAGTACGGCAGATATGAGTGGAATGGGCCAATCACAGCCGTCCAGTATGTAGAAAGAATATTACTAGAAAGCCGGCAACTGTCGGCAGCATTGAACGATACGCAGCTGATCCGGAAATTAGCCCGTCACTTTGGGAAGGATTTGCAGCTCGCCGTGGTCACACGTGGTATCACAAGTATACCGAATTTTGAAGCATTAATTACGGAATTTACGAGTATACAGTCAAGCGGAGAGAACAATCGCAGGCCGCATTATAGACCCCACAACGAGGGAAAAAACAACCCGAGAGAGAGGGAGGGACAGTATAACAAAAGTGAAAGTGACCGACAGCCGAGGGGTCGTTTTGACAACAAGCAATACATCAATACGGTGCAGTTTACGCCAGCAGAAGCGGGCCCCAGTAGAACGGTCAATCCCACCACCCCGAGGGGGAGCGGTAACAGCGACAACAACAACAACAAAAATATGTCAAACTAGAGAATAAGATAGAAATTTTAAGCGACTTACTTCCGAGTGAGAATGTAAATATATTACTACCGGATTTATGAAAGGACCTACTACAAGAGGACGACGAAATTATTAATAAACAAGTATTGAAAAGTCCCGAAATTACTATCAAATTTAATAATGATATAATTGTACAAGCTTTGCTTGATACAGGATGCCTCGTCAACGGATTATCGGAGACGTGGTTTAATAATCATAAGATGTGTATAGGACCATATGAGACACTACCCGTAACGAATACATTTATCATAAGTGCTGTAGGAAATAAATCCAAATTAGTTAAGACACAAATATTGTGTGACATTGAGATTGATAGTATCCGATATGAATGCGTGTTTTTGATAATACCAGAATTAGTGAAACCGTGCATACTAGGAATTAGTTTTCTACAAGAAGTTGGGTGTCGCATCGACATCGGAAACAAAGTAATTAATTTAAAAGGCAACACTGATGAAGAGGAGCATATTATACCAATCATGAACATTGACGTGATAACCAGTGAAGAAGAAGAGGAAGTACTGCGATGCATCGATGAAAAGATTGGGAGAATAGACTGCGTGGATGAAGGAATACTGCAACGCCTGAAGGAGATTTTGGTAAGGAACCGGAATGTTTTTAGGGAGTGCCCGGGAAGAATAGAGGGTTACACGCATGAGTTTCACGTTACGGACAAGACACCTTACTTTCAACGAGGGTGGCCTGTGCCGCTTGCTTACAGAGACAAGGTGAACGAGGAGATTAACCGGATGTTACGATATGGAGTAATCGAACGTTGCGCCAGCCCGTACGTCAATCCAATCGTGACAGTAATCAAGAAGGATGGGAGGGTTCGCCTGTGCCTTGATGCAAGGAAAGTGAACAAGCGTAACTGTACCCGATTACGAAGGAGTGTCCCCGGTAAATGAGATATTGGCTAGATGTGGTGATATGCAGTACTTGTCGACAGTCGATTTATCCAGTAGTTTCTGGCAAGTCCCATTAAAACAAGAATGTAGGGATTTCACTGCGTTTATGCATGAAGGGAGGTGCTACCGATTCACAGTGACACCATTTGGACTTAGCACCAGCTCTGCGGCGTTGACACGTGGATTGGATGTGGCTCTCGAGGAGGAAGTCAGGAAGAACACGATCATCTACGTGGACGACTGCTTGTGTTACTCCAACAATATACAAACACACTTAAATCATTTAGAAACATTGCTAAACAACCTCAATAAGGCAAATATCACTGTCAACCTCACCAAGTCACAATTCTTTAGACGAGAAATCTCATTCCTTGGTTATCGCCTTACAACAAAAGGGATACAAGCCACCGATGACAAGGTAAAGGCAATTATGGATTTCCCAGCACCGAAGAATACAAAACAACTCAAAGGTTTCCTTGGCCTCACCAATTTTTACAATAGATTCACGAGTAAATACGCGGAAACGACGCGACCTTTACACGAACTGCTGAAAGGAGGACGAAAGTTTTCATGGACAAGAGAAGTGGACGAGTGTTTCCAGAGAGTCAAGAATTTATTTATAAACACAGTAACTCTACGGTTCCCACGGCCGAACCAAAGATACTATATTCAGTGTGACGCTAGTAATTTTGCGTATGGTGGCCAGCTTTACCAGATCGATGAAGAAGGAGAAATTGGCGTGATTGCTTTTACAAGCAAAACATTTAAAGGCGCAGAACGCAATTATTTCACGACGGAGAAAGAGCTCCTAAGTATCGTTAGATGTCTGGATAAGTTTCGAATGTACATACTTGGCCAGCCCCTAACGATAATCACGGACAATAAAGCATTAACATTCATGCACAAGTGCCACTTAAACAACTCGAGAATTACAAGATGGATTCTCGCCATACAAGAATACAATTTCGACATTATCCACTGTAAAGGAAAGGATAATGTAGTTGCGGACATATTGAGTAGATACCCGGCTGACGCGGAACAACAGGAGACAAACGAGGAAACGCACGAGTATTTGATTAATCATCTAGTTATTAAAATGAATCAACAAATAGGTAAAATAATTAGAGATATCGGCAAATACCAGAATGAAGATGCCAAACTCAGAACACTTATAGATAAGATTAAGAATAACGATGTAGATAATAAATTAAGCAAATTTTATAAAATTGTTAACAATAAGTTATACCGACGACAACGTGGCGAATGGAAACTATACATTCCTGACAGCGTGTCGAAGGACCTAATTGCAGAGATACACCAAATGTACGGACACCTAGGCCCGAAAAGGTGTATACAAATGTTACAGGAGCACTTCACGATTGACAGCTTGTTCAAGAAAGTGAAAGCATATATCCAGACTTGTGACTCATGTCAAAGATACAAGGACACGAAGAACAGGATGCTGTTTGGTGGAACAAAGGCTATGATACCATCAGCTAGAGGTGACATCGTGAGCGTCGATTACTATGGACCCTTACCAACTGGTACAGGAGGCGTCAAATACTTACTTGTCATGGTGGACAACTTCACAAAGTTTGTCAAGTTATTCACATTACGAAGAGCGACAACCACCACGACATTAGGACGAATCAACGACTACTGTGCGAAGTTTGGACGACCGAAGGTCATTTTAACTGATAACGGCACGCAATTTACCGCGGAAAAATGGATTAAAGGTCTCGAGGAGCTGGATATACAACCGAGATATACGGCGATAAGGAATCCTCGCGCGAACTTAGCAGAAAGGATTAACCGCCAACTTGGAAATCTATTCAGGATCTTGGTACACGACCAGCATAGTAAGTGGTCAAGATACGTCGGATTGATTGAGACATGTATCAATGAAACATACCACGAAACAATAGAAATAACCCCCCACGAGGCGCAATTAGGAAAGAAGCCGACCCGCGCATGGGAGAAGTGGCTGGACAAAGATGTCATCAACAGTAAATACAGATCAAATATCAACGTATTTGTAAAAATAAAGGAAAAAAGAGAGAAGTATGCTAAGCGCATCAATGATAGTAAGAAAATTACTAAATTCGCTATAGCCGATAAGGTGCTGTTAAGGAGCTACCACCAATCTGACGCCGCAATGAAAAGGATCGACAAGTTTTTCGAGTTGTACACAGGACCATACAAGGTTAATCGTGTCCTTGGCGATGCAACATACGAGCTCACTGAGTGCGATAGCAGTGGCAAAGTGAGAGGGAAATTTAATGTACGTCTGCTGAAGAGGTATTACGAAACGAAAGTACAAGTCTCACAGGAAAGCGAAAGTTGCATCGACAATTAGTTGGACTAGAGAGGGCGTGGGTCAGCGCATAGGGTGAATGTCCCGCGAAAACCGGTCCAACTAGCTAAACGATATGATGTATAATTTATTAGCGTGAAATTTAAAGATTTTTTTTTTGTACATGGAGTTCTTAAGTCACGATGTGACAGTCTAATGACATTAATTACATGTGTATAACCAATGTTAATGAAAATTTCAATAGAAAGGACACTTATGATGCGAAAAGTTCGATCGAATATGCAGCAATAAATTGCTAAAGACGTTATAACGAGCTTTTTATAGACACACAATGATGTAAGATTAATTAATCAAATCTGAGTGGTATAAAGCGAAGTTATCGATAATCATAATGATTTCAAATGAATTGTTAATTGTTCCTAAATAATGTATATAAATTTATAATCAATATAATCAGTATAAATGTTAGTAATACGTATTGTGAGTGATACTCAATAATAAATAATGAATGTATCAATATGTATTTACAGGTTCGTAAATTGTGTTTTAAATGTTCAAGATAGACTAAGGACATTAACTATCGTAACGATATTTAAACGATACATGAATAATTACATTTCATGTCGAAAACCATTATTTCATGTATTAGGTTATAAGCGGATGACACAGCCATCCACAGTTATTATTATTATTGTAAAATAATCCCATATCTAATTAGATATGCACAATGTGTGAAAATGCGTTCATCCTTCCTCAGATGCACGGCAATAAATTCCCAGAGTTAGTTTACAACAAAATATAGGGAATATATACCCGTATACCCCAAGCAGAGGAAAGTGGGTCAATGACCGTGACCTTATCAGAGGGGACTCCCACAACAAACACAGAGCGCAGAAATCGGATTAGAATGTCTTCTGCTGATCCAACATCCAATCCGATTTGGGGACTATGTAACAACCAAGAATTAAAAATTTTTTAATATTATGATCGAAAAGACGTTACATACAGCAAGACACCCCTACAAGAGCCACGAGCAATAAATAAAGAACAGTTTAACGATGTGTCAACTGAACGTTTGCTTCGGACAATACGAATACGCTTCACATAACTTTACAATGGGAAATAAGGTTGGCCGTGACAGACTCGACTCAACCGAGATTTACAGCCTGCAACATGCAAGATAAAAGGAACTATGTCAAGTACCAATTTACGGAGAAACTGTGACGGACACACACTGCAAGGTTAATTTGAAGTGTACCAGCAGTAAGAAAAGGGTGTACGTACACAATGGTATTTACCCTGTATGAGAACTGACATCGATATCTAAAGAATGGAATCGAACTTGTGCACAGCGGGGGAACGTCTTACTGGCGACAACCGATATTTACGACAGGGAGAAGGAGTGCCGTTTTGGAAACGACGACACGCTGCGTCAGGATAGCTAACGGAAAAGGGTCAAGGATAGTGAAACAATAACGAAATACGACACATTGTTCGCGTGAGAACAGCAGCAGGGTCCGGAGTACGCTTAGACAAAGACCTGATCGACAGCCGAGAAATTGCTCTTGTTCCAGGAAAAGAGTACGGAGGCCTTCGACGCGAACTTGTGGGGAGACAGGATACCCAATCACAACCCAGCATCTACCCAGAGGACAGGTGGAGAGGACCGTCGTCATCATGGCAACGGGAACGACGAATGAGAAGTGAAGAACGATAATCTTGCATAAGGGTAGGAGTTCTTCTGTCCTATCATGTTCGACCTGAGGCGTGTCTTCCAGAAGATTGCATTGTGGTAAACGATGCTTGATAAAAACTGTTTGCAGAGCACGCGGGAGGACAGTCATCATATATTTTTCAATCACGTACTTTTAGACAGTCTTCATACATTTTTCAACAGTCTTAATACAATTTTCGAGAGTCTTCTTATAAATTTCTCAATCGTATACTTTAACAGTCTTCACGGAACTAAATCTTCTAAGTCTTAATACAGTTCGATTAACATACGGACAGCAGTGGGACTTTGAAACTCTGCTACGCGGTATATAATTAAGTGACTTAAACATTTCGATATTGGCGAGTATCCGGTAATAGTGTACCTACAGCGACTAAATCATGCGATATACGCCAGTGCTTAATAACTCTAGAGTTCTTTATTATACTCAGTTACCGCTAAATTCAGAACTGAACTAACCAATCGCAGTTTCATCAATAACCGACACGCAGAACTATTGTTAATGTTTTACCGGACAACGAAATCGTAACGTTGTACAGTGCGAAGCGATACAATATAATTTGGAACAATTACACCACGGTACCAAAGACACTATACATAATGTACACACAAGAAGTTCAACAATAGACAGTCAGATATATACACCATAGTTAATGATGAACTTACCCACACGACACATGATTTCATAGACTCTAACAGTAACAGCCGAATCAACAGAAAGTACACACAGCGCGAGTGAATCTGATCCGCGTGTGTTGAGTGTTAGTGACATCACAGCTACGCAACTTCACACATATGGACCACCAACGAGAAGGAGTTACACCGATGGAAATATCGGATAAATCACTTTACAAGTAATCTTTATGCTATTCTTATCATAAGAACTCTACTGTCCTGTCTCTTTTCAAGAAAACACCCTTGAGTATTTAAATTAAATATGATAAATATAATTAACGCTATTCATCTGAGGCAAGCAATGAACGCATTAGTATAAGATTTATTGTTTGACTATTTGTGTTTTTTCTATTTATCGATTATATTATATATGTATGTATATGTTTTCCAGCAAACAACGTATTGGATTCGCATTGTAATTTGATATATATACATGTGCTCTTTTTATGAATGTATTTACAGGGAGTCATCCATATTTATATATTGAAGTCTCTTTATTTAACGATGTTAATAAATAAGTGTTTATTTTATCAAGAATATATGCGTTCATTATTGTCAAAGTTACCTCAGAACAAGAAAGTAATGGCACTTGAATGATTTATATTAATTTATACAATAATTAGAGTCTCAATGCAGTAATTATGCTAACATAAAAGAACTAACGTATCACTTAGCTTCAATCAGTTGATATGAGTAACCTAATTGAGTGATTACACGATCTCATTTTACAAATTAGTATAATTACATAATTAATTAAATCACGGTTAGCATAATAAATAATTGCATAATCTTTGTATACTTTCGACAATTTTGTTCATTATGTTAAAACTCATTTCAAGAACAAAACATCCTTGTGGACACATCTCAGACAGTTCACACGTTTTATTAGAAATTTGTATTATTCGTTCGTTTTTTCTTGATTTTTGTCATTTGACTGTTTTCACGTTCGACTAGAAGACCTGAACCCTTAGTGGTCCTAAAGATGTTGATTACGTAAATCTCCTAATTTTACTCTACTCAATTCCTCTGTCTTACAAAGACTGTGAACCCCCTCGGTATACAGTTGAGCAACACCCAAGACACACTACAGCCCAGCCTTAATCCCTTTCCTTATTTCAGACTCTATTGCAGTGACTTCACTATTTCCACGCTATGATGTGTTACGTAATTTTTCCTTTCTTGAAGTAAGTCGTCTGTCTTGAATATATTTAACTTATGTGTTAGTTTATTTATTTTTATAAATAATAAATAAAAACATAAATAGTAAACGTACATGTTGTAAATAGTAGATAGTCAACGCCGTACATACAAGATGTCACAATTTATTTTAGACCTTCGAAACCAATTATACTCAACATAACGCGTCAAATGTATTTACTTACACATTAAAATATATTTACACTTTGAATTCTTTTGTCCGTCATGACGGTTGTGAAAAAACGTATTTTAAACCAAGCTGACGAAATAGGAATTGGTGAAAGGTTTGTCAAGAGTTAGTTTAAACATTTATATATGTATAAATATATATTTCTATAAATCTTTATCCCGAAAAAATATGTCTGAAATTATATAACCAATTGGAAAATTTAGTTTTACCACAAATTTGTAGCACGACTTGCTATTTAGATTAAACATCACTACGCTCTTTTCTCAGTATGGGGCTGTTACAAAATCATTATACCTTCAAAACGTTGGTGGTGTAATAGAGTAAAATAAAGAAACAGAATGAAAATTTTCTAACGGAATAAGAAACACAGAAACACAGAGGATATGCCAAGCAATGGGTATAGCACTCTTAAAAAAAAGACATAACTTATATCAAAATAGACCAAGATACGAGTATGGACGTCTGTGTACAGTGGCGTATCTATAATCTGGTCTTGGGAGGGCTTCGTACAAAAGAAAAAAGTTAAGATTAATCAACATTACTACTTTAAAGTGGCTGAAAACTGAAAACGTGTTTTAACATCCTGAAATCAATCCCACTAAATTAAACGGTAATGACACAATAAACATGCGCGTTACTGAAACTTTGTTTAGAAGATACTTACAAACTGAATCGATTTTCCTGTATTTCATATTTCAAATATAAACGCAAATGCTGTGTAATAAACCTGTTTGTATATTTAAAAAATTACTAGCTGTAAAACGCAGCTGAAAAAATAAAAAAGGACTAAAAATTAAGAGACTAACAAAATTCTTCAACTTTTTTCGACCCTCTGTGGGGGTTCGTCCCCCCCCCCCGTAAATACGTCCTTTTAATTGCTACCCACAGTAGCAAAACGGCAGATACGTATATAAATTAGAAAAGGTCGAGATCCACAACAAAGATAATGGAATTTAGAGGTGGTACGCAAAGGGGCAACATTATAATTAACGGTGTTATGGTCGAACACGTGAGTAAATTTACAAACTCAGTTGTAAACTTAATTTATAGCATTTAAGGCTACGGGTAACTATCAAGATGATGAAATTCTTAAACTCCAAAAGCTTCAGTTTTTACATACACCAGGAAGAACACAGCTGAAAATTTACAAAGTTATGACAGATTCGGATCTCTTTTACAGGCGTGAGAACTGGGATCTTACTAAAAAGGAATCCAAAGAGAAATATAGAACGTGTAAAAGTAAGATTTGTTAGGGCAGTAGCAGAATACACCTTAGTTGTAAAGAAGAGCAACACTTAAGATTAAGAGTACTTAACCTGAGTGAGGTAATTGGAATATATGAAAATCACTGGAAAGACTTTGTCGGTCGTATGCCGAATTACCGAGCTCCTCCTAAACTGTTTAGGAATTTTAATGAAGAAAGTTGTGTTAGTTGTTAAAATCAGAAGCAGAATGATCACTGTTGCACACCACTAATTTTTATATAGTGGTGTGCAACAGTGATCATTCTGCTTGTGTTTAGGAATTATAAATCTAGGCATGACTAAGGGACTGTGGTACGTCCTGGGAAAAGATAAAGTAATCAGATGCTCTGAAGACGAAACAAACTAGTAATGATATTGATGAAACGTCCCGATGTAGAGATGAAAGTCCCGAGGAAGAAGAAAGAGTAGCCAAGAGAAACCGTATTAAGGAAATGAGAAAATAAGGAGGAAAATATATAAAAACACACTAAGCAATTGAAATGAAAAAGCACAACTAAGAACAGACACGATCTCGTAAGAACTCTAAATTACAAAAGACCAAAGACAGCAGATGTAGAGCAGTGAGAGAATCCGTGGTAAACAAAGACGATGATGTAAATCCTTTAAGGGAAGAAACTTAGAATAGAGGAATGCCGTCTGTCCGAATTTCTCTATGGAGAAATGGCGTCCAAAATGATAATGAATTGGGAATAGGATGCAAAGCTTCAACAACCACAGCGGTGTTTTAGAACGATTTGTATTAGTGGTTAGTGTAAGTAAATACATCTTCTCGAGCACCTTTCTCTCATTTCCACGTTTATACCTTCTCTACATCTTTTCCTTGGTCTACTTCTTTTCCTAACTTCTTTGCTTAGGATCCGTTTGGAAGAATATACAAAAAATGGCGCCGGCGAGTTTTTCGCGACATTTCGATTCATTCGGAGGGAAGGATGCCCGAGTGGAATTTATTAATTACTGACAAATATTTTGGGAGCGACAAGTGGGATCGACCCAAGGAGTAAGAAAGTCTTAAGATATGAATCACCAAGTCAGTGACCTTTAACGTACTACGAAAACAATACAGACAAAAACAAATGGAATCAGCATGCTCTAATTTAATGTTACGTGCAGTCGACTGGAGATGTAGCTTAAACCGAACGTATATTTCAATCGGTAGAATGTTCTTACTCCTTCTGCAGTCGTCCCCATTTGTCGCTCTCCAAACAGTTTTTTAAGTAACTATTAAGATATCCATCCCTCTGACTCAGCCGGAATGTCGCGAAAAATCCGCTGACCCCGTTTGTTGCAGGCCCCACATGTGGCGGCACCGTTTTGGGACGCCATTCGTTCGTTATACGAACATTTCCGTACTAGATTAACAGTTCACTCCTGATGATGTCGTGAGTAACAATACATAATTTCCCTTATCCGTTTGTTGGGTATTCGCTGTCTTCTCGGTCTTTCTGATGCCCGTTACTAAACTTTAATTTACTATTCATATCACATGACTAAACACTCTTCAATTTGTTTATAAGGTGCTGTCTGTTTTCTAACATTAGGTCAAGTCATTGTGGTTTTCACTGACATATAGGCTATTGTCTTTTCCATGTTTACTTCCAGATCCTTGCTTACATTCTACCAGTTGCGTAGCGTGGGTACATAACACCTATTGCCGTTTGTGATAGGTTTAAAACTTAACCTAAAAATTAATTCGAATTTTTTCTTGTACCAAGTGTTCTTTTTAGATCATTTTCTATAATTCGCTGGGAGAAGAATAGGGTCCCGGTTCAACGGGATCTGACTCTCATTATACTTACACAAAATAAATCAGAACACAAATAATCGAATTAAAAATAATAAAGAAAAACAGAGAAACACATGACTAAACGAACAAAACATAAATAGGTACGTAGTATCTGCTGCACGTCAGTTCCAAAACGAACACAGCTGCTTGCTAACTAAGCGTTTTGGCGGTTTACAGAGCGGCAACACATTGGTGTACGAATGCCCCCCCCCCCCCGTTTGTACAGTGCCAACTACGACGAGGTCAATTACCACACGCAGTAAAACATTGCCGATGTCTGAGCCGGCAACACAAGACGGTGCAAGTTCACATCAGTTCGAAAGCAATGGTATGCTTTTCTTCAAGTTTCCCTACTAATATTGTTCGAATTTCAAATTATTCAATAACTAAAGTATTTATTCTGTAATATAATTAATATTATTTTTTCTTATTTCCAGTGTTGTCGCCGCAGGCAACAGCAGTTACAAATATGAAGTATGTTAAAACAACCTATAAACGAAGGGCCGGTAAGGTGTTATAAAAATTAAGGAAGTAAGTTAACCACTTATTAACGTAGAGCCGAAGAGGTGTTATAAATATTAAGTATGTTGACAACTTATTAATGTAGGACCGACAAGATATTGTAAAGATTAAATAGGCCTAAGTTAACAACTTAGTTTAGTTATGCAGATCCGACGAGGTGTTATACAAAACTCAATTTTTTTCTTAATAGCACGCAGATTGCATAGAGCGTGCTGCGGTTTTGAACTCGGAGACAATTTTTGACAATAAATTGATAACTGTCCCGCCAGTCTTTCATATATATCCGCTCTATTAGCATGTCCGCCTCACGGACAAAGTGACAATGGAGAGCTTGAAGGACAGACGTGTGAGTGACATTTCGCTGCAAACTTGGTAAAGTGTTCTGAGTTATTTCCATTCTGTATAAAGTTTTCATTACAATTTGCACTGGCAAGCAGTTGCTCAGTAATTTTAAAGATGTGACGCAAGAACATTTGCAGCGATGTGATACGATCAACATGTGTCGGTCAGAGTTTGAAGGGAAAGTCTTATTCCGATGCTACTTTCTCAGCAAGGGTGCGGACAGTTAAACGACGGTTTGCAGTAATCACGGTATGAATTAACTTTTCACAAACCAACGTTGTTCTGTTCTCTCCAAAACGCTTAAAACGTATTTTAACGGCGAAAATAAGCAAGATACCTGCCGATTATCTGCATAATTTTGACACGATGACAGCTGGAATCCTGAAGCACGTGACGTGAAGAAACTAATGTAGAAGCTGCAGACAGCCTCACACTGAAAACATTTCAGAAAATTGTGTTACCAAGACACATTTAGATAGATAGAGGTACGCGGATAGATAGACAAATATTTCTACTTCTACGACAATTTACATTTTTTGGTCACAATATCAACTGGAAATTAAACCAGCCACCTACTCCAGTATTTGGTGTTAAATACACATAATACTCTCACACAATACAAACAAAAGCAAATGTGGTCTGAATTTGGTGGTAACTTTATTGTATTAACAGACTTCAACAAGTTAATAAACAAAACAAAATTCTTATCATACATAAACCAAATAATTGTGTTTTAACCGTTAATATATAATAATTCTTATCATAGTGTTTTAACCGTTAATTTTAATTATATATTTCAGCATACAAGTAAAATACTCAAAAATAATAAAATAATAGACACAAAATTTAACAAAATCCTTATTACTAAGCTTATGAGCTCTGACTTGTCTCAGATCTACACTTATATTTTTAAGAATATTATCTTTCAATAATAACCAATTTTATGACAATCCGAGTAAAAGACTTTTGGGTAGAGATCAAGGCCATAAGACCTCTGAGTAGGGCTCCACCCCCATATTCATTACTCAATGCCATATGACACCTTGAATGAATAAGAATATATAAAGGTTTAGAAACAAAAGCACGAAACAAGAGATTCTTCTTATAGTACAGTCACTGAAGGAAAAAAATTCAAATTAAGTGGCTACGAGATTTTTTACACAAGGCTAGATAAAAGTGTGAGAAACAATTTTAAAAAAACGTTTACATAAATTCCGTCACGGTTTTTCGAAAAAGAGGAGGGGGAAGGTACAAAAAATTAGTTGTTTTCAATTCTCTTGAAAAATAACAAATTTACGAAAAAAAGACAAATTACAAAACTTAAAGAGCATTAACTTCTCTATAAAAAAGCTATTTATCTTTTTTTTGTCAGGCCAATACTTTGTGAAACAAATGGAATTGAAATATTAGAAATAAATTGATTGTCGGAGTCCGCCCCGATGAGCGGGAAGGCTAATTTTGCCTGACATTGCAACATACAAATTTTAATAAAATCCGTTATAATAGTCGTAGAGACAAAAATCAAAAAGCATTTTAAAGCTAAATGTTTGCACTTTTACATAAAATGAAAAGAAAATAATTAAATTATTAATAAATACTTAAAATAAAGTAATAACATTTTTGTTTTTATTTTTTTCAACTAATGAATAAACATATTAACAATTTATTACAAATGTATTTACATTTAAAAAAACTTCACAATATGAACTTTACGTATATAGGTTTTTGAAAAAATAATAAAAATTAGTATTGATTTATTGGCATAAAATGAGCGAGTTTTAAAATTTATAATTTTTTTGAGTTCGCAAGTATAGGCCTACATCATTTTCTTAACTTAAAATTTCTACAGAAATTTTCAAAATAAATATTTTTTAACAAAATTATGAACACGTATTGGTCAAAGTGTAAGACTGCGGTGTAAAGAATTGTTAACATTTAGTTAAATTTAAATAAATGTAACTTTATTAATAAATGTAAAAATATGTCCATTGCGCGTATTAATATTAATAGTTAAAAACTAAAAAAAAATATTAATATGTAACCATTGTACGTAAAACTACAATATTTGACGTTTCTCTTCTACATAGTGAGAATTTATATCCTTGCACGGGCATAAAAAGAACAGACCCTAAAAGTTGAAGAATTTTAGGGAAAGCGAGGACAGCTGGTACATGCGCCATACAGATATTGAATTAACGCAGTTCGATATCGAATGTTCCGTGAGTTCGATACTATTTTTTATATTGTATTTTGCTGGAAGTTCAATTTTATGTTTCAAGATTTGTGTTAGTAATTTTGATATTTTATAATTTGGTGCGGTTCTAGCGTTTATTATAGGTCTGATAGGTTTATTGATTTTGTGTAATTTTATTGAAGAATAAAATTTAATTTTGGTGCACAAGGATTATCCATTTTATATTTAAAGGAGTCTTTAGGATTTATGATTTGGGTATTATTTTTTAGTATATTTGTTATTTGTGTTTGATATTTGTTTGTGAGATCTTTATTTAATGTTATGCAATTATTATTAACTATAAATTCTTCTGTTTTATCTGTGTTTTAAAAGTTATTTTATTGTCAAAATCTTCAATGATTGGAAGAAAAACTATTTTTGAATATATTTATAAAGTGCATTTTTAAATAACATTTTTATTATAATGCGTAATAAATAAGTAAAAATTATGCATAATAATATTATGTTACAACAAGAAAAAGCCACCCCAATACCAGGGAAAAAACTATGAATCAACTATATTAAATGAATGAAAATAAAATGACTATGACGAGACAAATGACTATGACCCAACCCAAGTGATTGACCCAATAAAAGAAGATAAAATGAGAAGGTATATGAAAAAGACACAAAAAAATAATAAAGAAAAGGAAATGAGAAATATTAAACTCAAATGATAATGAAAAAGACTCAAACAAATAATAAATGTAAATTGATAAATATTAAAATCAAATAAAGTAATATCAATTAAAGTACACTAACCAGAGAAATAGATATTAAATGTTATGAATAACTATATAATGATAAGCGAATCAGAACATGAAACTTGTTAACAGTATAACTAATAATTGTGAATAAAACAATAAATAACCCAGAAGTGAGAGATAGGTAGGGAGTGAAGGTGATTAAGTGAGTAAAGAGAATTCGATATAAGGGAATAACCACTAGTAACACTCAAGTACAATAAAAAAGTGCACAGTGCCAGTGTAAACCCAAAATAAATAGAAAACCCAACAGATAGGTATAGACACCTAAAACCAGTGATTAACACTACAGTTTAATGGTGAAAAATACCAAAGAATAAGAATATTATTGTTATTAGAATTAAGAGTGATTGTAGATTAGGGATACAGTGGTATTCAGGGTAAAAATCCCATAATGATTAAAAATATTAGTGTTACAATGGTTAAGTAGAGAAAAAATATATAATAAAGTTTAGAAGACAAATATACTAAAGAATATAAGTGCAAAATAAGTAAAACATCCTATGTTCAAAGGGATAATTAGTAAGATAAAATAAGTGGTCTTATAATGTTAGTCACCAAAATAGTTAAGAATAAACTAAATATAAACGAGATTAGTATAGTAACTGTTAAAAGATTTGTTCAATTAAGTTTATGAGAAGGAATATGGCTGAAAAAAGTATACAGACCATAAACCTAAATTTTGTGTTATGTTTTATAAGTAATATTAAATGATAGACAAGTTATAAAAAATGGCAATAGAGATAAGTAAGGAGATAAATTCTTACAAACATAATAATACAGGAAAAGAAATTAGAGAGTAATAGACAGGCCATGATTTTGTAAAGTAATAAGAACATACAATTATTATAAAACAGCCCAAATCAATTCAAAAAGTAAACAAGTCATAAGTGACACCAAGCAACACATATGAAAATGTAAAATAATCTTTAATGTGTGTAAAATAAGAAGATATAGCCAATTACTACTTAGGCCTAGAAAATGCCTAACTGTATAAATGTAAAATCAACAAATTATAAGAAATTAACTATTGTATTAGAAAATCCAGGGCAAGTAACTAGTTAAGTACAATTAGTGAATCATATTAAGATGTAAAAGTTAAATTAAAAATATAAAATAAGAAAGAAATGTAATTACATAATATTAACATTATTGTCAAAACTTTAATACATAAACAAACCCAGCTTTGTGGGATGTCAAAATGATCTTTGAAAGAAAATATAAACAGTTGTGATAATATCTCATACATAGATAAGAAGACAGAAAAGTAATAGTAATCAGTAGATATTTAGTCATTTTGAATTAAAATTCAAATATCATAACAATGGATACAAATGTATACAGCCAATGAGAAGACAGACAGTTGCCATAACAACCGAAAGTTATTTATTATTATTCCGTTAAAAATAGTTAGTTCATTATTGACGCTCATGACCTATAGAAGCCAAACCATAGTCGTCTCAATTTTAATTTAGAACAGTAAAAAAGCAATCAAAATTTAATAAAATGAAGACGCAAGAAGTCTGATGAAGAACTAGTCCATTCAACCGAGACCACAGACTAGATTTTTAAATTCTAAATTAATTATTTAAACCAACTTATCCGAAAAAGGAGCCAGGCGTACTCAAATTCATAAATGATGGAAGATTGATGATCAAAAGGACCCAACCATTTTGAACTGAGTAACTCTTCACCCTAATTCAACAGATTTGATAAGTATTGCTGAATTACCCGAATTTATGGAATAAATTCTTATTAACTTTTTCTCACAACACAATTAACTCTCACTACGAACTGATAATCAAATTTCTTTCAAGGATTAATTGAAAATAAAAAACTAAGCTTGTATGAAACCAGAAAATAACCTGGGTATAAATTACGAACTCTTAACACACACTTTTTAACACTTCAGGAACGAATTGTAATTAAATCTAATAGTATATAAGTACCATCAATGTAAGGTAGTGTACTTTATTATAATCATATTAATATTTTTTTCGTAACCAAAAGAACTGAGATTTAACGAACGATAGAAAATAAACATTTGTCGACGCCATGTCGAATACCGTTCTAAATCAGCTTTCGCCAACCTGGGAATACTTGTCTCTTTATTGCCGGAGCAACTTTGTTTAATAACCATATATAATTTTGTATTTTATTGAATAACAGATAATTTCAAGTTAATAAACTGGTACAGAGTTGTAACCACCGTTCTTTATTTCATGGTAAATTGCATTATATGATTTGTGTACTTTAGCGACGAGCGAAATTGACGGCAAGCGTTAGACGTCGGCAACACGGCGAACTACTAGCTAGATTCATACGCCCGCAAATTGCGAGGGTAATTCGAATCAGCCCATACCGTCCAGAACGACCGCTCGATTTTCATATTTTTTAATTGTTTTTGTTTAAACAATTTGGCGCCACCCGGGAATTACAATTACATAGTAAAGGACAGGTAAGGTTCACACTCGCGAGATATTGTACTGGTAATTCGTGAGATCGCGACGGACATCGTCAGCATAACAAAAAGTAAGTAAGTAAACGTGAAGTAACGACTACAACGTGTGAGGCGAAAACACGATAAAAACACTCAGTTTTACAGAGACGACAGAGTCGACTCGTTACAAATTGAAGCCAACAACGTGTGGCAGAATAATTACATCCAGAAAGTAGAGTCGTAAAGATCTGATCGTTACAATATACATAAATGAATAATAATGAGTTTTTAAACTTATATTCCTGAAAAAATTGCATGTCTATTACATAAACATGTATTTTATGTGAAAATCCACCTTGTGAAAAATTTGGCCAACTTTGAATTAATTTTTCTACTAAAAGTATCGCCCTGACAAGTGTTAATAACCTTTTTTATGCAGAATTTTATGCTCTTTCGTTTTTGTATTTTCTATTTTTTTCTCATAAATTTAATATTTTTTAAGATAACCACGAAAAATGTTTTTCTTGTACCTTCCTCCTCCATTTTTTCGAAAACCCGCGACTGAATATTTGTAAACTTTTTTTAAAATTCTTTCTTACAATTTTATTTCTTTCTAGCCCTATGCAAAAAATCTCGTAGAAGCCACTTAATTTGCAATTTCTATTTTTTTTCGGCTTCAGTGACTGTACTATTATGTCAGTGAAGTCCTAAATATATTTTGAATGTTCAAACGTTTAATCTGCGTACAATACAGTAAGTATTATAAGCCTAAGTGACAATGAATTCGTAAATTAAATAAAGGACAATAATTTGTGATAAAGGATAAACCTTTCTGAAATTGATACAACTACTTCATTTTTCCAGTAATACAAAATGGCGTTTTCGATACCTTGAATCGCGTTTGTATTGAATACTCAGATTCTACTACAACTAGCGGTAAACGTGAAACATGCAACAACATGCAGTAGCAACTCGTTCAAAACTTGTTCATCTTTGTATGGCAGATTGCATTGGAGATCGGAGTTTTCTAATTTTATGTTTAAATTGGAAACCGTACTATACCTACCTTTGGTTTGTGTATTAAAGCATCAACAAAACTAAATTCAGAAAATACATACCTGATACTGTAGGTTTTGAAGGAAAATGCTAATACATATTTAAACAGCGAAGAGATTCGGTTTTAACTAGGGATTTGGTGTTTGTCTGTCTCTCTGTCGATCTGTCTGGGATATCTTCGACAGCGTTTGAATGCACCAACCGATATCCGTAAAACCTAACACGCCTGTTCATATTTTTGCCCCTTAGACTCTTATTGTTTTTCAGAATGATCCCCCTAAAAATAAGGGGTCAAGAGGCAAAAACGTGAAAGAATCGAACACATCCGCGTGGAGTATCATCAAATTAAAAGAATTTTAACCAAAACTGAAAATAATGTTTAGTAGTTAGAATTTCACAATTTTTGGACACCAGGAATAACAAAGTTCAACATATCGACAATTTGTAAAATGCCATGCTGACTATCAAAGTAAACGGACTTTTAATCCAAACCCGAATATAGTGTTAACTTTGAAAATTTATGCTGTAGGAGCGCCACTAACAACAAAAATGAAAGTCAGAGTTTTGGAAAAATTTTAATAGTCTGTGTATGGCCTTCATAAAGCGACTGCAGTCAATTACAATACCATAAGAATTCTGTACACAAAATAATTAAAATTTAATACTTAGCATTTTATTTTTAACTTCTTCCTTTGTACGTATATACAAAAATATAAAATAAAGAAATATAACAAAATTATAAAACAAAACAAAAATGTGAGACGAGACATATAGTGGTGTTTCTGGGCTAAGGCTAAAATCGTTCATACTCAGAACATTTCTCACAGCTTTAAAAAATTAATATTTATTAATATAATTTTAACTAATAATACTAATTGTATTTCAATCAAAATAGTGAACGAGTTCCTACAGTAGTTTAAAGAGCCTAATAATTTACAAACACATCGCAGGTTGTAAAATTTATCTTATCTCGCATTCACCAATAAGTAAGCTATACGCAGGAGAAAGTTAATGCTTAGGACGTATGTTACAAAAATAAACTTGCAATACCGAAATAATTTAATTCAGAATCAGATTGTGCTGACGATAAGACGATAATTATACCTGATAATTTAAGAGACAGTTTTAAGAGACTTTATTTATATATGAATCCACTACTTTTAACACATATAATAAAACATATATCATATTAGTATCTTAGATTATCAGATTGAATTACGTATTACTATTGCAAGATAGGCTATATTATGTCACAAACGTAGAGAATCGTGTAAAAACAATATGGACACACGGTTTGTTCGCTAACTTTTTCAAAAGTAGGAAAGTGTGTGTGTGTGGGGGGGGGGCGAACGCGAGCAGACCTGAAGACACAAATTGAGATTTTGTGGTAAAAAGTGGCATATAAGTTTATTGTTTTCCGATTTCTGTGTCTGTCGTATTACAACTGTCATACGTGCGCTATATACCTACGTGATACTTTTTTGTTTTTTAGTCGTAAATAATGCATTTGTACATAAAAAACAATCACCATAAAAGAATTCATATCCGGGCTGTTTTTTGGCCGTGATTTATTGCTTTGCTCAGTCATTTTCTAAACGTTTCGGCCATCACCGGAGGACTTCTTCAGTGTACAAAAATTAAAGTGTTCGACGTTCGACAAAAGTGCTTTTACGTCGATTAGAGGTACGTTCGACTCACCGCTCATTGTCGAACACTTTTTAACTTTTTTAACTTTTTCCTACTGAAGAAGGCCTCCGATGGGTGGGCGAAACGTTTAGAAAATTAGGCCTACTTACCAAAGCAATCGATTATTGCCAAACAGCTCGGATATCTAGTCTTTGATCATTGACTCCGGGAGTGATAGCCTACATAATAAATTCATTATAATTAAGGCCACGGTCGCCCGAGTATTAAGACAGCTATAGTCAATTAGATTATTGAACGGGCGAATCGAGTTCTTGTTTTTAAGTCGAACGTTTGGCGTTTTCTTGTCTGTCTAATTTGGAATATGTCTCATGAAAACTTTTGAATGCATCAACCAATTTTCAGAAACTTTGGCCATACGTACCTGTTCTTTTATTACGTAGACATTTAATATTTTTTAGAATTATTCCCCAAAAAATAGTATGTGACAGGAGGGTGGGAGGCAAATATGTGATGGGTAAACATTTGGAAAAAATCGAAACAAATTCATGTAGAGTATCAAAATAAATCCAAAATATTTATCCAAAATAAGAAGAAAAGGATGCATCTAGATTGAATATTATCGGGAAAGAAGAACGGATTGAACATTACAAGAAATTTTGGTTTTACTCCAACACTGAAGAGGAAAAACAATAGGGAATGGAAATACAAAACATTACAGTCTACTGATTGGAAGAATTAAAAGACGCTATCGAACGGCTTAAAAATAGAAAAGCAACCGGCCCAGATAATGTAAACTTATTAAATATGGTGATATTTTTTTTTACATTAATTTTTTTAATATATTAATATTTTATATTAATATTTTTTTTTACATATTAACCTTTGCTTAATATGTGCTGGCAGCAGACACGTATACCACAAGAATGGACAACGGCGAAAGTGATCTCACTTTTTAAGAAGGGAGACAGAAGAGACACCGACAATTACAGATGTTTTAGTCTCCTAAATTCGTGTTATAAATTATACGCACGTATTATAACAACAAGACTACAAAACATAGCAGAAACTCTTTTAGAGGAAGAGCAGCATGGTTTTAGGATAGGGCGCTCTTGCATAGACTGCATATTTACCATACAACAGGTGATGGAAAAACGACGTGAAATGAATTTAGAAACACATATTGCTTTTACCGACTTCAACAAAGCTTTTGGTAGAGCGATCAGACCGAAATAATGGGACATACTTGAAAATATGTATACCACAACACCTAGTTCGGGCCATAAAGAGTTTATATAGACACACCGCGATAATCATAGACGATGGAGAAGAATCTGTTCCGACTGGAAAAAAAACAAGGCTTCAGACAAGGTTGTTGTCTGTCATCATTAATTTTTAACATTTTTTCTAGATGAGCTTCTCAAAAAATGGAAAGAACAATCCCCTGATGGTATTAAAATTCATCGAAATAAAAGCTCGAAAACCATTCTCTTCGCGGATGACCAAGCTATATTCGCCACTGCAGAAGACGATCTCCAGCGAGCAATATACATCTTACATGAAATAGGAAAAGAATATAACTGTAACATATCTAAATCATAAATAAAAGTAATGGCCTTTATAAGAGATGAACCGGTTCGGACCAAAATATGCATAGACAACACATGCATAGAACAAGTAAGACATTTCAACTATCTTGGACGTGACATTACTTATGATCAAGATAGAGATATAGTAAATAAAGTGATGGATTTCACAATAATGTGTGGAACGATTTGGAGAACGTTGGGAAATAAATGTAGAAGAGAAACCCAAATAAAATGTTATAAAACAATGACAATACCTACAATACTTTATGGTTCTGAAACTTGGGTCATAAAGAAAAAAGGTACAAACAGAAGAAGATACAAACAGAAGGTGTAATAGAGGAGATCATGTAGGAAATGAAGAGATAAGAAGTGATTTAGGTATATTTGCAGTTAATGAAAGGATTAAAGAATACTATAGAAAATGGATTTAACACATCAATAGAATGGAAAAAAGTAGAATATCGAAGATGGCGAAAGATTACAACCTTACAGGCAGAAGAAAAGATGGTAGACCTAAGAAAAGATAGACTGTGGAAGAGAAACAGGTCGCTAAAGCCTTAAACCTTTAAGGAGAAGAAGAAGATGATGATGATGATGATGATTTATTCAAAATCTGAATACAATATTTGGTTTTAAAATTTTGAAAATTTTAGGACACAAGTGCCCAAAAATGGATCAAAATTTTGAAAAAGTTAAAAAATTGATGCCGGGTATCAGACGAACGTAATTTTAACGGAGATCCCAATGTAATGTTTATTTCGAAAGTTTTCCACTTCAGAAGCACCACGAGTCAAAAATGGAAATTGATATTTTAACAAAACTGTAAATTTTGTGTGAAGCGCAAATTATGAGGAACTTTATTCAAAATACTAACTCAGTATATTTAATTTTTTGACGAGCTTAGTGTCTTTTGGTTGAGACTATGAATATATGGTTATAAATTTAACTAACAAGACCAATGCAGTAGTCAGAAATTTTTAGTGTTTATTTTATAATTGTCAATTTAAAAAATAAAATAAATAGAAAAATAGTAAAGCAACGGGTTTTTTGTAACTTTCCTGGTAAATGAAAATTATCTAATATTAAAATGTATCTAATAATAATTGTATTTCAATCAAAACGGTTCAGGGAACATAATATACTAGCTACACGTTTAGTGACTAATGTTGACCGATAACCGAAAAAAGCGACAGTGTCTGGTTTGGACATAGTTGTTCGTACTTGAGTGGCGCGCCGTCCCGGAAACAGTGGCTGTGTATAGGGAAAGCCTGCCGCTTGTGTACAGCTCAGTAAGTAGGTAGAAGCCAGCCTCAGACAACATGTACCGCGCACAGGTAATCCATATCAGCTGATCTGTTTGTCTTGTATACCGAATAGCAGTATAAGTTTTAATTATGTTGATATAATGTAACGTACAATTTTATTTTGCAGTATTTACCTGGTGATTACAAAGTGAATAACTTTTCTCGAGAAATTATTTAATTTTTGTACGGCAGTCCTACGTTCCTGAGAATCGATTATTGCATCCACTTATTCTAATATCATTCAGTCTCTGATAATACTGTCATTAATTCTGTGAAGGTGGGCCAGTCTATATAAAATTTAATGTTTGTAAAAAAATTATTATTTTTAATATTGGTTTTTGTTATTTTTAACTATCACCAGATAATTAAAAAAAAACAAATTTTATTAATAAAAATATAAAAGCAATTAATTTTAGATAAAATTTTATTTTATTGAATTCGATGTAATAGAAATGTCACTGGATAAACATTAAAAGTGACTGCAATCATGTCGTTATTTTAAAATTATCTTGTTTAGTACAATTATGTCCATTACTGTAGTTAATTTCGCCATTTAGCCATATTATTCAATTCTTTGTAGTTAGTTTTATTCAATTTGTTACCTTGGTTTCATAATGACGACGTAGAAAATCGGTCTGTTTACTATTAATTATTTTTTCTTGTAACAATTTTATATTTTGTATCAGTTAATATTATGATCTTCATCGTCATTTTTATTACAATCGTAATTATTGTAACGTTACAATGATACTAAACTTTAAATTTTGCAATGGTTAAATCATTTTGCAATATTGTATTTTATTGTAATTTTACAATATTATATTCTTCATCATATTTATAAATTTATTTCTGTTTTTCTGTGTGTGTGTGTGTGTGTGGGGGGGGGCGTGAGAAAGTTGAGTGTGGGCTATCTTATAATATATAAACACATTAAACAGTACTTCCACCCACGTTAGACTTTTTTTAGATATAACGTATGAAAACGCCATACAGAAATTCCCGAACTAGAGTTTTATTCTCAATAAAAATACTCGATTTGATAAAAATATAATCTTATTAAATTAATTTAATTTAAAAAAAATGTTATTCTAGGAAACTTAACAGACTATTGGATGACGTCGAAATGACAATATTATCTCATTCGTTTAAAATTACTGTAAATTTTAGTATCACTGCTTATGTTATTCTAATTATTATTATCAATATTATAAAGATTAATTTTTAGAGTTATTTTATTTTGTTTATAGTTGATTCCGTATACGTTTTTAGTTTGGTATTTATTTTTCTAATTGTCTTATTTCATGTCGTCCATTTTGTTACGGTGTTTAATGCTTACATTTACTTTAATTATTGTTACTTTTTGGAAACACGAAGGGTTTACTGCTGTTCGGCCAAATAACTACACTACAGGTTACTTAAGTTTGAGTGAATATAGCGAACAACAAAGGACGTTAGGGTGTAGTAAATCGTCAAAATTAAACGATAAACGATTACAGCAGCAAGTTCCCTGTTACTGTCGGCAAACAGATCGTTACAGATGTAATTTATTTAAAGTAACTACCAGATATTAAAAAAAAGCACGTGTGTTTCGTTTTGTGATGCAGCCGAACAGTTATTTAGTTGGACTATTTTGTGGTGCGTCGAGCTACGGAATTATTTAGTAGCCAGGTCAAATCTTACTGTAGGTGTTCACGTTGACTCGAGAGTTACGAGGTCGAAGTACAAACGCGCTTTAAAGTCAACGATGCGACAGCATTTATTGCAGTCTTCAGTACTCGTACAAGAACAATGCAAAGAACGCATTAATATACATATTGAGTGTGTGTGGGTGTTTTATCATCTGAGTGGGAATCTCATGAAGATGCAATAAATTCTGTCGGAATGTCGACCCAAATATTTAAAATTGTGTTCTAGTTATTTAAACAAACCTTGCTGAAACCTTCACTATTCACTCATTTCAAGGTCGATACAACAGAAATTCATCATTTTATAGATATTTTCATTTTATTTTCTTGTATTTGTAGCAGTTTGCAGTTGCGTGTTGAAGTTTTATTTATAATCGTACTTATTATTCTTTCCTGCCTTTTTCCATTTCAGCCATTTATGGGCTGCGACAACACAGCTTTGTTCGCTTTCTAGAGTTTGTTTCTCCTTCGCCAATATTCCTCCATTCTCTGCTTTCTTGCTTGTTTATCTTCCGATAATACACTTCTCCTTGGTTTTCTTCGGAAAGATCCTTCACTTTCCAATTTTCCTTCTGAAGATTCTTCTCTTTTGCTACATCTTCATTACTGATTCTACGTTTTTCTAAATCCTGATGGATCTCTTTCACCCACGGTACTTGTGTCTTTCTATTTCTCTGGAAGAAGAGGATCTTGTTTGCTATGCTTTATGGGTTCATACCTCTGAGCGTCTACAGATGGCCATTCGTCTCTTTTCTTTATCGTAGTCGAGATTTTTTCAAACTTTTCAAACAGCTCTCGGTTTGGTCTAAAATAAAGTATAAACTCATTTGTTGATGCTTTCTGTGCCCTTAAAGTTTTTCCTTAAAAGTTTTCTTTCTTTCTTTTATATTTTCGTTAGTCCTTTACTAGCTGTTGTATCTGACGAGAAAAAGCCTAATTAATAATAATTATTGTTATTCTGTCTTCTTCTTCTTCTTCTTCTTCTTCTTCTTCTTCTTCTTCTTCTTCTTCTTCTTCTTCTTCTTCTTCTTCTTCTTCTTCCTCCTCTTCCTCTTCCTCTTCCTCTTCCTCTTCCTCTTCTTCTTCCACTTCTTCTTCTTCTTCTTCTTCTTCTTCTTCCCCTTCATAGACAGTCTCTCAATCACCACATACTTTCTTACTCCTGTCTGAGCATTCCTCTCCCAATAATACCCCTCGATCAGGGTGGTGAACCAATTTGAATGGCGTAGCAGGTGAAAATTATTATTTTTTTCACCGTGAAAATACGAAACTAAGAATCTTTCGTACTATTAGGTTTTGTTGTACTTATAATGCCGTCTTCGTTTTGCCAAAAGCATATAGGCGGTCTCCATCCATCCATGTCCCAGTGGTTGTACAGCTACTGTTGTATCTCCCATCCTGCGCACTTTGTTGCAAACCCTTTTGCTCCATCTCATCGCATCTATCCTCCTTCCACGATCCTCTGGGTCTACCCCGTTTCCGATATCACCGCTATAAGGTATCACCATGTTTTAATAAAACAAGTATCAAAATGTTTATTTTTATTTGCAAAATGGCAATGTATACATAATATACTAGTATGCTCCCCTGAGCTGCAGAATTCGCTCACTATTTTAAACAAAGTACAATTATTATTACATATATTTCGGTTTAAGATAATTTTCCAATTATAAAAATTACGAAAATTACGATTATTCTGCCGTCTCTTAGCAATATAGCAAGTGTGAAGCAGGCAATCATACAATGAACACTAAAAATTCGAAACATATGGATTCAGGTTACAATTCCTTTGTGACACACTGCTGGATTTTCACAATGTTTTTCAAACTTCTGATCTCTTTTTTCGGGCTTTTGGGTTCCAAATTTTGAAAATTTTCAAAACTTTGGACATTTAGTCAGTAGTTTCAATTCTCTTGAGTCTCATACCAGACATGAATTTTTGGGAATTTATCAAACTTTTCACCCACTTTTTGGGCACTGACGTCCAAAACATTTGAAATGTTCAAAACCAAACACTACGTTCAGATTATGGTTAAAATTACATTTAATTTGATAGTCTGTACGGGCTTTTTCGATGTTTTCACAATTTTGCTCCCTCGAATTTTTGCCGTTTTTTTTTTAGGGAGAGTTCATCTAAAAAACAATAGGGTTCTGTAGAGTAAAAGTATGGACACGCACGCCAAGTCTTACGGAATCGGTTGATGCGTTCAAAGGTTGTCGTGAGTTACCGCATACCCCTTACAGCTAGACAGATAGACAGACAGACAAATACCAAGAGGCCGAATCAAAACTGAGAACTCGTTCTATCGTTCAGAAAATGACAAAGTAGGGAACGCATGACTTCATTTTTATAGTAGTTATTTTATGACGTATAAGTAAAATTATTAGTTCTTGACTCGTTTCGTTTCATTTTTTTTTTTAATTTATTAATTCGGATACAATGCTTAAACACAAGACGTATCGTGTAGCTCTTGTTTCATCGAAATCGGTTCAGCCATTTTGATTGTACAAGACCAATACAGTATTTAACCCCTACGTCTTCAGAACCACTTAATTTTAATTAAACAAACGTTATTTTTTATTGACAAGTTTTTAATAATTAAGCGAAAAATTAATAAAATGTGTTTTATTATTGTATTTAATAAAAATTCAACTAATTAATTATTTTTCTGGAATAACGCTATTCCTCCTATAGCAATGTAATATCTTCAAGTAAATACACTGTAAGTAGGTTTATTTTCAGCTGACGCACATTTCACAGAAATTATTCTGTATCTTCAGAGGTTTGTTTGAATTGTAACTGAATGTTTCGCTTAAAATATAGTTAACGCATATTCGATTTTATTTCGATTCTGTTTTCGATTTTTTTAATGTTTATGTAGTCAGCTATTTATTATATATTTAATGTTTATTTTATTATTCTAATAAATGTATGATTTTAAATAAATCGTTTTGATTTGTTTTTATTTGAATTTGTTCTTTAATTAGTAGATTATTATTATTGTGTTTGTAAATATTAAGATTTTTCAAGATGTTCATTTTATTAACTTTTTGTACGTTTTTAGTTAATTTGACATTTTGAGTGTCTGGAAATTTATGTTTATTGTTTAAACAGCAATGTATGTGACTTTGTTGCAGTCGGGTTTTTTATTTTTGTTTTAATAATTGCTATTTGCCATTCGTCCTTTGCGCTTGTCTCTGCGCAGTTTGCAGTTTTTGTAACATTCTCCACGTTTTTTGCCGTTCATTGTTCATGTCTCTGATTCAGACGTCGTTGCAAGAACAATCATTCTATAAATTTTACCTTTAAAACGCAATAGTACTTTGTCAGTCTTCAAATATCGCGCACCTTACCAAAGGGAATTCACCTGATATTTTATGATTAAACGGCATTGCAACTCCAATGTACCAGTATTATTTTCTTAACACATTCACTTCAGTCACAGTTACCAGAGCGTTGTCGTAGCGTTTGGCCTTATCTGGTGTATCTTCATTTATACTGTTTATATTTTCTTTTTAATTCTTTAACATATGTTTGACGTTACACGATTTTTTGAAAAGGCTATTTTTAATGGGTTTTTTTTAGCTTTTGAAATATAAGGACAGTTTTAGAATCAGTGAGAACAGTATTGGATAAAAATTTAAAAAAATTTTTTGTGCATGTGTATGTTTGTATGTACATATACATGTGCAGGTAGGGAAAAAATAGTTGAAGAGGAAGGGAGAGTAGTGGACGTGAAGAGAAAATGAATAGGCCTATTGTTTAACGATTATTACGTCTGGGAATTCACGAAATGTCTGGCGTAATCCACACGCAAACAACTGTCACTTCATACGCTGCATAACACAGACCACTGCTAGCGGTTTAGCGGGCAGGTGCAGAAATTAGTGTCATTTAGATAATGGGTCGTAAATCAAATTTCGCCGGTGAAAACGATTTGTCAAGCACTGGGCATTCAGAAACTCTAAAGAATACAGTGATAGATTAGCATTACCATAAAAAAAACCTGTTTTATTTGACTGCTACCTGTTTTATTTGAATTTAATGGAAAGATCTATATTGGCAAAGAAGGGCTTGCAATGGGAAATCCACTTAGCCCTTTGGCAGCTGAAATCTTTATGGACTACATAGAAACTAAAATTAGAGCACACCCTTATTTCAAATTTTTTATTTTTTGGTATAGATATGTGGACGATATTTTAGCAGTTTTTCTAGGTACACGTAGACAATTACAGATCTTTCTTAATTTCATTAACAATTTACACAAAAATATTAGCTTTACCATAGAATTAGAAGATAACAATAGCATCAATTTTTTGGACCTTACAATAACAAAATGCAATAATAAATTAAACTTCGGTATTTTTCATAAGCCTACACATACAGATATGACAATACACAATACTTCCACACATCCATACTCACATAAATTGGCCGCTTTTCACAGTTTTATCCACAGACTAGTTAGTATTCCGTTATCAGACTCAAATTTCCAATCAGAACTTATCATTATTAAACAAATAGCTGTCAACAATGGTTACCAACCTAGCCTCATAGATCACCTGTTAAATAAAAAATTTTATTCTCAAGCTTTAAAACTAGTTTACCCTCCCTCAACACAGATTAAAAGATATCACACTCTCACTTACATAGGTTCTGCTTCTGATAATATTGGTAAATATTTCACACAAAAGAATCTAAATATAGCTTTTAAGACGCAGTCTTCATTGGGAAAATATATTAAAAATAATGAGAGTAAAACAGTAAACTGCAAAAGTCTGGTGTATACAAATTATCCTGTGGGTCTTGTAATAAAGTTTATATTGGACAAACGGGTAGATCTTTCGAAAAAAGAATGTATGGTCACAATTATAGTTTTAAATATAATGATGGCAAATCAAATTATGCAAATCACCTGTTAGAAAAAGACCTTAGTTATAATGACAATTTTAAAATTTTACATTTATCTGATAAAGGTCCAAAGCTTGATTTATTAGAAACCCTTGAAATTAATAAACACAAATATTTAAATGTATTATTAAATGATCAGTTAGATCTAAATAGCTCGCCTCTACTTAATTTGTATAAATAGACTTGGTTTATGTATGTTATATGTTTGTGTAATGTGTATTAAATCTTATTGACACGAGATTACTATCGCTTTCTAAACAATAGCACTTGCCTTATATTTTGTATTCTGTATTATATTGTACGAAAATTAGTCAGCTTACACCATCTGTTGAAGGCACTGTGTTGCCGAAAACTATTTTATTGTTTTATTTTTTAATATAATCAACAAAACGGACATTCATCATCTATCCATCCTTGGGCTACTGCGGCCTCTAGCATCCAGAGGCGTCTCTCGTTTCAGTCACCCCGTTTTAAGTCTCTTTCCTCCATCTCATCGTGTAAGTCCTCCTTGCACGGTCTCCTGGCTCTACCCAGTTTTTGACGTATAGTTGAAACCCAAGTTTAATAATTATTTGGGCTATTAGGGCTACCTGTTTTATAAATGTATAAAACAATGGCAGTACCTACACTACTGTATGGTTCTGAAACTTAAGTCTTAAAGAAAAAATATGAAAAGAAGATACAAACAGCGGAAATGAAATTTCTGAGATCAGTTAAAAGGTGTAATAGACGAGATGATATCAGAAATGAAGAGATACAAAGTGATTTAGATATTTTTGCAGTTAATGAAATGATTAAAGAATACAGAAGAAAATGAATTCAGCACATCAATAGAATGCAAGAGAGTAGGATACCGAAGATGGCGAAAGGTTACAACCCTAGAGGCAGAAATAGTTGGTATACCTAAGAAAAGGTGGACTGTGGAATAGGAACAGGCCGCTAAAGCCTAAAACCTGATGATGATGACGATTATCAGGCCATACCCTACAAGGCTCTTCGTATTTATTGTGACTAAAATTGTTTTATCAACACAAATATGTCTCCTGATAATTTCGTTGTTAACGCACTGGAGCCCGAGCACCCCCTAATACCTTCTCCAAAAGTCCATTTACATCGTTCTGAGCCTTCGGCCATTTCTTTGATTGTCTCCCACGTTTCAGACACATAGGTGACTATTTAGTTTTGTGGATAATTTTTCCTACTCCAAAGCACATAATTCAGCTGTCTTATTACCAGTTTCCCTTGATTTATTTTGCAGCTGATATCTATATCACTTCTGACAACTTTTGATGCTGACATTTAAGATACCTAAGAAAAACCATTTTTTTATAAAATGAAAATTTATTGTCATATTGGTTCCTTCACTTCCAATGACCAGCTGGTTGGTTTTCCAAAATTATGTCGAGCTCTAAATATCTGCGTCCTTTATAGAATTTTTGGAAAATATTAATCAACAGAGTACAATTTTAAAACAACGTTTTGATTATAAAAATATCACTGTCTAACTTCAGGCAAGATATAAATTTATTTAGTGACCAGAACAGTCGCAAGAGAAATACGACTATTACATTATCATGAAGCTAAGAGTAAAACTGCCAGACAAATACTCAAGTCACGACGTATTAAGTAAGAAAACTAAAAATATAAGGTAGACATAAAGATGGGTATTGTAGCTCCGTGGAAGAAGAGCTGTCGCTGCGTGTGGGGTTCTTTCGTCGTCTGTAACGCCACGTTACTAACGTGGGTTCGGTTCAAGATCGAGTCAGTGCAGCCCCGTCTACTGACTGTTGGGGCAAGACTGCAGACTGACCGAGATTGGCGCGTGACATCGCGACGTCTAGACTTAAGTATACACTCAACCAACACTCTTAACCACAATGCAGCTAGTCCTTCAATATGGTTACTATTGATTCTGTCTAACAATGTTGTGTATGATTATGAGCCATTCAGCTGCTAAATAGAGCAACAAGCTTAATGCTTGGGAGATAATAAATCACAAATACTGTATCATAAACTTACAAAACAAGAATTAAAAAGGTTATAAAGGGCAGACAGCAAAACATTTTCAATTCCCTTTTCTTGTAAGCTTTTGCTATTTATAATTTTTATTTTACTTTTATTTATCAATGTTTTGGTCACTCGATTACATGAAACCGAGTACCATGCATGGAAGTATGACAAGTTTTGTAAAAATAATTTACTTTCATGTGTAAGAATAATAACATCCTGTTAGCTAAGAGTTGATACTGAAACACCTTAACGTCTGTTTTGAAAATATAGGTAATAGGAACAGGCACTTTGGTCACAGTTAAGGAAACATTTGAACTCTTTGATGCAGACTTGTACACGACGACCGCGATCACCTGCTATTTACGGACGCTCTGCTTCACGGGAGAAAGTTTGCTCTGCTCGTCCATTCAACATTTGCTGCCACACATTAATAGTGGTGGATGTTGCAGCGGCTTTTGCATCGTCAAATCGTATGCAATCACGTCCACTTGTCACAAACCAAGGTCGCTGTGACCTTGTCCAAGGTCATCCACTTGTCATCGCCTAAACATAAACCAAGGTCTTCTAACCCATTACATAACACCATTATGTGTTACAATATTTGAACCACTGGGCCCGGATTACAAACGATATTAAGTGTAATGTTATACTGAATATCGCATGCAATTCAACCTTTCCTTCTTCTAGCCCATTTTCCTCTTCTTAGTGGTTATTAATTGTGTGTAGGTTTTTAACTGTGTAACCACAGCAGATGTTTTCCCTCATTCTTTGACCGTACCACCTCAATAAATTTATCATTGTCTCCTCTGTGTGGATCACATGTTGGGCGTGTTTGGCATTTCCCTAATTCTCGAGTTTCCTTGAGGTGGTTGCTACATGTAATTTTATCGTTGGGTCAAGTGATTCTTTTTGACTTGTCCCAGATGAAACAATATTATTTATGGAAGTGCTTTTCTTATATGCTGTTGTTACATTCTTGTTTTATATAACTGTTAATCTTCAGAAGGGTTGATCTTCCTTTTAGGCACTTGTCACTTATTGCTTTGATCAGGAGCGTCGTCATTCATTACTTTTTATCCAAGGTATTCGTGTTGCGATCATCGTCTGATACAAACGTTCATTTTGTCTCCCGTTCTTATATTTATTTACACTTTTATGACGTTCGTACCTCTGAATTCCTCGCTTTTGTAAGTTCGATGTTAACAGCTTCGTATTAAATTTTACGTTTGTTTGTAAGGCAGTATTGGTAACTCACAAAATATAGCATTGTACAACAGTCACTTGACACTTGATTTTAAAAAATATATATATATATATATATATACAATTACTGATTTTTCTTAATGTTACGTAAAATTATTTATATTTTCTTTTATTTGAAATGTATTCGTCTGCAAGACATAATCCCTAATCAGGGTCAAATCAGTCGTGCAAATAAGTAACGAGCATGAAATTTTTAAGAATAACGATTTCCACTTTCTTACCGCCTAAGCAGTCTGTTTAAGGAATTAGTCACGGTAGGCTAGGTTGCCTTAGTAAGCCGTGGGTAATGTGGCCAGCACTACTCTTAACCCGCCAGTATCAGAGGTACTCGTTCCACAAGCGGAGTCGAAATACGCACCTTGATTGTATGATGCAGCCTGAAATAGAACCGAGACCTCTATTTAGCCAGGCGCCTAAAGGGGGCTGGGCGTAGGCCTACTAAGCCTCTAACATTAAATTTTTGCTTTGTAAAATTCTTTGCACTGACCGTCATGCAACTAAGAAGCAAATCTAATGATTGATTTTCGAGAGCTGTGGAGTTATAGTTAAACAAACACGCGGTTCATTTTATTCTGTTGAAATCGTTCTCGGGAGTCGAGACATTGACACGTCTGGATTGGCACAGATCAATTTTTCAAATTTATCTCATAAGCTGTTCATCGCTTATCAGAATCAGATTTTAATTAAAATTGTCACACAATTTATTTGTAACATCATTATGACCAATTTCATAAAAAGTTTTTTAAAACAACTATTCTTTCTTCCTTGATCAACACCGTGTGAGGTAAAGTAACCATCTGAATTGTCTAAATAGGTTAAAATTGTGTACATTTCCAACGAAAGGATCGATAAAGTGCTAAACCATGGGGATAAATTAGAACAACTATAGCTTTTGTCCTACCAAAAGGGCAAGAAAAAACTATTGTACTGCAATTAAATTAAACAAGTATATTTAGTTTTGAAAATTCAACCGGCTAATTTACACCGTTAGTTGGCTAAATTAACTATATAATTTTAAAAAAGGAATATATTTTATTAATTTTACTGACTTTTGAAACACAATTTTTTCAAAGTATGTGCAGATTTTTTTAATTGTTCGCGATACGACCACAACCTAACGTAAAATCTCACATCAACAACAGCTCAATGGCCAGAGTACTCAGTAGTTATTATTTTACCCATCTGCTGAAAGTATTTTCATTTTCATCTTTATCACACTCAGCGTTCTGCCATAATCAAAATTGGGAGTTAGGGCAGTAGTTGTTTGTTTAGGTGCAATCACGTAATGTGATTATATCAGCTTGGAACATTAAAACAGTAGCAACCATAACTTACAATGTCTCTTATTGAATGAGAACATCTTTCAAAAATGACTATTGCATGATTGTATGTGATTGGTTATCCTAATTGACTGTTACAAGAGAAAGAACGTATGTCCTTATATAAAGAACAATTTTAAATAGTTTGCTTGGAAATACCGGATTTCACACCATACCGCAGAAGAAAAACACTATACATGCGATCTGGCGTTGAAACTGAGGTAGGAAAACATCGTAAGATTTTCTAGAATGTTTAAAAAATTCAAAATTTTGAAGGACTTGGGAACGTTGATTAGCTGCACAACAAATAAAAATTATAAAAGTCTCTTACACTGTCAGGGAAGGAGATCAGTTATTACCGATAAACGGTCACTTTGGCTATATGTCATCTTTAAAAAGCCTGGGCGACAAGCTGGCTGACTGATCAGGTAGATGGCCTCAACACAAGGTCCACTGTACTTACCCGTGTTATTAAAGGCGACAAAGGAATCTAATCTTATTCAATATTAACAATTTTTGGCTTCATTGTTCGCTAAATCGTTATCCAAATAGCCTATATGACTTCATTCACAACCGATATAAACGAAACCACTTTACAAGCGTCTGTTAATGAACAGACCAAACAGTGTGACCAAGCTTTCACTGGCGCTGAAAGTTTATAATTGAAACGGCCTTCAGTACAGGAGCAAACTGTATGTGCTCCTCGTTTAAGAATAGATGCTAAGTAATTTACATATTTACGACTTGATATGCATCTACTTTTTACGTAATTTATAATTCCACGAACGTTTGGCTGACTGATCAGCTAGATGGCCTCAACACAAGGTCGACTGTACTTACCCCTATTATTAAAGGCGACAAAGGAATCTAATCTTACTCAATATTAACAATTTTTGGCTTCATCGTTCGCTAAATCGTTATCCAAATATATGACTTCATTCACAACCGATATAAACGAAACCACTTTACGAGCGTCTGTTAATGAACAGACCAAACAGTGTGCCCAAGCTTTTACTGGCGCTGAAAGTTTATAATTGAAACGGCCTTCAGTACAGGAGCAAACTGTCTGTGCTCTTCGTTTAAGAATAGATGCTAAGTAATTTACATATTTCCGATTTGATATGCATCTACTTTTTACGTAATTTATAATTCCACGAACGTTCACCTTCCTAATGTTCCTACAATCTATTTAAACACAACGTTTTGATCACTAACAAACAACGATCGTCTTCCGGTACCATCGAAATTCCTTGCCACATCACAAATCTTAAAACTCTCAACGAATAACTTTTCAGATATTTCGTCCCACTGTGTTTTTACCCAGAGACGAAGTAAACTAAAATTATTATTAATTATTATGTTTTAATTTCACCTGTGTGGGGTTACAGCGTGGTCACTGATACTCGTCCAACCACTATAGGCCACATGTCCGCTTGAGACTTAGGTCATATAAATATGACATCATTTTACGAGGACCATCTAGTCAATAAGTTTCCATGGTGAGGAAATTTTTTAGCACCTCTGGGGAGGACATTTTATCGGACTGTTGTGGTTACTCTGCGAGTGCCTTGTGTGTGTGTGTGTGTGTGTGTTCTTTCCCAGGTGGAGTCCTTTGTTCTGTTTCTCTGCTCTCCGACACGCTTCGGGGCAGGAATCTACCTGAAGCTGGCAGAGATGGATATGCCAAACGTTGCGGAAAACAGTGAAACACAACGAAGGACTCCACCCCCCCCCCCTAAAAGAACTCATGACATCACATCACGCCCGCAAAATTGTAAGAATTATCGCATCCACTCGCGCGCGCGCAAGTGTACATCTGTATATAACTCTACAACCAGCAAAACCATTTTCATTTGATTTCTTTTCTCATTATCTATCTGAGTGATGAACAATATGCGTACGGCATGTTTAATATTATTTTTCAGTATTATTTTAGTTTTACTCTGAAGAGATCTACTGCTATTATTTTATTTTTATTTTTGTGTGGGAGTAACATCGCAATTTTATTTATTCCAGTAATGGATGACGTGTGTTTTCCAAATTTTAAAAAGACAAAATACACCTTTGAAAACAATTAAAGCTTATTTTACTTGCCAATTCCTTTAGGGAAAACGTAATGGGAAACTCTGCAGGATAGTATGAGACGGATAGGTAACAGCAGTATCGGGTGTGTCGGGGCAGTCAAAACAACCGCGCGCGCGTGTGTGTAACTGTTATAACAGGTTTGACCCGGTGGCCGGACGGGTCGACAACGATAACATGCGGCACACGTAGGTCTATGTGTAACGGGGCCGCGGACTATTATTTGTCACACTGACGGACGCCTGTTCACAGTGCCGCGGAAGAAACTGTGCTAATTGTATGCTAACGATGAATACGCTTACATTTTACACACACGCTACAGATCTGCTTAAAATACCCATACAAAACAACCGAGTTTAACCCAAAATAAATAATTACGACCAACGTGAATAACTGACGAGCCACATGACAAAACATTAACGTGCACAAAAAACAACTTTTTTTTAACTAAATCAGATGTCATACAGAGAGAGATGTCATACAGAGAAGGCCATAAGTCGCTTTAAAACTATAACAGAAATTATTCTGACTTTAGTAATGACTGCAAGTCAATAAATAGTTAAAGGTTTTGTGACTTCGTCCATTAACTAGAAACAATTTTAAAGTGTTTCCACGTTTCTATAAAAATTTGGTGTCTTAATCAAAATCTGCATACAGGGAACAAATACAGATATTATGAGTAGTTTTGTGTAAATGTGTGTGTGTCTGTGTGTCTTGTGTGTTTTATATTAAAGAAAATAAAATCTATACACATAATTATTTTTATATTAATAAGAATAATTATAATATTCCTTAAAAATATTATTATGATTAGAATATTATTAAAATATGTCATTAACATTATATTAATAAGAATAAGCCTAATATTTTGTAAATAATAACATTTATTGCATGTTAATTAATTATTATACTGGATGTATAATCGCCGTATACAGGTCTTGACGTGCCAATAGATTTTGAACCTCGCCAATGAAGTATCCAAATGTCACATACAAAATGTTTTTAAATTGTTCCTAGTTAATAACAGGACTTACAAAATCTTTCGTCGCTTGGAGTTATAAAAAATACACTTTTGTCAAGGAATTTATTGTCCGTTCTGAGTATTAAACATCGTAGCTGAGGAAATCGATGAGTTAACCGATGCACGTGTGCCGGCTACTCATACTGTACTGCAAAATATTAAGCCGCCGCTCAACAGCCCCGTAACAGACAGTTGCCACTGAACAAGTAGACATTACAATAAAATACGATGAACGGAAAGTGAATAGTCCGGCAATAATAATAATAAAACTCATGTGTATTGTTGTAAACAGTTGACGAAAGGAGACAGATGGAGAAAAGATACACAAATTCAATGGACTCTCAACTTGTTGTGGACGACTTCTTTCTTGTTGGCGTAAATTTGCATTCTAGATGAAAAATTTCATTTTAATTACAGTACACTTTTTTTCATTCTTACGCAAACAATTCAAACGATGCTCGATTAGAACTACGCAGGATATCAGTAATTAAACGCTGTTTAATTAACAAATTACTGTCTATTGTAGGCTACATGCAATCTTTGTCATACACGCAATATAGGCTACTGTTTAAATAAATGTTAATTTTATAAAAAAATTGTCAACGTTTCATTTAAATTTCCTTTAACAATTAGGTAGACACCATATTTGATTCTTTTTGTAAAGTATACATATTCTATTAAAACAAATTAAAACATTCTACGGAATTTTCTCACGTACCGTATTTTGGTCTATCTTTATTGTTCTCATCTTACATTTGCTCCGTGTACTTACTAGAAGAGTATATCTATATACTATCGGTCAAAAAAGTCGTTGGTCAACTGTGGAACAACAGTTTTGTTGTGTGCGACCTAAACCTATTGGACACATCGTACCTTGTTGTGTGTGACCTAAACCTATTGGACACATCGTACCTTGTTGTGTGTGACCTAACCCTATTGGACACATCGTACCTTGTTGTGTGTGACCTAAACCTATTGGACACATCGTACCTTGTTGTGTGTGACCTAAACCTATTGGACACATCGTACCTTGTTGTGTGTAACCTAAACCTATTGGACACATCGTACCAACAGAAAAATCATAAGGCAATTTGTTGACTGTGTACATGCGGCCTAATAAACATAATTTTTACACCTTTATCACATGTAACAGGCGTTGTCTGAACAGAAAACGATCCACCCGAGCCGCCACAAAGGCCGGATAGTCGCGAGTCTACTGTAGTTCAATCGGTGAACGTGATCTAGAGGGTACCAACAAGCTTGAAAGTAAATCGGTTTATTCGGACGTTGTGAGGTAGACTAAGATGACTATGGCATATACATCGAATAGAAAACATGAAGTGTCGAAAGAAAGTAACACAACGGAAGCTTGTCTAAACTAGGAGTAATCAAAATTTAGTGCTACAGAATTTGCAAACATGGGCGTTACAAATTGGAAGAGAGCTGACAATGTTAGAAGAAGGTGGTGCGCATTTGGCAAAGTGGTCAGAACACAATTGGAGTTACTGTACTACAGAAATAAGAAAGAGAAGAAGAAGAAGAAGAAGAAGAAGAAGAAGAAGAAGAAGAAGAAGAAGAAGAAGAAGAAGAAGAAGAAGAAGAAGAAGAAGAAGAAGAAGAAGAAGAATATAATTTTTTGTTTACACAACAGAAAGTCAATTATCCTCAATAATCGATGCAGCACTTTCCCAGATATGCAGAAATTTCCGGAGAGTTAAGCAATAAATTACTTTGTCACGACACCAAGTGTTATTTCCAGGAAATTTTGAGAAATAATTCATGTGTAACACGAAAATTGAAAAATTATTTTACCGTAACAAAGGAAAATGTATGGTAAAACCTATGATGGGCTATATACTGGGATTGCTTTAGATTTCTCAGCCTTTTTTGTTGCAGCCGACTCATTAAATTCGTTAAGTACTGGAGAAGCTTACTAGGAACCTTTAGCGTTGAAACTGTTTTGGAAACAAACAAGATTGTCTTGTTTTATATTTCGTTTAAGAGGGTTTTTCGACTAATGCGTCGTCTGATTTCATATTAGTCTCTTTTTGTAATAATTTGATAATAAAAATTTATTTTTTCTTCTACACTTTCTCTATCCTTCCTCCATGTACATGGCACTGCAGGTTTTGTAAATAAAAGTTTTAATATTTACATCCTTTCTTTGATAATATCGGCTATCAGGGTCGTATCAGGGTTTCAGGGCTATCAGGACCGGCTTTCGTATCAGTCCAGACCCCTTGATAACTGATGTAATCTATTATAATACTTAGGGTTAAAGAGTCATTCTTGTTCTCAGACAGATGGGATTCAGGATAATCACGCTTGTATTTTATGCGAATTGCAGAGTATATTCGAACCTACGATGAACTACAACATTTCTACAGAACCCATTAGCTAATTTCTGATGACTATATCGTAAGTCGCCTGTCATGTGATTTCTAGAATAAAATGGCGCAACGAGAAAGGATTTTAGAGATGAAAAGATTTCACATCCCGAAGACGGTTGGTGTAAAAGTGTAGTTGTGTATGTCGGATCAAATAATTCGTTAGTTAAGATAGCACGAACAATATTATTAGCAATAGCTGTGTCGTCTTGTCAGTACAACATTGCTTCTTGTAAACACTACTAGTCTGGTAACAAAAAGGTGGTTCTAAAGTGTACCCTGCTTTAGAGATTTATGTATTCTTAATGAACAGAAAGTTACAGTTCTGTGCTCATAGCCTTTGAATGTTTCTTCAGCCCTCAGTTTATCCAACCCGGTTAGCGATATTTACATTATTATACATTAAATATAGATATTTAAATTTAAACTTTAATTCTTTACTGTTCTTAGGTAAGTTCTTTTTGAGAGTTCTTTTCACAACAAAAATATAATTGTTTATTCATCACCTGCGTACATCTACCGTTACCGTTGTGTGTGTGTGTGTGTGTGTGTGTGTGTGTGTGTGTGTGTGTGTGTGTGTGTGTGTGTGTGTGTGTGTGTGTGTGTGTGTGTGTGTGTGTGTGTGTGTGTGTGTGTGTGTGTGTGTGTGTGTGTGTGTGTGTGTGTGTGTGTGTGTGTGTGTGTGTGTGTGTGTGTGTGTGTGTGTGTGTGTGTGTGTGTGTGTGTCCAGAATCCTGAGATTATGATTTTGATGATTTTGATTATGCTGCTGCTGTGTTCTCTGTCTCTACGGGTTGTTGTTGGTGATGCTCCAGAGCTCCTCCATACGTCTTGGTGTGTGTGGTCCTGATCGATCGCCAAACCGGAAGCGTGACAATGTGTGAAGATTTCTTGAGTCTGAGTGTGTAACCGCCCAAAATTGCCAGTGGTATTTATACTGGACGGCGATCTAACAGGTCCAGAACTGTTTTCGACCTGTTAGATATTGTCAGTTCGTGCAAAGCGTCCTTTTAATTACAAATCACTTTTTGGTTCATTTTCGCGATTTCGTAAACATACTCGTAGCATGAGCGATATCATTGTTTGCGTAATTTTTTTCTGGTCACTCACGTATACCACACTTATTAATTATTATTTAATTACATTAAATTAGTTAGCGTTTTTATTATTGCACATTTTTGCAATCATTTTATGTTTTAAAAATTCCTTAATGTAATGGTATCTTTATAAGTGGGGTAAGTCTTTGTTCACAGGTTTAAAACGAATTAATTAGTTTATTTTAATCCGGTTAAAACCTGATTAATGACAAACCAACAATTCGTACGTGTCTCCCCTTCTTGTCGTTCAATGCAGGTCGGAACTAGCATACACACACATACACACAAAAGCTGTATTTAACGCTACCGAAGCAGGTGTCACTTTCAACAGCCACAGCCTGTACTCTCCCGCACAAAATTGTTTAAAACTGTTCGTCGTATTCTTTTTACACTAATTACGTATTTACAAAACATACCGCCCTGGGCAAATATGCAAATATATGTATTGTTGCAATACATAAGCTTGTTTTCTCAAATTTATCAATTTTCCCATCTCTTATCTAACAACACTGTCACCCCAAAAATAATCGCTGTGCCCGACTAACTTCAGTGGACTCTACAGCATTACATAATCTTAAGTACCTTTTTTGTTTCTGTAATAATTGCTATATTTATTATATACTCTTTAATGATGTTACTCAGTTTTGTTTCGTTAACCCCCACCCTCGTAATTTCTATATTGCCACATTTAATTTATCCATTACTCTTATTATCTTGTCCTTCGCTCTAAAATGTCGTTGTCCTGTAACATCAGTCCCATTGTCAGGTTACATGTAAAGTTTACGAGTAACTACATTTGCAAAACAACTAGCCCGTCGCAAAACCTACAGCATGCAGCACCAAGGACACTTGTGTAAGGGTTCCCACACCTTAGCTTTCTGCTGTAAGGTGCAGGAGACTCGCCATCACCCTTTACTTTTCTAGCTACGATTTGGTGGCTTTGTATCTGTTGTCCTGACACTAGACGTTTACAGTGCCCACCCAACGCGTTAGTGACCACTCTAAGATCCGAAGCCAACCATTTCGCCCTGCTTCTTTTTCATGCGGGTTTGGGACTGGCTGTAGCGGAGGAAAAAATATGATAAAAATATATAGATTTGTTTAGCCCTAGTGTACTGTAATTGCGATGGTATCAGGAGAAGACGACTGACAGAGCAGAGTAAAGAGAAGGGACCTAACGTAAGACAAGCTGAAGAAAAGTGAGAGTCCCTGTCTTGCCACACCCGTACTCTCAAGACGATAGTCCTTGAATGAGTATTCAAAAAGTTAAACGAATAATAACAGTGTTCATTAAAAAGGGATTGTATTAAATAGAAAAATAACAAGAAAGACAAAGGCAGAATATATTTTTACTAGATATAAAATCATTGTATAAAATATTTGGTTTGATTATTTATAGCACGCCAGTCACTGACATTTAGAAGTGTGGTTGTCGTTGCCAACCTCAACGTGTTGAACTAATGCCAGATTCAGCATATTACAATAGTTATAAGCGTGGACAATTATTATAATTATATAACAAAAAAGTAAGTAACCCAAACATATTAATACAATGCAAAGTGACGTTATGAAAACTTAGTATAACATTATTAACAGGGCACTGGAGGCACAAATTGCTTCCGGCTTCTCAGCTGAAGGGTCCGGGAACTCTTTAGGGATCTGTGAGCTCAGAGTCCGGCTAAACATAATAAAGAAAGATTCGCTGTAAGGCGGAGTTGACATTCCGCTTTCGACTAGAGCGTGCTAACTGCTGCGCCACTTAGTCTTATTACAAGTAAAACAGGTGAGTGCGTTTGTGTGTACGTTGCGTGGACCTGGGTCTGTATTAGCATTGAAGGCAACGTACTTGTAGCTTCGCAGTGAGTCACGGTTCGTCTGAGTTACTTACACACAAAAGCCCCCATTCATGAGGTGGCACTGCGAGATACAATGACGACGGTGTTGACGTGAATCATTTCACCTGTGCGGTGCAGTTTCTTACGCCACCGATCACAAGGCACACGACATTGTGTGACGTGTTGTGATCGTATATGCAGCCTTGGAAAACTACTTTTACTTTTTGTATAAAGTCAATGAAAACTCGAAGAAAAACATTTTTATTGAAGTTTTTTCAGCAAAAATTGTACTGACTCATGTGGTGGCTACAGTCTGTTGACTTTAACGTCCGCCTTATCCACGAGTATCCAAGTAATATTAGATCCCAGATGAATCCAAATAAACAAAAAATTTATATAGGCCAATCACTAAAATGCTAAATGAAGATATGCGAGGGATGGTCGAGTTTCTAGACGAACATAGTAAACTTAAACTGAGGGCTGGTGTAGGTTGATAGACTTCAATAAGACAGTTTCACTCTGAACTGTCCAGTTTTCTCTAACAGTTTGAACAATATAAGACTATTTTAAGACTTGGATATAAGACTATCAGAATTACACAAGTCCTATATAATGGAACGAGAATAGCTGTCAAAAATAATTGTAGGATATCTCAACAAATATCTGTAAATCCAGATGTTAGACAAGGGTGCAGTGTATCACCTAATCTTTTTAACATTTATACTGACGATCTGGTATGGAAATGGAATCATCTAGTGAACACTAGTATTGAGTTATCACGAGACAGATATTTGAATGTGCTGTTGTTTGTGATGACTTTCTTGTACTTCAAACTACAGAATCTTATTTGCAAAAATCTGTTTTTAAGCTTCATCAGATTTACAAACAATACAGTATGAAAATCTCCACTATAAAAACAAAAGTGATAGCGTTCGAGGTAAGGAGCCAATAAGAATAAAAATAATGATTAGTGACCAAATTGTAGAACAGGTGAGCCACTTTAATCATTTGGGAAATGATATTGGCTATGACAGAAATTATGTCATTGATGTTAAGTTAGGTAAGTTCCAGACGATCTATGGAACAATCAACCGTATTTTTATCTTCGAGATACAAAATCAAAGTTTTACAAAGTTGTGCCAGTCCCTGTACTGTCCTATGGATGTGGATTATGGACAACAACAAAAAAACACGACAGTAAAATACAGGCCTCGAAAATGGCATTCTTAAGAGGAGTTAAAAGATGTTCTAAACTTAACCGTATAAGAAATAAGAGAAGAGTTACAAGTTTTTAACTTGAATGAAAAATTAGAAGATTGCAAACAACGGTTGAAAGAACATGTAGAAAGAATGTAAGATTCCAGACTGGCCAAACAAGTCTGAAAATACAAGCCTATAGGAGACGGGTGTGTGTGTAGACCCAGGAAGAGGTGGCTGGAGGATTTTTGAAAATGGAACAGGCAGCACCTTGCCTATGCCGTGTTGTGAAGATAATAATGATGATGATATAAGACTAATAAGTTCTGGTGGCGTAATATATTTCTCCAAAACTTATATATACTAATGAGGATTTATAGAAACAGTGGGAAAATGACTAGTATTTTTGGACATTTGTATAGAATAGACGACAATAGGTTAACAAAACAGATCTTCAAGTATCTGTTGGGAAAGAAGTCAACATCAAGTTGGATCAAAGAAGTCAAAAAGGATTTAGAAAAAAATAATATAAACGCGGAAGAAGCTATTTTGGAAGAGAACTTTTCGGGCAAAAGTGTTAAAAATGGAAGGAGTCCAGGGTAGGAGAGAGAAAAACGCAGGGTCAAAGTGGACTGAAGACAGGAAGAAGAGACATAGTGAAAAGATGAAAGAATATTGGAGAAAAGAAAAGAACAAGGAATCAAGAATTGAAATTGGCATGTGGTTCTCAGATGGCCGATACAAATAGAAAAAAATGAGGATTTATGTAGTTGGCACTGACCAAATCTAATCCGATGGTAGATGTAGTAAAACTACACCATGAAGACTACAGTAATAGTTTTGCATCTATAATGAGTAAGATATTTTTCTTGCGTTGAGTTATTACTTTTAAATTTAAACTCAATACATTAATAGACTATCGTGGCATGATGTGTCCTTGGCACCCTTTAACAACTTTCCCATCCCATAACGCGTTCTATTACTCATCAGTGAATTTATATTTTCCCTTATCGAATACTTCAGAGTACTTTACTGTATGCCATATTTGTAACTACAACATTCAACGATTCACAAACAGAATTATCACTGTTGCACACCACTATAGAAAAATTATTCCGATTAGCGGTTTCAAGCTTCTCAGCTCATCGTGAGATCGGAAATAACAACAAAAGAATAAATCAAACTCTTCACACCCCCACCTGCCCCACTGTCCACACACACACACACACCCGCAAACAAGCTATAAGTCAAATGTCCCTTCCCAACCTCCGAGCCCTGTCACCCCTGCCTCTACAGTTACATATTTTTCTACAAAACCTAACGTTGTAAAGCCTTTCTCATTCACACTTTTGGGCGCGGTCACCCACCCTTATTTAAAAAAAAACCATATATGCAATTTAATTCTTAATGTTATCTATCCGTCCTCTACCTTTTACTTCTTAATTAATTATAAAATATTTCTTCATTATCAAATATAAGATTATCATAGATAACGTTAAGAATTAAATTTCAAATATGAATGTTTTTGAAATAAGGGCGAGTGACCAGGCCCAAAAGTGTGAATGAGAAAGGCTTTACAAAGTAGGTTTTGAAAAGAATGTACACACACACAGACACACTCGCACACTTCTTCTTCGTGCGAGACGTCATTAATCCCTAATTCCCTCCTTTCCAAATCCACTTCCACCTCTTACAACCATTAATTAAGTTCTAACATAAGCTAACGTAAGCTTATTGATTATTGCACCACCTTATTGATGTACAAGGTCCTAGTGCGCCCAGTACTGACTTATGCATCAGAGACATGGACGCTACCCAGATCAGATAAGAGGCAACTAAATATATTTGAAAGGAGGATCTCCAGGCAAATTTTCTGTCCAGTGGAAGAGGGGGGAGCTTGGAGGAAAATATATAATTTAGAGCTCTATAATTTGTACGATGAACCTGATGTAGTCACCTTTATTAAATTAAAAAGATTAGAATGGGCTGGACCTTTGGCGGCTCTAGTAGAAGGCCGGAATATTAAACGTGGTAACACTGGAACCAGCTGATATTTGAGGCCGACTAGACGATCTCTTAATTTATGTATGTCAATAATCAAATCGCGTAATTTTTAATTGCCGGTTAACAGCAGTTTTATAATTATAATTTGCATTTTTTTGCAAATTTAAAGTTTATTATGTAAAATATTGTTATATTATTTAATAAATATAATAATTAACTCATTAATACGAATTCAATAATTCGAACAAAATTAATTTATTAGGCCTAACACTAATTCACTAATTTCTTCTACTTAAACGTATAGTACTAAGTGCGCACAGACCTGTAATTTAGATTTAGCTGTAAATAGGCCTACTCATGATTTTAGTAATGCTATGAAATGAAATCAAAATATAACATGTTCCCTTTAGCTATTTTATTACACTATGCTTATAGGCTTCAGACGCAATGTTGCCACGTTTAATATTCCCGCATTCTACTAGAGCCGGCCATAGCTGGACACATAATACATGTTTGTAAAAGCAGAGTTATTAAGAAGATTTTTAATGCAAAGCTAGAAGGTCAAAGGAAAGTTGGAAGGCAAAAATCGAGATGGAGCGACGGGATGAGTCAAGTCATCAGTACTCTTGGAATTAGAAACTGGATGAATCTGGCTATGAAGAATGTCGAAATTTTCTAAAGAAGGCCAGGGCCCACAAAGGGCTGTTGACCCAATGATGATGATGATGATGATAATATAACGTAACATATAGGCCTACATACACGCGTATGCTCTACAGTCTATCTACTCCACGCGCACAAGATATGGAACCTCGATAACACGAATCTCAACGGGATTATAAAAAATTCATGTTATCGAGGAATTCGTCAAAGCGAGGTTCGTGTTATCAAGGTTAAGATAACAAAAGTTTGTGTTATCAAAGTCCGTCATTATCGAGCTTCATAACATTTGGTACACTGAGCTCGCTGCCTTGGGTAATTCGTCATATAGAGGTCAAATTCATGCTATAGAGTATAGAGGTTCTGTTGAGTAGAAATGCATGTATGCATATAGAGGTTAATTAGTACTATATTTTGATCTCAAATCAACGGAAATTCGGCTTATCAAGGTTTTGACATGATAATGTCTTATGGCTGGGGGTCATTTGAAAATTTCTGTAACGCATCACGCTGCATGACGTCATCATTTACCAGCCGGGAATCGTTAACTAAAACCGCGACCGCTAACGTGCTAACGTCCGTCGCAGATTAAAGACCTAACAAGCAAACAACACTGCATAGCTGTAGATAGGTATGTAACCAATCAGTCAGTCAGTAACCATAATAATGTTGCGTTTAGCTGGCGGCTGAAAGACATTATCATGCTCTTAAGCTTTTACCATTTGGTAAACGGTACTTTACATTTTTAACTAAGAATTTCGGGTTATAAAAGTATTTTTAACATTGAGTGTTATCAAGGTTCATGATATCGAGGTGCCACTGTATAACGAAACGTAATTAAGCAAACCACAGTTATTAGCAACGATACTCAGCAAAGTAGTTCAAAAGGTGGTATAGGTACCGGTATACAGTGACTAAATCATTAGTAGTGGGCGCCAAGTAATGAATTATGTGATTATTCTTGATAACTGTCAGTAAACTAACAAAAAAATTTCAACATGCAGTAGTACGTCACACAATTCTTTATTTTAATTTGATTTGCACTGAAACTAGGCCATTGGAAAGAAAAAAAAACATCACGGGAAAAGAAATCTACAACACGGACGGACTGACGCGGAGGAGAATTGTAGGAATACCCTGGAGGAAAGAATACCAAAATTATACCCTGTAATTTAAAACGCAGACCAATAAATCTGATATTTAACGAAAATCATGCAAATTCTGTGCAAATCCTACTTCAAATGAAAAGCGATTAAATCAGGTAATCGCCTAGAAACTAGCTCGTGTTGGTTTACAGACTCGAAAATTACCGTCTAGAAATTGAACTCGCATATGTCTTTTCAAAATTTAGCAATCTGCTGTACCTCGTCTAGAAACTAATCTACCTGGAGATCAGGACTTGCCGAGTTCAACGTCCTTAGGTCTCGGCTCTTTTATCCAATTATAAATTATGATAATAAAACTAGGCAACTGTCGAAAGAATAGGAAAATCGTTAGTGAATTCACATAGTCTACCTGGGAAGTATAATGAACAACTCCAGTAATATAGAACAGGAAATTCGACATACAACAAGTGAAGGAAATACATTTTTCTCTTTTCAACAAAATTTGTGGATAAAAACACGCAACAAAAATAGATATAATATATACATTTTATAAATAGATTATACGAATATGTAAAAACCATTAACGTGATCGATTCTCACTTAGACTGTGAGGAAAGTGGACACTGGTAATTAAACAGAAGAAACACTAATTACTTTTGAAAAAAAAACGCCTAAGAAGACTAATAAGGGAAGATGATGGAAGGCGCATCAGACATAAATTTCAGCTAAAATTAGTATAGAAAGATATGAACGTGGTAGACGAGACCGTATTCAAACTGCAGTGGACAAGACATGCGGACATAACAGATGATCACTGACTGCAGAAGAAGGTAGCAAAGAGACAACTGATAAGTAATAGAAATAAAAACTTGCTAGACTGGTTATTTACTTGCTACACTGAAATACATACCAGAATTAATGGGCGTGAGAAACTGGTAAGCCATAGCTAGAGATCGCTCTCAGTGGGAGTAAAAAGTAAGGGTAGATATGAGGGTATGATCCAATTAGACTGTAGAACCATAGAAAGAAGGAAACGCGCGCGCGCCGTGTAGTGTGTTTATCGGGGAGGGAGGCGTATGCTATCTTAACGTATGTTAGGAGGCGTATGTTAAACAGAGTTATAATTACTTAACGTGTGTTAACAAGACCTTGTCCTAATCTTTAGAGTAAAATATCTTGCCCTAAAATCAGAAAAACTCTGGAACGCCGGCAAACTAGCATCTCTCCTAATAGTCGATTTTGGATCTACAGTATCTTCTCATTTCCTGATTTGCAGTTCAACCAGATGCACCGAATTTGGTTTATCCGGACTTCTTTTTTTCTAGTCATGTTTAGTCGTCACTAGGCTCATAGAACTGGCACAGGTACTGCCAGTACGCCTTATTACATGCGACTCGGACGACAAAATTAAGTAACGCGTTTCGAAGTCTGCGTCAGTCACAAACGAACAGTAGGCTATTAGCTCCATCATATTCAGATAACGCTAACAATGAAGTTTTGACATTTTCAATAGCCTACAGTGTACAGTGTGGGCCACACATTGGTTGACATTAGAAATTATCCATAGTTTACCACAGACCACGGATAAATAAAAAATGAAATTTTTTGCGCTTTTTTCTCAATTTAAATGAACTGTTTCGATGTTTCACAAACTTTATTGTCTTCATCAGAATCTGTATACGGAAATACATATATAATAGGCCTACTCATATTGTACTGCTGTTAAAATGCACACAGTACATAATAGGGAGGTAATAAATTTTAAAAGAGAAAGGATGCAGATTTTGTATTGAATGTAACATATGTTTTAAAATGTAAACAAAAAACATAGGGACTATCGACTCACCCAGTCAACATAGAGGTAGATTCCTATATGATATAAAACAATATTCAGTTATATGTTATGAAAAGAATATATGAAATTGGAATGAATGTTATAAGAAGAGTAAAGAGTAATAAAATTATAATTTAATAAATAACAAATAGAATTACGAATATTAGAGGTAAAATAAAGATGTTTAATAAGAAATAGAAAAATGATATATGTTTTAATAGGTATATGATAAACAGATGTAAAGAAATTAAGGAATTATCAAAGTGGCAATTTTGTAAATTGTTAAAAAATTGTATTGTATAGTGATGATGGAAATGTTTATTAGTCTAATTTTATGTTTAATAAGAGTAACGTCAGGAGTCTTAAATTATATTCAATAAGAGTAACGTTATAACTCTAATGTTATTTTCAATAAGAGTAACATGAAGAGTCTAATTTAATATCTAATGGTAACAGCATGAAAAGTCTAAAATTATATCTATAAGAGTAGCTTGAAGAGTGTAAATTCATAAAATAACATTTGTACATCATCAAGTTAATGTAACATGGAAAAGAAAATACAGTAAAGGAATTTAATTTTTGATACCAGAGTTTTGATTATAATATTTAATAAATAAATAATATTACGAGAAATATAACAATATCCTTAATAGAACGACGATAGAAGAGGGAAATCCTGGACTGAAGAAGAGTTTAAGTGGCCATAAAGGATAATTAAGTGTTCCGAGGAGACATCTGTGTTGCAGTCGTCCTGGAGAGCGGCATTCAGCGGTGAGATCAATAAGAAATTTGTGTGAAGGAACAGATTGCCAAGCCTAATATTGCTTTTGAAAAAAGGTAAACAACAACCAGAAGTGAACCCGTGGCAGCTGGAAGAATTCAGAGTCGGTCAAGTTACATTAGTCTGGTATTTATTTTTTACATGGTTAATTCTCAAAATACTACATATTAACTGAATTTGGTTTGGTTTAAAGAAAAGAAAATATTAGATACAATCGTAAATACGATCAAACAGCTTAATAATCATTAACCCTGAGAGAAAGAGTTTCTTTACATGTACTGGTAAACAAAAAAACATAATAACAGTAGGTACATTTATTAATTATATTATACTATTAAATAATTACAAGACTCATAAAAAAATAACAGTACATTAAATGGCTGATCCAACGTGGAGCAGATCTTAATTACAATACCTGTAATTAATTACAGTACAATATAAAGAACGTTTATTATGTGAATGTGTGTGTCCTTATAGGTATAGCTTAAGATATGAAGAGAGAGAGAGAGACTTTCTAGTATAGTATAGTAAATTCACTCCAAAGGCGTTACTAGCGAATAATAAAGTGAGATGATTGACAGAACTAGTGTGTATTGCCCCGTAGACCGGTTGCTCCACAGTCGCTATAATAAACTTCACTCCTGTTTCCTTGGGTGTATTGTTATATAACAATTATAACAATTAGACCGTGGCTTGAAAATTTAAGACGCTCTAACAGGCCGTTACAGCCATTCTGAATGTCAGAATCAGAACCCCTTAGGAGGTCCATTTCGTACGAGTAAGAGGGTATTTGGATAGAGAGGGCAAAGAGAGCTTCTTTACCGAAAACATCATAAACCGTTCATATCTCTTTGGGTCCGAGGACGCCGCATAACCAACAACAAGATAGGTAGAACAAATCCTGTAAGACCGAAACAGATATAATCAATGTCTAATCCTTATGAAAGAGAGAGAGAGAGAGAGAGAGAGAGAGAGAGAGAGAGAGAGAGAGAGAGAGAGAGAGAGAGAGAGAGAGAGAGAGAGAGAGAGAGAGAGAGAGGCAGACAGACAGAGACAGATAGATAGACAGACAGACAGGCAGGCAGGCGGGTAGATAGGTAGACAGATATAGAATGTGTGTCAAATGGTGATGTGATTTGTACAGTTAAAACACAATACAAAAATAACATCGTTAAACGTATGATTGCATATACATCATTATATGAAATAAAAATGTATTTCGGAAAGGACGTGAAATAGTATAATTACAGAAATTATAAAATAGAGAATCAGTAACAGGCGTGAATTCGAAAACAAATTACTCGTATTACGAAAGAAAGGAAAACCGGAAGATGGTAATCTACGAAGGCACAGCAGAATCAGAAAAAAACACGAGTTTCAATTTTACACAATAAAGGAAAGAATAGAAAAGGCGGGAGGTAAAAAAACGGTCAGCAGCATTGTAATGGGAGGAGCACGCTGTATGACTAACGCTCGGCCTTCTGTGAAGAACTGCGCCCTATTATATTAGCTATGCATCTGTTCACGGGTCGACGTACTCCACTTCACACCTAATACAGAAAACTAGCAGTTCGTCAACACTACTAGGTGTGAACTTGGTAGCACTAACTGAGAGAGAGCTATGAACCCTACATAAACTCTGCGTCCACTTAGTGTTACGTGTACTTACGTTGTGTTGACCCGTAGTTTGCATCTGTAGTTGTGTCGACACACACGTGATCGACTCAACACGCTATTAGTTGTAATTACAGGCGATAAACATCAACAGAATAAGTACTGAAGTATTAGACAGTCCATCATCATTACCAAATATCCGCTCCAATCATTCTCAGTTGATTTCTCTGTCCATCCATGTGCTAATACCGTCTCTCGCATCCTGGAAACCAAAAGTTTCTAACGTTCCAGTGTCCTCGTTGTAAGCCTCTTTCTTCCATGTCATCATATACCGTATTTTCGCGTGGATAATGCGCCCTCGTGTATAGTGCGCACCCCTATTTCATCGTAACATTTCACAGAAAAAATGTAGCCTAATTCGTGTATAAGGCGCATCTATATTTGTGATGAGATATAGTCTACTGTAGTTGAACAAATCTCTTACGACGAAGAAAAGAACGCATTGTTTAAATATTAGTCTGTACAGAAAAGTGTTTCATACAAAATAACAGAAAATATTACTTCCCATGCATATTTATTTGTAAACACAAAACAGAAATATTAATATAAAATTTAAAAAACTTAAATACTTACACAATTCATAGTTTTTGTTCAGTTCTTATATTTTTAGTTTTCACTAGCACATAGCATTTGCATTTATTAACATCTTTATCTGTTTATGAAGAAAGCAATATTGAATTACTCTCCACTTCTGATCCTTCTGATGCACGTTTCTGCGTGTCCTGTTGATCTGACGGGCACAGATTTCGCACCTTTTTCATCGATACTCGTGGCCATTGGCATATTGCAAAAGACAAACACTGGTCTGCATTCCCAATTTGAGACGAACCGAAATTGTTCGTATGCTTCGTTTATACAATAAATCGATGAAACTCGATAATTTTATTTCGTATTCCGAGTCAAACGTTGAGCCTGTACCATTCCAGTAGTAACGGCGAAAGCCCCACTTTTATAAAAACTTGACTAGGTTATTTCCTACTTCTGGAGACTCAGATTTTTTATTTTACTAAAGAAAGAACGCCGATTACAAGTAGTAACACTTAATTTTCCTTTTTTTCTCCCCATTCCCGAACATTAGATTCCTCTACATCAAATATACGCGACGTGTCGTGATTACCATTTTATTTTCTGAGTTTTATGACGGGTAATTTAAACTGAGCCGCATAGGACAATAGAGATATTCTTTCACTGATTATGGCTATACAGTATGTTTCATGACAACATACGCAATATAAGGTATTGAACGACTGTAAAAACAACAGACTAACGACGATAAACAAGTACAGTAGCAGAATGCTACAACAGAGTAACTGTTAAAAGACTACAACGTGAACAAATGACTGACGAAAGGGTGAAAACTGCAAACCAAATTACCAGCCAAATTACCGGTAAATTTTATTTTACTATTACTAGACTCAACCCTGCCAGTTTTAGGCGACGTTGCCAACTCCGCCATGCACAATCTGACCATACATGCGCAGATCTACAATTTAGCATGTAAGTTATATTATTCGTGCATAATGCGCATTCCCATTTTCTGGAAGAAAATCTGGGGAAAAAGGTGCGCATTATACACGAGAAAATACGGTATGTTCCCTTCCACCTCTTCCCGTTTCTACACTCCAGTTGAAGCCCAGTTTAACAATTTTCTGGACCAACGATTATCAGGCATCCGTCCCATACAACCATACCTAAGAGACGCTTCGTATTTATCATCATTATCATCATCATCTTCACAACACGGCGTAGACAAAGTGCTGCCTGTTCTGTATTCAAAAATCCTCCAGCCATCTCTTCCTGGCTCTACTCACATACCTGTGTTTTATAGGTTTGTATTTGCAGACTTGTTTGGCCAGTCTGGAATCTGACATTCTTTCCACCGTTGTTTATAATCCTTTAATTTCTCGTTCAAGTTAAAAACTTGTAACTCTTGTCTTATACATTTCTTATACGGTCAAGTTTAGAATACCTTTTAACTCCTCTTAAGAGTGCTATTTCTGAGGCCTGTATTTTACTGTTTGTTTTTTGGTTTTTGCCGTATTTATGGTATCTAAAATCATTTTCTCTACACGATTTTGCCTCCTGATGTCTTCACTTCTAATACACTAGATCCTTGACACTCCACAAGGCCTTTTCCAGAAGTCCATTTCCACTGACTGGAGTCATCGGGTTACCTTGGTTTATCTCACAAATTTCAGAGTCATAGTGACTATGATTTCTGAGAGGGTAGAGTAAATTATCTTCTTGGTTTAGTGTAGGTTATGTTGTTTGTTAATCGCCTTGCCAAAGTTTCTTTTTACTATTATTGTTGTCTGGTTTTGGCTAACTTTTGTCAATGAGGATTCCAACTTTCAGGATTCTCTTTGTGACTGTGATTGACTTTGGTGAATAATTTTGTTTTCCTGACCATTTTCAGTATTTAGTATTTTAATTTCGTGGGGTCTAGACAGAGATCTGCAGAACGAGTTGAATAAATTTAGCTCCATCTGTGGGAAGGATCAAAAAACGCACAAAAAAAAAGTTAGACCGAAATTAAATTTTATAATGCCTATGGCGGTATGGCGGTACCTAACTCAGCTTTATGGTGCTGTATGAACTACATGCTGTATGGACTCTGCGAAAGGCGGATGTAAACAAGATCACCGCGGTACAAACGAGATTTTTATAAATGGTCAGTTGATGCTCACGATTAGAAATGCTTCGCTAAGAGTATATTCGGAACGAGCCTAAAGTGATCCCATTGTATGTAGTTGATGAATATAATAATAGATGGAAGGAACATATTTTTCACATGGAAAAGGACTCTGTACTCTGTAGCCGCGTATTTTTGTGCTCCACAAAGTAGTCGTAACGTAGGAAGGCCAAAAAAACGATGGTGTGACATTTTTAATTCAACTCAAAATATTTGTAAATACGTAATAACAATTTAAATTTTCAAACTATATAAGGCTTCTGATGCCGGAACAGGTGTCTACACCTACTTCAAGGTGGAAGAAGAAGATTAATTCGTTTTGTGTTTTGTGTATTTGCACGACAGTGTACGTTTTCCTAGATTCTTAGATTTTTATTATAGTGCTTTGTGTGTGTACTAGTTTTATTGGTGCCATGTTCTTAATATCAGTTAATTTACGTCCTGTATTTATGACGTGTGTTACCAAATTAGATTTATAAATAATGTCTTTTTTATTGAACGGGCAAAGTACGTTCTCAGTTTTAACTCGACCATTTGGCATATCTCTGTCTGAATATATCTTTCTGTCTGTTTGGGGGTGTATCATCATATCTTTTGAATGAACCAAAATATTTACATATTTACGTAAAACGTGGCACGCGTGTCCATATTTCTACTCCACAGACTATTATTGTTTTTGAGATTAATCAACCGGAAAATTGTGGGGGGGGGCAGGAGACAATAGTGTAGAAGTAACAATGTTGAAACAACCGCAAAAATCCGTGTGCGAAATTAAATTAAAGGAATTTCGGAACAAAATTTGAACATACTATTTCAAAATTTTAGGAAATCGCAGCCCAAAAAAGGGATTAAACTTTTCAAATAAATTATAATAACCAATGCTCTCTAAACGGAATCTTAACCCAAATCCAAATGTAGTGTTTCCTATGAACCTTTTTTTTTTTTTTTTTTAATTTTAGGAGACCACTGGCCAAAAATAGAAGTGAGAATTAAAAAAAAAACATAAATGGCTATGTGATAATGTGGTTGTGAGGAATTTAATTCACAATACAAACTTAGTATCTTTAACAATTTGAAAAACTTAATATCTACTAACACCTCTTGAAAATCTTGAACCTCCTTCAAAACGTTTGTAAACTATGTTTGCAGCAAACTACATATTCTTATCAGCTATTTGTGAAAATTATTAGAAGATATTTTTGAACATCCAAATAAACTTAAAAGCGAGGAGAAACTATTTGTTACTCAGACATTATAATGGTAAAAATTAAGATTATAAAATTAGACACTAATTTAACTAAAAACAAATGCAGTAGTTTGGAATTTATAGTAGGGCCTATATACGTATCGTATGATTGTTTGATTGCAATTGTTCCTTCAGTATTAAAAATGTAGATAAATCGAGGTTTCCGTAATTTTTCTGATAATTGAAAAAACTCTCTATTATTATTATGTACCTAATAATAAATGTAGGCTCCTTTCGAAATAGTGAGCGAGTTCTTCACCTCAGGGAGCTTACTGGTGTTTATGAAGTTATTTATACAACGCCAAAGGGAATTACAAAAAAATTTAAAGTACACACATACGCGCGCGCGCGCGTGTGTGTGTGAGAGAGAGAGAGAGAGAGAGAGAGAGAGCATGGAAAGAAGGCGTTTAAACGTTTCGAGATTTAAAAATCCGAAATCGATTTATACACTCGATGATTTAATATGTAAGCAGAACTATGTTTTTTTTTAAGTAAGACTAATCGATTGGTAATGTTGTGTTTCAGTTTGAGAAGGTGCTGCTGCTGTTGGTCGTCTCGGCGCTCGTGGGACTCAACCAGGGTCACTCTCTGTTCTACCACCAGCCGAGCGTACTCAACGCCGCCACCAGCCCAGGGTAATGGTCTAATCTATCCATTAGTCACGACGGTGATTTCACGCTTCTTGCCGTGCCGTAATAATCACCCGAACATCCTTCCTTCACACGTGCTGCGTGCACGCCGCTCGGCCCGTCATTGAAGACGCGTTTCACGCCCAAATACCACTACATCTGTAATCCGTTCAAGTACAAAACTATTACAACATTGTGTTTTGTTTGAAAACGTTTCAAGGAAGACGCACGTATTATCGGATTTTTTATAGTTTGTGCAAACCAACTATAACTAATTAGACATAGTTTGTGCAAACCAACTATAACTAATTAGACATGACAAAACACGTTGAGTTTGTTGAATCGTACTGTCTTAGCATAACGAAATAAATAGAGAGAGGGTGCGTGCGTGCGTGTGTGTGTGTGTGTGTGTGTGTGTGAGGGGGCAGACAGACAGACAGACAGTGTGTGTGTGTGTGTGTGTGTGTGTGTGTGTGTGTGTGTGTGTGTGTGTGTGTGTGTGTGTGTGTGTGTGTGTGTGTGTGTGTGTGTGTGTGTGTGTGTGTGTGTGTGTGTGTGTGTGTGTGTGTGTGTGTGTGTGTGTGTGTGTGTGTGTGTGTGTGTGTGAGAGAGAGAGAGGGGGGGGCAGATAGACAGACAGAAAGGGACTATTACACGAGAATAGAATATAGAATACATATGTACTCTATTTAAGCAGAGATGAAAGTAGATGTGTACGGATACAAATAATACTGATTGCCTAAAGTCAATGTGAATAAGAGTAGCAGAAGCCGCGTCAGACCAAAACACGCACTGTTGTATGTAAACACAGGTCAAAAATTGAGGAATTATAAAATTATAACTTCCTAAATTAATTAAAAAGCAGTAGGCTACGAATTTTAAGAAATGCAGAATACAAATTTGGATATAGAAAGTTGTTTTCTTGTTTTTACCGTGATGATTGATAAAATGTACATAGAGAAGAAGTGAGTTACACGTTAAGGTGTGACTGAACAAATACTACATTAACATCCTCGAAATATTAGACACTAAAAAAAAATATTAAAACATCGTCGTAGTTTTTACTACATTGGAAAACAGATGCACAATCAAACCACTCTACCCCACCCCTTCATAAAACCCAAATCAATTCGTCATTCTCATCTTTAAAACATTTCCCTGTGGCTTACTTACTCCTTCAATTATTGTTTTCAAAATTTTTTTTTTCATAATGTGCTGGTATTTCCAGAATTTTTCTCCATATTGAATATGGAGTGTTCGTCGAAAGTACTGAACATTTCACAATATTCTAAAACAAATCGTCGTTTTTCTAAGTAACTACGTTTCTGCTTCCTTCCCCCCAAAATATCACGACATAATCTCTAAACTTTACTGGCTATTTAGTACTTCATTACTCACGTATGTTTAAAACGTGTAATCTTTAAAACTTTAAATTTACTGGAATATTCAGCCTTCTCTTATTTGTTTTTATTCCAACTTTGCTGTTGCCTTCTATAAATAATTTTGATAACATTTATAAAATTTTCTCTTGGTTACAATTATCTACTAGAATTTGCTTCCTCGTGTCGCGTGTTGAGGCACCATATGTAACTGTAATATATTTTATGTTTGTCTCTACTTGCATAAATTAGTTAAAATTATTCAAAGGAGTTTCCATAAATGTAAGTTTTTACTACAGATCTTGTTTACTGCTCCAGGACGGGCATGCCATATCTGATGATACACTCTGATATCACTGAGCTTTAATACGCCCCGCGTGCTGGAGCACCATATGTAAACAGGTGTTTTGGGTGAATAACAATCATGCGACTCAGACACTATTAATTTTCGTAAACAATACAAATTTAATTTTTATAAACGATACAAATTTATTATGTGTTTTCAATATCATTTAAATACTGAATAAAGTTAGCGTTTCTATACAACATATCAAATACACAATGCTGTTATATTATCTCTAACGTTATGAACATCTACAAAATCAATAAAGACTAATTAATTAATGACCGTATAAATTTCAATATATCCTACTCTATGGATTCATATTTCTCAATTTGCGTTACTTTTGAACGATTAAATAAATGTATATTCAACGATTAAATAAATGTATATTCTACTCAGTGGCGAGTTCTTTTTGAGTGGCAGGACAGTGGCGACCTAATCTAATGTTACATGAATGATAATAATTTACTTGTTGTTTGTATCCAAATTGCGGTGATTAACTGCGTCGTACTTCTCATACTGCGACGAAATCCAGGCTGAAGATACGCCAATTAAATTACACTTGACACTCCGTCACGACACTATTTGTTCCACATTTTATCCGGATACTCGCATGAACGATAATGACTAATTGCGTTAACTCGAATATTACTTCATCGTCTAAAACACTTTTGCGTGTAGGTTCTTTGTCACTTTCGATGTACGCGTGCAATAGTTTATGCTGCGTTTAACTAGAGCGATTGTACCATTTATACTGTATTCACAATGCAAATATAATTGGTTTTATTTGCATTTCAGTGAGTTAATTCGTGGCACAATCTTACTATATTGTTTCATGTCACTTATGTCACGGTAATGCGATATTGTCAATACTTTATCACTCGCATTCGATTCATAAAAACGAGATTTTCATGATCACAAAGTCTGATCGTACTTAACTCGACATTGTCATAGTATTTGGTCACGGGTTAGTTCTACAGTTTTACATAGTCTCTGATACACTCCCGAACGATCTCTCTGCTTGTATCAATACACTTTACTACCGTCCATCTGAAAGACTCTGGCTGGTTTATACCGAAATAGAATTAACTGACAAAAATTAGAATACGACCGAACTGAGATTTTAAAATAGACTGACTGTCCTTTAAAATAAAACTGACTCAAATTGTTTGAAAATTGGAAATCGACTGACTTAGATTTAAAAATAAACTGACTGACATGTTCAAAAAGACTGACTCAAATTGTTTGAAAATTGGAAATCGACTGACTTCTTCTTCTCTGCGAACAACTTATTTTATTACTTCAGCAACACGACTCCCTCCACGGATGTCATACCCTTACCACAATCACTGTCATGATTGGTTTCTCGCATCAGATTCTGCGAAGGCTCCTCCTGGATACTCTGGCTGGGGTCTCTAGTCTACTTCCCATTCGCTCTTCACCCTTGTCTCCATGTTGACGTCTTCTTTACACCCGCCTTTGCCGAATTCCTTGCTCCTGATAGGTCAGCCAAGACCCCTCTCTAAAAGTCTTGCTGTCCACACCACCTCCCCGTATGACGACGGACCTAATTACACGGTTGTCTGTTATGTGATTGTCTTACGTTCCCTAGTTTCCTTTCTAAGCGATTTCCTTTCCGCACATGTGTGTACCATAACCCGGGTGTGTCGAATCGCCGTATTGTCCTCGACTTCCCTTGTTACGTTCACACGCTGATGGTGGTCATCTTCCAGGAACTAACATCTGTTCTGCAGCCTTACAAGATGCTCTGTATGTCGTGCCAGTAAGCAAGTTGCCCGCTGTGCGGCTATATAAGTTCCTTTGTACTTAACTGCATCCGCTCTTAGACTGCTTTTGTGGAAAATGTTATGTCCATGTGCAGCCGCTAACTCACACGTGTATGTCGAAAATGTTGGCGTCCCCTTAGTACACGCTTTGTCGGTAGTTGTGACGAACTGACACCGTCTTTTGTTTCCTTGTTATTGTCGCCACTTGCGCTTATGTCGTTCATCCACGTCCAACATCTGTTATGTGCCAAGGCGTTGTCTTTCTTAAGTCATTGTCTAACGGCGGCCGTTTGGCTATACCATGCATCACTCTTGACAGTTGACGCCCGCTACAGTGCCGTTTACGCAAAAAAAAATTCTCTACCGTAATTGCTTTACAGAGTCCCCAATTTGGGTTCATTGATGAGTCCCAAATCAAGGTATCGCAAATTAATGCCCTTGTTGAAGTTTCATCAATGGTCATTCTTCATTGAAAAGAGTGTAGCCACTAAATATCATCTTCCACGTGAAAGAGTGTAGTGTCACTTCCCCTTTCCTTCCCCCCTTTTCAACACTGTCTGTCTTTATTACACCACTGTCGTTCATAACCTTGATACTGAATTTATTGCTCGCTTGTTTGAGATTATGAATCCATTTACAGATTTTCTAGTAATTAAATGGTTAAGTTAATATTCATTTACATGTTCTATATCTACAAAATTCTTTCTTTTTAGGAAAATAAAGTAAAAAAATATTCTTTTGTTGCTAACTAGTTATCACACATTTTTTTCTCCGTAAAAAATTTTTTTTTCGTTTAGGTTTTTAATATTTATATGCATTACTCCTAAATAATCTATTGGCTAAAATTTACATTTTGTTGACAAGCGTTCTACCAACTTGGTTACAACAAAAGAAAACACAATAAGCTTAAGTATTAATATCTTGATAACCTATTCACTCTAATTATCCTTGATTAGATTTTCCAAAGATTATATTACAATTTGATTTTCGCTAAATTTTACACATATAAACATTAATACTGTACTTCTTATACGTATCAAAAAAAATTTTCTTCCCCTAAAATTCTACAATTTCTCTACAAAATCTCATTTCAATTGAACAAAACCTTATTTACATTCCCCTTTTATTTGAACTTAACAACTATCACACTATAATTCTCATTAAAGTTTTTACGATTACACAATCTATAATAAATGATTTTTTTTTTTTTATTTTACATTCTTGTAATTTATTACTGCTTGTTGTACATTCCAATAATTTATAGCTAATTATTTCAAATGATTAAGTAACAAACCTTTGTTTACTTTCTCTTATCGATTACTATCTTATCACGTACATTATTCAAAATTTTACCATGAAACAAGACAATTTAAATTTTTACAAATTAGTCTATGATTTCACTACTAACTATAACACAATGACATAGTTCTTGATTTATTTACAAAGACAATTCTATCTCTTAGCTAAGCAAACTTGAATGGTTTGTTTTATTACCGTTAGAGGCTTTACGCTTTCCTCTGACTTCTCCCCACTTAGCCGTTGAGTAGTTTGCCTTTTCCCTTCTTTACGTAACATAAACGCACGTCTTGTCCTTAAATAATTTGATGTATTATTTATCACGTTGATTTCTTTCTTTAATCTCTTTCCTTTCGGGAATGATAAGCTTTTAACTGTCTTATGTTAAATTTGCCGCGTATTTTCTGTTCATCGCTGCATTCAACCAAGATATATGTAGCTTCCCCTAAGACCTGTTTCACCTTATAGGGTCCACAATATAATTCACAAAATTTGTCAATTTTCTTCTGCATGGCATCCGATTGGCAATATGTCCTTACCAATACTAGATCTCCCAATTTAAATTTGGTAATTTTGTTATCCTCGTTCATTTTCTTTGCGTGTTTCTCTCTCTTCAGCTTCATCTTCACAAAGATTTGGCGGTTGTCCGTTATACTATGTTCACGTATTTCTTGGTTTAAGTATTTTTCCCAAACGCGTGCTGGTCTCCTACCAAACTGCGCTTCGTATGGTGTTACTTCAATGGTGTCGTGATACGTTTCTTTAATGCAGCTTTCGATTGTTGTAATGAAACGTGACCACTTAGTGTGTTGTTCGCCGACGAATATACGGAACATGTTTCCTAATTGTCGGTTAATACGTTCGGCAAGGTTGACGCACGGGTTGCGAATGGCAGTGTACTTCGGTTGTATTTGAAGTTCACTCAATCCTTTCACCCATTGTTTCGATGTGAACTGCGTCGCATTGTCCGTTAATATTGCTTTCGGTTTTACAACTTCTTCGATGTATTGTCGGACTCTCCTGATAGTTGCGGCCGTTGTTGCCCTTCTCAACGTGTATAACTTCACGTATTTTGTAAAGTTATCAACCATGACGAAGATGTATTTTACGCCACCCGTCGATACTGGTAACGGTCCGTAATAATCACCGCTAATGAGTTCTCCTTTCTCTGATGGTAAAATTGGTATCGTTCCGCCAAACAGATTCCTATTTTGGCTATCCTTGCAACGTTGACATTTGTCACAAGTTTTTACGTACTCTTTAATTTTCCTTGACATTTTGTCAAATGTGAAACTCTCCTGTAACAGTTTGGTACATTTCTTACCTCCTAAATGGCCTTACATCTGATGTATTTCGGAGATGATTATGCCCGTAATACTCTCTGGCACGTATAATTTCCATTTGTTCTTACACTTTCTATACAATTTGTTATCAACATACTTATAAAACTTACACATATCATTTTCATTACCATTATCTAGATTATCTATAATAGATCCTAACTTCGTATCCTCCTTCTGGAATTTTCCTATGTCTCTTATCATACTACATACGTCTTTCTTCATTTTTATAGTTACCTGATTTATCTGATATTCGACGTTCTCATCAACTTGGTCCTCTTCCGTTGCATCTTCTGGATACCGGCTGAGTATGTCGGCCACTACATTCTCTTTACCTTTACAGTGAAGGATGTTAAAGTTATATTCTTGTATGGATAGGATCCACCTAGTTATCCTGGAGTTATTCAGATGGCATTTATGCATGAAGGTGAGTGCTTTATTATCAGTTATAATCGTTAATGGTTGACCCAAGATATATATTCGAAACTTCTCTAAACATCTGACAATGCTTAAGAGTTCCTTTTCAGTCGTGAAATAGTTCTTTTCCGCACCCTTAAAAGTTTTACTTGTGTAGGCAATAACACCCACATTCCCCTCTTCATCCAACTGATACAGTTGTCCACCGTAGGCGTATTTACTCGCATCGCATTGAAGAAAATATCGTTGGTTGACTTTCGGAAATTTTAATATAACCGTTTCAATAAATAGATCCTTTACTTCCTTTACATCTAGTTCTGATGTCCATATAAACCTTTTATTTTTTTTCAATAAATCCAGTAATGGTTGAATCGTTTCTGCATACTTAGCAGTAAATCTATTATAAAAGTTAGTCAATCCTAAGAATCCTTTCAATTGCTTCTGGTTTCTCGGAACTGGGAAATTTCTGATCGCAGCAACCTTTTCTTCTGTTGCTCGTACTCCTTCTGTAGTTAAGCGATACCCTAGGTAGGCGATTTCTTGACGAAAGAATTGCGATTTATCGAGGTTAATCGTTAGGTTTGCTCTGCGTAGATTGCTTAATAATAAATTCAAATGTACCAGATGCGTCTTGACGTCGTTCGAGTAACAAAGACAGTCGTCAACATAGATGATTGTGTTTTCCTTCACCGGATCTTCAAGTGCCATGTCTAGTCCTCTCGTCAGAGCGGCAGAACTGGTGCTTAATCCGAATGGTGTTACTGTATATCTATAACATTTCCCCTCATACATGAAAGCAGTGTAATCGCGACAACATTCCTTTAGTGGCACCTGCCAAAAACTGCTGGTTAAATCCACTGTGGACAGGTACTTCATTCTACCACACCTTGCTAAAATCTCTTGGATAGGAGTTGGTCCTTCATAGTCGGGAATGGTAACACTATTGATTTTTCGTGCGTCCAAACACAGCCTGACGTTTCCGTCTTTCTTTATTACGGCGACCATTGGATTAATAAATGGGCTATTTCCCCTCTCAATTACACCGTGTTTCAACATTTTGTTGATTTCGGCATCAACTCTTTGCTTGTATGCAAGTGGAATTGGCCACCCGCGTTGGAAATAAGGCGTGTTGTCCGTTACTTTAAATTCATGCTGATAGCATTCCATTCTCCCTGGACTCTCCCGAAATAAACTTTTATTATTCATTAAGACTTCTCTCAGATCTTCTAACGTTTCCTCATCCACACCTGTTATGTTGTCCACTTTCGCGTTTATTTTCTTCTCGATTTCATCCTCTTCTTCTGCTTCTACTACTTCCATGTGTATAATGGGTATGCTGACATTTTGTTCTTCCTCTCTTCCTCTAAATTCGACGACTCCCTTTTCCACGTCAATCAAACATTTTTCATCTTTCATAAAGCTAATACCTAATATACAATTTCTAATTAAATTTGGAATAATTAAAAATACGCAGTCTATCTTGATATCACTAATGTAAATGTCACATAAAATTTGTTTCCGTACTAGCTTAGACTTACTACCTACTGCACTAATAATCAGTGTATTAGTCATGCTTAATTCCTCATATGGTTCTAAATAATGTTTATTTTGGTTGAACCATTCTTCTGACAACGCATTTATCGCGCTCCCAGTATCCAATAAGGCAAGGACCGTAATATTATTATTGAACTTAATTAATATTTCTGGACACTTAGAAATCCGTTGTTCGAATCTTAATTCATCTTCATAAGTTAATTCATTTCTAAGATCTGGTAATAGTATGTTGGTTTCGTGAAGTCGGTTCTTGGTCAGTATATCGGCTATCTCATTGTATTGTAGGGTTAATTAATTTTTTTTTTTCTTTATCTATGTCGTTCCCCTTACCAGTCGAGGTCGACGCACCGTTGTTTACGAATTCTAAGGAATTTATGGGCTGTCGGTTAGTGTGTCGTCCAAACCCCTTAACGTTGCGATCGTTTTCACTTTCTTTGTTCGGCACATGCTGTTTTTGCCTCCAGCTGACACCCTTATTGTGAAATGGTTGGGGTGTGTTTGTTGCTTCTCCCACCCCTCGGGCATTCGCCTTCTCGTGACTCCCTACAAAGTCATTATCTCTGTTTGTTCGCTGATTAATCGTGGCGTACTCTGCAATCAATGATTCAAGGTTTTGGATTGAATTAATCCCCCTTGTCACCACAGCAATTTCAATATTCTTACCAAAATGGCGCGCTATCTTTTTGATTAACTGACGATCAGTGATAGCTGGCGTTAATTGGCGACTTTCAAGAAGCTTCCGCTCCATATATTGTATTGCGCTCAGATTGCCCTTCCAATTAAATCGACCAAATTCTAGGTTGTCCCTGACTGCGTCCTGTCTTTCTTCTCCCCAATACTTTTGTGTGAAGAGGTCTTTAAATTCATCAAAGTTGCGGATTTGGTCTCGTATCACCCTCCACCAAATCGCGGCGTCTGCTTCTAGATGTCGACCGATCCATTTGACATCGTCACTTGGGTAGAATGTGTTCTGGATTTCGGTCAGTTCTTTGAGAAATTCGATGGGATATCGGTCTGCGCCGTTGTATTTTAATTCGTTGTTATGCGGCCCACCTGTTCTTGCGGTCGATCCGACTTCTGCGTTGGCTAATTGACGCTGTAGTCGTTCTTGGCCTTCTTTAACTTTGGCGATGCGGTTTCTTAATTCTTCTAGCCGTGTCTCCTTCTCTTTATCTGTCTCACTGATTTTCTGTACAGCCGACCGTTGTCTGTCATCTACTTCTACGATCTTCTGTTTTAACGAGTTTACTGCTTCTTCTTGTTCTGTCCGTAGTCGTTCTACGTTGTTCATGACAACTCCTTTCAATTCTTCATTCCTGCTGTTGGTTTCTTGAATATGTGTGTCTAGTTTGTTATTTATTTGGTCTACTGACTTCTGTGTATTATTAATTGCTTCTTGCCATTCTTGTCGGTCCTTCTCTCTCAATTCTTTACTTTCTTTGGTATGTCTTGTTAATTCATTCTTCAACTCTTTCATTCCACGTTCATTCTTTTTCTGTAGCTCGCTAATTTTCTCTTCCCATTTCTTGGTGTGTTCTTGCAATTCTACTTTTATTTTTCCAATCTGTTCTTCGTTCTGTTGTTTCATTTTTTCACTCATTTTTTCGCTCATTTCTTCATTCCGTTGTTTAATGAACTCGAGCAATAACTGGAAGTTCATCTCGCGAGGTACTAACGATTGTCCCCCCGCCCTTGTAGTCTCGTCGGCGCTGGTGTTTTCACTCTGCGTCGTATCTTCCTCACGTCCTTCGACGCCTAGCTGGTTGTTCACGTCGAACTCCATACTATCTGAATTATTGTTTGTCAATTTCGCGCGACTACGCGTAATCATTCAAGTATGCTTAACTAAGACTATTTCTACTACTGACTTACTGTCTAACAATTGTTTATAGCCACTGCCTGTCCTCAGCCTACTCACTAATAATATTTATTATTAATTATTCGAGCAATCGCTTCGGGCCCCACGTTGGGCGCCATTACGGATGTATATGTAGTTTGTTATGCCCCACGTTCTTTGGGAGCCATATACGAATGTAATATTTATGCAGATTTAATAATTGCATAAATTAATTAATTAAATAAATTTTGCTTGTTGTCCCGCGTTTGGGCACCATGTACAAATGTACATAATTATGCGAATTTATTATTAATTGCATAATCTAATGGAATTTTTAATTGTATACAATTTTCTCTTGGTTACAATTATCTACTAGAATTTGCTTCCTCGTGTCGCGTGTTGAGGCACCATATGTAACTGTAATATATTTTATGTTTGTCTCTACTTGCATAAATTAGTTAAAATTATTCAAAGGAGTTTCCATAAATGTAAGTTTTTACTACAGATCTTGTTTACTGCTCCAGGACGGGCATGCCATATCTGATGATACACTCTGATATCACTGAGCTTTAATACGCCCCGCGTGCTGGAGCACCATATGTAAACAGGTGTTTTGGGTGAATAACAATCATGCGACTCAGACACTATTAATTTTCGTAAACAATACAAATTTAATTTTTATAAACGATACAAATTTATTATGTGTTTTCAATATCATTTAAATACTGAATAAAGTTAGCGTTTCTATACAACATATCAAATACACAATGCTGTTATATTATCTCTAACGTTATGAACATCTACAAAATCAATAAAGACTAATTAATTAATGACCGTATAAATTTCAATATATCCTACTCTATGGATTCATATTTCTCAATTTGCGTTACTTTTGAACGATTAAATAAATGTATATTCAACGATTAAATAAATGTATATTCTACTCAGTGGCGAGTTCTTTTTGAGTGGCAGGACAGTGGCGACCTAATCTAATGTTACATGAATGATAATAATTTACTTGTTGTTTGTATCCAAATTGCGGTGATTAACTGCGTCGTACTTCTCATACTGCGACGAAATCCAGGCTGAAGATACGCCAATTAAATTACACTTGACACTCCGTCACGACACTATTTGTTCCACATTTTATCCGGATACTCGCATGAACGATAATGACTAATTGCGTTAACTCGAATATTACTTCATCGTCTAAAACACTTTTGCGTGTAGGTTCTTTGTCACTTTCGATGTACGCGTGCAATAGTTTATGCTGCGTTTAACTAGAGCGATTGTACCATTTATACTGTATTCACAATGCAAATATAATTGGTTTTATTTGCATTTCAGTGAGTTAATTCGTGGCACAATCTTACTTTTTTTTTTATGTCACTTATGTCACGGTAATGCGATATTGTCAATACTTTATCACTCGCATTCGATTCATAAAAACGAGATTTTCATGATCACAAAGTCTGATCGTACTTAACTCGACATTGTCATAGTATTTGGTCACGGGTTAGTTCTACAGTTTTACATAGTCTCTGATACACTCCCGAACGATCTCTCTGCTTGTATCAATACACTTTACTACCGTCCATCTGAAAGACTCTGGCTGGTTTATACCGAAATAGAATTAACTGACAAAAATTAGAATACGACCGAACTGAGATTTTAAAATAGACTGACTGTCCTTTAAAATAAAACTGACTCAAATTGTTTGAAAATTGGAAATCGACTGACTTAGATTTAAAAATAAACTGACTGACATGTTCAAAACGACTGACTCAAATTGTTTGAAAATTGGAAATCGACTGACTTCTTCTTCTCTGCGAACAACTTATTTTATTACTTCAGCAACACGACCCCCTCCACGGATGTCATACCCTTACCACAATCACTGTCATGATTGGTTTCTCGCATCAGATTCTGCGAAGGCTCCTCCTGGATACTCTGGCTGGGGTCTCTAGTCTACTTCCCATTCGCTCTTCACCCTTGTCTCCATGTTGACGTCTTCTTTACACCCGCCTTTGCCGAATTCCTTGCTCCTGATAGGTCAGCCAAGACCCCTCTCTAAAAGTCTTGCTGTCCACACCACCTCCCCGTATGACGACGGACCTAATTACACGGTTGTCTGTTATGTGATTGTCTTACGTTCCCTAGTGTCCTTTCTAAGCGATTTCCTTTCCGCACATGTGTGTACCATAACCCGGGTGTGTCGAATCGCCGTATTGTCCTCGACTTCCCTTGTTACGTTCACACGCTGATGGTAGTCATCTTCCAGGAACTAACATCTGTTCTGCAGCCTTACAAGATGCTCCGTATGTCGTGCCAGTAAGCAAGTTGCCCGCTGTGCGGCTATATAAGTTCCTTTGTACTTAACTGCATCCGCTCTTAGACTGCTTTTGTGGAAAATGTTATGTCCATGTGCAGCCGCTAACTCACACGTGTATGTCGAAAATGTTGGCGTCCCCTTAGTACACGCTTTGTCGGTAGTTGTGACGAACTGACACCGTCTTTTGTTTCCTTGTTATTGTCGCCACTTGCGCTTATGTCGTTCATCCACGTCCAACATCTGTTATGTGCCAAGGCGTTGTCTTTCTTAAGTCATTGTCTAACGGCGGCCGTTTGGCTATACCATGCATCACTCTTGACAGTTGACGCCCGCTACAGTGCCGTTTACGCAAAAAAAAAATTCTCTACCGTAATTGCTTTACACATTCCTTTTATTTAGTCCCTGTATTCCTTTTATTTTCAGTAGGCGTAGATTAGTTTAACTATAAATTTATGATTTATGCTTGAATGTCCTTGAAACTTTAAATTGTACGTTTAAGTTTTCACGAAGATTTTATTATTACATATTATTAAACAAGAATATATTTTGATGAACACGTTATGTAAAGACGCAACAAAGCTAATAAATACTTCTTCTCGTATTAGTCTGAGACCAAAAAATACTGTTACAACGGTCTCACGGATCGTCGTACGGTACAGTGGAAACAAAATACAGACACCAATGAAGTCGCTAATTACCGGCTATAATTAGTCACAAATAACTTGAAATCAATAAGGTATTCTCATACAATAATACTAGTTAAATTTGACCACATGCAATAATAATGTCAACTATTACAGTTCCCCACTAATTAGCAACACTCACTTGATCCGCACTCTAAAATTTCACTAGGAGTAACTAACTTCTAAACCGGCCGCTGTTGCTTATATAGGTCTCGCAGACGTTGCAGAATAATTTTCCATACTGCTGGCGACATGCCAACTAATTTGCTTAGTTAACAGTGCTCGAACAGTCTCGAAGCTACTTGAGTGCACGGCCTTGACACAGACGCCGCACGCTGGGCTAGTCGAGATACGTGTCGAACTTTTACGTATCGACTTTTCGAGAGCGTTACGTAATTGGTGTAGCATTTTTAAATATGCAGCTTCACAGATCAATACAAACTGTGGATACAAAATGCACTGGCCGTACACCAAGAGATAATAATATAATAATTCCTTCTTTCCTTAACCTCTTATTAATTGTCACGAATGTAAGCCTATATAAGAGATTTTAATTTAAACGAAATCAAAGTTCAAGTATACATCCTATTATATGTGTGTGTGTGTGTGTGCGTGTGCGCGCGCGTGCGTGTGTGTGTTCCTTTTGTTATGATGGGAGTAGTTTTGATAAATGACTTGTTATTTATCAGATGAAATGCTGTTTACGTTTAAAATAGTGAGGATGAAGCGAAAAATGTGCGAGTGAGAAAATTTAATTTTACTGATAACGGTTGTCTAAATTTTATTATTAACTTTTTGGTGTGAAAAATTGAAATCCATTTTACTATGTGGTTTTAATTACCCTTCATTAATACGTGATAATATAGTTTATTGTATCAAATAACGGCATTGTTTTGTGCCTGTCTCTATATGCAGGTATCAATGTAACTGTATTAATAACTTTGTCATAATTCTGATTCTGTTTCAGATTTCAGTATCAGTATCAGTATCCGTACTCGCCTCAGTGTTTCACCTGCAGATACACCTATAAACAGTATCAGCCAGCTCCTCCTCCTCCTCTTCCTCCTCCTACCCCTCAGTATCAGCCCTTCCAACCACTCGCCCTCAACCCTATTCCAGCGATTCAGCCTGTACTTCCATCTCTGTTCACACCTCAAATACAGAACCGTATCATACAGCCGTTCCGACCAAAGGAACAGCCGCCGCTTTTCGTCAGAGCTCCAGAACCGGCTATAATAATTCCGGTGAAGGACTTGCGCGGATCTTTCCCGCCTTTCATAGAGAAGCTGGTACAGAGAATACAAACATATTATTCCGTGTACAATGCTCCTGAAACGTTGACGATCCCGACGAGGGTGCACAAACCGACAACGCAAGCGATGACAGCTTGTCCGCCGACGTCTACCACGGAAACAACGACTACCCCCAAGGAAGGCAACCAGACTTCCAGTAGCCAGGTGAACGCCACAAGTCCGCCGACCAAAAACATCGTCTCCACTCTGACTGTGTACGAAGTAAGCCCGTCGGAGACAACGACCACTGCGGCGCCGGAAACCACGACCACCACAGAAGAGACCACAATAACCACAACTGTCGACCCCGAAGGAACCACGGAGGAACCGAATTTTATTTCCCCGGAAACAGCGAGCTTCGCCGATCCGAAAACGTTGGCCGAATTTGATATCCCTGCTGACAAACTGTTCCCGTATCCCTTCAACCAAAACGAAATGATAAATGATTTCATTAAAAAATAAGACTTTCGAATTAATGTTTACGTTTTTTAACAAATGGAAACATCTCAGGTTAGAAATGTCGGCAGGTGGATTCCATAGTAACAAAACATTGAATGTAGATTTAAGTGAGTCATGTGAGTCAACAGATAAGAATTGTTCTTTTTAGCGTTTGTAGTCAACAGAAAGTACTAGCCTTTGTAGCGTTTCTAGAACAAGAAAAATATAGGCCTTTATCTGTTTTACTTTCTTGAAATTCTAAGTAAAAATTGTTCCATTAATTTGGTAGATGTACCGGTTTCGCGTTGAATTAGTTTCTGACAGTAACTTATTGTACTGTACAAAATTAATTCATTAAAAAATTAATTTATTGTTTATTTATCTACTTTATTTATAAGATGTTGGTGCTAAATTTGATGTATAACTTATGCTGATTATAAATAGTACCTTTCACCATACTGTACGAACATAATGACAGTGATATTAAAAAAATTGTAACAGAGACATTTCATTGTTAGGGATGCGGCAAATACAGTAAAATAGTAGTCAAAACGGTAGTGTTTTTCATTCATTTTTTGCGGAGAGGGAAACACATAAGCATCTAATTGTATCGAGTCACTAGATGACGAAAGGACTATTTTATTTATAAACAATAGTTGTTCTATATGTAAACCAATATTCACTGTTTAACTCCTCCCAGCCTATAGGAAAGTTCTTCGTGGAATTTGCTAAAAGTAACCACTCCTACTAAACCGTCAAAAAGTGCACAAGTATTCCGGAAACAGTAAAATATTATCAGCAAGAGCTAAGAGCTCAAGTCCGCTCGTCAAATGATAACGACAAGTCATATTAAGTATTTCACGGTTAGTGCGTCTTAGTGAATGTAGTGAAAATAGGTTACCTGAAAAAAAAACAATCGTAATAGAGAGATTTATCTTTACCTAGAGTATTGTCAAGTCGATATGAATGTTACATTGCGTTAATAGAATCAATGCCGCGATCAAAACATTTTATCGATGTTTATGGGGCTATCGACAACAATCGGGGATTTCACTGTACATGCTTCACTTTACTAAAAGAGTTAACATTCTTGCTATTTATATCATCTGTATAAATGAATCAGGTCTGAAAGATTAAAACAATCTGAAAAGGTAGAAATGGATGTTTCTGCTAGGTTACAAATTTCTGTAAATGTTTCTGTATGTGTCAGTGTAGAAAACAGTATATAATTCTTTACTCAGTTGTTGGTCAGCAAATTTGGAATTTACATCCTCTGCGTAGGAGAAGGTAGGAAAGTGTTAACGGATATGTCAAAAATGTCCACTCTACATCCCCATGGGTCATTCAGAAACTCTGTTACTGATTAAGTCTGAAGTTACATTTATTTTCTTTTCCAGCAGATTTTGTGGCACAATATTACTGTAATAAAACTTAATTTTGCTGATGTTCTACTAATAACATACAATTTTTGTTACAGTTTGGATATGACAAATTAATTTAAGAATGGCTTTTCAATGGTTATTATGATTTTCACCAAAACGTCTGAACGTATAATTAAAGTTCAACATGAAAAAATGCATTTCCTTATGTTTTGGAATGTTCCAAATATAGTCAACTAAATAGATTAGCTACATGTAGAATTTATTTTTATATTACGGGCCAAATGTAGAATTTATTTTTGTATTGCGGGCCAAATGACATGCAATCACCTTATGAATATATTACAATTATTCCTAAATCTACACCAACGGGTAGATTTTGTGATTTCCATAGTTATGGTACTTTTCATATTATAACTAGACCTATAGATTGACTAACTTGAGAAGGTAGGTGCATGACTTCATTTAGAGTCGAACTATTAATAATACGTTTACATGACATCGCACTTTATAGAATGTACGATGCAACTCACCAACACTGATAGCATCTGAACTATTTTTAATGTTAGAATAATTGACTTTTTTATTTACTTTGTGAGAATTACACGAATTTTAACTTTAGAGAATACAATAATAATCCATTGTTTAAATTCAATTTTACAGATTCTAATGAAATTAATAATAATCTTACTAATTAATAATAACATCTTAGCTAATTTTTCGCTCATGATGTCCAAAACTTATAATATTTTTTAATTCAGAAAGTTGAGAACAAATTTATATTATACTGGCGTTTTGACTAAAATGTTGAGTACTATAACAAACTGTTTTGTAAAATCGTTGTTATACAAAATAATTAGTTTATGCGTACTAATTATATTTATCTAATAAAACATAGTATAATGAAAATTATGTAGCTATTATATAATAGAGAAATATGTAATGAAGACTGAGGAATTGTATTTATGTATGTGAAGGAAGACATTAAGCGATATTTATAATGGAATGTAATTATAGAATAAATTATACAGTTTTGTCAAAACTGCACCGTTATTCCTTATTTCCAGTCCAGACGTTATAAATGCTCTATTTTCACCGGGACCGTTTTCTTACTAGCATCATGACTTCAACCTTGGTCAACAAAGATGTCGCCAAGCTCAAGAGGAGTCTTATCCAGTCCGAAAGGTAACTAGCATCTTGAGGAATTTACAGTATTATTATCTTATTAAGGTTGTTTCGACAATAACCGAATGCTTGTTTTATAAAATTTTCACAAGCGATAACACAACAGCAACACAATAATTGAGCCATACTATGAAATCTGATAACATAAAAATTTGTCCCATAATTTCTCGCTTATCTCGATTCTTCGAAAGACGTTCTCACGTTATTAGAATCAATATTACCATTAGCTTTTATTGTATTTTGGACTACTAATAAACACACAAGAACAAAATTAATGACAGCAGAGATGGACTTTTGGAGACGTTCTGCAAGAGTATCCAGACGTGAGAAAATTATAAATGAAGTCATTAAGAACAGAATGAATGTAAAAAAATGCAATTGTTTATATTATCCAAACAAAACAGTTACAATGGTATGGACACACGAAAAGAATGGTACAGGAAAGATTGCCAAGGAGAGTTATGGAATGGACCCCAACAGGAAGAAGGAAAAGAGGAAGACCACCTATCACATGGATAGAATAAATTCAGACCATATTGACGGAAAGAGAAATTGAGGAATTAAAGAAGATCTTTGGATGGACAAGCAGCAATGGAAGATGAGAATTCAATCACTTCGGTAATCTTTGGTTCCGGAAAATGTGTAAACATTGTGCAGCCGGAAAAATAATAATAGCTTTTATTGTATCATTTAAATTCAAAACACAAAAGCGTTAACTGTTGCCTTAGGCTTTCACGCGTATAATATTTACAAAAGCGTTATCTATAAAATAGTAACAGTTTCTGAACAAAACTAAATACAAACGACTTGATTTAAAGGTACATTAAAACTACATACAGGTAAGTACCGTACGTGTCAAATAAGTTAGGATAAACATCTGCTCTTGAACTCAAGCCAGCGCTCGAGATGGGAATCAGAGGCCTACCGGTACCGGTATATACGTAAGTTACTATTATATTGAACATAAAGATTTTTCTTTACATTACATTTTATTATTTCTTTAAACATACACGATATTAATCTCATCACCATGAAAGCAAGAAAATAAACAGAAAATGTGTGTGTGTGTGTGTGTGTGTGTGCGCGCGCGCGCGTGTGTGTTTGTGTGTGGAGAGAGTGAGAGAGAAATCTATTAATATACAGGGGTATTAAAACAAAAAAATGCATTGATGCCAAACGTTTACTTTAAAACAATAGGTACACGAATACAAACCTAAATATACACACTGCCAGACACACTACTTACGTATCACACACGCACGTACTGTTACACTTTAGAGATGGAAGAGCAGTGCGCAATCTGAAGAACAAGCTCGACGCCCGCGCCCGTAAGGTATTTCGATCTTCATCAGACGTGGTATTTCGATATTTCAAGAGCTCCAGACGCTGGCACAGATCATATGACATTTGCGGATTTAGAGGTGGCCTGTTACAAGGCGTAAGAGACAATTAGACTACGTATAATTCAGCGTCAGTGTTCGAAGAAGCCGGATATCAGATTCACCTGGCTGGCCAATTGCGCTAATGAGTGGGTTGCCCGGAAACGGTCACGACGTGTGCAAAATTTTCGAAAAAGTGTCCGTATGTTGGCGTTCAGTGAACTGATCTAAAGGATACGTAGGGAAATGTAAACAAGAGCCGTTAAATTAACGTCACACAAGGTTTACGCTAAGTTTTAATTTTGTATTTTTAAACTATAAAAAATGTTAAACCAAGCTGTTAAAAATGTATAAATAAATATTTGAACTAGCGGTGGCTCAACTCGACCGTCTGCCATTTGCCTGTGTGTGTATATTTGAGATAAGTATGTCTCGTGATAAATTTTCATTGCTTTAACTGATTGCTACGCGTGTCCATACCTTTATTTCCAAACCCGTATTGTGTTTTAGATTCTCCCCCTCAAAATAGGAGACCGGAAGAGGAAGTGTGCAAAACCTTACATACAATTTTTATATGGGCTATTTTTAAATTGGGAAGAGGAAATACACATAAAATTTACTTGAATGCGTGGTAAATTTCATGTCTAGTAATTATCTGAAAGTAAACAACTCATTAGAGCCTAAGGCTTTCTAGAACTGAGATTTCTGTAAAAATAAATTCAACTGCTATACTTGAAAAACGAATTGCTAAAACTGTCATACATTAATATTCGTATAAAAATTTAGTCTATAAAATGTTTTATAAGTTTCTAAGTCATATTATAATAAATACACTAACGCTTACAGAAATAAAAAAAGACATCATTATCAGTAGCTGGACATAAATTATTTTCCCATCAACTGTGTATAACACGTCGAGACAAAAGCTCCCCACTCCACACTTCAGAAAAGTCGTTCACAAAAAATATATTCGGCATGTGCATTATCAGGTTGTTTACATTTTGCATAATCACTGTCAACGTCTTCGGAAGATCTGTCTACAATCGATGGTTTGTTAGAATTTCCTAAAACACTGTTTTAGTAAGGTTCAGGATTCACGATTTCAAAATCCAGTCTTTTAGTCTTGCATCTCACATCTCGGTCTATTCACATTAGATCGTACACTACACCAGTCTTCTATAGCTAAAGGCATATTAGCAGTTAGCATGACCTAATTTTAACATAATTATTGTATGCTGAAAGTAACTCCAACAATTGGAAAACAATTCTAGTTACAGTGTTAGCCTGAGTCTTTCTGAAAATTAAATGTAGTCTATTAATTTGCGAATACAGTACGAAGGTATGTTGGCTTTGGCAACCACAAAATAAAGGTGTGTCGGTTTGAGGAACCCCGAAACACGTGTTTTAACCACAATACAAGAAACATCAGTCATGTAAATAACAAAACAAACACGAATTTTGAATTCTTATACAGGGTGATTCAGATAAGTCAGAACTCCAACACTTATTTACCAACATCATTTAATATCAATATCATTTAATACATTTAAATACCTTTATAAAAGATGCTGAAATTGTCCTCCATTTTGTAGTAAACACATATCGACTCGACGGCACATGTTTTCAGATACTCGTCTCAGTACATCAACTGAGACTTCCCTTACAGCAGCGGTAATGTTATTCTTTAAATCCTCCAGCGTTCTCGGATTATTGCAGTACACCTTCTCCTTAAGATGGCCCCACAAAAAGAAATCTGGGGAAGTCAGGTCTGGTGAGCGTGGGGGCCACAGATTGTTAGAGATTAATCGATCATCGAAGAACTCACGAAGCATCGTCATCGTGTCATTGGAGGTGTGACACGTTGCACCGTCTTGTTGAAACCACCAATAACGTTCATTCACTTCAAGCATGGCTATAAATTGCTGTATGATGTCTGCATAAACAACTGAAGTAACAGTTGTGTTACAAAATATTGGTCCAACAATTCGCTGCCTAGACATGGCACACCACACTCCAATTTTTTGTGGGTGAAGTTGGGTCTCATGCAATGTATGAGGATTATTGGCAGCCCAAATGCGAGTGTTCTGGCTGTTAACATATCCATTTAAGTGGAACCATGCTTCATCACTGAAAAACGTATTGTTCAGTTTATTATTCACATCGTTAAGAGTGAATCTCTTAAACCACTGACAATAGGCGACACGCTTTTCTGAATCCAAAGGACGCAGTTCTTGAACTACTCGATCTCTGTATGGCCGCAACCTCAGACGTTTAGTGGCTCTGTGGCAGGTTGAATAAGATGCTCCAAGCTGTTGAGACAACCGACGAAGTGATTTACCGGGAGATCGCAGCAGAGACTGCTGAACACGCTCCGTAAATTCCGGTGTTAACACATCAGGCTGACGGCTTCGAGACCTTTCATTAACACTTCCTGTTTCACGAAAACGTTTCACAATGTCATAAACTGTTGTTTTCCCTGGAATAGGGACATCAGGGAACTTCTCGTGGAACAACTCAACGCACCGCTTGTAAGATGTTACCGCGAAGTAAGCTTCCAATAATGCGACCCTCTGCTCTTGCGTGAGCATCGTGGCGGACTGACTAGCCGTCACCTAACACCAGCGCGCTAGTGGGGGAATGATGCATTACTACACAACGTTTCCCAAGGTCAAGGTCAACGCTATGAATAACAATCTAACAATCAACAATCAACAACACAGAGAAATCATTATTACTTTTAAAACAAACTGCATAAACATTTACGGTTCGGTATTAAATGATGTTGGTAAATAAGTGTTGGAGTTCTGACTTATCTGAATCACCCTGTATATCCTTACAACATTATACATACATATATGTATAAGCTTATAGGCTACAAACAATATAACTTACTCACCGAATAAGCATATATAACAAAGCACTATATGAAAGCTCTGTGAAATATTAAAATTTATGAAATCAAGTGACATGTGTATACTGCATTAACTGAACTACACAGCACAAAATACGATTACCACTGTTTGCACCGAAATTAATAAGAATACGTTTCAGCTGTTTTTGCAACATTGCAGCACCAAACAGAGAAACATACGTATGTCGACTTTGGCGCACTTTCTCTATTAAATTAAAGAGAATTTTAACCAGAATCTTAATAAAGTGTTTAGTTTCTGATATTTTTAAACATGGCTCAAAAAACCGTGTCATAAGTTGTGACAATTCTGCAGATCTATGACAGGTATCTAAATAAAGAGATTTTTACCGAAATACTAAAGTAGTGTTAAATTTCAAAAATTTTTTAATTTGAAGACATTGGGACTCCTAAAAAGGATCGAAATTTTGAACAAATTGTAAAACTCCACGCTGGATACAAGAGTAAGGAGAATTTAAATCGCAATACAAATGTAGTGTTTACTTTGAAAAAATGTTAACTTTAAAGGTTCCACGGCCCAAAAATAGAAGTAAATTCTGAGAAATTTAAAAATCTATTGGTATGAAATTTTGAGATATTTTGTTTAAAATACGAATTTGGTATCTTAAGTAATCTGGTAAAATTAAGATCTGTCAGTACCTCTTGCAAATTTTGGGTCAACTTGAAAAAATTTGTAAGCTATATTTTCGAAAAAAAACCTTACAAATTGTTATCAGTTGTGTACACTGTAAAAAGAATTAGAAATAAGCATATAGACATGAATTTATTTTATATGAGGTAATGTATGGTCACCTCCTTGTGTTGTTTACATCACAAACAATTTTACTCACAGCTTTAAAAAAATAAAATTTATTAATTTGATTTTACGTAATAATAAGTGTATTCTTTCAAAAAATTGAGCGAGTTCTGCAGCTCAGTGAGCTTCCAACGTAGTATCTCATAAAATAGTATTAGAGAAATAAATAATTCCATATTTTCCAGGACCCGCAAGTATTTCTGACTAATTTTAGCAAGATTTAATCTGAAACGTTTGCAGCACAATGCACAGAACATTTTAAAAACTGTTAGATTTTATTTCGGGACGCTAACATTTATTTTGCCTCTCAAGGGACCCATTTTGGACGCTGTGCTTCTACTGTCACTACATCAGTTGTGAATTTCTTGTGAGCTTATATGATTCCAGAAAAAAGTAGCAATTTTTTCTCTCCACCACTGCCGTGGCCTTTTTGTCTTGCGAATTTGGTTATGTAAGCTTTACCGATTAGACTAATCAACAACAAAGAGATTATTCCGGTGAAGGTTTTGTGAAGATCGGTCAAAAAATATAACACAAATTTTAAATTATTTATGTCGACATTTCGACAATGTTTATTGTCATCGTCAGGACCTGTGTATGAATACAAAAGCAATGTCAAACATAACAGAACAATTATTTGAGTGAACGTGTTTGTATATGTGAGTGTGTGCGTGCGTATGTGTGTATCCTTGTATATGTGAAGAAGTTGAGATAGTTTGTTTTAAAAAATCAAATGTTTTCTTTAAAGACAACGAGAAAATTATAATATCACAGAACTTAATTTATACAATATTACAATTTAAATTACTCATAATGTAATGTAATGATTTGCGACGATACAAATCAAAACTTTCGCATAGGATATTGTGTGTGTAAATGAATTATGAACAAGTCTATATTGGAGGTGTAGAAATATTCTTTATTTAGCACACAAGTAAATGATTGTTTATACGATATATTTTAAATTACACAAATGTCATGAATATTATTATATTTGTTGTGAAAGAGTTTATATAGTTCAATTTAGATGGGTTTTACTTGGTAGTCGAAATCCTTATTACTTGGCGTGACGTCCTCGCTCCGCTGCTGCAATTTCTCTGCGCGTCTCGCCTCACACTCTGTCATTTTCGCTCTCTGTGATGGGTTCGTCGAACACAACAGGAGACTCCACATACACAAATTGTCAGTCTCGGAATGGTTAGCCTTCTCGCTTGAAATACGTTATTATTATATTCAAATTTTATTAATTATTTACTCTCAGGGTGATAATGGGTAATATTTATACTAGCGATGTATAAGGCTTACACCTTCCAGCAACTCTTGAAGTGTTACGCGCTACTACAGATTTACCGCGGTCAGTAAATCCTCCTATGCGGAAATCTTCCACTCACGCGAATATCACTTTAATAATATAATACAATGGTTGTTCACCAGCTTGGTTCTTGTCGAATAACTCGAAAAGAGTTCCAAGTCTTAGCGTTACTTTAGATTTATACTAGTTCGTACAAGAAAAACTCTTGTAGAGGAACATACGTTCACTAGGCAAAGGCTTTCGATGAACTGCCCGAAGTAAGCCAGACAACGGACGATTCTGACTGAAATTAGGGGCTTCTGATTGAAATCAGCTGTCCACGTGGTTGATAGAACAAAAGATAGACGGGTTGCAGGCGAATCTTTGTATAAGTTGGCAATAATAGATTTTATCTCGAAATTTTATTACGCTTCCATAGATAAGAGTGAAAATTTGAGGTTTTAATTATTAAAAAACAACATTATAAAATAGCTGAGAACAACAGAGTATATAGAAAATGTAGCTATTTCCATAAATAATTCACTGTCCAAGTATCAAGCTGATGGGTTAATTAACACGGAAGATATAGCGAATAAGGTTTATCACACGCGAACGCGCGCACATATTCACACACAAAGTACATGACATAAAAAAACAAAATTTTACAAAGAATTTGATATAACGTAAGTCCTTATACATCACTAAATACAAAACTTATAGCTAATTGACAATAAATTGTATAAATCCATTTAAAACCTGTTAATGTCCGTCATCCATGCTCTGATATACTTAATATAGATCATCATCCTGTGTTTTGTTGCAGTAATGGTATTTCTAATTAATTATAAAAGCAGTAATCAACAATTAAATATTAGAATGGGTACATAAACCGTTTATACATGCACCTGTATATATAGCATAGTAAACATACCTGTATACATAGCATATATACCTGTATAGCATATATACCTATATATTTTTGTATATATAGCATACTAAACTTGCATACCTGTATATATAGCTAAAATATATAACATAGTAAAACATTTGAAGCTAAATACAGATGATTGGGATGTTCAATTATGTAAATATTAAATGTTATTTTCATCATGTTTCACTCACTCCTGGTATTAAAAACGCCGTCGTTAATTTAGAGAATTCTAAATTACACAATAACTGTAGAACTTTACGAACAGTTACACTTTAGAATTTTATTTACTTTTGAGTTATTCTCACTAAGTCAATACACACCAATGACAAATTACGTTAATAATGGAGCTTTTGATATCCCTGAAGCTGAGTTACTGAAAACATAGTCATTTAACATCACGACGTACAGCTGACAAAGTACGGTCTCCGATTAGCGATTGTTGCCGGTAGGTCTATATGCAAGCGCTAGTTCTACAGTTGAATCCAACTGCGCTTCATTGGAAATCCCTAAAGCTGAGTTACTGAAAACATAGTCATTTAACATCACGACGTACGGCTGACAAAGTACGGTCTCCGATTAACGATTGTTGCCTGTAGGTCTATATGCAAGCGCTAGTTCTACAGTTGAATCCAACTGCGCTTCATTGGAAATCCCTAAAGCTGAGTTACTGAAAACATAGTCATTTAACATCACGACGTACAGCTGACAAAGTACGGTCTCCGATTAACGATTGTTGCCGGTAGGTCTATATGCAAGCCCTAGTTCTACAGTTGAATCCAACTTTGCTTCATTGGAAAATCCTGTCGGTCTGCCAGATTCTATGACAAATAACTTTGGATTTGATCATCTTTGGACAATGGTAAAATCAATTCTGAGTCCATATAAAGAATGTTATATTTTGTGCATATAAAATCAATTCCCCCACCAAAAATATGAAGAATACTGTATTTTTACAGCAACTCATTGTAAAAATATAGACGAAGTAAGTATAGCAGTAAGAAGGAAAAGATGTTACACAAATCCAAAATTTTCTTTTGTCTTTATTATTGTGATTTTGTGTTGATTTCTACTTCCCTGGCAATAACAATAATTCTTATCTGTAGTGTATGCGTTATTAATGCAGTTGATTCCAGGATTAAAATAATGATCGCGGAATTCACTGATATGAACATATCTTATTGCTAAATATCATTTTGGTTTCCCCCCAAAGTCCGAGGCTACTTACAGATGCCACCTCTCAAATCAGCCCTGAAATTAGTTTTGTGATACTGCGTTCAAAGCTTCCGTCGTTAACAAAATCAGTCTCTTTCAGAGTCTCCTTTTCTTTGAGACTAGAAAAAAGTATATAGAAAACATTCAAAGATGAGAACAGTAATTTTTTATTTTACACGTTTTCTGTGAGCTAATCTGTTAAATATTAACTTCATACAGGTATATCAAATAATTAAAATCAGCCAACATTATTAATAAAATAATAAATTCTTTAATAATATTAATAAAATGCTTGAAAGAAAAAATGCGTAAAACCTCTAAAAACACTAGTATAATGATAATAAAAATTGGTTCTATGCTTTTGATTGAATGTGTCAACAACCTGATGTTATAGTAATATATAAATTATTTATTTTAGTGTAATAACATAATTATTATTTAATAAATAACAAGTTAAATGGTTGTTTAATCTGACGCTCAAGGAATCTTACTGCAGAGGACGTCAGCGCTGCTATCTAGTGTATAACTAGAGAACCTGTTACAAGTTTGTGACTCACTTGGAAATCTGATTTACCTATTTGGAAGTTATTATTTACCATTTTTATAAGTCTTGAAAAATTAATGGTCACGTAAACTGCATATCAAATAGGTTAAACGGTATTAATATTTTTTTCTTCTTCTTTGATAGCCATGAACTAGGTTACTACCCGTATCAGCTTGATAATTTAAATTTTATTGATACTTGAAGTATTAAATGGACGCTGCTTGTAGTTCACGAATCCTACATATTTATCTTAAGTAGATAAGACATAAATATATGGTAGAAAAGGCTATGAATATATATTGTAACATAACAAGTTTATGCACTAGAATAAACATAATTTAATCATCAAAATTCGTTGTGAATTATGCCTAAAAGCAATCTTTCTTATAAATAAAATACAAAGAAGTATAAAATCAAGTTAACAAATAAAGAAATGAAAATAAAATGTAACTATTTAAAAATAAATAATAATGTCAAGGAGTAAAAGGTAATAAAAAACAAAAGGGAAATATTATAAGTACAAACAATGGAAATAGGAAATGAAAACTTATTAATTAATTAGTTAAATGACAATGACAAGACTATCAGACGACATGACTATGACTACTACACCCAGGAAGGAAGATCGAATGATAATAAAAATGTAAATAGTTGTTAATAAATAGGAATATAGTGTATAAATGTTAACAATTTAGGAAGGAAGCAAAAACACATGTTATTGTATACGTCTATTAAACTATAGAGAGGTCTGCGAACCTCAAGCAATTATTTTGTGGAATTGCACTACGAACTGTAAGTGATATTAAAAAACAATTAAAATAATATTAAACAATAATCACAAACTACCTAACGTAAGAAAGTGGAAATAACGAAAATAACAGCGATTAACGTTAAAAAACAGTGTATAGTGAAAGTGCATAGGAAATAGACCTGGTTATAATATAAACAGTGAATAACACATATAATTTATATAAAACAACTATATAGCTAATATAATAAGATTAAACAAGGTGTACAATAATTAAAACTAGTTAAAACTAGGAATATATCCCTAGAAACTAATTATATACATAAGTGACGATTGAAAAGAAGATTATAATAAATCATGTTAATTATAAAGTATAAAAACAAACCTGTGACCCATAAACATGTCGTGGAGCCAAGAGCTTTACTAAGTGAATCTAGAGATTACAAGGAATCTTTTTGTTGTTGAATTTGGAAAATAAGCCAGAACAGCTATAATTTGAAGCTGAACATTTTCTACAAAAAAAATAATGTCACACAGTAAATTAATGAAGGAAAACTCCGGAAATAATGAGAAGTATAATGGCTTAACATAATATACGGAAAACTGAAGGCCAGAAGAAGTCTAACAAGAAAATAATCAGTAAACTGTACGCTGTCCAGGCAGTGAAGGCGGCTAGAGGATTAGGAGACCCTCACTCACACACACACACTGACAGGCCGCCTAACAGTAGACAGGGACAGGCCTTTGACCTGCGCTGCTGTCTTTTTAGTTACAGTCTACTACAGTAAATTAAATTTTATTGTCGTGCTTAAACTTTTAATTTTTATTGTTCCATTCAATTCAGACTGTAATTTCATTTAAAATAAGTCCAAACACGAAGTTTTTATGGCTATATTCAAATGTTTTATATTTATTTGTTTATTTTGAACTATTGTTATTGTTAAACTTTAGAATACCATCTAAGCGACTATTATTAAAAATAATGATTATTAAAAACTAAGTTACTGATCATCTTATTTATTTTTCAACTATTTTTCTGTGACACTCCCTTTAATATGTAATATTTCACAAATTGATTTTTGATTTTACAACTTGACCTCGAAATTACGAGAATCTTGAAATTCCTGGCGTCGGCCTTTTTTTTTTTTTAACTGTTCCGATTCACCGATTGTGATACTCGATAAAGAGCAGATTGACGACCCACCTCTTTATTGTTAAATACTGAAAAAATTAATCAACATATTTAACAGATTTTAATATATAGATATAAAGATTATTTTCAAACCTCATATTTTTATTTCAAATAAACAATATATGAAATAATAGTTGTTATACGTAATCGAAATAATTGTTTGTCTTTTTACTAGCACGAACTTTTAAAAATGTTATTTATTATAAAAATATTATATATTATTGTTTTACAGACACATAAAATGAAATGTGATATGTACGTATGTAAATATATTAAAAATTTACTGTCCATGTTATTAAACTTTAACTATAACTTGAGAGGACGAGGTAGCGCGTCAGGAATTAAATGTGTATTATTGTATCACGTAATTTGGAAAATAATTACCGGTATTACAGATTTCAGTAACATGCAAGAGAGACGTCCCTTCCTTACTTGGTTTACACTTGGTCGCTATAGTCATTTTTCCAGATAGAGAGGGTGATTCGACCTCAAACCAACAAACAGTAGAGGTCATTGCTCGTGTACCGGGTACCCCGAGTGAGTCACTGATTACCCGCTGATTAGTCGTTAAATAGCTTGCACGGGGTAGTGAGGCCAGCCAGTCTTCTCAGAGAGAAGCTCTGTCGCATATATTGTGAGTGAATCAGTTCATTTGTGGTTAGTGTATAGTTGATTTGTGATTATGAGTTCTTGTAAAAAACGCCGAGTTTTACATACTCAATGCAGAACAATGTATGCTTCTGTTCAGTTCTATTTTGAGAAAGAGAAGAATAACGGAGGTCGTTTACTTGATACTAAGAAAGTAATGCAGAGAACAGCAGATGCTTGTGGCATTTAGTTGAGAACAATACAACGTATCAACGCAGAGATTAAAAAAGTTTGGAAAATCAAGAAGATCCCTGTGTAGTTGAAGATATTGATTTAATCACAGCTGAGGACGATCAACAAGATAACACCTTAAACAGCACCAAGAGGGAAAATATTATTATTCATACTCCTCGGAAGAAAAGTTTGAAGAGAAAGCGGCCAGTAACAGACATGGATGACTTACAAAAGGAGCTATTCGACGTCACATATTGAGCTACTATGCTCGAAAAGAAGCGCCTACCCTCAGACAACTTTGTGTGTCACTTCAAGAAGCTGGACTGTATATGGGAGGAAAATCTTCACTGAGCTCGCTATTATCAGACATGGGATTTCAGTACAAGAAATTTAGCAGCAGAAAAATCCTAATGGAAAAGCCGTCAGTGGCCCTGTTAAGGTGTCGTTTCTTAAGAAAGATGCGTGAAGTAAATATTAAAAACACTATATTTTTGGACGAGACCTGGATAAATGAAAACACGAGAAAGGACACTGGTTGGACTGATCGCACTATCCAAGGAACTCTCGGCGGCCCTCTGGGTAAAGGCAAACGATTGATCATCTGCCATGCTGGTCGCTACGATGAATATACAAAAAGCCAGCGAGATCGGCCGCTGGCAGTTCTCAGTGTCATTTGACGGGCCGATTTAATCGGCCGCTAGCAGAACCATAGGGCCATTTAACCGGCTTCTGGCATCCAAAGGGAGTGTCTCAGAAAAATAGTTGAAAAGTAAATTAAATGATCAGAATCTTAGTTTTTAATATTAACATTTTTTTAATAAGAGTCGCGTAAATAATTCTCAGAAGTTTAGCAATCACAATATTTCAAAATAAACAAATAAGAGTAAAACATTTGAAAATCGTCGTATAAACTTCGTGTTTGGACTTATTTTAAATGAAATCACAGTCTGAATTAAATGGAACGACCAAAACTATAAGATTAAGCAGAATAACAAAATTTAATTTATTATAGTAAACTGTATTTAAAAAGACAGCAGCGCAGGTCAAGTGCCGGCCCCAGTCTATTTGTGACGATTTAAATTGTAACAGTAATTGTAAAATAAAAAAAAAATTAAAAATTAAGTTTGCGAGCGATTAAGCCATTTTAAATCTCACTATAATACTTAAAACCCCTGTATGTACTCAGTATGAGAATGTGAAGCAATTAAGAGGTCCAAAGAAACATTAATAAAAAGGGCAAATTGTAAAAAGTTATTATTGTCATATTTAACCCTTTGCTTGTTATCATGCGGTGACCTGTTAATTCCGGACTCGACGTGTCTACCGAGTCGTCTGTAATTTAGAATAAGATAAAAATCATAATGTTTATAATTAGAAATCTGAAGACACAAATAGTCGTTAAAATAACTCACTTAAATTATATATGTATAATTAAGGCATAGTTTTTGATAATAAAAATGTTAACTTGAATAAAGGTAGGGACTATATTGTCGCGGAGTAGTTGCCCTTCTCCTTTTGTTAAGTACCAGTTGAAGCGAGCAGAAAAACTCTCTCTCGCTATGTTGACTTCACTGAGTGCAGACGTACGAGCGAAAGCTCTGGCAAAATGTTGTTAATTTATTTGTTTAAATTTAAAATGTAGTATATTAACTACCACTGCTAAAAGCGTGTGTCATGTACCGATAACTATAAATATGTGGTAACAAGAAGACAGAATATGTAACACACAAAAACATAAATAGTGTTAAGCAAGATGACGACTTCCTTCAAGATGTAACTCCATATTCAACATCACTCCCGAAGGTATGATCTGCAGGAACTTCACAAAAACACGTATACCAGGCATAAGACGCTGCTTAGGACATCTGAGAATCTACATACACTTACAACAAAAGAAGCTTCAATCTCCTCTGTGAACATCCGACCTATTCTTGACGTAGACGCGACCCGGATGATGACGCCGACTACAAGGACTCCCAAGACGGACACCCCAGGACGAGGTTTCTACATTCCATTCTAAAGGTGACTCGATAGCCTGTCTATCGAGAGTTAATAATATTTGTTACACTACACACTTCTAAAAGAGACTTTTCAAAGACGATTAATTTTATGTAAACATTAAGAGAGTAAATCTAAGAGTTTACTGTAAAAACTCAATTATCATACGTTGTAACGCTTTATATGTTAATGTAACTTATTATCATTCCAAGTAATAGTACCATTCTTCAAATGGTTAAAGAACTCTTGCAAGCTTATAAAATGAATTGAAAGTAATTAGAAGTATTTACTGTAAATAAACAGAAAGTTAACTCGGATCCGAGGTATAAGAATATAGAATCAATTTGATCCCAAAGTTTTATGAGAAGTATAATATTTAAATATTTTAGTTTAATTAATGATGTCATGGGATCTGTCAGTAACTGCTGTTAAATAAAGAGAAGTCGTCTTGTTACACCAGAAGATGAGTGCATAAATCAGTAAAATACCTTCCCTTGCTTCCTTACACAGATAGTAAGTAATTTGTTCAGTGAATTTGATTTGAATACAGTTCGTTACAACGTAGGCAGCCCATGTAATTGGCAGAGGTCAGTTAAGATGGGTTCCCTGGATTTGTAACGCGGGAATACGTTACATATTGTTAGGCGGCCTGCCAGTGTGCGTGCGTGAGCCAAGGGTCTCCTAATCCTCTAGCCGCCTTCACTGCCTGGACAGCGTATAAACTACAATTTGGTGAGATTGTTCTATTATGCAAAGACATACATTTGTTCAATCATTATTCAATTTAAAGCACTAGAACAGTGAATGATATAACAAAAACACTATAAATATTATGATTATTAATTTTATTTTCTCAATGTACTATTTTAGTGTATTTTGGTTAGATTAAGTTGATTCTTTTGTATAATCCAAGAACCCATGACCCAACACACATACACAGCATCACATTACTGAAATCGATTTATAATTATTATATTTCCTATCATATGTATGAGTTTGACTGTACCTCGACTTTAATTTTTTTATTAACCCTGAGAAAGAGTTTGTATGTTATCGAACCTAAAGGAGCTACTAACTGAAGAGAAGGGCATTGCATGTTAATAAATGTCAATATATGTTAAAAGGAAAAGAATAATAAAATTTATTGAAAATAAGACAAGACTGAATACGAGTTAAATATTTTATTTCACATTACATATAAAATTGGCACCAACAACTTGGGGCTACAGGATATAATTACATTGAAGGGTTAGATTTATATTTAGATTAATATTATATTATACTAGAGAAAAAAATACGTCACATTACATAAAAATTTGGCGACCAACTTGAGGGCTAGAAAAAAGCAAATAAAGAATAAATAAATTAAGAATTGGACAGAATTATAGTTGTCATTTCTAGCTGACGATTGCACAAAAGAAAACAAGATGTCCAGGAGAGGAACCTCATGTAGGAGAAACAAGACAGCTAATACGGAAATGAATATGGAAGAGAAGGAGGCTCAACCTGCGCTAGAAGAGGAGGTAAAAGCCAGCAATGTAGAAGAAAATCAACCCGACAAACCAGCATATACGGAGAACGTAAGCATAGAGGAAATGATAAGGCTTATGGACGAACATTTAAGTAAGAAAATGGAAGTTACCAATAAGAAAATGGAAGATAATAACCAACAGTTGAAGGAACAATTAAGCCAGAAAATAGAAGATAATAGTAAGAAGATGGAAGAGAAAATAGAAGATACCAATAAGAAAATAGAAGAACAAATGACTGAAATCAGAAAGGATCTGAAAATCAGGTGGAAGAAAGCAATGAGAACTTGAAGCAACAGATCATAAAGGAAATTGCTGAGATTAATCAGAAAATGGAACAGTTTAATGAAACGATCAAACAGCAGATTTCGGAAACTAATGAACAGCTAAAGCAAACAAGTTTGGAACTACAGCAATTCAAGGAAGATGTCTGCACACAGATTGACCATGTAGAAAATAATACTATGATAAGAATGGAATCATTGCAAGAAAGAAACACAAGAGAAAATAGAAACGGTGCATGAGAAGGTAGAAGAGAAAATAGAGCACATGGAAGTCAACATTAATGGTATAAAGAGCCAAGTAACCAATAATACGGAGAAAATAGAAGAAATATATCAAAAAGGACTCACAAATATACGGGAAGAATTGGAGATGTTAGGAATAGGCCATTTAATGTACCTAATTTCCAACTTACTGACAATAGAGAAATGATTAATTTCAAGAATTATAAAAAGAACCCAATGGAAGTCTTAGAAAGGTTTGAAGAGAACATTACAAAAAACAGAGAAACCAGATGGACAGTAATTCGAAGGATGTTGGACGAACACTTTAAGGACATGACTGATAACTGGTGGACAGCAACCCGACATGACATAAATGACTATCAAGAGTTTAGGGCGTAGTTTAAAGCCAAATATTGGTCTGAATCCACCCAAAACATAGTGCGAGACAATCTATGCAATGGCAAATATGATCCACAGAGAGGCCAATCACCAACGGCTTATTTCTTGGGAAAGGTGTGCCTAGCTAGAAACCTGGAACCCAAGGTACCAGAGGAGGGCCTGGTAACTAAACTCTCTTTATCACTATGAGGAAGGGATTGTCAGAGCAAGACTTTGCGGACAGATCAAAACGATACAGTCCATGGCAGCACTATTAGAAAATTACGAGCATGAAAATTATTACCGCAGAAGTAGACACAGAAATGACAACCAGCTAAGGGACAGAAATAATACTCACAATAATAATCAGAGTAATAATGACATCCGTGATAATCGATCACGGGTAAACTATGTGCGATCACACAATCGAGAAAATCACCGCGGTTCTAGAGACAATACTATCAAGGACGCAGGAGCCTAGAACTCAACCACCAATACCCGAATAATAATATAGACAATAACTATAATAACAATAATTACAACAGAAGTTACCCAAGAAGGAGCAGAAGTATTGAAGATAATAGGAGAACGAATAATTATAGCTCAATAGGGGACACCAACGAGGACAGAAGTAATGTAAATAGCAACGATATTCACCATAACAACGATAGTGGGGTCAATGACGATAACCACAATTTAAACAATAGGCGGCAGTGAGAAATAATAATGGCCCATCACTGATCCGATCTTCTGGGTACCGACTTAGACTACAACACCACATACCCAACAAGACTATTGTAGTAATTAAAAATAATTATTTAAAAAACATCCGAGAGGACTTGTTAACCGAAGAATCTGCCCATGTAGAAAGTAACAATAATGAAATCACATACATTAGAGCTGACGTAAATGGGATTCCAACCGAATTAATGATAGATACCGAGGCGAACGTTTCATTGATTGACAGCACTGAGTTAAATAGAATACAAAGGGAATGCAAGAAAATAATACCAACACTACCCGTTAATAACGTAACACTAATTATTGGAGTTACTACACGCCAGAACAAGTCTGTAAAGAAACAGGTATTGCTAGACGTGAAAAGTAATGGATCAACAATTCCTATGCTATTTTTGGTAGCCAGGGACCTACCATTTAATTTGTTAGTCGGGTACGATATGCTAAGGCAGTATTCGGCTATAATTGACCTGAGCAGGGAGAAGGTGTCTCTGATCTCAGATGATTTAGTATGGACGGCTGAGTTAATTGGAAGCCGATGTGCCCCTCAGAATCATGCCAGCTATTATGTTAGGGAAGATAAATATGATGGATATTGTTCATTACAAAATAGCATAGACTATCATGACAATACTGAAGAAAGGTGGCGGAATAAACTAGAAGAGATCCAGAGATTCCAGCAAGAAAAACGGGGTTAAATTTAACTGAAAAAAAGGTGAATAAACTAATATCAATATATAGTAAATATAAACATATTTTCTTCGACATGCCCGGTAAAGTGAGAAACTATCAATATAAATTAAAATTCAAAGAACCAGTCGAATTCAGAAGGAAGTCATATCCCATCGATCATTCCTTGAAAGAAGCGGTAAGAAGTGAAATAAATAAAATGATGGCAGATGATATTATCGAATATAATCACTCTCCATACCAAAACACTATAGTTGCAATCCCTAAGAAAAACACTGAAAAAATATCATGAAGACCCTACACAAGAATGAATGATGATTTCTTCAGTCGTATAAATATTCCATCAGAAATAATCGTTCTTGAAGGGGGGGGGGCATTATGAAACATAACAAGATTATGCCCTAGAATAAATATAATTTAATCATCAAAATTCGTTGTGAATTATGTCTAAACGCAATCTTTCTTATAAATAAAATACAAAGAAATATAAAATCAAGTTAACACATAAAGAAATGAAAATAAAATGTAACTATTTAAAAATAAATAATAATGTCAAGGAGTAAAAGGTAATAAAAAACAAAAGGGAAATAATAAGTACATACAATGGAAATAGGAAATGAAAACTTATTAATTAATTAGTTTAATGACAATGACAAGACTATCAGACGACATGACTATGACTACTACACCCAGGAGGGAAGATCGAATGATAATACAAATGTAAATAATTGTTAATAAATAGGAATGTAGTGTATAAAATGTTAACAAGTTAGGAAGTAAGCAAACATTTACAGGCATTGCACAAATGCAATGCACAGAGAAGGGCATTGAAAATGCTTCAATAAATCTAAAAAATATATATATTTATGTTCATTCACCAATCAATTAATTCATTCTTCATTCCCCAATTTACAGAGTATAAGTTAAATGTAGTCGCATTCATAAGCGAAGTTTTATATGTGTACTACGTTATTGACAACAAAGAAGTAGTTTCTATGGAAACTCACCGGTTCCCATTTTAGATCACGCACGAGCGATCGGCCGCAAATGTGCGACACGTCCTTATAAATATTTTCAATGTTAAAACACATTTGTTATTGTATAAGCCTATTAAACTATAGAGAGGTCTGCGAACCTCAAGCAATTATTTTGTGGAATTGCACTACGAACTGTAAGTGATATTAAAAAACAATTAAAATAATATTAAACAATAATCACAAACTACCAAACGTAAGAAAGTGGAAATAACGAAAATAACAGCGATTAACGTTAAAAAACAGTGTATAATGAAAGTGCATAGGAAATAGACCTGGTTATAATATAAACAGTGAATAACACATATAGTTTATATAAAACAACTATATAGCTAATATAATAAGATTAAACAAGGTGTACAATAATTAAAACTAGTTAAAACTAGGAATATATCCCTAGAAACTAATTATATACATCAGTGACGATTGAAAAGAAGATTATAATAAATCATGTTAATTATAAGGTATAAAAACAAACCTGTGACCCATAAACATGTCGTGGAGCCAAGAGCTTTACTAAGTGAATCTAGAGATTAAAAGGAATCTTTTTGTTGTTGAATTTGGAAAATAAGCCAGAACAGATATAATTTGAAGCTGAACATTTTCTACAAAAAAAAAAATAATGTCACACAGTAAATTAATGAAGGAAAACTCCGGAAATAATGAGAAGTATAATGGCTTAACATAATATACGGAAAACTGAAGGCCAGAAGAAGTCTAACAAGAAAATAATCTGTAAACTAAACTACAATTTGGTGAGATTGTTCTATTATGTGAAGACATACATTTGTTCAATCATTATTCAATTTAAAGCACTAGAACAGTAAAATGATATAACAAGAACACTATAAACATTATGATTATTAATTTTATTTTCTCAATGTACTATTTTAGTGTATTTTGATTAGATTAATTTGTTTCTTTTGTATAATCCAAGAACCCATGACCCAACACACATACACAACATCACATTACTGAAATCGATTTATAATTATTATATTTCCTATCATATGTATGAGTTTGACTGTACCTCGACTTTAATTTTTTTATTAACCCTGAGAAAGAGTTTGTATGTTATCGAACCTAAAGGAGCTACTAACTGAAGAGAAGGGCATTGCATGTTAATAAATGTCAATATATGTTAAAAAGAAAAGAATAATAAAATTTACTGAAAATAAGACAAGACTGAATACGAGTTAAATATTTTATTTCACATTACATATAAAATTGGCACTAACAACTTGGAGCTACATGATATAATTACATTGAAGGGTACGATTTATATTTAGATTAATATTATATTATACTAGAGAAAAAAAAACGTCACATTACAATGTGTGTGTGTGTGTGTGTGTGTGTGTGTGTGTGTGTGTGTGTGTGTGTGTGTGTGTGTGTGTGTGTGTGTGTGTGTGTGTGTGTGTGTGTGTGTGTGTGTGTGTGTGTGTGTGTGTGTGTGTGTGTGTGTGTGTGTGTGTGTGTGTGTGTGTGTGTGTGTGTGTGTGTGTGTGTGTGTGTGTGTGTGTGTGTGTGTGTGTGTGTGTGTGTGTGTGTGTGTGTGTGTGTGTGTGTGTGTGTGTAAACTTCGTAAGACTTTTCTTATGAAGTTTTTATTTCTTCTTCTAATTGTTTTCTTTACGTACATGTATATTTCGTTGGCACTTTTACTGGTCATAACAAAAGTAATTGAAAAAATTATATTTAATGTTTTGTTAATGAAAAATGTATTCTAAGAATATTTTATTAACATGCATACGTCAATAATACACATTAAATAAAAATATAAAATTTATATAAAATATTTAATATAACACAGACAATACATCTAAATCCACACACATAAACAGCCATAAAAATGGTAACGGATAAATGAACAAATTAAATACAATCTTTTTTTTTAATTACTCTATTGATGATGACCAGTAAAAGTGTCAACTGTATGTGTATATATGTAAACAAAATAAATAAATAAGGAACATATACTTCGCAATAAAAGTTTTATAATAAAATTGAGAATTTGTAAAAATTATGCAAGAAAACTGTCAAATAATTACGCAATATGTGTGTGCGTGATTTTACTATAAAAGTCAAAAGAAGTGTAAAGTTTTGCTAGTATATCTCCTAAGATTTTCGATTGGGTCACTGTGTATTTCCGAAGTACTTAATAGAATATTTACCAACAGATACAGGTAAACTGCAGGATTTACCGATTGCATAATATGGTATTATTGCATATCATAGTATTACATATTATGGTAAACGCTATTTACGATATTATTGTGTTAAAATCTATTTTGTATTAAAAAAATACCACTACATTATAAAAAAATTTAACAAAACATTTTTAACGTTTTCATTGTTTCAGTAAAATAACTTTTCTTAACATCGTAAAGTAAGGCAACAAAAATTACTCTAATCATTGTTTGGTAAAATAACCTTTACTTAATTCTATTTAACTTTTATTTAGTTTAGTTTTCCAAAAAGAAAACAGAAATAACTCAAAGCGTTGTTTTGTTAAAATAATTTTTCTTTAACTAGGTGTAACTTTAATTTAATGTGGTATGCCACTCACTGTAAAACACATAATTAACTAATACTCAAATACAGCTTCTATATAATAATGATAGTGATTATTGAATTACAATAAACGAATTACTGAAAATTGCTAATTCGTAAGTACCACGTACATGTTACCACCTGATCGACTGTTGTGACATTTAGAACTGCGCGAAAAGAGGAGGCTTTGCACAAGCACTTTTTTCCTACGTTTCTTTTTACAATTACATTTTTTAAATGCTTGCGCTCCAATTAAAAATAACTTAGTAACCACTAAGTACACCAAATTCTTCAATGCGCGTACCATTTTATTACGCTGCGTGAACTGGTTTCTGGTGCACAAGGACTTAAGTTTGCCAAGTGCACTGCCAATTTGATCAAATTCGTCACGTTGAATATTCACGACGACAGGTGTTATTAATTTATTTTGCGTTTGTCTTTGTCCGGTCTATATCCGGAATTTTTATTATCGCGTTCCGTCCAAGTAAAGGTTTTTGTAACTTTTTTAACTTTTTCCAAGACACAGTTTTTATTTCTTCTGCTTGTTTTTCAAATTCTCTGACCTTCTTTCGAAACTGATTCGAATTGTAGATCCTGCTTCTGCTTTGGGTTACATCAAGGTTGTCAGAAGGTTGGTCAGCTATTTCAGTTTCACGTACTATTGAATTTTACCCCATTGAAGTTTGCATTTCTACTCTAGCAGTGCTTTCTTTCTGTAAACTGTCTACGTGATTGACTATTTTAGTATTGTTTGCCCTAACGTCTGAGTAACTGTATATGTCTACTTTTTACCACATGCAATCAGTAAATCCTAACATTGTTTACCCGTATCTGTCGTAAACGTTTGAAGTGTACACAACGGATACTTACCATATTTACCATTACACAACGGCAATTTACAAATATCAAAAGATTTACCATTTCTTGCTTTACTTTACCATCAGTTTCTTCTTCTAACTGATATCAAGTCTAGTAAATTATTCAATTCAAATACTTTTTGCTGCACTGTATTTCTTGATGCATATATAACATATTTAATATTTATAATAACTTGAGCACAATATGTTTTCCCTTATTTGGAACATGTTTCGGGAAACTTATAGTTTCCCTTCCTCAGCCTGCTTAATTTTGAATCTTGTGGAGTACTTCCAACTGTGACGATTTAAAAAAATATTTAAATCGCACAAATAAAAAATTTTGCTTTCTAACAAGTAAGAGTATTATCCACCCCTTATCTATACCTAGATTCCTGCATCAACTTGAAATTGTCCCGTACCAACACGCAAAGCACGGTGTTAGTTAGCTAATAATAATAATTACGTTAATTATTTAATATACGTACTAAATAAATAAGGAAATTCCTAATTAATAACAAAAGTAAAATAAAGTATTACAATTTAATTAATGAATAATTAATACTAAATATAAGAACGAACTATTTTCTCAGTGCGTAAAACCGCGCCAGCTTACTGACCCCTCGCCGCGAAACTATGCACACATTGGCTAGTGAAACTTCGACATGTAAAGATGTCAGTTTTGTGTTGTCCACATACACGTAGGTGTATGCCGTTAAAAGATTATATCCAGTTTGTGGTGATATCGTTTTGAAAAATGTAGCGTGGAAATAATAAAAAAAAAATATATAATGTAGTGTGTGAAGAGTTATAAAAAAAAAAGAAAGGAAAACTTAGCCGACATATCTCTTAAAAAATAAAACTGTAAGTGGTAAGATATGTTACTGACCAGACTTTAGTACTGCAAAATAAGAACTGTAATTAAGGTGTAAAAGGTGAACTACTAACTCCAGAAGTGGAAAACTCAAACTACAACAGTATGAACTTCCAGTAAAAAATCCGATCGTCGAGACTACCAGATACTATCAACCTAATGGAGCATCAAGAGGAACAATGTATTGCACCCTAGAAAACGACAGAAGATGACCATCATGGACCCCACAACAACCTCATGTTAAATTCAGGTGATATCCAAACATAACATTTGTAAAAACTTGTTTCAACAAGAGAAGTAACAAAAGAACAGTAAAGAACTTTTGATAATTTAAAGAATAACTTATAAGATTTGTAATTTCTGTAATGAAGTAGTAGTAACATCACGATATCTAAATGTAAGGTAATTCTATAATTTACAACCAACATTATTCTTCAAATAATTTGGTTAAAGTTGTGATAAATTAAAACATAACAAAGTTGAGACCCGGATCCGAGGTACTTAAAACAATATCTAGATAAATACTTTTGAGATAAAAGGAATAAGACATTTAATATTTTTTAAAGCATTAAAGGCAGAATTTACTAGAGTAATTCTTTTAAAAACAAAGTAAACCATGAGATTTGAATAATAATAAAGAGATGTTTTTGCTAACACCTAGCGAGTGAATAAATTTATGCAATCCTTGACTAATCCCTATGTAATAATGTGTTATAATTTGTTAGTAAGTAAGTTTTACTAACAACGGCAGCTAGTTTAATTAACAGGTAACGAATTAAACTAGTTCCCGACTTTTGTGATGTCTTAACAAGGGAGACGTCACACAACTTCCACTAACATCATTATACCTAACTATTCTGACCACCCACCACAACAGCTTTCTATTCACTATTTAACAGAATGTATAAAATACCCCTAAACAAACAGGAAACAAACAAAGAAGGAAATATAATTTACCACGTTGCTATAAAAATGGATACAATAAAAATACTATAAACAAAATAGAAAATAAAATCAAATATAAAATAAAAACTGAACAATTAAGAAATAATAAAAATGAACAACACATAAATAATAACAACAACAACAAATGGGCCATACTCACATACATAAACAATAAAATAACAAAGTTAACAAAACTATTTAAGACACAGACATTATAATAGCATACAAAAGTAATAAAAATAATTTACAAAAACTAAATAACCCACACAACAAAGATAATACAACAACCAATGGTATATACAAAATTGAATGCCAATATTGCAATAAACATTACATAGGACGAAAAAAATAATAAAAAAAATAAAAAAATAAAAAAAAACACTGAAAAAACGTTATTTTGAACATCCAAACGCATACAAAAAACAGACGTACATAATTTGGCCACACATACAATAAACACCGGACATGAATTCCCAGACATAACCAACATGATACCACACAGGCACCATAGTGAACATATGGGAAAATTTACAAATATACAAACACAAAACAAACTAATATCTGAACAAATACAAATCAATACAAAACATGACACAATTTTCAAAACACTCAACATCGAAAATACACAAAATACTAATATATACACCACAATCACGCGCAATAATACCAGTTTAAAATACCAAAAACCAACAGGAAATCATAACAACAACCAACCAAAACACAAGTACTCCACAAGATTCAAAATTAAGAAGGCTAAGCATGAGAACAATAAGTTTCCCGAACATGTTCCAAATAAGGGAAAACATATGAAACTCAAGTTATTAGATATTAAATATATTAAATTATACAACTATTTCACTGGTAAACATAAATCTGGATATAATCTGGAATATTATCATTACAGTCATAGTCACCACCATCCACCATCATCGTGATTGTTAATATCACTAGCATTTGTCTGCCACAGCATAGTAAGTCTCTTCAATATCTTGTCAATGATTTACCTACAGAAAAAAACCTAGTTCAGGTTACTATGAAACATATTATAAAATACGTAATGCAACTTAGGTTGGGTAATCAACGTGAGGTTTAATGTGTGTGTAATGTAGGCTATAAGTTACGACTTGTTAATTTTCACGTAATCTGTTCATATTTTACAGTTTCGTTTAATGTTTTCAGTTTTTATAAATGTTTATTCTTCTTAGAAAATATTTGTTTAACATTTCTCTTTCACTTAAAAAGATGCCATTGCGATGGTCTCACTGAACGTGCTGTCCAGTGGAAACAGAATAACTGACACCAAGTCATTACTAGAAGATCATTACTAGACATTACTAGTCATTTCTAACAAACTTTGATCAGACACACACACACACACACATCCCGCAGAACTTCCAGAGAAATCTACAAGTATCCGGCTGACCAATCGAGAGAGTTGCATAATTAACAAGCGCTCTAGAATTTGCTAGAAGCGAGGTCAGTGCACGACCTTGACAGACTGCCAACCGAGTGGGGTAGGCTTGTCGAGAAACAGGGTAGGTCTGTAGAAAGGCAATCTCGAATTATCTAGAGCGTTACGGAATTGTCACTCATCGCAGCGTAACAAACTTTTTCCAAGCTATTGTGTAAGCCTTATTTTGACAATTTAATTGTCTTTGTTTCAACATTTATCCGTTTTAAAGCATTAAGACGTTAACTAAGTTAAAACATTTAAAAACTTATAAATTTAAAAGATTATAGGAATCAGTTGGGTACTGTAGAAACTAAAGTTGGGAGGACGGTTAAAAATATATTGCAACTGAAAGGAGAGAGCGACGTTTTACATTTTTCATGTTTTTCTAGTTATTTAATTTAATATAATTACATTACGTAAAAATTTCACACCTTCCTCACGTATTGGGAGGTAGGCCTTGAAACTGTTTCCTCTGGGTAACACAGATGCTAGTTGGAACACTGACCTTGTAAAGGTTAACCAGAACTTTGGTGACCTACAGAAAATGCTACCACAATACAGGAACAGTTTATTCATGTACACATGTGCACGGTATTAAGTTTTGTGATTGTGTGTGGGTGTGTGTGAACACAGGCACTGAGGTCGCGCATCGCGCTTCCTCGAGAGTGAAATCAAGAATATTATCGTCAAGGATGAGAAAGCCATTGAGGCTGAACAAACAGATGGTGTCGTGATCGCTCTAATCGCGGACGCAGACATCGCTAATGAATTTCAAACTGCGCTAGCCTACTTAACGCAAACAAACAAACGAACAAATGTAGGCACGCAATCATTATCATAAATATTTCCGTTGTTCGCAAGGAATTGCGCGAATTTTGTGAGTAAAAGTTACGACGAGAAATTGTCGTGTCTATACGAACCTGCTTCTTCTCTCGTAATCAGCCATCCAATGTAAAGAACGTCATTATGGAGGAAACTCCAAGGGTCAGTACAGCATTTGCCAAATTCTAAATTTGTACGTGTGTGTGTGTGTGCGTGTGTGTGATAATGTATTCTTTTACCGTCTAAGCAGTGTAGGAAGTTACGAAGTTAGGTATGTTGCCCTATGTGTGTCATTCGGCATACAAAAAAGTTAGTGGCGGCATAACGCATAAAGCTGACAGCATAACGCTTCAGCCGTACATTGCTATCCCAGGTACACATTTCCACAGGCTTAGTCGACTTGGGGGCTGAAAAACGCGTCTTGATTTTATGATGCACCCAGGAGTCGAACCCGATTCTTCTAGATTATTAGTCAGGCCCCATACCCACACACACACAAAATGTATACAGTATTCTATACGTGCATGTATTCTACATATACGTCTCATTGCTTTCCTTCTGCCAATCACTATTTCCATCTGATTCCATTTGTCTGCCCATTGTCCAGCCTGGAGGCTCCATTCATCGGTATATTCCTCAACTTTATTTTTCAATGAATCTTGACATATATTTCCACGACGGTCATTCATTAACTAAAGAGGCAAACAACCACACAGGAAAATCAGTTTGTTTATATTGCAACAACGCGACAATTTATTTACTTTTAACGTAATCCTCAGGTATATTTATTCATTTGTCCCACCTCTTTGCAAGCTTTCTCATTCCTGCTGCATAGATTTGTGAACCTATATGTTGAAGCCAGTTTAGAATATTTTTCTTTATGTCTGCACTGCTCAGACACTAGACACCATGTAACGCTTCCTTCGCAGGACCAAACGAGAAAAAATCGAATGCGGCATGATGTGGCTCTAAGGAAGCTGTGGTAGAGTTGTTGTTGTTGTTGTTGTTGTTGTTGTTGTTGTTCTTCTTCTTCTTCTTCTTCTTCTTCTTCTTCTTCTTCTTCTTCTTCCTCTTCTTCATTCCACGAATTACAACCTAGTTGACCTGTTCCGAAACCCATCTTCTCCTCGGTCTATCACCTCCCCTTTTCCCATTAGGTTCATATTTCAAGACTCCCACTGGTAATCGGTTATCTGGGTTGCGGTCAAAGTGCTGGCACCATCTCCTCTTATTGTCTTTAATTTTCTTGTGTAAAGGTTTGATTTTTACGCAGTTCTTGTCTAATAACTTCATTCCTCTTCTTGTCCAAAACAGAATATTCCTGTGTGCTTCTTAAAATGTTATTTCACCTGCTTTAATTTTTTTTCTTCCTTTTCACCAAGTGTCCATGTTTCACTGGAATACAGGAACGTAAGGATAGCTATTGTTTTATAAAATTTTATACGAGAACGAAATGCCTCTGACCTCTGCTAACTTATCTTCCCATCAGTATCACTTTTCTATGAGTGTCACATCCTAACTAATTAAAATGACCACTATGTTTTCAAATTTGATTGTCTATAACTATTTTTGTTCTAATTGTATCTTTACCTTTAAATGCCGTAGTATTTTGGAACAATGATTTTTAGCCCGTAGGATGTTATTAGTGTAAATATCGTCTTTTGTAACTGGTCGTCTATTTCCTGTATTATTACCCTATCGCCTGTGTAGAGCAAAGAATTCGTATGAATAAGTTTGATCAACTTTTCCTGGGCCAAATTTTGCATTCCGCAACCGAAATATGCCGTCTCTATGTTAAAAAGTGTTGGTTGGAACACTCTGGTGTGGTAGAGTTTCCTATCCCAATTCTTTGATGCTTTAAGTGTCAACAGCGCAGTGTGATCACGGCCATTTTAATTTTTTCAAGGACAGCCATTTTCAAGGACAATAAAACCTTTTCACCGTAAATCAAGTCTTTCTGTTCAGTACTTCATTTTGTTTACAATCATGCTGCAGTAGTATTCACTATTTATTGTATTCTGATTAAAAAAAATAGAAAAAAAAATATTTTTTTATTTACAAAACATACACCTTTAGTGTCCTAAACGATTGTGCCTTTTTCGGGCATCCAGAGCAGTGCTCATCAATCACTTATCTTTGTGCACATTTAAACTGCTTAGCCTATTCATAAAAATTTGCAAAATCATCAAATTTGTTTGCATTGCTTAGTCATACGCGAGTAGTTGTTTGACAGTTTTGCCATTTCAGAAACCAAAAATCTAATCACTGAAAACTGTTCTTGTTACACGCCAATTGTAAGTGATACCATTGAAAATTGATCACAGGGATGCCAGCTTACGGTTTTGAAAGTGTCTTGTAATTTCAATGAACGGTTTTCTCCCAACAGCTGTTTGTCTGTTTACAACAATTATTATTGAATGACTGTCGTATCTGCTGTTCTGATAAGCCTGTACAGCTCAACTTTTTTCTTCGATATAATTTATTATGTTGTCTTAACCCCCCCCCTCTCGCTCTTGAAATTCTACATTTGTGTCCATTAAGTAACCGTAATTTTTTTTTCTTACTCAGTTTTCGAATCCATACGCCGCTTAATTGCATACCATGGTGTTGTATATTTTTCTGTTGGCATTTCTAAGAATATGCTTTAAGGATATGTTTTAAATGTTTTTGTAATTTTTTGTCTATCCTGCGTTTTTTTGATTTCTTATTCTTTGTCCCGCCTTTTGATAAAACGACTCCTAAATATTAAATACTAACTGATCCTTGAGGTTCGTCTTATCGAGGATTTCCTATTTCTCCCGGGTATTGCTAAACATTCAGTATTATTAATATTACATCAAGTTTGTTTTTGTTTAACTGTTTAAAGTATTCCATCCTTTAATACAAGTTTTTTATTTTTTATACTAAACACATTACCAGTTTTGTTTCTCTGGTACAAATAATTACGTTCCTCTGGCACGAATGAATTTCGTGTTGATCGTCTTAAAATCTGCCTGATCAATAAGTAATGATCTGAGAATCATCGGCAGATTTGTCTGTCATACCATCAAGACTGGACTTGACTTGCAAGCTCAGAAATGTAGGCAAGACAGGATAACGAGATCGAAACGCATCCTTTCCAAGAGGTTTGAGGCGCCAACATTTTTTAGGGTAAAAATGTTATCGCCAACCCTGTTAAGGACCAAAAATAACAACACGCACATTTGTGAACACCTCCTCATATACGAATCGTATTACTGATATACAAGATTAGCCCAACTGTCTTTAATATGTTTTAAAGAAAGACGTTTTCGAGTAATTATTCAATCGCACAACACAACGCAGATAAAACCAATATACTTTTTGGTCTTCCAAAAATCTATTCATTTTTAATTAACGTACAGTTGAAACTGAAAATATAAATATTCTGGAAACCGAAATGCAAAGTCAAGTGTAAATTATTTCTACAGACACCGACCGCAGGATTAACAGTAGTTAGGCGTGGTGTATTAAAGTGTACATTGAGACCGGACATCCGCGCCCCGGACCGTAACATTGCAAAGCGAGCTTTCCTCGTGGTGGCGTGACCAATACGATAATTTTTCCATCGAGAGTTGAGACGCATGCATGCCGACGTTAAAAAAGACGCAAAGGAAATAAGTACACTGGATGGAAAAACAAAGAGCGCTAACACGATGTGAAGCCACGAGAGCGGTTCCAGATATGGGGAAACGGTGATACATTGCCGAGCTTAATTACCCGAGCTATGCTGGTCATGCAAATCCTGGTAAACATACTTAAACAACAAGCTTAATTTTATTATATTTTTATTGTCTTTTCTTGAATACGGTACCAAGATGGTCATTTTCCATCCTTCCTTTCCGTGATGCTACAGCTCACACTGAACCCTGAACGTCTCCAACGTAGTTCTCCAACAATCTCGATCCCCGCCAATCCTCCATTCCCAGAAGAGATGTTAGCGCCTCGCCGAACATTTCTCTGCTTCCTCTTTCCTTTCCCCTTCTTCCATCTGTCCCTTCATTATATTCTTAGATATACGGATTTTATTCATTTGTTCTATATGTTCTGCCCATCTTAGGCTGCTATATGTCCTGATATAATCTACGAAGCTGGGTTCTTTGTATAGTCGTTTTAGAACATAGTTCCTCTATCTATCGTTACGCCTAAATGGTTCAAAATTTTCTCCAATACCTGAATACCCGGTGCTCAAATGTGCGCAGCATCTCTTCGTAAGCGCCCAAGCTTAGCATCCATATGTGACGATAGGTGGTATTATCATCTTGCATTCGTTGAACTACCTTTGACCCTATGTAGTATTCCAGCGAATAGAGAGCCCCACTACCCTTGAAAATTCTTTTTCTAATCTCTTGGATCGTGTCATTGTTTTCATTTACTTTCCAGCTCACCAGTTTATTTTCCTGACAACCCCAATCCTGTCACCTCCGATAATCCAATTCTGAATCCGCCTCCACTTGTTCTCATTTCTACCCCTTTCTTTTTTCTATACTAATTCTTAATCAGACACCTGCAGTCTCGACAGAAATGAACTTCCTCAGATAATCAGCTAGTAAATTGAGACTAGAAACACCATAACTAGGAATGAAGGCATCCGAAGTCAGCAACACAAATAAAAAACAGTAAGAGAAGATATAAGGTACTGAGATGTAAGTAGCATTTGGGGTGATAGACTTCTGAAAAATTGTGTACAATGGATACCAACAAATGAATAACTAAGAGAGATACGTAAGTAAAATTAATTAAACTTGAGCCGACTGTCAAGGAAATAATTCGGGATATACGATTTGATAATTAATCGAAGCTTATGAAGAAAGTCGAGTACACTAAGCCAACAGAAAACAGTGTGTCGGGTAGTAGGATTTACATGGTTAAATCAGTCGATTTTTGAATAATATTTTTTTTATTATATTAAACAGTAGCTGGTAGGTTTGTTACAGTGCTGCGCAACACACAAGCTTATCAAGAAAATTGAAACAATAATTTAATTACAGAACACAATTTACAATTTACATGATAAGCAATAATTATTATGGTTTAACTAACGCAATGTCAGAGGACTGTTTGCACCATTGCCAGCTAATTCACGTTTCCCGCTCAGAACGTGTGTTGCTCGCAAACTGCAACAGCATGTGACATAACACGCTGTAATGTTCGATGTGTTCCTCCAAGGCACGGTAAGTAGAGAATATTATACCACGGTAAGGTCCGATCTATTATAATTCAGTTCAATTAACTTTTCAAATACTTCCTTTGTTATTAATTTACCAGTGGGTAGAACAAAACCGTGGTCTATAAGATGATTCCTCAAGAGTTTTAGCAAATGAGGCACATCGCAAAAAGCCCAAACTTTTCTTTCGTCGCAAGTGGGATTGGTGATGTAGGATTTCGATGGTGTAATGAGCAGTTCAGAAAACAGCTTGCGATCGGAAGGACCCATATCGCATACGAAACCACGCACTTTGAAACCAATTGATTCAACAGAAATTATTGTGTTTATCAATAAATCTTTAGTAATGGGCACATCAAAGTCATAAAACAAAGGTTGTTTCCATTTTCCCATAAGACGTCTGGCCATTATCACTTGTACATTTGTGTGAGGTCCAATGAAACAGTCGTCTACATTGTCATAACAAATAGTACTTTGTACTTTCATTTCATCGAATGACAAAATTATGTCTTTTTCTCCGTCATTGAAAAAAGGAACCTGCTCTCGCATAATCCGAAGACTTAACTCAATAACACCAGGCTGACATTTGACATGCTACTGCGCACACAGCGTTGTCACCTACCGTGTTCTATACTTACCGTGCTCCAAGGTTTCCCATCGCCAGACGGACAGTGCTACCAGCGGTAACCTCTGAAGAAGCTTTTTAAAAGTGAAAACCGGTTCAGGTTGTAAGGTAAAACTTTTACGTTTTTACCTATAAAAAGTTTTGTGTTCCGAGTCGTAGTGAAATAATTATATTTAGTTATAAAATACTCTTTAAAATGAAAGAACTTCCGAGTCCCTACTCTCCAAGTTAATCCTTAAATACACACCGCTAGGCAGAACGTGTGGAGAGACCGTAGAAAAGATGGCTGGAGGTTTGAAAACTGTGTCCGATGTCTGAAAACGACGACGGTGACGATGATGATGACTTTATGATTTACATTCCACTAGTAGTAATAACCGTTCTAAGAATAGCTCTTTAGATTCTGTTTTTCTCCAAATGATCAGAACGCTTTCTTCACTCTTTTTACATGCTGAATGCCTTCATTTGCTCATGCAATGTCCACTACCTGACTTAAAATAAAATTATCCGTGAATCCATGCGTGCCCGTTCCCTGGATGCCACTATACGAACACTGTCCCGTAAATTCTATCGCCGCACCGCCCGCTTCCCGGCCAATCACCTTATTAGCACCCTCGGTCGCAACCCATCTGTGCCAGGTGAATTTTGGACCCGGCCTTGGCGTACACTTACCCTCAGTTAGGTAACTAATTGAAAACCCACTGCCGGTAGCAGGCCACACCCCTAACATCCAGATCGTCTGTGGTCCCTTCGGCAGGAGCTCTATTTGAAGCAGCACACGAGCGGACGACGGGCTTGCTCTTCGCTACGCCTAGCCCCACAGGTCCAAGGATAGTCAGAGGGTTTCAGTCTGGACGTGTCAAGGGAGCTTTTAATTTAGTTTACTTAGCCAAACCTGTAGAACGTTCCTGTGATGTTCTAGTTATGTAGAAGCTGTCTGTGGATCTGTTTGTCTACTTAGTATTACTGTATCGTCTGCACTTGTTCCTATATGTGTCCCCAGAGTTGTTGCTATGTTGGTAATATATACCGTATATTGTAAGGGACCGAGGACTCTTCCTTGTGGCATAACGGAGTCAATTGGATCCATGGATGGAAATCCGTTTCCATATTTAATTTGAAAGTATCCTTTAATATCTGGTATATTTCAATATCAATTACATTTCTGCATTCTTCGCCACAAATACTTATCATTCTCTTCTTGTTAATATTTAAGCCGACAATATACATAGGCTATATAAAATGAAAGAAAAATATTTACTTCCTCGATGACAGACGTCGACAGGTGCAACAATAATCCCATTATGTGTTCACTTTCCAGACGATCGTCTACGGTTACGGCCGCGGTTCAGTAACCCGGCTTATCACTGGAAAGAAACCGGTTCTGCTGAAAGCGACATCTCCGCGGAACAAATTTACATCAGATTCTGTGTCCGATATGTCGCTAGCGCTGCTATTGTACTAGTAACATACTTTTTAGAAAAAAAGCTAGGAAATAAACACGCTGTTATACACTTTTAAGCGTTTTTTGTTAAGCAATGACGTTTGGACAATACCATGAATCTAGCAAATTAAAGCGAATTTTTCAAACAGCTTCACATTCTTCACGTATTTTAAGTGTTTGGGTTAATGATCTTATTTTTGTTACCGAAAAACAGGTATTTTGTAGGTTAAAATTTAGTTTTACACGTGTTCCATAGCCTAGATACTTGTTGTTATCTAAATAGTAGAGATTATAAACACTTTCACCCGACATATGTCTATCTGTCATTGACCCGATGGGAATATATGCAGAACACAGAGGCGTAGCCAGGATTTCCTTTTGGGAGGCGGTTCTGGCGGGTTCTATAGGGGGTTTTAGATTTGTATGTACAAAATGTCTTCTTCTTCTTCTTCTTCTTCTTCTTCTTCTTCTTCTTCTTCTTCTTCTTCTTCTTCTTTAGATTGTGAACCTTACGATCCGTTGCGCACTCCTTGGTGCGACAATCTTTTCTTTGGTCTTGCAATATTCCACCGTCATTTCGTATTATAAACCAAAATTTGTTTTGCTATCCTGTTCTTATGCATCCTTTCAACATGGTCTGTCCAACCCTGTCTGTATTTCTTTATCCTTTTGTTTAGGTTGTATATTCCAAGGGTGTTCCTTATATCATCATTTCTTAGCCGGTTCCTCCGTGATACTCCTAGTACTGATAGTAAAAATCTCATTTCACTTGCCTGAACCGGCTTTGGGTCGTTGCATTCAGTGTCCATGTCTCACTGCCATACAGACCGCACGGCACTGCCATCACTTTATAAAATCTGTATAAAACTATAAAAATTAAAAGATCTCGTTATTTATTACTTGTTTGGTTGTAATCAAGACGACAAGTGTGGAAACATAAGCGTTACATTAATAGATTACTAAAATTTTACAACGTTATTAAACACTACTACATGATCTACTACAATTCAGTGTAAATAAAACAAACGATAACAGAAAGCTGCCACAAATTTGTTCCCACAAATTTTCTCCCACCTTCCGCACACACGCTGACAAAGTTTTGTATGACTTTTTTTTTGAAAACTCGCCTTAATTAGTACATTTCTGTAAATATTTGAAGTGTATTGTGGAATTAAATCTGATTAGGCCTACTAGTTTTGCCACAGAACCTAATAAAAGATTTCCGTAAAGTGGGCAGCACAGGTCTTCGAAAACGAACATTTCAAAATCGTGCTGCAGGGTGGCAAATAAGTAGTTGGCTGCAAATTTTGTTGAAGTTATCATGGAAATCAGCACCAATAGTGACTGTGAAGAGCTTGCAAACGGCGATTGAAACGTCGCGTTAGGTCTTAACTTTAGGTATGAATGAAATAACGGACAGCGTTTTAAGATTTTAATTGCGGATTTGTTTTCGAAATGGCAATGAAGCAGTAAATTAAACAAATACAAACAAATACTAAATACGGATCAAAACCCGTGTACAAAAATAGACATCTACGCCTGTGTTCGATTCGAATAGCAAGAAAATATCGGTATGGAGAACCATACATGACTTCCATATTCTAAGATTTATATTTAAAATCATTTTCAGCCAAACAGCCAGGCTGTGTCTTACCTGCCTTTTTATTGCTGTATTAAATGAAAAATATTATATTACATTAAAATGAAAAAATTATAATTTTATTGCCTGGCAACAAAATTATTTTATTTTTAACAATTACCATTGTTTCAAAAAGTTTAAATAAATTTTCAAGTACTTTACTCTTGTTAAAACGTAAAAGGTTGCAGGTAAACTACCCCTTCCCCTTAACCGATCTTCACCAAAATCGAAAGTCATTGAGACCTCTACAATTCAAGGATGTATGCAAACAATTATTTGATTCTGTTTGAATTTGCGGCTGTTATCGTTTGCCATAGAAAATACGCTTGATAAAAAAACGTTGCAGGTAAACTACCCCTTCCCCTTAACTGATCTTCACCAAAAACAAAAGGTCTTGAGTACTCTACAAATCAGGGCTGTATGCAAAACATTATTTGATTCTGTTTGAATTTGCGGCTGTTATCGTTTGCCATAGAAAATACCCTTGTTAAAAAAACGTTGCAGGTAAACTACCTCTTTCCCTTAACCGATCTTCACCAAAAACAATAGGTCTTGAGAACTCTACAATTTAGGGCTGTATGCAAATAATCTTTTGATTCTGTTTGAATTTGCGGCTGTTATCGTTTGCCATAGGAAATACCCTTGTTAAAACATAAAACGTTACAGGAAAACTACCCCTTTCCCTTAACCGATCTTCACCAAAAACAACAGGTCTTGAGAACTCTATAATTCAGGGCGGTATGCGAAACATTATTTGATTCTGTTTGAATTTGCGGCTGTTATCGTTTGCCAAATAAAACAATTTCCCTTGATAAAAAAAAACCGTTGCAGGTAAACTACCCCTTTCCCTCAACCGATCTTCACCAAAAACAATAGGTCGTGAGTACGCTACAAACCAGGACTGTATGCAAAAAATTATTTGATTCTGTTTGAATTTGCGGCAGTTATCGTTTGCCATAGAAAAATATCGGTATGGAGAACCATACATGACTTCCATATTCTAAGATTTATATTTAAAATCATTTTCAGCCAAACAGCCAGGCTGTGTCTTACCTGCCTTTTTATTGCTGTATTAAATGAAAAATATTATATTACATTAAAATGAAAAAATTATAATTTTATTGCCTGGCAACAAAATTATTTTATTTTTAACAATTACCATTGTTTCAAAAAGTTTAAATAAATTTTCAAGTACTTTACTCTTGTTAAAACGTATAAGGTTGCAGGTAAACTACCCCTTCCCCTTAACCGATCTTCACCAAAATCGAAAGTCATTGAGACCTCTACAATTCAGGGACGTATGCAAAAAATTATTTGATTCTGTTTGAATTTGCGGCTGTTATCGTTTGCCATAGAAAATACGCTTGATAAACAAACGTTGCAGGTAAACTACCCCTTCCCCTTAACCGATCTTCACCAAAAACAATAGGTCTTGAGTACTCTACAAATCAGGACTGCATGCAAAACATTATTTGATTCTGTTTGAATTTGCGGCTGTTATCGTTTGCCATATAAAATACCCTTGTTAAAAAAACGTTGCAGGTAAACTACCCCTTTCCCTCAACCGATCTTCACCAAAAACAATAGGTCTTGAGAAATCTACAATTCAGGGCTGTATGCGAAACATTATTTGATTCTGTTTGAATTTGCGGCTGTTATCGTTTGCCAAAAAAAAAAAAATTTCCCTTGATAAAAAAAACCGTTGCAGGTAAACTACCCCTTCCCCTCAACCGATCTTCACCAAAAACAATAGGTCGCGAGTACTCTACAAATCAGGGCTGTATGCAAAAAATTATTTGATTCTGTTTGAATTTGCGGCAGTTGTCGTTTGCCATAGAAAATACGCATGATAAAAAACGTTGCTGGTAAACTACCCCTTCCCCTCAACCGATCTTCACCAAAAACAATAGGTCTTGAGTACTCTACAAATCAGGGCTGTATGCAGAAAATTATTTGATTCTGTTTGAATTTGCGGCTGTTATCGTTTGCCATAGAAAATACCCTTGTTAAAAAAACGTTGTAGGTAAACTACCCCTTTCCCTTAACCGATCTTCACCAAAAACAAAAGGTATTGAGAACTCTACAATTTAGGGCTGTATGCAAATAATCTTTTCATTCTGTTTGAATTTGCGGCTGTTATCGTTTCCCATAGGAAATACCCTTGTTAAAACATAAAACGTTACAGGTAAACTACCCCTTTCCCTTAACCGATCTTCACCAAAAACAATAGGTCTTGAGAACTCTACAATTCAGGGCTGTATGCGAAACATTATTTGATTCTGTTTGAATTTGCGGCTGTTATCGTTTGCCAAACAAACAAAATTACCCTTGCTAAAAAAAAACCGTTGCAGGTAAACTACCCCTTTCCCTCAACCGATCTTCACCAAAAACAATAGGTCGCGAGAACTCTGCAAAACCGGGCTGTATGCAAAAAATTATTTGATTCTGTTTGAATTTGCGGCAGTTATCGTTTGCCATAGAAAAAAAATCTACAGACAGACAGACACACAGACAGACAGACACACAGACAGACAGACAGACACACAGACACTTTTCGGAAAACGACTTTTTTTCATGTTTTGAGTGTAGTAGAATCAGAATCTGCAATAATCTCGAACACGATTTTTTTTGCCATCACCATACTTCCATTCCTTAAGGAATATGGAAGTAAAAAATCTACAGACACACAGACACACACACACACACACTTTTCGGAAAACGACTTTTACTTCCATATTCCTTAAGGAATGGAAGTATGGTGATGGCAAAAAAAATCGTGTTCGAGATTATTGCAGATTCTGATTCTACTACACTCAAAACATGAAAAAAAGTCGTTTTCCGAAAAGTGTCTGTGTGTGTGTCTGTGTGTCTGTCTGTCTATGTGTCTGTCTGTCTATCTGTAGATTTTTTTTACTTCCATATTCCTTAAGGAATGGAAGTATGGTGATGGCAAAAAAAATCGTGTTCGAGATTATTGCAGATTCTGATTCTACTACACTCAAAACATGAAAAAAAGTCGTTTTCCGAAAAGTGTCTGTGTGTGTGTCTGTCTGTGTGTCTGTCTGTGTGTCTGTGTCTCTGTGTCTCTGTAGATTTTTTTCTATGGCAAACGATAACTGCCGCAAATTCAAACAGAATCAAATAATTTTCTGCATACAGCCCTCATTCCCTCATTTGCAGAGTACTCGCGACCTATTGTTTTTGGTGAAGATCGGTTGAGGGAAAGGGGTAGTTTACCTGCAACGGTTTTTTTTTAGCAAGGGTAATTTTGTTTGTTTGGCAAACGATAACAGCCGCAAATTCAAACAGAATCAAATAATGTTTTGCATACAGCCCTGAATTGTAGAGTTCTCAAGATCTGTTGATTTTGGTGAAGATCGGTTAAGGGAAAGGGGTAGTTTACCTGTAACGTTTTATGTTTTAACAAGGGTATTTCCTATGGCAAACGATAACAGCCGCAAATTCAAACAGAATCAAAAGATTATTTGCATACAGCCCTAAATTGTAGAGTTCTCAAGACCTATTGTTTTTGGTGAAGATCGGTTGAGGGAAAGGGGTAGTTTACCTGCAACGTTTTTTTAACAAGGGTATTTTTTTCTATGGCAAACGATAACTGCCGCAAATTCAAACAGAATCAAATAACGTTTTGCATACAGCCCGTATTTGTAGAGTACTCACGACCTATTGTTTTTGGTGAAGATCGGTTGAGGGAAAGGGGTAGTTTACCTGCAACGGTTTTTTTTTATCAAGGGAAATTTTTTTTTTTGCCAAACGATAACAGCCGCAAATTCAAACAGAATCAAATAATGTTTCGCATAAAGCCCTGAATTATAGAGTTCTCAAGATCTTTTGATTTTGGTGAAGATCGGTTAAGGGAAAGGGGTAGTTTACCTGTAACATTTTATGTTTTAACAAGGGTATTTCCTATGGCAAACGATAACAGCCGTAAATTCAAACAAAATCAAAAGATTATTTGCATACAGCCCTAAATTGTAGAGTTCTCAAGACCTATTGTTTTTGGTGAAGATCGGTTAAGGGAAAGGGGTAGTTTACCTACAACGTTTTTTTAACAAGGTTATTTTCTATGGCAAACGATAACAGCCGCAAATTCAAACATAATCAAACAATTTTCTCCATACAGCCCTGGTTTGTAGAGTACTCAAGACCCTTTGTTTTTGGTGAAGATCGGTTGAGGGGAAGGGGTAGTTTACCTGCAACGTTTGTTATAAAGCGTATTTTCTATGGCAAACGATAACTGCCGCAAATTCAAACAGAATCAAATAATTTTTTGCATACGTAAGTGAATTGTAGAGGACTCAAGGCCATTAGATTTTGGTGAAGATCGGTTAAGGGGAAGGGGTAGTTTACCTGCAACTTTTTACGTTTTAACAAGAGTAAAGTACTTGAAAATTCATTTAAACTTTTTCAAACAATGGTAATTGTTAAAAATAAAATAATTTTGTTGCCAGGCAATAAAATTATAATTTTTTCATTTTAATGTAAATTATGTATATATTAGAAAATATATCGTGCTTGGCAGGCAAGCATATTTCAGATTATAAGTCTTAGAATATGGAAGTCATGTATGGTTCTCCATACCGATATTTTCTATGGCAAACGATAACTGCCGCAAATTCAAACAGAATCAAATAATTTTTTGCATACAGCCCTGATTTGCAGAGTACTCGCGACCTATTGTTTTTGGTAAAGATCGGTTGAGGGAAAGGGGTAGTTTACCTGCAACGGTTTTTTTTTTAGCAAGGGTAATTTTGTTTGTTTGGCAAACGATAACAGCCGCAAATTCAAACAGAATCAAATAATGTTTCGCATACAGCCCTGAATTATAGAGTTATCAAGATCTGCTGATTTTGGTGAAGATCGGTTAAGGGAAAGGGGTAGTTTACCTGTAACGTTTTATGTTTTAACAAGGGTATTTCCTATGGCAAACGATAACAGCCGCAAATTCAAACAGAATCAAAAGATTATTTGCATACAGCCCTAAATTGTAGAGTTCTCAAGACCTATTGTTCTTGGTGAAGTTCGGTTGAGGGAAAGGGGTAGTTTACCTGCAACGTTTTTTTAACAAGGGTATTTTCTATGGCAAACGATAACAGCCGCAAATTCAAACAGAATCAAATAATGTTTTGCATACAGCCCTGATTTGTAGAGTACTCAAGACCTATTGTTTTTGGTGAAGATCGGTTAAGGGAAAGGGGTAGTTTACCTGTAACGTTTTATGTTTTAACAAGGGTATTTCCTATGGCAAACGATAACAGCCGCAAATTCAAACAGAATCAAAAGATTATTTGCATACAGCCCTAAATTGTAGAGTTCTCAAGACCTATTGTTTTTGGTGAAGTTCGGTTGAGGGAAAGGGGTAGTTTACCTGCAAGGTTTTTTTAACAAGGGTATTTTCTATGGCAAACGATAACAGCCGCAAATTCAAACAGAATCAAATAATGTTTTGCATACAGCCCTGATTTGTAGAGTACTCAAGACCTATTGTTTTTGGTGAAGATCGGTTAAGGGAAAGGGGTAGTTTACCTGTAACGTTTTATGTTTTAACAAGGGTATTTCCTATGGCAAACGATAACAGCCGCAAATTCAAACAGAATCAAAAGATTATTTGCATGCAGCCCTAAATTGTAGAGTTCTCAAGACCTATTGTTTTTGGTGAAGATCGGTTGAGGGAAAGGGGTAGTTTACCTGCAACGTTTTTTTTTTCATATTTTGAGTGTAGTAGAATCAGAATCTGCAATAATCTCGAACACGATTTTTTTTGCCATCACCATACTTCCATTCCTTAAGGAATATGGAAGTAAAAAAAACTGTTTAATATAGAATTTTTCAAGTTGTAGTGGAATAAATTACTGCAACATAAGACATAGTGCCTTAAACCGAGTTGAATACACTGAATAAACATTCAAGGCAACCTCATTCCTTCTCGCTAATTAGACCTCTCCTAACTTTATCATCATCACTTCATGGATAGGATTCCTCCTGTTAAGACCTCATGACTCCCGCCATCTTGTGACTGGCCTGCCCGAAGATCTTCTTTCAACCGGCTCATACTCATAAACCAACTTCGGAACGCGGGGTATTGTCCATTCTTTCTAGATGTTGTTTCCAGCAATTTCTATAATTCTGAATGAGTTCATTTAGGGAAACTATATCGATTACTCGTCTAATACACTCGTTTCTTATACGATCGAGTCGCGTATATCCCTTTACCGATCTCAAATACCTCATTTCTGCAGCCTGTAATTGGCATCAGTCCTTTAAGTCCAATCTTCCTTATAATCCAGGTCTTGTATCCATACATCCTAATTTCCTAACGTCAAAAACTAGGTTACAAATTTGAAACATTCCTCAACCACCCGAAAACTGACAATGTTTACACGAAGCGATTTCGTACTGCCAAGATACGCTTGAGTGCGAAGCGATTGAGGACTTAATTAAAAATATTTTTGTACTCTCGCAACTACGTATTTGGCCAAATATTTAATTCGACTAATATGACTACATTTGTACCGGCATATTATTTTTAATTTTTAACATTTCCTTTTATCTTTATCACTCTGAGTGGGTTTTTAACCCTAAACCACTTCGCTGCGCCACTTACGTGTACATAAAACGTAACATCGTAACTCGAAGTCTATTTCTTTTACTGGAATTAGGGACTTAATCAGAGGGAGGGTCTGCAACCCCCTCCCCCGAACACATGAAAATATAATAAAACCTATCGGAAATAAATTTAAAGACTGAAATGATGTTGAGCACACAGCTTTATAATAAACAAAATTGCATTAAACTATAAACAATTATAACTGTTACGTAACTTCACAATAAACAATCATGTTTTCGCTACATACGTTTTTACGAAACCTGTTTGTTACTTTACACTAAGCCTATACCGAGTCATTAAGCAAACTTAGTTTTCAAGAAATCCAATTTGGAAACGTTAAGCTCGCTTTAATTTGTTAATGTTTTAGATGACAGAAAACCCAGTAAATTCGCAATGTCATACATACGAGATTTATCAGGATTTTGTAGTGCCTAGGAATTTGAAGAAGAGATAAAATAATATTCACATTTCTTATTCATATGTTATTGAACGAAACAAGAGTAAACACAATTTTCTTTTATTTTGTAATATGCATTATTCCGTTGTTGTAGTATGGTCTTAACACTGTATTTTAGGGATCTGAATGTTCTACATGATTCGGGGTAAACGCTTGAATCCTTCTTGGTGCGGAGAGGATAATCCATAACCCTAAACATCCCGAAACAGCTGCCGCTTGTCTTTGACCCCACCTCTCCTATCCAATATGGACCCCCCTCTCAAAATACAAAATCCTGCACTAGTCCCTATACTAATGGGTTTTTACCATTTCTAACTTCCGTTTCGTCGTCGGCGCCGTCTTCCTCGTCGTCTTCTTCTATTTCTTCTTCTTCTTCTTTTCCATCCTTCCTATTACAGTACAAGCACTTTGACCTGTCCCAGCTTCTAAATTTTATTTGTCCATCTCTACCTAGTCTCCCGAAACTTCGATTTTCTTCTGGTCTTCACTTATAAACATTCTTCGCTGTTCTATCCTTTTTCATTCTGTTCTCCTCTTTCATTCCATTTGTTCTCCTAGATTTTATTGTTTATTAAACCCTAATCAATTCGTTGCTAATACAACCTGCTCCCGTGCAATCTTCAAATGGCCTTAAAAATATCTCCGTAGGTTCGCTACTGTACCCTATAACAGTACTGGAATGACCATACGTTGTAAAATTTAATAAATATTACAATTTAATTCAATAGGGTTTATACATTTTGTCTTAATATTTCTTGATTGTTCCACACATTGCTATGGGTTTACTCGACTTTGACGCGAGGTTTCTAACACCACTTGAATTCGATGGCACTATATGGACCATTCTCTAGTTCCTACGACTGGCACTAGAGTATTGCATTGCCTTTAAATTTCTATTAATTTTATTTTTATTAAGTAACTTCTTTTACTTTTTTATATGTTTCGTTTATTTTCATTTTAATCCTCCTTTCTTCCCAGCCTAGTAGCGTTATTCAGAGACTCCACGTGGAAGCTGACTTCATAATTTCCGATATTTATTACTTGTTTTAACATTTTCATTTTTACTTATGTTTTTCGTATTGTATATAGATATCTATTTTTTAGTTATTTCAAAATTTATGTATAAATAATAAATCTGTATTAATTATTTGGCAAACATAAAAAGAATGGTAATAATATTATATAAAACTTCCACGTCTTTTGCAGTCACAACATTCCTCAGATTTTTTTTTAATTTGGGTCCGTCTAAGATACGTACAGTGGTCTGTTCTTCTATAAGTATATTTTATAAAGAGATGTCACAAGTACCAAAGGTGACTTGAACAATTAAAGTCCACTGATTTTACTTTGTCACTAACCCAGTGACATTAATGTGTTAATTGACTTTGCATAATGAGCATTTACGTTAAGTGTGCTATTAAAAGTGATTATTATATGTGCAAGTTGTTCATCGTTCTTGCATTTTTTTCGTAAGCATAAAATTTCCTTCCAAAGTACGATATGATTTTCTTTCCCAATGGTATGAACCCAGGAGACTACAAATATAAATCTGAAGAGTATACGATCAAGTGGTGCATAGGGTCCAAGTAAGTACAACGAATGTGCTTTTCGTTACTATTTCGTAAATATGCATCTTACTCATAAAGGAGGCTGCAGATGTCGGATTGAGAATCAATATGGAAAAACTAAGAAGGGGTGGAAAAGAGAAGGAGGGAAGGCGGTACCATAAATGTTTTATCGGAGATGACAGCATCGGAATTTTAACTACTGGGCCAGAAAGTACGTGACAAGAGTGATACGACCCAGGAGATTAGAAGCAGGACATTCTATTCGCTCAAATACTGCATAGGGTCAAAGCTAATTCGACGAAATATCGACACACACATATGGGTGCAAAACTGGGATGCTTACGAAGAGATTCTGGGCTCATTTGAACGCTAAGTATTGCGGTATTTAAGAAAATGTTGGCCCATTAAGGGTAGTGATGGATGCCGCATTAGGCTCAATTACTAACTAAAACAATTATGCAACGAACCCAGCCTAGTAGGTTACATCAGACTATAACGTCTAAAATGGTTAGGACATATAGAGCGAATGAGTGATATCCGAATATCCAACAAAGTAATAAAGGAATAAGTACTGGCTACCAGAACAAGAGGAAGAGGAAGAATTCCCTGCCAGAACAATATTCGGCGAGAAACTGAAACTCTTCTGGGGATTGTGGGTTGCAGGTGGCCTCCCATGAATCCAAAAACCCACCCAGATACGCAATGATTTCGAGGGCAGGGGATACCCCTTCCTTCGATGGTATCGGCACTGATGTTTGGGAGACGTTGGAGAACGGTGAAAGGGTGTATTCCTGGAATCCTAGTAGCGCCACGAGAACGGAAGTAGGGTTGGGATTCCCTGTGTCGGACCTCTCATGCCAGTCATGATGTCCTATAGAACACAGGCCAACCCTAGTACCGCTCAGTCTTGCCCGCTTGTTCTCCTCTCTTCGGCGGACTGGCTTCCGTGGAGTCGGTGTAGGAGTTGGCGAGAAAGAGGGGCAGATCACGGCAACCTGCCTTCCCACTGGTCTGGCGGGGCGGTGTTCCCCTGCCCGCGTCAGAAGGTGGTGGATAATCCGTATCCCTACGTGTACTAGGGTTCGAACCCATGTTGTGCGCACGATGTACTAAAAAATGGTACCTCTGAATCATAAACCAGCCCGGCATGGGTCATCCCCCCTCCCCGGCGTTCACAAGTTTAAAAACGGTTTCCTGGTGGTTGTAGTTGTCCCAGCAAGTTTAGACTTTCTTCAATAAATCTTTCTGGGAGTTCGAGAGTTTTGTTTTGACCCACGGTTAAAATAGGTGTGTTGATCTTGGTTCCCGTTCGTGAGACCTCAAAACATCAAGGTGTGCGTCTTCTTCGACGCTCGGACACGAACTATATAGCTGCGGACGACACTGTTAGATTATAAAGTTGAAGAAGGGTTGTAACTCCGTGAGTAAAGAGGGAAGGTGATTTTCCTAGGACTGTCGAGTCTGGGATTGGTCATTTCCTGACACTCATGTTCCGGCTTTATCAAGTTTTATCAGCACGTACGTAAACTGTATCCGCATTTAAATTGTTATAGCGTTATCAGTTGCCAGATCTAGATCATCAAAAACGACCTAAAAATAGTAAGTTCAGAAATTACTGAAGTGCGTTATGCAGTAACCACTATACTGCAGTTCCACGTCAGCGAAAACACAAAGCGGTAGGACAAAACATGAACGACAAGCGTTTTTTGGACGTCGCTAATCCACCGTGTAAATTATTAGTAATAGAACCGACAGTAAATTTAGGATAATGCGTACGTGACGGAAAAGTAAGTATACTGAAGTTGGTAAACAGATGAGTCAATGACGTCACAATCGCGATAGCTTCCCCTCGGCTGTTGGAGGGAAGGAACCAACCGACTGACACACATCGAGACTCGCGGGACCAGCTGAGATAGAGAGGCGCTCACACTAGTGTTCGGTATTCATACACACGCACGCACACTGTTACAGCAATAATCGCTGCGGCTGCAGTCATAACGTGCGACTGTGGGTCAGTGGGGCTCCCGCGCAGTGGATGTCGTCCTCTGCACACCATGCACGTTTACAAGGTAAGCCACTTCGTAAAGTAATAGATTAGATTACTGTTTTATTACTATCACAGCTGTTATTATTATCATTATGGCTAAAGCGATAGTAGTAATCAGTAATAGCATATACTACGGCGCAAAACGTGTAACCTTGCCTGTTGACTTAACAGGAAGAAACATTCCAGAGAAATACTAAAAATTATTTTTTACCAAAATTTTCTTTTCTAATATGTAAATAAAGTCTGTGTAAGATTACATAACGCAATTTACAAAGGCGTTGAATAATTTGATTGAATCTACGGACAAGCAGATTAAATCTACAAGCAGCAGTTTACACTTATTTATGAAGAAATAAGTAAATTACTTTATTTTATTTTATTTGGACAACGATATAAAGTTAGAAATATATAAAAGAAGAGGAAAACGAAGAACAAGGAAAATCGAGTGCACGGAAAAGACGAATTTTAACTAAAAAGTAAAGTATAATAGTATTTATTTGTTTATTTGTAAACCTAGTATTTATTATTTTTTCTGACAAATTTGATTTTTTCTTAATTTTAATATTTTCAAACAAAATACCTAGGGCTGAATGAAAAATCAGTTATGCAGAATTTCACAAAACTGTTCTTTAAACCAGTTGTATAGGTTTGAGGGCTGATTGTCCCACACAAATTATTATTATTGTTAACTGTCCATATATTAGTTATTGACAATACAAATTTTCTAATGCGTCTTAAAACCCTGTGCTCGTGATTAGGCTACATTTTGACAGTATTTTTTTTTTAATTTTAGTCTGATAAATGAAATATTTCAGAGATATCATATTTCTTGTTCAGCAGAATTTTTAAGTCTATTTTTTCTATATGGTCCGCATACCATATTTTGCATTTCCGTTGTCATTGTCGCTAACGAGACGGGAGTAATACATAAATAATACTGGGCTACCAACCCGTTCTTGACTACCTTCTAGGAGACGGGAGCTCTTGTGGAGGTCTCTTCTTAGGAAGAGAGAGTCAGTCAAGGAAAACAGTGAAAATTTATTCATTTCACAAAAATTCCCTCTATTTTATTTTAAATTTAATACGACCCATTTATTAAATTCTTTTCAAAAATCCTAAAAATTAATAAATTTGAATTTTTGCAAATATTCAATAGAAATTTACAAATTTCTGTACAAAAAAGTATCAACATTCAATACTATTTTCTTTTTGTTAATTTTAAAATTATAAAATAAAGCTTGAAAACATACAAATAGGTCAAAATAAAGTCAATATGGTACAACACATAGAGGAGCCAAAACTATTAGAAATGTAATTTCGTTAATATGTTAATTAATTCATTATGTTATAAAAATGTTATTATGTTAATTAATTGTTAATCACAACTGTTCTGTGATTTTCAAAAATTTGAATTTAAAAAATGTTTACATTTGTCTAAACGTTATTACTCGGGACAGCGTAAACTATATGAATACTCTTAGGCCTATATTGTTTTTATTAATTTCAAAATAATACAACGCCTCAATACAAAAATAAGGGAAAGAAAAACGAAGTATTTAGAACAAATACGGAGAAATCAAATTTTAATAAAAATGTAAGTATATTAGTATACGCTTGTAATAAACACATTTTTAAATTTTTAAAGATTTATTTTTGCAATATTTTTAAATTAAAAAAACCAACACCTGAAGTTAGATAGTAATTAGAGAGATAATTTTTGTATAATCCGTTCCATACAAATTGTTGTAACTGTAACGTTATTGGAGAAAAATAATTGTGTAAATACTTTTCAAGCAAATAATTAAATGAAATTTTTAGTGTACCTGAAAATAAAAATTAGTGCCCATTAATTTAATATTTTAATCTAAAAAATCATATTGTTACTACAATTATTAGACTATACTTTAAAACTAATTTCAGTCTGGTAAAGAATCAGAGACGTAATGGTTTTTGTGCAATGTAAAATAACACTAGCAAAACTAATAAGGTTTGAAAGAAAAATTGTACAACGTTTTTATGCCCCGGTTAAAGAAGACAATGAATGGAGAATGAGAAATAACCACAAGATAGATGATCTAGTGAAGCACGAGGTTTCGTAAAGGCTCAACGAATACAGTGGCTAGGTCACCTAGAGCGGATGGATGATCAGCGTATGCCAAGGAAGTTCTAAGGGCGGAAGTCTATAAAAGAAGAAAGACGGGTTGATTTAGAAGAAGATGGTTGAATGATGTGCTGGAAGATCTAAGAAGAATGTATATGAGGGGTTACGCTGATATGGCAATGGATAGGAGACATTGGAGAAGACTGGTGTTGGAAATCAGGACTTGCATTTGGCTGTAGTGCTAAAGAATAGGCCAACACGAACTTTAAATTTGTATTTAAAATTGATGATAACGAGAGACTTTTTCAGGAGATAAGTGGTTATTTACAAATAAAACCCAGTGGTAAGAATTTATCTACAATCGATACAGCCGAAGTATGTGTGTGTGTATTTTGTTAATTTTGTCACAAGTATACCCAGACGAATTTTTTTAATTAAAAAAAATTGTGATCCTTTTTTTGGGCTCTGGTATCCTAAAATTTTGAAATTGATAAAACTGAACGCTACATTCAGATTTGGCTTGATTTTCTCCTTAATTTGTTACCCGACTTGTTTGTGTACAATTTTTGTAAATTTTTAATCCACTTTTTGGGGTCTAAATTTCCAAAAATTTTAAATTTCTTAAACTGCATAGGAGATTCAGATTTTGGTTAAAATTCCCTTGTACTTCAAACTCTATATGGATTTTGGGGATATTTCTTCAAAATTTTCCCCTTCAAATTTTTGTTTCTCGTCCCCTACTTTATCAATTTTTAATATGAATCTGTGCAGTTAAATTATCGACACGTATGCCAAATTATCCGAAATCGATTCGTGCACTCATCAGTTGTCGGGAGACATCCTCCAAACGAACAGAAAGATAAATGGCCAAATAGTCAAGTTAAATCTGAGAACTCGCTTTGCTCGTCGAATAATATTAAATTGGACGCCAGCGGCAAAAACGCATAAAATAAATAATAATAAGCTTCTTCTTCTCCTCCTCTTCAAGGGTTAGGTTATAAACCGTTGGCGGCACCCATTTCATCCTCAGACGGCCCAAATCTCTTCTACCAATGGCTTTTCTTCTACCAAGATTATTCATATAGTGAATTTCATAATATTTATAGCCTAATTGGTTAACTAGTTAGGAGATCAACTATAAAAAAATAATATACTAAATTATTAGCACTCCTTCTTCTTCTTCTCTTCAAGGGTTAGGTTATATAAACCTGTTCCGGCACCCATTTCATCCTCGGACGACCAACGTTTCTTCTACCAATGGCTTTATAGTTCAGTCCTGGTTTCGGCAATCGATCCTCTGTCATCCTTTGCAGATGATTCCACCATTGTCTTCTGTAAATTGAAATAATTTCATTTATGTCCTTTACTTCGAGATCTGCTCTGATATCTTCATTCCTTATGCAATGTATAATTTAATGTATTTCGAAGAAACTGCATTTCTGCATCCTGAATCTTGTCGCTTTCCTTTTTTGTCTTGACCTACGCCTCACTCGCATAAATCAACGTAGATATTGCAATCGTCTTATAAAATTTAATCCTTGTGCTGTGTCTTGTTTTATGTCTAAGATTTCTATGAATCGTACCACAAATAATCCTAAATTTATTTATCTTCTCTCTTATATCACATTCAGATTCATAGATTACTGCACAGCCGAGATATTTGAAACGGCTCACTTGTTCTAAAGTGGTGTTGTTTTTAACTCACTGGTTATAACTCACTAGTCCTCACTGGTTATTTACCTTTAAAGGCCATGGTTTTGGTTTTTTTTTTACTGAAATTCTGTGATTACTCTCTTACCACTTCTTGTAATTGAAACATAGCTCTTTGTAAATCATCACCATTTTCTTGAATGAGAACTATGTCATCCGCATATAACAGGGAACCCATACAAATTGATTTGTTAAGCTGTATTCCCAAAGTCACTCTGAATTTCCATGCTCTCAACATGTCGTCAATGTATATATAAAACAAGGTTGGGGAAACACAGCATCCCTGCCTAACTCCCTTATTTATTGGAATATCACCTGGGAGCCTACCACTCAGATCCAGGACTACAGGTGTACTTTTATAAAGGATCTTAACTGAATTCATTAAATGCTGTGGATATCCTCTTCTATCCATAATATTCCATAACTTTTGACGGTCTACATTATCAAATGCTTTTTCCAGGTCAACAAAAGCGATATGCGTTTCCTGGTTATACTCTCACCTTTTCTATATTATCTGTCTTAATTCAAACAATGCATCCACAGTCGGCCTACCCTTTCTAAAACCCACTTTCTCTTCAAGAAGTAATGCATCTGTAATACATGTCTGATTGAAAATTCTTATATTTTGTACGTTGAGTCCGGCAAGCTTATTCCTCTGTAATTATTTGCATCAGTTGTGTCTCCGTTTTTATATAACGAAATCACTTTTTCCCAATAATAAACTTTATTTGCTTTTCATTAGCTCCTCAACTTTCCATTAATAGTTTTCAACAATCCTGTTCTTTTAAATCACGTCGTTTTTCTGCTGAGAAGGAGGCAACTAATTGAATTTTGTTTTTACATTCATAATATTGTCGGTTATTTATAATTATGACGGTTTGTTCATGATAATAATTTTTAAACGTTTTCAAAATCTTGGAAGTCAGGATGTGTGCGCGTACGTATCCCATGAAAATTTATATTGAAAACAATAAATTGAATAAGCAGTCGAGAGTGGAGCAAAATTATTCAATCGGAATTAATGTGTATGGTCAGAAGTGTGTTATTATGCCTTCTTCGTATAATTATTCTTCTAGTTTCTATTTATAATAACTACTTAAAGAATTAATGCCTGTTATGTTACACTAGAATATCCGGTTCCTAAAATTGTTACTTAAAATAAACAGAGAACGTACACACTCGCACACGCGCATGTGCACGCTTTTCACGTGTTTATCTGACCTTTATCAGCACAATATACAATTTGGCAGGTTACCGGGTCACCAGGTTTTTACAAATTACTTTTATTGTACAGTTTACAAAATATTATGGTACTTGGATAATATGACCTGAACGCTGGTCGCAGGTTCCTATTGTGAGTTTTTTTTTAAGTATTACATAAACTCAAGTACTCTTTGTTCTGACAAGAGAGCTAGATCAACCAGTTGAACAAACTGGATTCCGAAGGAGATTTAGTACGTGTAACTAACCACTTACTGTACTATCAAAATTTAAACAGAAAAATCTGTCGAAAAAATATTTTTCTACTTCTGGCCTTCACAAATTAAGAGAAGGCATTCGGGTCGATCGAACTCAAGGCGGAACTTAACCTCATACGTAAAAGTTATTTGTTGTTGTTGTTATAGGACAACAGTGTTTCGATCTAACACACCTTTCGCCGATTCTACGACGACACATGCTCAGTGGTCCCACTGACACTGACACTGACACTGAGGATGCCCGAGGTAGAATCGGAGACGTTTTTGGAGCGTCCTTAATAAACCTGTATTAATCCCAGATTATTGTTCTTCAAAATGGAAGAACTTGATTGTATACGTACAGGCACTCTCTATGTATAGTGCTAATAAAGACTATGGACGAAAAATCACAACTACATCTAGGCCTATAAGTGAATTAACAGCTTCCTGGTTGGAGTAGGTATCAAACAAGGACATGTACTACTTCATTTGTACAATGTACATTGTACAAACAATGTAAACCTACTACTTCCTTGAGGTTTTACGTTGCTTTTGTACTAATATTTAAAAAATCTGTATGGAGAACCATACATGACTTACATGATCTAATTAATTATAAAACTCAGAACGAAACTAAATATATCAGCATGCTTTCGGTAAAAACGCTGAGAAAGATAATCAAAACATGAATTGTACCTAGTTGTTAATATTTTAAAAATAAATAATTAATTTGATTAAATTATCTGTTATTTAAACAACGCGAAACATACCTAATACTGCCCAGCCAGCGTTTGTTATCTGTGAATTTCTGAAAACGAAAAATTATTTTTTTTACGTATCCGTAGTTACATAGCATGGAACGATATCAATTGTTAATATTTTATTGAATTTTTTTTTAAGTTTTCTGTGAATAAATTTATAACATCAATACAAAAAATTACCCCCTCCCCAACAACTACCCTTTTCATTTATAGATATTTAATCTACCTTTCTACAGTGGATTATTATGACTTTCTTTTCAGGATACTTTATTTATCAAAATTAAGTACTTTACTCTTGTTAAAACGTAAAACGTTGTAGGTAAAATACCCCTTCCCCTTAACCGATATTCACCAAAATCAATAGATCCTCTACAACTCGGGCACATATGCAAACATTAATTTGATTCTGTTTGAATTTGCGGCAATTATCGTTCGCCACAGAAAAAAGTCTAAACACAAACACAAACACACACACACACACATACACTTTTCGGATGTTACAATCAAAATCGGCCTTTATCTCGAACGAGATTTTTTTCACGACCACCATACTTCCATTTTCTTACGGAACATGGAAGTAAAAATTAGACTTGTTAAGTAAAGGAATTATTATTATTATTGTTATTATGTAATGCTGTATTAGCAAACGTTTCTTCTGCAGTAGATTTTTTATTATTTTATGCATCTTACAAAGAGCAAACGTCATTTGCGTCTTCAGATTTTTAAATATAAATTAACGAATAATCGAGTTGTATTTCGATTTAAAAATTTTTCGATTGCTGTAATATTTGTTCACGTAATCAGCTGTTTTGACAGTTACATTCAGAGTCTGTAATGTTCTTTTTTTTTAATGAAGAAAGGTTTCTCCTATCGATACAATATAAAGACAAATGATTTATATTTCATATTTCAACACGTTAAACATATTACATTATCCAATACGCCCAGTCATTCTTCGTTAATCATGGTTCTCTACTTATCTTTATCTTCACCATCTTCTAATTGAAGACAATACTCGTCCATAGGTCTATCCTTCTGTAAACAGTCAATCCACTTTTTCCTGGGCTTCCCTGCCCTTCTTCATCCCGCTGGCTCCCATTCTGGCACTGTTTTGAAGATTCTGTCTACTTCCATTCTGAGATGATCATACCAGTTCATATTTTTTTACTTTAATACATTTAAAATTTTATCGGTTTATTATTATTTAAAATTTCGATACATACGAACACAATAGTAATTCTAATCTTCTTCTTCTTCTTCTTCTTCTTCTTCTTCTTCTTCTTCTTCTTCTTCTTCTTCTTCTTCTTATTATTATTATTATTATTATTATTATTATTATTATTATTATTATTATTATCTTCAAGGATTTGGTTATATAAACCTGTTCCGACACCATCTCATCCTCAGACGACCCACGACCACATCTCTTCTACCAATGGCTTTATAGTTCAGTGTCGCTTTCGACAATTGATCCTCTGCCATCCTTTGCAGATGATCCCACCGTTGTCTTCTATAAATTGAAATAATTTCATTTATGTCCTTTACTTCAAGTTCTGCTCTGATAACCTCATTCCTTATTCTATCTTGCAATTTATAATTTAAAGTATTTCGAAGAAACTGCATTTCAGCACTCTGAGTCTTGCCGCATTACTTTTTTGTCATGACCCACGCCTCAAGTATATGTCAATGTAGCTATTGCATTTGTCTTGTAAAATTTAAACCTTGTGATATATCTTGTTTTATTTCTAAGATTTCTATAAATCGTACCACAAATATTCCTAAATGTAATTTTCTAATTAAAGAACAAATTCAAGTAAGAGCAAAACAAGGTGTTTTATTTAAAATTTATTAAATATTTAAAATAAGTAAACTATGAACATTAAAGGTTTTAATATAACCGTCGAAACAGCTGACTACGTACACAAACATTACAACAATCGAAACAGGTGATTATATACATAAAAAATAGAAGAATGTTTAAATATACATACAAATCTATGATTTATTAATTTATATTTAAACCTTTGAAGACTTTGCGGAACGTAAGTAAGACGCTTGTAATAATATAAAAATCGGCTTTCACATTTATAATTATAAATTAAAAAATTTATTACACAATTACTGCAGGAAGCTGCAAAAATCGTCAAGAGTGGCAACAAAAAAAAACGAATTAATATTATTACAGATAGGTTAAACTACCTAAGATTTGCTGATAGCGTCGTTGTATTTTTCGTTACTGAAAGGGTCCCCAGATCATGATAAGGAAAATAAAACCTTGAAAATTACAGTTAAAATCGTCTTGAATGAGACCATAACAGCATACCCTAGACTTCGTTTCTGGTTTTACATTCGTCTGTGTGATTTACCTTCCTCAACAATTCAACATCGTTTCCCTCTGTTTTAGTAACCCATCTCCTAATTCCCACGAATTTCAGTTCTTTCTCCAGACATTCCATTCATAGTGTTCTTGATCTTTCTATTGCTCTAGACTCTACGGGCTTCAACGTTCCGTTTTGTGATGTATCTTGTATTTCTCTTTCCCTCTTTACTCTGTAAACATGTCCCAATCTTCTGATACACTGCTATGTCTAACAAACTTTACAATGTCTGCGTTGTTTGTTAATGAATACAACTCAAAATTCATGCGAATTCGCCAGCTACCATCTTTTTCCAGCACTGGCTCAGAAAGTTTCTTTAATATCATCCACCTAAACGGTTCAGGTCCTCTTCTTTTTGATATTGCCCGAAATTTGTCGGTAATTCCATTGGTTTTTCAATTCACGTAATGCTAGTCCATCCTCTTCATCCCACGTGGTTGAGGCAGAATTTCAACCGGTTTTCAAGAAGCTATTGCAGATTGTTTAATCACGTGCACTGTTTGTCCAGATTTTTTCTGACTCTGCAATGCACTCCCTGAGATCAACGATGTTATCGGGGCACAGATTGATTGTTTTCAACAGTAGATACGATCTTCTTTAAAATTCTTTCGGATAGTGCAATTTTAAACTTTATCTATTATCTCCTTAGTTACACGGTAGAGTGCCAAAGTGACATTGGAAGTAACTCGACTTTTATGCTGCTTAATTTAAAATTAATTTCTTGGGGGTGTGCCGCCAATATGCCAACGAAAAATGCACTTTTTTAGTATTTTGTCTGCACATGTATTTATGAAACTATGTAATCTACTCAGTAAAAATTTGCGAGTTACCCGAGCTTTGTTGCTAAAACTGCAATCGGTTCTAGAGAATTAACTCCTGAAAACATCCGGAAATTTACTTTTACTGATAACAATCAGTTTCAGTCTTACCATATCTAATATGTTTGCAACTACTAACACAGATATTCTCTGTTTACTGATAACAATCAGTTTCAGTCTTACCATATCTAACATGTTTGCAACTATTAACACATATATTCTCTGTTTACTGATAACAATCAGTTTCAGTCTTACCATATCTAACATGTCTGCAACTACTAACACAGATATTCTCTGTTTACTGATAACAATCACGTTTCAGTCTTACCATATCTAACATGTTTGCAACTACTAACACAGATATTCTCTGTTTACTGATAACAATCAGTTTCAGTCTTACGATATCTAACATGTTTGCAACTACTAACACAGATATTCTCTGTTTACTGATAACAATTAGTTTCAGTCTTACCATATCTAACATGTTTGCAACTATTAACACATATATTCTCTGTTTACTGATAACAATCAGTTTCAGTCTTACCATATCTAACATGTCTGCAACTACTAACACAGATATTCTCTGTTTACTGATAACAATCACGTTTCAGTCTTACCATATCTAACATGTTTGCAACTACTAACACAGATATTCTCTGTTTACTGATAACAATCAGTTTCAGTCTTACGATATCTAACATGTTTGCAACTACTAACACAGATATTCTCTGTTTACTGATAACAATCACGTTTCAGTCTTACCATATCTAACATGTTTGCAACTATTAACACATATATTCTCTGTTTACTGATAACAATCAGTTTCAGTCTTACCATATCTAACATGTCTGCAACTACTAACACAGATATTCTCTGTTTACTGATAACAATCACGTTTCAGTCTTACCATATCTAACATGTTTGCAACTACTAACACATATATTCTCTGTTTACTGATAACAATCAGTTTCAGTCTTACGATATCTAACATGTTTGCAACTACTAACACAGATATTCTCTGTTTACTGATAACAATCACGTTTCAGTCTTACCATATCTAACATGTTTGCAACTACTAACACAGATATTCTCTGTTTACTGATAACAATCAGTTTCAGTCTTACCATATCTAACATGTTTGCAACTACTAACACATATATTCTCTGTTTACTGATAACAATCAGTTTCAGTCTTACGATATCTAACATGTTTGCAACTACTAACACAGATATTCTCTGTTTACTGATAACAATCACGTTTCAGTCTTACGATATCTAACATGTTTGCAACTACTAACACAGATATTCTCTGTTTACTGATAACAATCAGTTTCAGTCTTACGATATCTAACATGTTTGCAACTACTAACACAGATATTCTCTGTTTACTGATAACAATCAGTTTCAGTCTTACCATATCTAACATGTTTTCAACTATTAACACATATATTCTCTGTTTACTGATAACAATCAGTTTCAGTCTTACCCTATCTAACATGTTTGCAACTATTAACACATATATTCTCTGTTTACTGATAACAATCACGTTTCAGTCTTACCATATCTAACATGTCTGCAACTACTAACACAGATATTCTCTGTTTACTGATAACAATCAGTTTCAGTCTTACCATATCTAACGCGTTTGCAACTACTAACACAGATATTCTCTGTTTACTGATAACAATCAGTTTCAGTCTTACGATATCTAACATGTTTTCAACTACTAACACAGATATTCTCTGTTTACTTGCTTTACCGCCAAAGCATGGATCGCAGTTGTATTTGATAAACATTTTAAACTAGTTTCACCGCGTTAAAAAATGACTTTCGTTGAATATTCATTTAAAATTTCATTTAACACATAGCCAGTAGATTCCAATGTTCACGGTTTTATTAACACTTGCACTCTCCCCCGATATTACTTCTTCAATGATCTTGTGACGTTTTTAAACTCGTCTGTGTAAGCGTGTTAACTCAACGCTGCTGCAGATTGTAGAGTGTTTTCTTTCGTTAATGTCCCCCCCTCTCTCCGTTAATGGGAGACGTTTTTCTGGCCCAGTTCAAAACAGGATCTTCAATATCGTCACAGGCACACACTTTATTCTTTTTATATTTTACGTATAGTCTTCATACTGTTTGAAAATAAAATCCCAGTTTTTCAAAATGGTATAGACAGCGAACTTTGTGGAATACCAAATTTTTCAGCGACGTTTTTCTTTGTCAACTTTCTGTTCACAAAGGTCCGCATATATTGTCCGAAACACTTGGAACTTTCGTTTAGATAAACTGTACTCTACTGCGCAAGTTAGCGATTAGAAAGTTATAGAACAACGAAAATGAAGCAAACAAAATTTACGTACAGTATTTTACAGTTTAAATCATAACACGTGCTGCTAGTAATGTCGATAATTCACTTTTGTTAAAGTGCACTATTGTTATGCGTGGCCTATTGTCCACCGAGCACTATTTTTAATAGCACTGGGTGGTCATTGACCTTGTCTTGACGCTCTAGTCCTGTACCTACCCAACTAAAGCTAGGTAACAATTTTTTAGTATTGAGTAGCAGCTGCACAGAATAACATACTCTATAACAGATCTTTAACAATCTGCAACCGGTTTTAATTTTTGTAAAACGGAGAAAAAAGCCATTAATTTTTGTTATTAACAAGTCGCAATATTGTTAAACAGAAGCAATTACGCGTATGTTTTTTTACCAAAATTTCACCGCTCACCAACAAAATTCGTTACATAGAGGAATATGTTACTGAGAAGTTCGTTATACGTAAGTTTGACTTTATTTGCCGTAATATATGTATTTGGTCTACTGTAGAACGATTTAGTCGAAATTCTGATGGAGATCGCCAAGAATTTCCCTCTGTGTATTCATTCAGTCTTCGTAACATATTCACTGCGTTAAATAACATAATTTCTCTATAGTTTTTGCAAACCCGTTTATACCATTCTCTGTATACCGATTCATAAGGCTTCGTGTCCATGTTTCAGAGCATAGTTTCTTTGGCATAAGGTGAACATTTATATTTACTGGTCAGCGGAATCCGTATCAAAAATGTTAATAAATGTGGATATCTAAAGTAACTGGGAAAGCAATAAGAAAGTTGCAGAAATTGGCAGTAGAAGGCGTCTGGCTTGTAGCAAGCTTCCGTTTGTTTCGAAAGAATAAGAATATGTCTATTTTTACAATTTTATTATTATTTCTTATATTGGCGAAGAATACCCCATTATCTGTTTCGTCAGTGAATTATTCCTCTTACTACATTCGGATCTCAAACTTGGACTTTTGAGTAATAACCAGCTTGGAAAACATCTGTAAAACTAAAAATAGTTTGAACTTGTAACTGTCTCTGTAATAATATTTCAGTTGTGCCTTCATGCAGTAATATGAGTTCCCTCTCAGTCGTGACTATGACGTCGTGACTTTCTTTTAAAAAAGAAAACGTTCTTATTTAATGTTAATTCTTATTATAAAGTAAAGTGAAATGAAACTACAAATTTCGCGTTTTAAAAATTAGAAGTTAGGGCTATTAGATGATTCCCTGTTGTAATATATTTAGAATTCATAGACTCTTTTACACAGATATTTAAGAGTATTGAATTAATATCAAAAGAAAGTAAAACTGTTTCCATAAAGAACGTAACATTTAATTGTAACTAGCCAACAGCTGATTGCTTTATTCAATTCATATCACGATAACCCTTAGTATTTTTACTGTGAACAGCTCGTACGAGTATTATTATTGAGTACGAATATTATTGGTACACAAAGGTTACCTGTTGATTTCAAGGTTGTAAGTTCTGCTTTTAAAAGTAAACAGTGGTTTCTGACGGTATTAGGCTACAGAGAGTTTTGGCGTCGCGTAGCAAAGTAAAAGTACGCTTATCAACAAACTACAAAGGATAATGATAGTACTTATTAAAAGGAGTAATGACGGAAATAATAACGGAGGCGAACACAAGACTTATAATATTGAAAGGAATACAGACAAAACAAACTACAGTGGTACGGGCATGTTGATCGCATGGGTAGAGACAGATTGCCAGCATGGCTTTGGCAGGAGACAATTGAAGGACCAGGTTGCTGTAGGAGACATTGGCAATGACGCACTGAGCACTGACAGGTGAGACGATACGTAAGAGATTGGTAACTGAAGACGACGGTACCGTTTCTTATAAACCGGAAACAAATAATTAATGTTTTTAGTGTGTCCAGTTTTTGCCATAAATCAGGCTTTCTTAATAAAATGCCAGTTTTTTTATATTTTGCATCTGATATCCCAACGTGTGCACCAGACTCCTTTGTATACAGTAAAATTTAGGGTATAAAGAGTAAGCTGTTTGTCCGCTTGAGTTGTAATATACTTAATTACAAGTAGAACATTAGTCTAAAACTGTGATACGGTATGGCACAGTGCTTTTGCTTTGTGACTCACAACCACAACGGCTGTGCTGCGGTGTTGGGATCGACTCAAGTTTAAGACTCGGTCTGCCTACCCTCTCCGTTGCTGGGGACAAATAATACAGAGGTCTTGCCTGGCATGCCTGGACAAGAGAAGTAACAAAGGTGCACTTACACTACACACGCAAACACACAAAACTCTCTCTCCACCGTGCGGCTCGCCACCGCAAATGGTTAGTGGATTTATGGTTACTCTCTGACGGCATTGGGATGCAAGTTGTACCACAGTCAGAGGGGCGCGCAGCAGACCGCAGGCCTCTAGCTTAAACGGAGAAGAAGATTAATCTAATCTTATTACGCAGGAGTTAATGCTACCAAGAACATAGTTCCACTGTCTCGGACGATCTAGGGGCTGGAAAAAATGAATCTTGTTTTTATAAACATGTCGACGGGGCCAGAACCCGGGATCTCTCCCAATATAAGGGCTACATTCATTACATAGGTAGCGTAACTATATAAACGGCAGTGCCACTATGGATGAGAATCCCAAAAGGACAGACAGACAGAAGAACCTAATGGAGGCCTACGCTAAATATTGAACAAAACAGAACTGTATATTCGGAACTGGTCATAACAGCAGTCACTTACTAATTAAAAATAATACAATCGTATTATCTAAAAACCAAAGTGATTTTTACGTTTCTGGAAATATGAACTTTCTGTTTCCGAAAAACACGTTTCTGCGCTGAAGAACCTACAATTAAAAAGTAATTTGAATAGTAGTTAATATTCAGACGGCAAGGCGCGCAAACGTCCTGTATAGCGTGGCACGTAATGACGTGCATACCGTGAAACAGCTGTGTCGTTACTAACCAGTTAACTCATTGACAAGGTGAATAGAAAGTCCTCTGTGTAATTCTATTGTGTTACATGCATTTATAGAGAGCTTTGCTGACTGATTACGATCTTATTTGCTGTTCTCTATGTTAACACTTGCGAATTGAACTACACTGCCTTAACATCCGCACGCTATCTAGCTCTCATTCCTGCCTACCTTTTTTTACATATTAATTTTACATCAAATTCAACAGCTGATAATAGGGGACTCTACGTGGTGATGTACATTATATATCTATTATACGTTATACCTATTATATCCCTGTATAATAGAGGCATCATTACCAAGTGCTACAAATATTAAGTGTAAAATAGTTGTCATCGACTGCCATTCCAGGACTTTGCACTTAGGAATAACTTGTTCCGGTTGGGGCCATATATACGGAGGGGAACTAACGGGACAAGATTTTCCCCCTGAGGGTCGAAAAAGTTGACGAGAAATTTTTTTAATCTCTTAGTTTTTAACTGTTTCATTATTTTTTTAGCTGTGTACGCTAATATAAAGTGTAGTAACACTTTTATAAGTATACAAACAAGTTGATTACACGGCTTTTGTATATTTTAATATAAGAATTCGTGAATGTTTATATTTTTCTGTAAAATGGCTTCATGTTGTTGCGCCAAATATGTAATAATTTTATTTTATGAGATTTGTATTAATTGACAAGCCTCACGTTTGGAGTGCCAATTATGTAATATAAATTAATTTTAGTATTAACGCCTCACGTTTGGGGTGTCTATTATGTAATATAAGAGATTTACGTAAATAATACTTTTGTAAATAAATTTGTTTATTGATTTTTCTAGTTTAAATGCTTAATTAGCCTAACTCTTGAGTAGCATTACGTTGTTGTCAATATATTTATTATTATATAATTTTCAGGTATTTATTTAATTGTTCCGTTTGTTGATTTTATAGCCGCACCTATGGTGCGCCAAATAATTAATCTGGAAAATTTTTAATGTGTAATTATTAAACATAAAAATTATAAGCTAGGGTTTCTGACTATGATTTTAGGTTAATTCAGTATATGTTTTTATTTCAAGGATGGATTAGAGTTAAGAATATTTTATTTTTTCTTACCTTTCGTTCACAAAGTAAGTACCAGATGTCGCATTAACCTTCAGCAGAGTAGACTTACGTAGTTCGACCAGTAATTCACTAACCGTTCAAAATAATTAAACAATGTCTTTTTGCAGTAAATGACAAAATTCCCTTATTTATTTCTTAAGATTTTTTCTTTTATAAAATAATTAAATAATGTTCAGTCAACAAATACCACGGCTTAATTACAAAAATAATTTCGCTCAGCGTAGTTGGTACACTCACTGACTTCTATATCAGGGACAATAATTAGGCCTACTAAGTTTTGGATTAATTAAAATTTAAATAACTTCACATTAGTTCTTGTGACTACAGTTGAATTTACGAGAATGTCCTTTATGAAGTACAAAATAATTACAATCTCTGATATCTTAACTAAAAATGACAAATTATTTACCATTCGACAACGTAACGATGTTTTGCGCATGCCCCAATACCAAGATAACAACGAACTGATTCTTAGTTTAATAAATAACAATAAAATTCTTATGGCTAAACACAAATAAATAATTATATTCCAACTAACGGATAACAGCGATATTGTTATTAAAGTGATAGCGTTCAGTGTGCTATAGTATTTACATAAAAAAATGAGATAGTCTGGGTTACTTTCGAAAATATTAAATTGGATTTATCTCACCGATTGCTATACTCTCCTAGTTTGTTAGTGTAAATTTCACTTTTTAACATAAATTATTCTTCGTGTATCACTTGAACTATTTATCATGGAATTAATTCTCACTGTTTTATGTTTGTGACATAACCTGTTTTAGGCTCGACTCTAATTGCAACTTCCTGACCAAAAGTATAGCAGAGATTCCTTCTTTACACTTCGAGATCCAACAATAGAGTGACGCCTTTTTGTGAATTTTACTAGCTTCTTGGTGCAAAATTAGCAAAATTCCGATTGGTCCGAATCGTATATATTGTTTACAATTATGGCGTCTTATCTTAGACAGAATAAACATAGTATTACTAGTTACAAAACTCTTATCTTATACTAAATACAATTTCAATGATATTATTATAAATGAAAGCTCCGTTTTATACTGATTAATTTGATACCTCAGAAGCTAGGTTTTGCTAAGTATTTTGATATGTTATATCTCTAATTTTTTACCCAAACTCATTATTAATGCCTAAAAGTTCCTTCTCTATACACTTAATGCTACAAAACATTCGCTATTATCTATTCGCTATTAATTGATTGCTTTATGTACCCTTTAACACTGCTAGTTCTAAGTGTTAAACGTACCCTTTAACGACACATTTCTAATTTACATAATATAATAATCATAATACAGACATATTCTCTAACATAATAATCATAATTGTACTGATATATTCTCTGTCACATTAAATATAGTTAGTTTAAGATTTACCATAATAAATTAATATAAGTTTTATATAACAAAATTCAACCATTCCAACTAAACATTTTGCCATTAATCTTCAACATTGAACTAAATCTTATCATATCTAGTTTATCATTGTCACTTTTACCACAGTTATATTCCTGTATAATATATAAACACAGAACATAATAATAGCAGAAGGTCAATCCATAACTTCTGATTACTCTTTTACACATTCTTCTGTACCCCACTACACTTCTTCATAACTTATTATTTGGCATACAATTATTGTTTATCAAATCTTATTCCTGAACTAATACAATTTTCACTTAACAATATTATATATCATTACTTAGTTATCCCTTAGGTGATATTGCTCTTACATATAATTACTAAAACACGACACAAAGTATTAAATTAAAACAAGTATAACAATGTTTTAACTTGATTTGTATACCTTTCCTTAACTGCCCTATAACAGTTTACAACATTAACAAAATATGGTATTGCAAACACCTTACAAAATAAATCTAATATTTTTTTTATTTGTTCTTCAGTTGGCATAGTCTCAAGTAGTTAAGTGATGCATTCTTTCACAACTCTATACTTTCAAAATGTGTAAGTTTCTAATATTTATTTAAGAGAAACCGTCATGTTACAATATAAGTTTGAAATATAAAATATAGGAGGATCAAGTCAGTCAGTAAGTATCTTCTAATCAATAATACGCATTTTTGTTGTGTTATTACCGTTTACTTTAACGGGATTGATTTCAGGATGTTGTCAACGTTTTGTAGCCAATCTAAAGATAGTAATATTGTGTAGTGTTAACTTTTTTTTCTTTTGTATGAACCCGGCTCGACATCCTCCAAACGCCAAAGTCTAGATACGATACTGGTTCATGTTTACCACCTAGTCTTCAGTCTTCCCACACTTCTTCTACCTATCGGTTGATGTGACAAGGATTGTTTTGGAAACTTTCCGTTACGCATTTTGAATTGTTCTTTCCATATTTTTTAATATGCTTTTACGTGTTCTACTATCGGAAGAAATATTTAATTCCTGTCCTGTCACAGCCTTTCACTGATCTCAGAAATTTCATTTCTCATGACCCAAAATGACCCAATCGAGTCATTCAAAATCACGTAACTGCCACCACCTTATACAATTTTAGCTGGGTGTCTTTATAATTGTACCGCATGTCCGTTGAAATTAATTTACTTTGTTAGTCAGAAAAAGCATTTTATGCTCCTCATAAGATACAGTATGTCTCTCCCTGAATACTAAAATGTGATACCTGGTGTAAAATAATGGAAAACTTCTGTTCTTATTTGGGATAGTTACCAGAAAATACCATGCCACTAAACACAAAAGCTGTGCGGTATGCCTTGGTCCTCAACGGACTATTGAGCAGAGGTTTATTTGTTTAAAATCAAAAGAATTATCCACGCGATAATTTCTCCAAGAAAGAACTGTAAACTTAATATCCATTAATAGGCACTTAAATCATCCAATAATATCATACTTGCCCTTGTTAAACACAATTTATTCTCAGTGTAGACACAGAAGATCAACATAAACAAACACAAGAACACAGCAAAGTTCAAAATGTAAAAGCACAATCACTAGTTCTGGCGGCGTTTAGCAATTATAAACACCTTACAGTTGTACGGAGAATTAAATAAGTAAATGCACAGAAGAAAATGCAAATCTTTAAACAAAGTAAGAAAAAACCAAGCAAAATATGTAGGTATATACTTTTGTTTGTTTCAATATATATAATGAATTGATATATATATATATATATATATATATATATATGTATGTATCGACAAACAAAAAACAGCTGAAGAAACGTTATTTTGAACACCTAAACGCATACAAAAAACCAGAAATATATAAATCCAATTTAGCCACACATACAATAAACACAGGACACGAATTCCCAAACATAACCAATGTATCACTAATAAAACATATACCACACAAAGGCACCATAATGAACATTTGGGAAAATTTACAAATATACAAACATAAAACACAAAACAAACTAATACCAGAACAAATACAAATCAATACAAAACATGACACAATATTCAAAGCACTCAATATCGAAAATACACAAAATACAAAAACATATACCACAACCACACACAATAATACAACTTTAAAAGACCAAAGACCAACAAACTACCTTAATAACATCCAGCAGCCAACACACAAATACTTAACCAGAAACAAGATGGTGAAGGCTGAAGATGAGAGAACAGGAACTCTCGAAACATGTTCCAAATAAGGAAAAGAACATCTTGAGGTAATATAATTATAAATTTTAAATACTTTATATATATCAAGAAACGAACTGTAGCAGTAAGTGATTGAATATATATATATATATATATATATATATATATATAGTTTGTTTCTATATTTATATACGTGTGTGTGGGGGGGGGTGTAATTATGTAAAAATAATTTAAGATTATCCAGCCTTGTGTACGGTATACATGAGCGCAGCGGTCTCGCCGTCTCAGACGATTCCCACTATCCACTTGTTCTAATGAGAACTTTCTCATCGCACGTACCGTTAGTGTAATTGCTAACGACAAAACACGAGTGAACGAACCGCAAAATAATCGTGAATTAGAGTAGTGTCTTGTGACACTCGATCTCAGACATGCCGGGAATCTGCTGTCTTCGTAGTATGCAAATGCAAACTCGGTTGTGTCCCATCCAAAATACGCTGCGCCAATAAAATATCATTAACTACGTACACTTATAGCAGTTTCCCAGTGACGTAATACGATACGATAATGTATTACATTAATAATAATACGATAACGCATATGGTTGGCACACAAGAGCCTATTATATGTATATGTTACAGGGAAAGTTAATTGTTAGGGAGAGTTGACTCTGCCTAGGAAGACTCAACTCTTACTAAAAGTATCAGTAAAAGTTGATTGAAAATAAACAGATCAACTTTTCCTAGGAAGAGTTAACTATGCCTGCTGTGGTTTAGTAAAAGTTGATTCAGAGATGTTGCTCTCCACATGTAACTGCGCGCGCATATCTTTGTTTTGATTATTCCGGCCAGGCAGTCGCCATTATTCGTATATTTGTTGTAGTGCAATAGTGACCAAGGATTCAGTGTTTTTTTTACATTTCAGTAATTAGTTTCAGTGTGCAATAATTATGTCAGACTCCAAGGCAGAACTGTTTCGTGAAAAAGTAAAGCTAGAACGCTCGACTTCCAAGGCAAATTCACTGACATTGACCAAATTGAAATATGATAGCTACATTCAAAAAGTCAAAAATCTAAAAACTGAGAATAAAAAAGAAAGTAATGATCTCAGGTTTTTAAGACGATATGACATTATTGAAGTAAATGGTATTACAAAACTAATACACCCTGTCACAGACCAAGAAAGCATAAGGTATTATGTTTTTGATGAAGAGCTGTTTGGAGTTCTTAATGAAGCGCACATATCCACTGGACATGGAGGAAGAGATCGTATGATTGAGCAATTGAAAGGAAAATTCCAAAATGTTACTACAAAGGACATTCTACTATTTTTAAGCTTGTGCGAACCTTGTGTTAAAAAATTGAAACATAAGAAGAAAGGACTGGTTGTAAAGCCTTTGTTATTCAAGGAAATTAATTCACGATGTCAAGTGGATTTGATTGACTTTCAGTCGCAACCTGATGAAGACTTCAAATTTATAATGGTGTACCAGGATCATTTGACAAAGTTTGTTGTGCTAAGACCACTGAAATCAAAGACTGCAGATGAAGTGTGTGATAACATCATTGATATTTTTACTTTGTTAGGCGCTCCTTGTATTTTACAGTCTGACAATGGCAGAGAATTTGTGAACAAAATTATTGACAGTCTGGTTAATACATGGCCGAACTTCAAAATGGTGCATGGCAAACCGCGACATAGTCAAAGTCAAGGTAGTGTCGAGAGAGCCATCCGGGACATAGAGAATATGATAACCACCTGGATGCAAGACCACAAAACATCAAAATGGAGTGAAGGCTTAAAGTTTATTCAATTTATGAAAAACAGTGCATTGCATAGTGGGATAAAAAGATCCCCGTATGAGGCAATGTTCGGTTGCCCTCCGAGACATGGCTTATCTACTTCAAAACTACCTACTGAGGTATTGGCAAATTTAGAAACAGAAGAGGATCTTCAATGCGCCATTCACATTCAGGAACAACAACAACAACAACAACAAAACGAAATTGAAAGTAACGGGATGGAAATCCTGATGTAAATGAAACAAACCAAAATTTATCAAGTGGTGAAAAACTCGTAGATGATGGTGATTATCTCCTCACTGACCTGGACAAGTCTACTGAGGCCATCAAGAAGCAGAGAAATGAAGCTTTCCACAGTCTAGAAGAGCAAGCTAAACGCATGAAAAAAACCTCAGATCAGATTCATCCGCCAGTAGAAAAAGGAACATCAGTTCGAATTCCTGTCCCAGATGTTGACCGCGGAAGAGGAGATGCCCGATCTATCCTTGGGGTGGTACTGGAGGTTGTCGATGATGGATTCTATCGAATTGGAACAAGAAATGGAATTCTGAAGCAGCTTTTCTCAAGGTAATTTTTCCAAGCTAAAATAAAAGATTATCCAAGAAAATGAAGTCCCTATGGATAAAACAATAGCTGTGAGGACTGTTGCAACTTCACAATCACTTGGAAGTGGACAAGGATTTTTCAAATGCTCTTGCAACACTAAATGCAAATCCAAGAAGTGCATGTGTAAGAAGAAAGATGTGCTCTGCAACTCAAAGTGTCACAAATCTTTACCTTGCTGTAATAAATGATAAACATTTCTATCTCTCTATGTATTATAAAGGTTTTGCTTTTTTATTTGTTTTTTATTAGGTAGTAGACCGTTTCCTTGCAAAAAGTGAACTTTTACTAACTCAAGGCAGTAAGAGTATACTTTCCCTAGGTATAGTCAACTCTGACTAGTAAATGTTGATCAAAATTCATCACTTTTCGCTTTTAATCAACTTTTACTGAAAAGACCAGTAAGAGTCGACTTTACCTAGGCAGAGTCAACTCTTACTGGAGAATCTACTTTTCCTGTAACATATACAACCAACTACACCACATACACTCACACACACAGATTACAGGTTATATTTATTTTAACAAATAATAAATAACTTCTGCAAGTATATTTTTATTCTTTATTATTATATTCGTTATTATATATACCTACAATATATGCACACTATAAATATTAAAATAAATAAACTGAACAAATAACGAAGATGACACATACAATAAACAATTAATCAAAACTACAAAAATTATTTATTTTTTGTATGCACTTCGTTTTTAAAGTAACATTTCTTTTTTAATAGGTCAGACAAACAACGATTAAAAAAGCGTTGGTTTGATCACCACCTAAATTCATACAAGGAAACAAACATTTATAAATCCAATTTAACCAAACTTGCAATAAATACAGGGCACGAATTCCCAGACATCACCAAGATGACCACTAATAAGGCATATACTACAGAAAGGCACTATAATAACTATTCGGGAAAACTGTACACATATTAACATAAATCACAAAAAAACGTATACCGGAACAAATACAGTTTGATACAAAACACGACACAATTTTTAAAACACTAACCATTGGAAATACTCAAGGAACTCAAATACATCACATCTGGTCTCAATAACACCAAATAACCCCCAGGCAACAAAAACCAACAGAAGCCAACGGCAGTAGCCAATCAGCATACAGATGCCACTTAGATTCAAAACTAGTTACTATGTTATGTGGCATGGTGTGGGTAGATAACAGCTGTTGCCGGTTGTGTTAGGCCTAAAACTTAGCCTAAAAATTAATTCAAATTTTGTCTAGTACGAGATGTTCTTTTTAGAGTCAGAACACTTTTTTACTGTATTTTCTACGTATCATCCGCTGGCAGAAGAAGGTGGTCCCCGGTTCAACATAATCTGACTCCATTATACTTACACAGAATAAATCCGAAAACAAATAATCGAAGATAGCTGCTAACTGAGCGTTTTGCCGACTAAACTTTCTCGACTAATGTTGTTCACATTTCAAATTAATCAATCATTAAAGTATTTAATCTGTGATTTAATTAATTTTATTTTGATATATTGCTTGTACTGTTGCCGCCGGCAACAGCGGTTACATGGACGCCACGTCACTGTCAGTATGGCTGACGATGAGATTACTGCTTTATGCTCGAAATGTGTTCAAAGTGAAGAAAAAACATCATGGTAATATGCTAGTGTACAGTAAGTGTGTGTGGGGGGTTTATTACTTATATTAATTTATACTTCTTTATATACAGTACACACACACACAGTACACACACACAAAGAGGAAGATTACAGTACTTGTAAAGAAAGATTAAGGAGAGAAGAAGAAAGGGAAGAAAACAGAGTAAAATATGGAAAATCTTTGATACTACATAGTAGGATGCCATATGAAGACATGAAGGCCTACAATAGAATCAAGACGGTTGTGGTGCCTGTGGTCTGTGACCTGTAGAATGTGTGTGTGTGTGTGTGTGTGTGTGTGTGTGTGTGTGTGTGTGTGTGTGTGTGTGTGTGTGTGTGTGTGTGTGTGTGTGTGTGTGTGTGTGTGTGTGTGTGTGTGTGTGTGTGTGTGTGTGTGTGTGTGTGTGTGTGTGTGTGTGTGTGTGTGTGTGTGTGTGTGTGTGTGTGTGTGTGTGTGTGTGTGTGTGTGTGTGTTGACGCGAGCGCGCTCCAAAACTCGTCTGTCAGCGTATAAGAGCTAAATACAATAATTAAGGAGTATCTGGTGTTTTATGTTGACACTATTATAGGAGAATATCAAACACGCTTCACAGGTGACAGCCCAACCACTGACAAGATATATATACAGTCAGGCAGATAGCAGAAAGATCTGGAGAATTTAACATCGATTTATATAAGCTGTTTGAAGATGTGCTGGCAAGCTGGCGACTGGACATATCGAGAGGAGCTGTACTCAGTAGAGCCACAGTGGATCACACCAAAGGCCAAGTCATAATACTGTGAGAAAAACAAATGAATTTCAAATATCACATATGCTGAACGATGGGTAAGGATTGGCACCAATATTGTTTAACGTAGCATTAGGATAAGTTGTGAGAAAGATCCTCGTTGATGTCCAAACATATATAACTCGTTGATAATACATAAATCTAAACAGATAATTGGATACGCAAATGAATTAAATATAATTGGCAGATCACTGAATCAGTAAAAGAAAGTTTGGACAGTTTGAACATAGAGATGTAGAGATGGGGCTCAAAATTAATGAATACGTGAATAAAATTATTTTTTAAAGCAGAAAACAGCCAAATAGTTTGGAACAAACTGTTCTAATGAGCACTTGCAGCTTTAACAAGTGGTTCATGAATTCTGCTATGTCGGGTTCCTCCCTTTCAATAAATAATGACGAGGTGAAACAGATCCAAAGGAGACTGGCTGCACGAACTCGTGCCCTGTTCTCATTTATGACCGTTAGGAAGTTTCGCCGTGCCCACCGGAAAACTTAGCTTCAGCTCTGTAAAACGCTTGTCCGAACTGAGACACATCCGAGCGTGGAAACTTAACAGAGAAATCATGCAAAGTGTTGACATCTTTGAGGACATGCTGAGCATCTATTGCTGAAGGGAGATGTTGCGTAGGATATGCAGACCCGTGAACGAAAGAGTAACCTGGAAAGTACCGTACAATCATGAGTTCTACGCATTAAACATGGAACCCAAACTGTCAGACCATATAAAGATGAAGCGTCTCCATTGCGAATGCCGGAAGGCAGAGTCCCAAAAAAGTGTATACGGACCGACCAGGAGGTAAACGGCCAGTGGGAAAGCCGAAATGCGGTGGAGGGATATTGTAGCAATGGATGGCAGAGAGAGAGAGAGAGAGAGAGAGAGAGAGAGAGAGAGAGAGAGAGAGAGAGAGAGAGAGAGAGAGAGAGACAGACAGACAGACAGACAGACAGACAGACAGCAGAAACATTGAGCATTGAACTGGTGAACTGGGGTGCCTGGTAGAGCTTAATTGAGGAGATCTTGACTCGATATGGGCTGTATTGCCATCATAAAAAGAAGAAGTGTGTGTGTGTGTGTGTGTGTGTGTGTGTGTGTGTGTGTGTGTGTGTGTGCGTGATATTATAAGGGAAAAGCAAGGACAGGAAAAGAACTTGACAGCTCAGAATGGTTTCTTTAGACAACAAATTAATTTAGACCCTCCAAGATTTGGAACTTTATTAAAAGTATGAGTGTTGGTTCACTAAACAATACACTGTTCATTGAAAATAAAGTAAAATTAAAATTAAACTACAAACAATTTGTTTTTTCAAAATTCCTTAACTTAAATCAGCAGAGCTTTAACGTTGCTGGTTTGTTGAACGAGGAAAAGCACAGACGAGGAAGAAATTTGTTAGTCAGGTTTTTGACTTGGGAAAGTCAAACAGATAATGTCCCCGTTTCTTTGACAAGTGCTCGGAGAAGTGCTACTAACATACTTGAACAGTTTTATAAACCATTAAGTGGTAAGTGATTAAATAATTTCATAAGTGACACATTAACGACACGAACTAAAAAGAGAAAAAAATGTTAAATTTCTGTTGAATATAATATGGGTATAGAGTAAAGGAAAGAGTGAGATTATGTGTGGGAGGGAGCCAGTATGCGTGTGATATTAGCATATAGGAGTATCACGTGTCAGTAATTAGACGTGTTCTGTGTGTTGTACAGGTTGGCGTGATCCTCGTCGTCTGCGCAGTCGTGACAAGCTCAGCACCAGCCTCCACTGTTACATCCGCCACCACTGTTTCAAAGTAAGCTATAACAATACCGCATACTATACACTCGCAAGTACAGTTAGTCTTCTTCTACACTACGAGGATGTCTGTTGAGTACTTGACATTTTCCACAACCTACTGTTCCTTCAGTAGGTAATTAATCACCGGCTTGACTAGCACACTAAACATTGTCTCGCCACCATCGAGTCTTTACCACTTGAGCTCGAGTCTCTGTCTTTTAACTCCTGCTCGATCTCGCTGCTTGTTTGTTGATGGCCCAGACACATCCTCATACGCCTGAACAAACCCAGTTCGTGACTTCAGTCAATTGTCTAAGGCGACAAAATCCATGTTCTAGGCCATAATATACAAAACATTATCTCAGAACTACAGTGGATTACAAAATACGATCTGCATATATCTATATATTGTGAACAGTATATTGTGAATTGTTTGTTTATAACCTCTGATGATGCTGATTTAATCAGTGAAACGTGCGTAACGTGAGAATACAATATAATCTTACTTGCAGAAATAGTTAAATGTGAAGAACTCTCATAACATAAAAAACCTGCAAGAAATACTTAGGAGTTATTTACAAATGAAATAAAGAAATGTATATATATTCTAACAACACAAACATTGTAATCTATATATTAATACGTGAAGAGAAAACTTTGTACCTCTTTTATAGCATATTACGCGCACGGAGGAGTGTGAGATTTGGCATAGTTAATGTTTATATGGAGAAGGAGTGCAGAAAGCTAAAATTTATATATAATATGTGTTACAAATACATTAAATTAAATTAAATAAAACATTCATTTGCACTTGAAAATTCATTTAAACTTTTTCAAACAATGGTAATTGTTAAAAAACAAATAATTTTGTTGCCAGGCAACAATAGTCTGTGGAGTGTATGTCAAGGCAAAAAAGCGTTTATTTTATATTTTGTATATTAGATATCTGTGTTTTATATATTAATGTGCATTTGAAAGTGAAATACAGCTTGCTTAATATACACCTGTTCCAAAAGGAAAATTTTGTAGCAGCAATTTGAATTGACTTACTCTCGCCTAATTATTATTGGTGGTTTCAAAAAAGTGAGTACATTTTATTATTTTAAAATTAAACCCTGTCTAATCTTAGTTTCAGTAATTTCATTACATGTTTTTTTTTTTACATTCAGATATTCGCACCTACTTCCATTATGCCTCGACATAGAACATTGACGGGTCGGAGTGAGAGACAAAGAAGAAGGAATATATATTCGCGTGAAAGTCAAAATGATAATAGACCAAATGCAAATTTAAATAGTGTAAATAGTATAACATTGACGGGTCGGAGTGAGAGACAAAGAAGAAGGAATATATATTCGCGTGAAAGTCAAAATGATAATAGACCAAATGCAAATTTAAATAGTGTAAATAGTATACAAAATGATGAAATTATTTTGAGGGATACATTTAAATGCGCACTGAATGTCATTCCAAGAAATTTTAATACTTTTGATTGTGGATTAATACATTTACAATGCAGGTTTTGCAATGCAAAACATTTCGAATCTGAGGTCACTTTAGGTGAAAGGACTGCATTCACTTCATGTTGTCATAAGGGTAAAGCAATATTACCGGCCTTAAGTCAAAATGAATACTTTAAATCATTGTATGATGGACTTACTTCAAATGAACCTTCAATAAAAAGAAAGTCAAAAAATTATTTTGAAAACATTCGTAAATACAATTCATCATTTGCTATGGTTAGCTCAGAAGCTAAAATTTCGGATACAGTTACGCGTGGAGTGTATCATTTTAAAATACATGATGTTTTTTATCACAGATCAGGTCCAATGACTGCTGGATATGGTCGCTCACCATGTTATGCGCAATTATATTTTTATGATGTTGACACTGCTGTCAATTATAGATTACGTGAACACTATAATCAAACATGCAATAACAATATAATGCGCGAAATCTCTCTTGAATTGGAACGCATTAATCCTTTCGTTCGGTCATTCATTGCAATGAAAGATCATTGTCAGAGAGTTGAAAATCAAAATAAAGAAATTTGTATGCTCATTAAAGTAAATCGTGATTTAGATCTACGACGTTATAATGATGCAGTTCAAACTGATGTAGCAGTAATATTTAGTACAGTTGATGGTGAGCCACCCTTTGAACTAAATATGGTTTCGTTTTCAAAAGTTAATGGTACCATTAAAAATATCTCTGTTTTGGATTCATCATTGGACCCTTTAGCGTATCCATTACGTTTTCCAAATGGTGATACTGGGTGGCATATCAATATTTCTCATAATGTACCGACTACATCTAATTCAAGAGCGCCCAGAAATAAATTAACCATGCTTCAGTATGCAGCCTATCGACTTGCTATTAGCGAAGATTTTAGCATGTTGCACCATTCACAAAAATTATTTCTGCAGTGGATAGTTGATATGTATGTGAGAATAGAGGGCACAAGGTTACATTTCATTCGACAAAATCAAACAAGACTTAGGTCTGAAGTTTACAACAATTTAACAGATTATTTAGAATTGAACCCCAATGCCAATAATGTTGGCCGTAGAGTAATTTTACCATCTTCATTCAATGGATCTCCAAGAAATATGTATCAGAATTATTTAGATGCAATGTCAATTGTACAACATTTCGGAAAGCCTTCTTTGTTTATTACAATGACTTGCAATCCAAGTTGGCCTGAAATAGTTAGCAATATTGGTGTAGGTGAGTCAGCTAATTTTCGACCTGATATTGTTGTGCATGTATTCAAGTCCAAACTGAAAGCATTAATTGAGGGCCTTACACTAAAAAAAATCTTGGTGAACCAGGTCAAGAAATACAAATTGATAAAGTTACAAATTTTTTAAATGGCCGTTATGTCGGATCAACTGAAGCTGTATGGCGCATCTATGAATTACCAATGCATTTTCAATCACATGTCATCGTTAGACTTGACATTCATTTACCGCGTAGACAGAATGTTTACTTTCGAGAAGGGCAAGAACGTCAAGCAATTGAAAATGCAAGACAAACAAAATTATTAGCATTTTTTGAATTGAATCGATCAGATCCATCAGCGCATGAATATAAGTATATTGAAATTCCTTTGCACTATGTGTGGGAAGATTCCCAAAAAAAATGGAAGAAGAGAAGGCGTGGAGGTGATAAAATCATTACACGCATATATGTAGTGTCACCAAAAGACATGGAACTTTTCCATTTACGATTGCTTTTATTACATGTCTGTGGTCCTAAATCATTTGAGGATGTTAGAACATACAATGGAATTATACACACTTCTTTTGTTGAAGCGTGCCATGCTCGCAGCATTGCTTCAAATAATAATGAATGGCGCGAATGTTTAAATGAAGCAAAAGAATTACATTCACCAAAACAAATGCGAAATTTATTTGGTTACATTTGTGCATTAAATGTGCCAGCCAATGCATTGGCGTTATGGAATGAATTTAAAGTATATCTTAGTGAAGATTTTTTGAGAGATTACAACGAAGAAGTATCCTTTAATACAGCTCTATTAGAAATTGAAGATATTTTGAATGTTCATAATTTGTCATGTCAAGAACTTGGTTTACCAGTTCCCACGTATTCGCAGAGAACAGACGAAGCAAATGCTATTGATCCAATAGAACAAGAGTTTCTGTTTTCTGAGCATTATGAAACTGCAAATATTGAACAGCGTAATCTAATGATCTTGTGATTCGTGAAGTTTTGCATCATGATACTGGATCTAATGTTTTTTGTTTAACCGCTCATGCAGGTTGTGGAAAAACATTCACACAAACAGCAATCATTCACAAATTAAATTCGCTTAATCTTAGTTGCATTGCAACAGCGTTCAGTGGCATAGCTTCAACTCTATTACTTGGAGGTAGAACTTTACACAATGTGTTTAAATTGCCTATACCCATTTTGGAAAATTCTGTAGCGAATATTACCGCAAATAGTAGCTATGGACGTTACATAAATTCATCATCATTGATAATTATTGATGAAATTTCTATGTGCCCACTGCAAGTGTTGAAAATCATAGATAGATTATTGCAGGATCTATGCGATGAAAATGATAAACATAAACCATTTGGAGGGAAAACGATACTTCTGTGCGGTGATTTTCGGCAAATCTTACCAGTTGTCCGACATGGATCACGTGCAACTTTAATTGAAAATTGTGTCACGAGTTGGCTTAAATGTGTTTATTTTCATAAAGTAACGTTTACTCAAAATATGAGAGCCTTACCAAGTGAAATAGAATTTGTCGAATTCTTGAAAAAAATTGGTAATGATGAAGCCCCACAATTCCCTCAGTTTGGTGAAAATATTATTGAAATACCTCAGCAATTAATAGGAGATGAAAATAATATTATTAATGAGGTGTATGGAAATATTTCCGAAAACATACTCTCAGATAACATATAGAAGTCAATTATTTTAGCACCTAAAAATGATGATTGTACTTTTATTAATACTGATATACTTAATCGAATACCAGGTGAACAGAAAACATATCATAGCTACGATAAAATAATTTGTGATGATGACAATGAAATCAATAACTATCCAGTAGAGTTTTTGAATTCTTTGACTATTAGTGGTTTGCCACCACATAAGTTAGTATTGAAAGTTAATTGCATCGTTTTACTGATCAGAAACTTAAATACAAAGGAAGCATTAGTCAATGGAACAAGAATGCGCATCAAGTGTATGCATCGTAATGCTATTGATTGCGAAGTTTTAACTGGAACCGCACGCAATAAGAGAATTTTGATTCCACGTATAAATTTAACATATTCCGATACTGTTTTACCATTTAACTTTCAAAGAACTCAATTTCCAATTATACCTGCATTTGCGATGACAATAAATAAGTCTCAAGGACAAACATTCGAAAAAAATTGGAATTTTATTGAGGCAGCCAGTTTTTACACATGGTCAATTGTACGTCGCAGCAAGTAGAGTTCCATCATTCGATGGTTTGAGATTTTATATTTCCGAATATAATGGCCAAGGGCATTTAGCAAATGATGAAAGAGTTTTTACAAAAAACATCGTTTACACAGAAGTTCTGAATCATTAAATTCACTTTCAAACTATTTTAAGTTCAATGGACAACATTTATTTTTTTAACCGCCCGGTTTTTTTGATTTAATGAAAAATATATGAAAAAATACGAGGCACATATTTTTTATTTCATTTTTTATTTTGTATTAATTTTTTATTTAAATTTTATATAATTGGGCAAAATAACTGTGTAGCCTTGGCGAAACCTGGTCCGTATGGCAATAAAAAAAAACCAAGGAAATGTCAAAAAACGCGTTATTGCTTTTTAAATATGGCTTAGCCAAGCTAAACCTCATTTTTCCTATCTTTCATATTTTTCAAATGACTCGAAAATTAATGCATAGAAAATTAAAAAATTATATAAGCTTTGTAGCAGATAATCTTCAAACTGTTTTCGAATTTTGTACCTTACCAAAAATGAAATGTGTAATCCACTGGAATTGAAAACAATGTATCTTATACTTCTATGAATGTCAAGTCTCATTTTTATTAGTGTTTATTTGATTCAATAATAACATGAAAAAATTAAAACTGACAATGAATTATATCAAAAAATAAATACGAATACAAGCTGTAATTGTGTTTTTTTCAACTGTTACTAATATTAAATTTTAAATTTCATAGGTATTGCAGGGAATTAAGGCAAACAACACACGCTAATGACCTATTTGTACATGCTCGCAGCTGACGTAATAGAACAAAATTCAAAAAAATTATATGCAATGATTATAGAGGTATAATCATTGATAAAAGAACCTCAATAACGTTCAAACTTAAAAATTTAATGAATTACGGTCGAATTTCGACCACTGGGCGACCACTAGTATAATTTAATTTGTGTAGCCCCACGTTCAGGGCCAATTATATAACAATACAAATTACATAATGTATTGAATTCATGGGTGTAATCGTAATAAGAAGATGACGCGTTATTTAAGTTTGAAATTGTTTCATTATTTATTTTTTGTATTAAACAAAATTTTTCATTTCGCATATAGAAATACTACTCATTATTATATCGTTTGTTCAACTTCTTCGTACACAACTTATAGCTAACAATTTACATACACAGGTTATACATAAATCTTATTATCTAATTTTAATTAATTACATATTTATTTTGCTCTCGGCTTACTCATTGTGTGATCATCTTTTTGCAATTTCTGATTAATTTACTTTAATAATGAAGTTACTTGTATTCCAATTTCTTTAACATTAATTAGTTTTAAAACTTTATACTGCATATGCATTCTCCTTTATCAACAAAGACTTTATTAATTATGTTAACTCAAAAAAAAATCAAATATTTCTCTTATCATTTATGTTATTCTCAATTACTAAATTTTATACAAGAGATATTAATCTAAATTTTACTTTGCTTTTACATTTATGTAAAATTAGTTATTTTAATACAGGTCGAATGTCTTTCATTCTAACTTTAATTAGTGTCTTTCAAATGTCTGGAATTACAATGGTTTTTCATCACCTCGTTTGACGTGGTTAATCATCCGTATGTCCTCCTTTGGTCCTCAGTCCGTGTCCTCCGTGTCCTCTTGGTCCTCTGGTCGGATTCTACTGCATGTACGGTTTACTAGTCGTCACGCCTCACATCATATGCTGCGGGTGTGTCCATAGACCTCCTCGTATGTGCTCTGCTGCTCTGGTTGGACTTCAGTTTGTCCTGTGCCTCTTACTATAAATTTAAAATAGCGTCGTCGGCTGACATAGCCTCCTGTGGCAACGGTTGAATCGAGAAGAAGAAACTTTATTAGCGCGACCTGGTATTTATAGTCAGGTCGTGCAAAAACTCATGTCTGAACAATTTTTAACTTGTCAGATTTTGTCGAAGCGTCACTTCCCCCACTCTGGTTCAATTCACTATTTTCGCCTATCTTCGCGAATTACAAAGTTTGTTTCACATCACGCGATGCTCCATCGATCACTAATTTTTATATGTTTACTATACGTAAATTACACTTCTTTATTGTAATTACAAAAAGAGCTATTCACTTTTTACGTATAGTAATTGCACTTTTCGTCACATCGGCACGATCTTTTAACCATTTATTCACCTTTAATTTCTATACACTTTGGTGTCTTTTGTTTTACCCTATCGTACATATTTTCCTTATAATTAAAATAAAATATAAAACTATTCTACTTGAAAATGGTTGGTTACATTTCAGGAACGGACAGGCTTCACACACACAAACAAAATACGCGTGTACACAACGCTAGCGACAGGTGTGTCGGAAAGGCGTGTCCATGAATCAATTCTGCGCTCCCTATTTTTAACTACGATACAGCTTATGCAATCTGAATCATGTTTATTCATTCATAACAATTTATTTTTATTATTTATTTCATTTATTTTGGCAATGCACAGTACCGTTAATGGTTGTACCGTTGCAATATATATATATATATTAATATTTTAATGCAAGCAACGACGTTGTGAATAAGTTGCATAAGTTAAACCTTATGTGCGGGACCATTAGGCAAACCCTTAAGTCTGCAAGTAAAGGAACACGCCTAAAATTCTACAAGGTGATAGCTCTTCACACGCTTCTTTATGGTCTGAGAATTGGACTTTAACGAAAGGCCAGGCCAGTCGCATCCTAACGGCTGAAATGAGATTTCTCATGCACGTGGCAGGGTATACGCTCCATGATCATAGAAGAAACACAGATATACGGCAGGAACTGAATATTATTATGAGTGTACCCGACAGGATCGCCCAGTATCGCCTGAATTTGTGGGAACATCTTTACCGAATGGATGACTGCTCCATCCCCAAACAACTACGGAACTATAAGGGCGTCCAAGAGGTGTGGAACGTCCGAGGAAGCGCTGGAGTGACCAGCTCTAATCCTTGCCTATTTGAGACCAGAACAAACCATCCTTGGTTTAATCCTTGAAGATGATGATGATGATGATGATGATGATGATGATTTTAATATTTTAAATATCACTATCATAATTGTCACTCAATAACAACAAAAACAGTAACATCATTATCAAATGCTTACAATTAAATGATTGGAATGACCAATCATTTTACAGAAATTTCCCTCCCCAGCAAATAAGAACAATAAATGGCGCATAATAAGAATGTTGCAACAATTGAACAAGAACCCTACTTCCAATGTCTGGTATACGACATCACCTACGATATTTTTATATAAAGCAGTGACATAGACGCTACTTTCAGTGGCGTATCTAGAATTTGGCCTTGGAGGTCCGGGGTCGGGTCGGCTTCATACAAAATAAAAAACAAGTCAAGAGTAATCAACATTACTATCTTCAATGTGGCTGAAGTCAGTCCCATTAAAGTAAACTGTAATAACACAACACAAATACGCGTTATTGAAATATTGTTTACAAAATACTTATTGACTGAATTGATTTTCCTATATTTTATATTTCAAGCGTATACACTAATGCTATGTAATATACCTGTTTGTATAGGTTAAAAAATAGTTACTAGTATTTTAGCGTACACAGCTGGGAAAAAACAAAAAAGAGCCTAAAAATTAAGAGATTAACCAAATTCGTCAACTTTTTGACTCTCTGGGGAGTGGTCCGGTCCCATTCGTCCCTTCACCGTAAATATGCCCCTGGCTACTTTTGCCATAATTAATTTAATCTGTGGTGCGATACGACGGACTGTTTGTAGAGAAACAAGAATGGGTACCCAATTAAAGTTTTACAGAATCTTAACAGTCTCTACTATGTTGTATGGATCTGAGAATTGGATAATAACACAAAGATATGGTGCGATACGAAGGATAGTATGTAGGGAAACAAGACGGGATACTCAATTATAGTTTTACAGAATCATAACAGTCCCTACTATGTTGTATGGGTCTGAGAATTGGATACTCACACAAAGATTCAGAAGTATCAGGAGAAGTCAGACTTCCGAGATGAGGTTTCTGCGTTCTGTAAAAGGACGTACAAGAGCAGACAGAATAAGTAATGAGGCTGCAACCCGAGAACTAAATAATCCCTCACTCAGTGAAAAGATCGGGGAATATCGAAATCGATGGTTACATCATATAGACCGAGTGACGGCCGACGGGTTGCCCAGGCAAGTGATCTTTTATAAGCTCAAAGAGAAGCGACCTCCCGGAAGACAGAGGAAGAGATGATTGGACTTTGCTGAGCAGAACAGGTAACATCACCTAAGCCTTGCAGTGACATGAAAAGGAAGCAAATCGTGCCCAGTTCAGTTTATCACAGGACTTTATTTGGTCTGGCTCGAACGTTTCATGGTATAGAAACTTTATGGTTACCTGTCATGTTCTATGCTGAGCTTTTTGTTGTTCATATACATATTTCTTAAATGTTTGTTGGTTTGTCAAAATGTTATAATTTATTTTAGATGGCCTAAACATTTTAATCGTATTTTTATCACGGTGGGATGTTGGAAGTCTGGAATAGTAAAACCTGGTAATTGCACCTTTCGGTCTACTCTGTGAAACGACTACAAATCTTGACCTATTTTCCCCTTTCGGGAAAACCACCAATGACGAGACGAGACAATTGTCGAGCACGTAGTCTCTTATATTCCACTCACATCACCGCACTGTTTTTGCTGCCGGTTCCCTTTTATCTATTCCGCAATTCCTTCCGTTTTCTGTCCTTGTTTAGTTTCTTCATTGTCGGTAAGTTCCATTCTTGATACTCGACATATCCGTTCTCAAAACAGCCTCTCAAGACAGTCTATGCCTAAAGCGTCAAACTTTCGCTTGTACATTTTTCTAATTTTCTGTCGTCCGAAATTCACGTTTCCGAATTAATTTGTAATTTTTTTTTAAATTTATAAGCTAAGTGAATGGACTAAGCAACTGATTAGAAGTCATAAAAGTGTAACATGTCTGTAATTTTAAAAGAATGGGAACGTTTTTGTACACGTTTAAAACGTTCACCACTATGTCAGTCCTAAGCAGCATTATCTTCATCTAATTCGAGATCGTCAGTTAATCTTCTGTTTGAGATCATTCTAATAACTTGAATATTTACTTCATTATCAGCTTAATTTTCAGTTATGTTACTTCACTTGATGCGCTATTGTCCAAACACTTGTTCTTCTTCGTCTTCTTCCCTCTATTCAGGGTTGGCAAAACTTGAAGACATCAGATGTTCCTGTTGATCATTTCCTCTGGTTAAAAATCTCTGACCGTTTCAACTAATTTATGCAGCAATTTGAAGACAATGTCTCCCTCCCGCTCATCTCCTACAGTTTCTCCTCTTACCTGTGCCTCTAAAATTATAGCCCTCATCAGTGGTGCAACTAGGAGCTGCTCCTGTGGGAGGAGGATCAGACTAGCTTAAAGATTAGACTTCCCTTCATTTTATTAATTTACAAATATTGTAAAGGTATACCACAACACCTAGTCCAGACCATAAAGAGTTTATATAGACACACGCTATAATTATAGACGACGGAGAAGAACCTATCGAGATCGAAACAAAGCAAAGCGTAAGACAAGGTTGATGTCTGTCACCATTACTTTTTAACCTTTATCTACATGATCTCCTCAAACAAGGAAAGAACAATCCGCTGACGGCATTAAAATCCACCGAAATAAAAGCTTGAAAACCATTCTCTTCGCGGATGGCCAAGCTATATTCGCCACTTCAGAAGACTATCTCTAGGGAACAATATGCATCTTATATAAAATAAGAAAAGAATATAACTGTAACAAAGGTTTTGTAAAATATATAAAAACACTTGGTAAGTTTCACAAATTTTTTAATTAACTCTGACAGCTGTTTCGACTAACTTAAGCCATTGTCAAAGAGTGAGTGAATGAAATTACTGAAGTGAAATGTTTCACCAAGTGCCCAACGAGTCATCAATTGATAACTGTAACATATATGAATCAAAGATAAAAGTAATAGCCTTTACAGGAGATGAACCTGTTTGAATCAAAATATACATAGACAACACACGCATAGAACAAGTAAGATATTTCCACTATCTTGGACGTGACATTACTGCTTATGATCAAGATAGAGATATAGAAAATAAAGTGACGAATTTCACAAGAATGTGTGGAACGATTTGGAGAACGTTGGGAAATAAATGTAGAAAAGAAACCCACATAAAATTTTATAAAATAATGGCAATACTACACTACTATATGGTTCTGAAACTTGGGTCATAAAGAAAAAAAGATGAACAGAACATACTAACAGCAGAAATAAAATTTCTGAGATCAGATAAAAGGTATAATAGACGAGCTCATATAAGAAACGAAGAGATAAGAAGTGATTCAGATATTTTTGCAGTTAATGAAATGATTAAAGAAAACAGAAGAAAATGGATTCAACACATCAATAGAATGGAAGAAAGTAGAATACCGAAGATGGCGAAAGATTGCAACCCTAGAGGCAGAATAATAGTTGGCAGACCTAAGAAAAGGTGGACTGTGGAATAGGAACAGGCCGCTAAAGTCTAAAACCGTTAAGAAGATGAAGATGACAAATATTGTAATTCCTGGCTTAATAACACAGAGAACTGGCTTAAAAATAGGCTATATAAAGTGATTAAGAAATTTTGCTAAAATTCCTAATATCTCTGAGGGGGATTGATCCCGTTATCCTCCCGTAGTTATACAACTGATCCTGGTAACTATTCTACCATATTAAGTGACCCAACCATCAATATTTTCTTCTTTAAGGCTTCCACTCCGTTTTCTCGTGTATCTGCTCAAATTTTTATTATTTCTTAACATTCCACTACATTTTCACAAAATTCTGTGTATTTTGTTCCACAACCCCGTGTTGTAAGTTTCTTCTCTCAAGAGGGCTATGGAACATGCCCACACAGTGGTAGGCTATAGGCTACTCTAAAGTCATTATGACATAGTCTCGTATTTCTTGATGTTAACGGACACTTGTTTTCATTGAAGCTGTTTTCCTGTAATATAGTATCGCACATCTAGAAGTCAATAAAATAAAATAAATCAGTAACAGTCAAAATCATTGTACATGCAGTACAGTAAAAGCACTTATAATAAAGTATATTATGGAAAGGGTTCGAAAATTTAAGTATCTAGGAGAAATAATTCAAGAGAATGGTTTAAAAAAATCTGCTGTAGAAGAAAGGATTCATAAGATGGAAAGGGCATATGGTATAACTAAAGATATTTACAATAAAAAGTGCATATCTAAAAATGCGAAAATAAGGCATGACAGTACAGTAGTGAAGCCAGAATGCCTATATGCAAGTGTATGTCTAGAATTGAATTATAATTTATGCAAACTAGAAATATTGGAAAGACGAATAAGGAAAATATTAGGCCGGCGAAAAACTTCAAAAGGTTGGAAATTAAGACGTAATGATGAAATATATCAAAGTATAGAAAATACGAGTATAACAGAAACAATGAGAAAAAGAAGACTAGTATTTTTAGACATTTAAATAGAATGGACGACAATAGGTTAACGAAGCAGTTCTTCAGATATCTGTGGGGGAAGAAGTCAACATCAAGTTGGATTAAAGCAGTCCAAAAGGATTTAGAAAAAAATAATATACACGCAGAAGAAGCAATTGAAAGGAAAGTTTTTCGGGCAAAAGTGTTAAAAATGGAATGAGTCCAGGGTAGGAGACAGAAACGCAGGTTCAAAGTGGACTGAAGACAGGAAGAAGAGACACAGTGAAAAGATGAAAGAATAAGAAAATAATAAAGAAATGAAGAATTGAAATTGGCATGTGGTCCTTAGATGACCGATTAAAAAGAAATAAAAAAATAAGAATATTATGAAGCAAAGCACGTAGTAGGCCACCAACTGGAGTTAAGTGCTGATTGAAAACAAATAAATGCTTTGTGTAATTTTATGCACTTCATCACAAATACTACTCAAACAATATGCAGTTTTATTGAAACAAGAACGCGGTCAGTACTTCGTGCTAAACATACAGTTCCCTTTGTAAAGTCGTGTACACTTATGGATCACGTAATGTTGCCTGGCCGACAACAAACGTTATGATGTCCCACGTACAGTACTTGAACTTGTAGTTGTGTTCAGCTTTATCAGAAATTGTCTCTTCAGTCGAATGCACTGTACCACGGTGTTTCGCCTGATCAACCCTCCATTATCTCCCTCGTGGACTCTTCATTTCTCTTTGCTACCTAGCTCTGACGAATCAAGAACCTTCCCATTTTCTTGAACCTTCTAACTACCAAACATCCAATCCATCTGCGTTTTAGTTTGTTAATCATCATCATCATCATCATCATCAGACTAGGCCTTAGACCTGTTCCGGAACCCATCTCCTCCTCGGTCTACAGCCAGTTCTCTTCCCAGTAGGGTGATAACCCGAGGCAGCCACAGGTAGACGGATATCAGGCATGCGATTCAAGTGTTCACAGGGCCGGCCCCAGCACTTCTGCCGCATAGTGCAGTTTTTATGAGTGCCGCCCCCTCCCTAGTTTAACTTTGAACACATTCACGCACACTAGACCTACTCTAAAGATACGGCGATAGGCTTCAAATGACGACTAGGAATGTTTGCATTGTTGTGTTTATCAAATAACTAGAACTTTTTCGCGTTTGCGATGCGGCGAACGGCTACGATAAAAATTGTAGAGACTATACAAGGAATCGTGAGACAATAAAAATGTATGCCTATGTGATGACTTAAAATTAAAATACTAACTAAAATTCATTATGATTGAAATATAACAAAAGAAATGTATCATATAACTTAGTTAAAAATCGGTATGGAGAACCATACATGACTTCCATATTCTAAGATTTATATTTAAAATCATTTTCGAAATGAAATATTACCATAGAAACTACTTCTTTCTACTTACTGCTTCAGCCTTAACCACAGAACTGTGGTCACTAACGTATACCACCTCACGTTATCGCACTCGATTTTCACTGATGATGGAAGTCGATGGCATTGCCGAAACGTCTGGTTTTGTAGAAAACCTTGGACTACGGCCAAATATCCCGGGAAGGAATTTTAACAAAAACTACTTCTTTGTTGCCGATAACGTTGTACACATATATATAAAAAATATGCATAAAATTAATGGCTTGTATAAGTTAATGATTGATCTCCATTAAGTAGTGCTCAAGTTTCCAAAGGTTTAGTATTATGATGTCCGCAATTAAAACATCAGAGCAGGTTTAGTGTGAATGAGGGTACAACGTGGACAAAAATTTTCAACATTTCCTATTGAGCGTTGCTTAGAATAAAGCTGCGAATCTACAGTGTACGTTTCACAGAACAAACACGCGGAAAAGAAGGAGCGCTCCGAAGTCACTCATGGACCCTCAGCATCTTGCAGAGGGTTCATTCCCTAAAGACGAAAAGTCTGTCAATGAATCGTTCCTCTGTAAACACGTGCAGTTACACTGCCCAGCGATCCACAGGAAGCAAACTGATGTCCATTTTTTCGGTTTGCACGCGTTATGTTGGTGTGGGTTTCGGCACTTTCCATTTAAAAACCGTGCAAATGTAAGAAAATAAACATGAGTGAGGCCAGAAATAACGCGAATTTTGTGTGTGTGTGTGTGTGCGCGCGCGCGCGCGCGCGTGTTCCCTGCCTTTTGATTGCTGTAGTCATAATAATAAAATGGAAACGTAAACAGTACATAACTGAGATATGCTTGCCTGCCACGCACGATATATTTTTTCTTATACATGACTAGCAGAATACCCGTGCTTCGCTACGGAGTTTCACGTTGTACGTAATGAAAATGTTAGTTTAATTAATAAAGTTCAATTAAAGTAGGCTTCTTAAAAATAAATAGCTGTTGCCCACAACTTCGTTCGCGTGGTCTTCAATTTAATGCGATAATATATTTAGAACAGAATCTATTCTATTGGGTTGCCATAGTAAACCAGATCTAATAGTTTTTTAAGACCGCAAAGGACCCCCCAGAGGATCGTATCGAAAAAACACCTGTCCTATGTTGGTTCTCCCGTTGCGTAAAATATTTGTGCCAAGTTTGGTTGAAATTGGTCCAATGGTTTAGGTGGAGACGTGGAAGACCCCAAAGGACCCCCCAAAGGATCGTATCGAAAAAAAACACTTGTCCTATGTTGGTTCTCCCTTTGCGTAAAATATTTGTGCCAAGTTTGGTTGAAATCGGTCCAGTGGTTTAGGAGGCGATGTGGAAGACCCCAAAGAACCCCCAAAAGAACCCCATCGAAAAAACACCTATCCTATGTTGGTTCTCCCGTTGCGTAAAATATTTGTGCCAAGTTTGGTTGAAATCGGTACAGTGGTTTAGGAGGAGATGTGGAAGTCCCCAAAGAACCCCCCAAAAGACCCCATCGAAAAAACACCTATCCTATGTTGGTTCTGCCGTTGCGTAAAATATTTGTGCCAAGTTTGGTTGAAATCGGTCCAGTGGTTTAGGAGAAGATGTGGAAGACCCCAAAGATCCCCAAAAGGACCCCATCGAAAAAACACCTATCCTATGTTGGTTCTCCCGTTGCGTAAAATATTTGTGCCAAGTTTGGTTGAAATCGGTCCAGTGGTTTAGGAGGAGATGTGGAAGCCCCCAAAGAACCCCCGAAAGGACCCCATCGAAAAAACACCTATCCTATGTTGGTTCTGCCGTTGCGTAAAATATTTGTGCCAAGTTTGGTTGAAATCGGTCCAGTGGTTTAGGAGAAGACGTGGAAGACCCCAAAGAACCCCCAAAAGGACCCCATCGAAAAAACACCTATCCTATGTTGGTTCTCCCGTTGCGTAAAATATTTGTGCCAAGTTTGGTTGAAATCGGTCCAGTGGTTTAGGAGGAGATGTGGAAACCCCAAAGGGCCCCATAAAAAAAAAATACAGAAACCTTCGCGGACGTGCGCACAACAACTCACCGAAGTTTCATCGCAATCGGATGAATGGTATAGGAACGCATACGGGACAAACAAAGAAACATTCATTTTACTTCCATATTCCTTAAGGAATGGAAGTATGGTGATGGCAAAAAAAATCGTGTTCGAGATTATTGCAGATTCTGATTCTACTACACTCAAAACAAGAAAAAAAGTCGTTTTCCGAAAAGTGTGTGTGTGTGTGTCTGTCTGTCTGTCTATCTGTGTGTCTTTCTGTGTGTCTGTGTGTCTGTAGATTTTTTTTTATGGCAAACGATAACTGCCGCAAATTCAAACAGAATCAAATAATTTTTTCCATGCACCCCTGATTTGCCGAGTACTCGCGACCTATTGTTTTTGGTGAAGATCGGTTGAGGGAAAGAGGTAGTTTACCTGCAACGGTTTTTTTTTAGCAAGGGTAATTTTGTTTGTTTGGCAAACGATAACAGCCGCAAATTCAAACAGAATCAAATAATGTTTCGCATACAGCCCTGAATTGTAGAGTTCTCAACATCTGTTGATTTTGGTGAAGATCGGTTAAGGGAAAGGGGTAGTTTACCTGTAACGTTTTATGTTTTAACAAGGGTATTTCCTATGGCAAACGATAACAGCCGCAAATTCAAACAGAATCAAAAGATTATTTGCATACAGCCCTAAATTGTAGAGTTCTCAAGACCTATTGTTTTTGATGAAGTTCGGTTGAGGGAAAGGGGTAGTTTACCAGCAACGTTTTTTTAACAAGGGTATTTTCTATGGCAAACGATAACAGCCGCAAATTCAAACAGAATCAAATAATGTTTTGCATACAGCCCTGATTTGTAGAGTACTCAAGACCTATTGTTTTTGGTGAAGATCGGTTAAGGGAAAGGGGTAGTTTACCTGTAACGTTTTATGTTTTAACATGGGTATTTCTTATGGCAAACGATAACAGCCGCAAATTCAAACAGAATCAAAAGATTATTTGCATACAGCCCTAAATTGTAGAGTTCTCAAGACCTATTGTTTTTGGTGAAGATCGGTTAAGGGGAAGGGGTAGTTTACCTGCAACGTTTTTTTATCAAGCGTATTTTCTATGGCAAACGATAACAGCCGCAAATTCAAACAGAATCAAATAATGTTTTGCATAAATCCCTGAATTGTAGAGGTCTCAATGACTTTCGATTTTGGTGAAGATCGGTTAAGGGGAAGGGGTAGTTTACCTGCAACCTTTTAAGTTTTAACAAGAGTAAAGTACTTGAAAATTTATTTAAACTTTTTGAAACAATGGTAATTGTTAAAAATAAAATAATTTTGTTGCCAGGCAATAAAATTATAATTTTTTCATTTTAATGTAATATAATATTTTTCATTTAATACAGCAATAAAAAAGCAGGTAAGACACAGCCTGGCTGTTTGGCTGAAAATGATTTTAAATATAAATCTTAGAATATGGAAGTCATGTATGGTTCTCCATACCGATTTTTACTTCCATATTCCTTAAGGAATGGAAGTATGGTGATGACAAAAAAAATCGTGTTCGAGATTATTGCAGATTCTGATTGTACTACACTCAAAACATGAAAAAAAGTCGTTTTCCGAAAAGTGTCTGTGTGTGTGTGTGTCTGTCTGTCTGTGTGTCTGTATGTGTGTCTGTAGATTTTTTTCTATGGCAAACGATAACTGCCGTAAATTCAAACAGAATCAAATAATTTTTTGCATACAGGCCTGATTTGTAGAGTACTCACGACCTATTGTTTTTGGTGAAGATCGGTTGAGGGAAAGAGGTAGTTTACCAGCAACGGATTTTTTTTATCAAGGGAAATTTTTTTTTGGCAAACGATAACAGCCGCAAATTCAAACAGAATCAAATAATGTTTCGCATACAGCCCTGAATTGTAGAGTTCTCAAGATCTATTGTTTTTGGTGAAGATCGGTTAAGGGAAAGGGGTAGTTTACCAGTAACGTTTTATGTTTTAACAAGGGTATTTCCTATGGCAAACGATAACAGCCGCAAATTCAAACAAAATCAAATAATTTTCTGCATACAGCCCTGATTTGAAGAGTACTCAGACCTATTGTTTTTGGTGAAGATCGGTTAAGGGCAAGGGGTAGTTTACCTGCAACGTTTTTTATCAAGCGTATTTTCTATGGCAAACGATAAGAGCCGCAAATTCAAACAGAATCAAATGATGTTTTGCATACATCAAGGTATTGTAGAGTTCTCAATACCTATTGGTGTTGGTGAAGATCGGTTAAGGGAACAGGGTAGTTTACCTGCAACGTTTTATGTTTTAACAAGGGTATTTTCTATGGCAAACGATAAGAGCCGCAAATTCAAACAGAATCAAATAAGTTTTTGCATACACCCCTGATTTGTTGAGTACTAAAGACCTATTGTTTTTGGTGAAGATCGGTTAAGGGAAAGGGGTAGTTTACCTGCAAAGGTTTTTATCAAGGGTAATTTTACTTCCATATTCCTTAAGGAATGGAAGTATGGTGATGGCAAAAAAATCGTGTTCGAGATTATTGCAGATTCTGATTCTACTACACTCAAAACATGAAAAAAAGTCGTTTTCCGAAAAGTGTCTGTGTGTGTGTCTGTCTGTGTGTGTGTCTGTCTGTGTGTCTGTGTGTCTGTGTGTCTGTGTGTCTGTAGATTTTTTTCTATGGCAAACGATAACTGCCGCAAATTCAAACAGAATCAAACAATTTTTTGCATGCAGCCCTGATTTGCAGAGTACTCGCGGCCTATTGTTTTTGGTGGAGATCGGTTGAGGGAAAGGGGTAGTTTACCTGCAACGGTTTTTTTTTAGCAAGGGTAATTTTGTTTGTTTGGCAAACGATAACAGCCGCAAATTCAAACAGAATCAAATAATGTTTCGCATACAGCCCTGAATTGTAGAGTTCTCAAGATCTCTTGATTTTGGTGAAGATCGGTTAAGGGAAAGGGGTAGTTTACCAGTAACCTTTTATGTTTTAACAAGGGTATTTCCTATGGCAAACGATAACAGCCGCAAATTCAAACAGAATCAAAAGATTATTTGCATACACCCCTAAATTGTAGAGTTCTCAAGATCTATTGTTTTTGGTGAAGATCGGTTAAGGGAAAGGGGTAGTTTACCTACAAGGTTTTTTTAAAAGGGTATTTTCTATGGCAAACGATAACAGCCGCAAATTCAAACAGAATCAAATAATTTTCTGCATACAGCCCTGGTTTGCTGAGTACTCAAGACCTATTGTTTTTGGTGCAGATCGGTTGAGGGGAAGGGGTAGTTTACCAGCAACGTTTTTTATCAAGCGTATTTTTTATGGCAAACGATAACTGCCGCAAATTCAAACAGAATCAAATAATTTTTTGCATACAGCCCTGATTTGTAGAGTACTCGCGACCTATTGTTTTTGGTGAAGATCGGTTGAGGGCAAGGGGTAGTATACCGGCAACGGTTTTTTTTATAAAGGGAAATTTTTTTTTTGGCAAACGATAACAGCCGCAAATTCAAACAGAATCAAATAATGTTTCGCATACAGCCCTGAATTGCAGAGTACTCAAGACCTATTGTTTTTGGTGAAGATTGGTTGAGGGGAAGGGGTAGTTTACCTGCAACGTTTTTTTAACAAGGGTATTTTCTATGGCAAACGATAACTGCCGCAAATTCAAACAGAATCAAATAATTTTTTGCATACCTCCCTGAATTGTAGAGGTCTCAAGGATTTTCGATTTTGGTGAAGATCGGTTAAGGGGAAGGGGTAGTTTACCTGCAACCTTTTACGTTTTAACAAGAGTAAAGTACTTGAAAATTTATTTAAACTTTTTCAAACAATGGTAATTGTTAAAAATAAAATAATTTTGTTGCCAAGCAATAAAATTAAAATTTGTTCATTTTAATGTACATCATGTATAAGAGAAAATATATCGCGCTTGGCAGGCGATATTAAGATTTAAATATAAATCTTAGAATATGGAAGTCATGTATGGTTCTCCATACCGATATTTTACTTCCATATTTCCTTAAGGAATGGAAGTATGGTGATGGCAAAAAAAATCGTGTTCGAGATTATTGCAGATTCTGATTCTACTACACTCAAAACATGAAAAAAAGTCGTTTTCCGAAAAGTGTCTGTGTGTGTGTGTGTCTGTGTGTCTGTGTGTCTGTGTGTCTGTGTGTCTGTAGATTTTTTTTCTATGGCAAACGATAACTGCCGCAAATTCAAACAGAATCAAATAATTTTTTGCATACAGCCCTGATTTGTAGAGGACTCGCGACCTATTGTTTTTGGTGAAGATCGGTTGAAGGAAAGGGGTAGTTTACCTGCAACGGTTTTTTTTTATCAAGGGAAATTTTTTTTTTTTTGGCAAACGATAACAGCCGCAAATTCAAACATAATCAAATAATGTTTCGTATACAGCCCTGAATTGTAGAGATCTCAAGACCTTTTGTTTTTGGTGAAGATCGGTTAAGGGAAGGGGTAGTTTACTTGTAACGTTTTATGTTTTAACAAGGGTATTTCCTATGGCAAACGATAACAGCCGCAAATTCAAACAGAATCAAAAGATTATTTGCATACAGCCCTAAATTGTAGAGTACTCGAGACCTATTGTTTTTGGTGAAGATCGGTTAAGGGAAAGGGGTAGTTTACTTGTAACGTTTTATGTTTTAACAAGGGTATTTCCTATGGCAAACGATAACAGCCGCAAATTCAAACAGAATGAAAAGATTATTTGCATACAGCCCTAAATTGTAGAGTTCTCAAGGCCTATTGTTTTTGGTGAAGATCGGTTAAGGGAAAGGGGTAGTTTACCAGCAACGGTTTTTATCAAGGGTTATTTTTACTTCCATATTCCTTAAGGAATGGAAGTATGGTGATGGCAAAAAAAATCGTGTTCGAGATTATTGCAGATTCTGATTCTACTACAATCAAAACATGAAAAAAAGTCGTTTTCCGAAAAGTGTCTGTGTGTCTGTCTGTGTGTCTGTGTGTCTGTGTGTCTGTCTGTCTGTCTGTCTGTCTGTCTGTCTGTCTGTCTGTCTGTCTGTCTGTCTGTCTGTCTGTCTGTCTGTCTGTCTGTAGATTTTTTTTCTATGTCAAACGATAACTGCCGCAAATTCAAACAGAATCAAATAATTTTTTGCATGCAGCCCGGTTTTGCAGAGTTCTCGCGACCTATTGTTTTTGGTGAAGATCGGTTGAGGGAAAGGGGTAGTTTACCTGCAACGGTTTTTTTTTAGCAAGGGAAATTTTGTTTGTTTGGCAAACGATAACAGCCGCAAATTCAAACAGAATCAAATAATGTTTCGCATACAGCCCTGAATTGTAGAGTTCTCAAGACCTATTGTTTTTGGTGAAGATCGGTTAAGGGAAAGGGGTAGTTTACCTGTAACGTTTTATGTTTTAACAAGGGTATTTCCTATGGGAAACGATAACAGCCGCAAATTCAAACAGAATGAAAAGATTATTTGCATGCAGCCCTAAATTGTTGAGTTCTCAATACCTTTTGTTTTTGGTGAAGATCGGTTAAGGGAAAGGGGTAGTTTACCAGCAACGTTTTTTATCATGCGTATTTTCTATGGCGAACGACAACTGCCGCAAATTCAAACAGAATCAAATAATTTTTTGCATACAGCCCTGATTTGTAGAGTACTCGCGACCTATTGTTTTTGGTGAAGATCGGTTGAGGGGAAGGGGTAGTTTACCAGCAACGGTTTTTTTTATCAAGGGAAATTTTTTTTTTTTGGCAAACGATAACAGCCGCTAATTCAAACAGAATCAAATAATGTTTCGCATACAGCCCTGAATTGTAGATTTCTTAAGACCTATTGTTTTTGGTGAAGATCGGTTGAGGGAAAGGGGTAGTTTACCTGCAACGTTTTTTTAACAAGGGTATTTTATATGGCAAACGATAACAGCCGCAAATTCAAACAGAATCAAATAATGTTTTGCATGCAGTCCTGATTTGTAGAGTACTCAAGACCTGTTGTTTTTGGTGAAGATCGGTTAAGGGGAAGGGGTAGTTTACCTGCAACGTTTTTTTATCAAGCGTATTTTCTATGGCAAACGATAACAGCCGCAAATTCAAACAGAATCAAATAATTTTTTGCATACGTCCCTGAATTGTAGAGGTCTCAATGACTTTCGATTTTGGTGAAGATCGGTTAAGGGGAAGGGGTAGTTTACCAGCAACGGATTTTTTTTATCAAGGGAAATTTTTTTTTGGCAAACGATAACAGCCGCAAATTCAAACAGAATCAAATAATGTTTCGCATACAGCCCTGAATTGTAGAGTTCTCAAGATCTATTGTTTTTGGTGAAGATCGGTTAAGGGAAAGGGGTAGTTTACCAGTAACGTTTTATGTTTTAACAAGGGTATTTCCTATGGCAAACGATAACAGCCGCAAATTCAAACAAAATCAAATAATTTTCTGCATACAGCCCTGATTTGAAGAGTACTCAGACCTATTGTTTTTGGTGAAGATCGGTTAAGGGCAAGGGGTAGTTTACCTGCAACGTTTTTTATCAAGCGTATTTTCTATGGCAAACGATAAGAGCCGCAAATTCAAACAGAATCAAATGATGTTTTGCATACATCAAGGTATTGTAGAGTTCTCAATACCTATTGGTGTTGGTGAAGATCGGTTAAGGGAACAGGGTAGTTTACCTGCAACGTTTTATGTTTTAACAAGGGTATTTTCTATGGCAAACGATAAGAGCCGCAAATTCAAACAGAATCAAATAAGTTTTTGCATACACCCCTGATTTGTTGAGTACTAAAGACCTATTGTTTTTGGTGAAGATCGGTTAAGGGAAAGGGGTAGTTTACCTGCAAAGGTTTTTATCAAGGGTAATTTTACTTCCATATTCCTTAAGGAATGGAAGTATGGTGATGGCAAAAAAATCGTGTTCGAGATTATTGCAGATTCTGATTCTACTACACTCAAAACATGAAAAAAAGTCGTTTTCCGAAAAGTGTCTGTGTGTGTGTCTGTCTGTGTGTGTGTCTGTCTGTGTGTCTGTGTGTCTGTGTGTCTGTGTGTCTGTAGATTTTTTTCTATGGCAAACGATAACTGCCGCAAATTCAAACAGAATCAAACAATTTTTTGCATGCAGCCCTGATTTGCAGAGTACTCGCGGCCTATTGTTTTTGGTGGAGATCGGTTGAGGGAAAGGGGTAGTTTACCTGCAACGGTTTTTTTTTAGCAAGGGTAATTTTGTTTGTTTGGCAAACGATAACAGCCGCAAATTCAAACAGAATCAAATAATGTTTCGCATACAGCCCTGAATTGTAGAGTTCTCAAGATCTCTTGATTTTGGTGAAGATCGGTTAAGGGAAAGGGGTAGTTTACCAGTAACCTTTTATGTTTTAACAAGGGTATTTCCTATGGCAAACGATAACAGCCGCAAATTCAAACAGAATCAAAAGATTATTTGCATACACCCCTAAATTGTAGAGTTCTCAAGATCTATTGTTTTTGGTGAAGATCGGTTAAGGGAAAGGGGTAGTTTACCTACAAGGTTTTTTTAAAAGGGTATTTTCTATGGCAAACGATAACAGCCGCAAATTCAAACAGAATCAAATAATTTTCTGCATACAGCCCTGGTTTGCTGAGTACTCAAGACCTATTGTTTTTGGTGCAGATCGGTTGAGGGGAAGGGGTAGTTTACCAGCAACGTTTTTTATCAAGCGTATTTTTTATGGCAAACGATAACTGCCGCAAATTCAAACAGAATCAAATAATTTTTTGCATACAGCCCTGATTTGTAGAGTACTCGCGACCTATTGTTTTTGGTGAAGATCGGTTGAGGGCAAGGGGTAGTATACCGGCAACGGTTTTTTTTATAAAGGGAAATTTTTTTTTTGGCAAACGATAACAGCCGCAAATTCAAACAGAATCAAATAATGTTTCGCATACAGCCCTGAATTGCAGAGTACTCAAGACCTATTGTTTTTGGTGAAGATTGGTTGAGGGGAAGGGGTAGTTTACCTGCAACGTTTTTTTAACAAGGGTATTTTCTATGGCAAACGATAACTGCCGCAAATTCAAACAGAATCAAATAATTTTTTGCATACCTCCCTGAATTGTAGAGGTCTCAAGGATTTTCGATTTTGGTGAAGATCGGTTAAGGGGAAGGGGTAGTTTACCTGCAACCTTTTACGTTTTAACAAGAGTAAAGTACTTGAAAATTTATTTAAACTTTTTCAAACAATGGTAATTGTTAAAAATAAAATAATTTTGTTGCCAAGCAATAAAATTAAAATTTGTTCATTTTAATGTACATCATGTATAAGAGAAAATATATCGCGCTTGGCAGGCGATATTAAGATTTAAATATAAATCTTAGAATATGGAAGTCATGTATGGTTCTCCATACCGATATTTTACTTCCATATTTCCTTAAGGAATGGAAGTATGGTGATGGCAAAAAAAATCGTGTTCGAGATTATTGCAGATTCTGATTCTACTACACTCAAAACATGAAAAAAAGTCGTTTTCCGAAAAGTGTCTGTGTGTGTGTGTGTCTGTGTGTCTGTGTGTCTGTGTGTCTGTGTGTCTGTAGATTTTTTTTCTATGGCAAACGATAACTGCCGCAAATTCAAACAGAATCAAATAATTTTTTGCATACAGCCCTGATTTGTAGAGGACTCGCGACCTATTGTTTTTGGTGAAGATCGGTTGAAGGAAAGGGGTAGTTTACCTGCAACGGTTTTTTTTTATCAAGGGAAATTTTTTTTTTTTTGGCAAACGATAACAGCCGCAAATTCAAACATAATCAAATAATGTTTCGTATACAGCCCTGAATTGTAGAGATCTCAAGACCTTTTGTTTTTGGTGAAGATCGGTTAAGGGAAGGGGTAGTTTACTTGTAACGTTTTATGTTTTAACAAGGGTATTTCCTATGGCAAACGATAACAGCCGCAAATTCAAACAGAATCAAAAGATTATTTGCATACAGCCCTAAATTGTAGAGTACTCGAGACCTATTGTTTTTGGTGAAGATCGGTTAAGGGAAAGGGGTAGTTTACTTGTAACGTTTTATGTTTTAACAAGGGTATTTCCTATGGCAAACGATAACAGCCGCAAATTCAAACAGAATGAAAAGATTATTTGCATACAGCCCTAAATTGTAGAGTTCTCAAGGCCTATTGTTTTTGGTGAAGATCGGTTAAGGGAAAGGGGTAGTTTACCAGCAACGGTTTTTATCAAGGGTTATTTTTACTTCCATATTCCTTAAGGAATGGAAGTATGGTGATGGCAAAAAAAATCGTGTTCGAGATTATTGCAGATTCTGATTCTACTACAATCAAAACATGAAAAAAAGTCGTTTTCCGAAAAGTGTCTGTGTGTCTGTCTGTGTGTCTGTGTGTCTGTGTGTCTGTCTGTCTGTCTGTCTGTCTGTCTGTCTGTCTGTCTGTCTGTCTGTCTGTCTGTCTGTCTGTCTGTCTGTCTGTCTGTAGATTTTTTTTCTATGTCAAACGATAACTGCCGCAAATTCAAACAGAATCAAATAATTTTTTGCATGCAGCCCGGTTTTGCAGAGTTCTCGCGACCTATTGTTTTTGGTGAAGATCGGTTGAGGGAAAGGGGTAGTTTACCTGCAACGGTTTTTTTTTAGCAAGGGAAATTTTGTTTGTTTGGCAAACGATAACAGCCGCAAATTCAAACAGAATCAAATAATGTTTCGCATACAGCCCTGAATTGTAGAGTTCTCAAGACCTATTGTTTTTGGTGAAGATCGGTTAAGGGAAAGGGGTAGTTTACCTGTAACGTTTTATGTTTTAACAAGGGTATTTCCTATGGGAAACGATAACAGCCGCAAATTCAAACAGAATGAAAAGATTATTTGCATGCAGCCCTAAATTGTTGAGTTCTCAATACCTTTTGTTTTTGGTGAAGATCGGTTAAGGGAAAGGGGTAGTTTACCAGCAACGTTTTTTATCATGCGTATTTTCTATGGCGAACGACAACTGCCGCAAATTCAAACAGAATCAAATAATTTTTTGCATACAGCCCTGATTTGTAGAGTACTCGCGACCTATTGTTTTTGGTGAAGATCGGTTGAGGGGAAGGGGTAGTTTACCAGCAACGGTTTTTTTTATCAAGGGAAATTTTTTTTTTTTGGCAAACGATAACAGCCGCTAATTCAAACAGAATCAAATAATGTTTCGCATACAGCCCTGAATTGTAGATTTCTTAAGACCTATTGTTTTTGGTGAAGATCGGTTGAGGGAAAGGGGTAGTTTACCTGCAACGTTTTTTTAACAAGGGTATTTTATATGGCAAACGATAACAGCCGCAAATTCAAACAGAATCAAATAATGTTTTGCATGCAGTCCTGATTTGTAGAGTACTCAAGACCTGTTGTTTTTGGTGAAGATCGGTTAAGGGGAAGGGGTAGTTTACCTGCAACGTTTTTTTATCAAGCGTATTTTCTATGGCAAACGATAACAGCCGCAAATTCAAACAGAATCAAATAATTTTTTGCATACGTCCCTGAATTGTAGAGGTCTCAATGACTTTCGATTTTGGTGAAGATCGGTTAAGGGGAAGGGGTAGTTTACCAGCAACCTTATACGTTTTAACAAGAGTAAAGTACTTGAAAATATATTTAAACTTTTTGAAACAATGGTAATTGTTAAAAATAAAATAATTTTGTTGCCAGGCAATAAAATTATAATTTTTTCATTTTAATGTAATATAATATTTTTCATTTAATACAGCAATAAAAAGGCAGGTAAGACACAGCCTGGCTGTTTGGCTGAAAATGATTTTAAATATAAATCTTAGAATATGGAAGTCATGTATGGTTCTCCATACCGATATTTTACTTCCATATTCCTTAAGGAATGGAAGTATGGTGATGGCAAAAAAAATCGTGTTCGAGATTATTGCAGATTCTGATTCTACTACACTCAAAACATGAAAAAAAGTCGTTTTCCGAAAAGTGTCTGTGTGTGTGTCTGTCTGTCTGTCTGTCTGTCTGTGTGTCTGTGTGTCTGTCTGTCTATAGATTTTTTTCTATGGCAAACGATAACTGCCGCAAATTCAAGCAGAATCAAATAATTTTTTGCATACAGCCCTGATTTGCAGAGTACTCGCGACCTTTTGTTTTTGGTGAAGATCGGTTGAGGGAAAGGGGTAGTTTACCTGCAACGGTTTTTTTTTAGCAAGGGTAATTTTGTTTGTTTGGCAAACGATAACAGCCGCAAATTCAAACAGAATCAAATAATGTTTCGCATACAGCCCTGAATTGTAGAGTTCTCAAGATCTGCTGATTTTGGTGAAGATCGGTTAAGGGAAAGGGGTAGTTTACCTGTAACGTTTTATGTTTTAACAAGGGTATTTCTTATGGCAAACGATAACAGCCGCAAATTCAAAAGGAATCAAAAGATTATTTGCATACAGCCCTAAATTGTAGAGTTCTCAAGACCTATTGTTTTTGGTGAAGTTCGGTTGAGGGAAAGGGGTAGTTTACCTGCAACGTTTTTTTAACAAGTGTATTTTCTATAGCAAACGATAACAGCCGCAAATTCAAACAGAATCAAATAATGTTTTGCATACAGCCCTGATTTGTAGAGTACTCAAGACCTATTGTTTTTGGTGAAGATCGGTTAAGGGAAAGGGGTAGTTTACCTGTAACATTTTATGTTTTAACAAGGGTATTTCCTATGGCAAACGATAACAGCCGCAAATTCAAACAGAATCAAAAGATTATTTGCATACAGCCCTAAATTGTAGAGTTCTCAAGACCTATTGTTTTTGGTGAAGATCGGTTGAGGGAAAGGGGTAGTTTACCTGCAACGTTTTTTTAACAAGGGTATTTTCTATGGCAAACGATAACAGCCGCAAATTCAAACAGAATCAAATAATGTTTTGCATACAGCCCTGATTTGTAGAGTACTCAAGACCTATTGTTTTTGGTGAAGATCGGTTAAGGAGAAGGGGTAGTTTACCTGCAACGTTTTTTTATCAAGCGTATTTTCTATGGCAAACGATAACAGCCGCAAATGCAAACAGAATCAAATAATGTTTTGCATACGTCCCTGAATTGTAGAGTTCTCAATGACTTTCGATTTTGGTGAAGATCGGTTAAGGGGAAGGGGTCGTTTACCTGCAACCTTTTACGTTTTAACAAGAGTAAAGTACTTGCAAATTTATTTAAACTTTTTGAAACAATGGTAATTGTTAAAAATAAAATAATTTTGTTGCCAGGCAATAAAATTATAATTTTTTCATTTTAATGTAATATAATATTTTTCATTTAATACAGCAATAAAAAGGCAGGTAAGACACAGCCTGGCCGTTTGGCTGAAAATGATTTTAAATATAAATCTTAGAATATGGAAGTCATGTATGGTTCTCCATACCGATATTTATTACTTCCATATTCCTTAAGGAATGGAAGTATGGTGATGGCAAAAAAAATCGTGTTCGAGATTATTGCAGATTCTGATTCTACTACACTCAAAACATGAAAAAAAGTCGTTTTCCGAAAAGTGTCTGTGTGTGTGTCTGTCTGTCTGTCTGTCTGTAGATTTTTTTTCTATGGCAAACGATAACTGCCGCAAATACAAACAGAATCAAATAATTTTTTGCATGCAGCCCTGATTTGCAGAGTACTCGCGACCTATTGTTTTTGGTGAAGATCGGTTGAGGGAAAGGGGTAGTTTACCTGCAACGGTTTTTTTTTAGCAAGGGTAATTTTGTTTGTTTGGCAAACGATAACAGCCGCAAATTCAAACAGAATCAAATAATGTTTCGCATACAGCCCTGAATTGTAGAGTTCTCAAGACCTCTTGATTTTGGTGAAGATCGGTTAAGGGAAAAAGGTAGTTTACCTGTAACGTTTTATGTTTTAACAAGGGTATTTCCTATGGCAAACGATAACAGCCGCAAATTCAAACAGAATCAAAAGATTATTTGCATACAGCCCTAAATTGTAGAGTTCTCAAGATCTGTTGTTTTTGGTGAAGATCGGTTAAGGGAAGGGGGTAGTTTACCTACAATGTTTTTTTAACAAGGGTATTTTCTATGGCAAACGATAACAGCCGCAAATTCAAACAGAATCAAATAATTTTCTGCATACAGCCCTGGTTTGTTGAGTACTCAAGACCTGTTGTTTTTGGTGCAGATCGGTTGAGGGGAAGGGGTAGTTTACCCGCAACGTTTTTTATCAAGCGTATTTTCTATGGCAAACGATAACAGCCGCAAATTCAAACAGAATCAAATAATTTTTTGCATACAGCCCTGATTTGTAGAGTACTCGCGACCTGTTGTTTTTGGTGAAGATCGTTTGAGGGGAAGGGGTAGTATACCGGCAACGGTTTTTTTTATAAAGGGAAATTTTTTTTTGGCAAACGATAACAGCCGCAAATTCAAACAGAATCAAATAATGTTTCGCATACAGCCCTGAATTGCAGAGTTCTCAAGACCTATTGTTTTTGGTGAAGATCGGTTAAGGGAAAGGGGTAGTTTACCTACAACGTTTTTTTAACAAGGGTATTTTCTATGGCAAACGATGACAGCCGCACATTCAAACAGAATCAAATAATTTTCTGCATACAGCCCTGATTTGTAGAGTACTCAAGACCTATTGTTTTTGGTGAAGATTGGTTGAGGGGAAGGGGTAGTTTACCAGCAACGTTTTTTTAACAAGGGTATTTTCTATGGCAAACGATAACTTCCGCAAATTCAAACAGAATCAAATAATTTTTTGCATACCTCCCTGAATTGTAGAGGTCTCAAGGACTTTCGATTTTGGTGAAGATCGGTTAACGGGAAGGGGTAGTTTACCTGCAACCTTTTACGTTTTAACAAGAGTAAAGTACTTGAAAATTTATTTAAACTTTTTCAAACAATGGTAATTGTTAAAAATAAAATAATTTTGTTGCCAAGCAATAAAATTAAAATTTGTTCATTTTAATGTACATCATGTATAAGAGAAAATATATCGCGCTTGGCAGGCGATATTAAGATTTAAATATAAATCTTAGAATATGGAAGTCATGTATGGTTCTCCATACCGATATTTTACTTCCATATTTCCTTAATGAATGGAAGTATGGTGATGGCAAAAAAAATCGTGTTCGAGATTATTGCAGATTCTGATTCTACTACACTCAAAACATGAAAAAAAGTCGTTTTCCGAAAAGTGTCTGTGTGTGTGTGTGTGTGTGTCTGTGTGTCTGTGTGTCTGTGTGTCTGTCTGTGTGTCTGTAGATTTTTTTTCTATGGCAAACGATAACTGCCGCAAATTCAAACAGAATCAAATAATTTTTTGCATACAGCCCTGATTTGTAGAGGACTCGCGACCTATTGTTTTTGGTGAAGATCGGTTGAAGGAAAGGGGTAGTTTACCTGCAACGGTTTTTTTTTATCAAGGGAAATTTTTTTTTTTTTGGCAAACGATAACAGCCGCAAATTCAAACATAATCAAATAATGTTTTGCATACAGCCCTGATTTGTAGAGTACTCAAGACCTATTGTTTTTGGTGAAGATCGGTTAAGGGGAAGGGGTAGTTTACCGGCACCGTTTTTTTATCAAGCGTATTTTCTATGGCAAACGATAACAGCCGCAAATTCAAACAGAATTAAATAATTTTTTGCATACATCCCTGAATTGTAGAGGTCTCAAGGACTTTCGATTTTGGTGAAGATCGGTTAAGGGGAAGGGGTAGTTTACCTGCAACCTTTTACGTTTTAACAAGAGTAAAGTACTTGCAAATTTATTTAAACTTTTTGAAACAATGGTAATTGTTAAAAATAAAATAATTTTGTTGCCAGGCAATAAAATCTAAATTTTTTAATTTTAATGTAATATAATATTTTTCATTTAATACGGCAATAAAAAGGCAGGTAAGACACAAAACACACAATTCACGTTATTTCTGCCTCACTCATGTTTATTTTCTTACGTTTGCACGCTTTTTAAATGGAAAGTGCCGAAACCCACACCAACATAACGCGTGCAAGCCGAAAAAATGGACATCAATTGCTTACTGGCGAAGCTAGTAGTTAATGAATGGTAGGCAAAATCTTATCTTAAATTTTTTTTAAGGAATCACTAAAAGGACGGTGGGTCAAATCGGACGCTGAGGTAGAGTTTGCTGTAACCGAATGGTTCCACAAACAGCCGTAAGAATTTTACTAGCAGGGAATCTACAGGTTAGCGCAACAGTGGAACTCATGTCTTAATGTTATTGGAGACTTCTTTTAAAATCGTTGAATAAAAAAATGCTTTACAGCTCTATACGTGTGTCTATTGAACAATCCTTGTGTTAGTCATACACAATAATACAACTGATTGAACTTCAAATTTTTAAACTTGGTTAGTTTCTATATATATGTTTAATGTTACAAATAATTCAAATAACAATCTTGATCATCTGTTAGTTCAGCGGAATAACAGTGACACTTTTAATAACCGCATAAAATAAACACTTAGAAACAACACAGGCGCTTTAACTTAACTGTTTGGACCACAGAAGTGAGGCATGCCTCAACGCTCTATGTGTACAGCGCGGGACAATCCCCCCTCCCTACACTTCCCTATCACACCACTACATTGCTTACATACGATGTATACAAAAAACGCTGAGGCAAGTTCAGGTTGCCTCATTCTCTTTAAACGAACTATGCCGAATCTCACCTGTCACCATCTAGCGGTCGCTCAATAAAGCACGTTTCGGTTTAATAAATTTGACAGTCACAGTAACAATGTATAATCTTTACGTTATGTAGTTCATACGTATTTATAATTTTTATTCTACAGAATTTGTTAGGGTAGGCATTGCCTCAATTGCCTCCATGTAACTTCGCCACTGATATATATGTGTACAACGTTATCGGCAACAAAGAAGTAGTTTTTGTTAAAATTCCTTCCCGGGATATTTGGCCGTAGTCCAATGTTTTCTACAAAACCAGACATTTCGGCAATGCCATCGACTTCCATCATCAGTGAAAATCGAGTGCGATAACGTAAGGTGGTATACGTTAGTGACCACAGTACTGTGGTTAAGGCTGAAGCAGTAAGTAGAAAGAAGTAGTTTCTATGGTAATATTTCATTTCGAAAATGATTTTAAATATAAATCTTAGAATATGGAAGTCATGTATGGTTCTCCATACCGATATTTATATATAAGATGTAAACTATACCACTTACTTGACAAAAACCGTGATAGCTAAGCTAATGTACAACATATATGTATTAATTATACACATAAATGTTCCCCGATAGACACTCTATCTATTGGCGAAAACTTGAATAAAATCCGTTCAGTACTTCCTGAGATTAGCGATTTCAAACACAGATAGAAAACGGACCGACTTTACTTTATACTATGTATAGATTTACATTAAAATGAAAAAATTATAATTTTATTGCCTGGCAACAAAATTATTTTATTTTTAACAATTACCATTGTTTGAAAAAGTTTAAATGAATTTTCAAGTACTTTACTCTTGTTAAAACGTAAAAGGTTGCAGGTAAACTACCCCTTCCCCTTAACCGATCTTCACCAAAATCAAAAGGCCTTGATTCCTTTACAATTCAGTGACGTATGCAAAAAATTATTTGATTCTGTTTGAATATGCGGCAGTTACCGTTCGTCATAGAAAATTACCCTTGATAAAAAACGTTGCAGGTAAACTACCCCTTCCCCTTAACCGATCTTCACCAAAAACAATAGGTCTTGAGTACTCTACAAATCACGGCTGTATGCAAAAAATTATTTGATTCTGTTTGAATTTGCGGCTGTTATCGTTTGCCATAGAAAATACCCTTGATAAAAAAACGCTGCAGGTAAACTACCCCTTTCCCTTAACCGATCATCACCAAAAACAATAGGTCTTGAGAACTCTGCAATTTAGGGCTGTATGCAAATAATCTTTTGATTCTGTTTGAATTTGCGGCTGTTATCGTTTTCATAGGAAATACCCTTGTTAAAACATAAAACGTTACAGGTAAGCTACCCCTTTCCCTTAACCGATCTTCACCAAAAACAATAGGTCTTGAGTACTCTACAATTCAGGACTGTATACGAAACATTATTTAATTCTGTTTGAATTTGCGGCTGTTATCGTTTGCCAAAAAAAAAATTCCCTTGATAAAAAAACCGTTGCAGGTAAACTACCCCTTTCCCTCAACCGATCTTCACCAAAAACAATAGGTCGTGAGTACTCTACAAATCAGGGCTGTATGCAAAAAATTATTTGATTCTGTTTGAATTTGCGGCAGTTATCGTTTGCCATAGAAAAAAAATGTACACACAGACACACAGATAGACACACAGATAGACAGACAGACACACACACAGACACTTTTCGGAAAACGACTTTTTTTCATGTTTTGAGTGTAGTACAATCAGAATCTGCAATAATCTCGAACACGATTTTTTTTGCCATCACCATACTTCCATTCCTTAAGGAATATGGAAGTAAAAAATACTCGTGTAGCTTTTGCACTGGCAAACTCCTTTACGACTTCGTTGTAATCAAGTGATTCAGCTAACTGATGTTCTATAGATATAGTCGCCAGACCACTCAGGCGAGTCTCGGACATGCCATTGTTGAAAGCACTTTAAGTTCATCCTGTAAATTAGTAGCACTGACGTCTTTTGATTCACCGTGAGTTAAGCCATTGCATAGTTTAGTAACTTATCCGACAAGACTTCAGGTGACATGGCTTTGACTTTTCTCACGTGACATTATATGCTCATGACTCATGCAAGGCAGATCTCACTGTTAGGTTTACGTTCTTTCATTCACGAGTTTTCGACTCTTCGTTAAACTCCGCTAACTTTATACGTAAAGTAATTCTTACTAATCTTACGTATTCTGATGAAATTAAATGAACAATTTTATTTTTCCCTCAATTTCAAAACTTAACATTCCGGAATCTGCCGCCCTTTAAAATTTGCCGCCCTGGGCGATGGCACGGTTCGCCCCTGCCTGGAGCCGGGCCTGAGTGTTCACAAAATCTCCTTCTGTAGTCTTCAATCTTCTCGTGCAATGATACAATGTTTAAATCGCATCTAATATCCTCGTTTCTTCTCCGACCCAAGAGAGAACAACCTTGCGTCCCTCTTAGAAATTTCATTTCGGCTGCCTGAATCCTCTGCACGTCCATGTCTCACTAGCACACAGGAATGTGGAGACAGCCACAGTTTTATAAAATTTGATTCGGGTATCCTTCCGTGTTTTATTTTTCAGGTGTACCTATGAATCGTTCCACAGAGGTGTCTAAATTTTGTTAGCTCACTATCCCAATTAATATCAATTCCATATGAGATATTACAACCCAGGTAATTAAAATGACTAACCTGATCCAAAATCTGATTATTCACGACTATCTTAGTTCTTATAGGATACCTCCCCTGAAATGCCATCGTTTCAGATTTTGTAGCAGAGATCTGTAGCCCATAGTCTTGTATGATGCTATTGAACATAAATATCGCCCGCTGTAACTGGTCTTCTGTTTTCTGTATCGTTACCTTGTCAGCTGCATAAAGCAATGCATTCACATGAATGTTTCGCTGAAGTGATATTCCCGAGTCAACTTTAGCTGTGCCCAACTTTCTAAGATAAGATTGGCCATGTTTCTAAAGTCAACCCAACTTTATGTTATTCGAATGACAATTTATGGAAATTGGATTACCATTGTTTGGTCCTGTATTGCCTAAATATTTTTGACTGCTATGAGTCCCTTGCCACCAAAAGGCCAATTTTTATGTTCATAATGACAGAATGTAACACGGCTTTCCCGATTTGACTGACTCCTAGAAACACCTGGGTCCTATCAACCCACCTCTTCATCCTTCTCCTCATCAAAGGTGTTTGTTCTTTTATGTTTCCTAACCATTCTTCTATTAATTTTCCCCTCAAGTATCGTAGTCATATAGCTGGAATGCCTAGTTAAGTGCTCCTACCTCAGCGTTTCCTTTTGCCTATACTTTTCCATAATCTTTGTCTTAGATCAATTTAAATTACTCATCATTATTCACTCGATTCCTCCGTGAGACACATTGTCGTCCTCCAAAATCTTGTCTCAAAGGCCTCTGTTCGTTCCCTGTACTTTTCCCATGGTACGCATTTTAGAATCATATTAGGCACACTCCAAACAAAGGATTTTATGAGCTTATTCCTGATATTTTATTCTTATTCTTATTCATGGAGTTTATTCCAACCTATTTAGAAATTGCATCTCATTTTTCCATGAAAACCAATTTTTGGTAATGTATTATTATTATTATTATCATCATCATAATCATCATATCACAATATTTGTGTTCATAGTAACAAACCAGAAAACAAAAAAATTGTTTAAATTTGCCTCTCTCTCACTCTCTCTCTCTCTCTCTCTCTCTCTCTCTCTCTCTCTCTCTCTCTCTCTCTCTCTCTCTCTCTCTCTCTCTCTCTCTCTCTCTCTCTCTCACTCTCTCACTCTCTCCCCCCCTTTAAAGCACTAACTTCTCTGTTAACTGGACGATCAAACTCATATTCATTGCAGTGCCCCTTTCTGTGCTTAGCAACAGGCAATTAAGCTATTCTTCTTCCAATTATGATCTTTTCTCATTCTTTATTCTTTTTATAAGTGAAAACTTATAAACTGTACTGTCTGGCGTATTCTCCCACGTACTGGTCTTTACAAAATAATTTAGGTTAATGCATAATTTTGATTACATTCTAAGAATCAATGTTAAAATGTATTAATCACTTTGTCTACTGGCCGCCATAAAATTATTCACGGATGTTCCCGGCATTAATTACATGAAATGTAATTTTACTTATAGTTTTACGTTTGGTAATAACATTTTAATATTCATTTTAAATATTTATTCTTGTTAACGAAACACCGGCCTACTTGTAAGTCAGTTAGGATGTCGCCGCGGCGTTGGTACCCTTAACGCCATTGGCAAATTGCCAGTCTGCCCACAAGACACAAGGCAGGTGTGATCGCCTTCTTCAGTTAGTACGGTATTTATTACACAATTCATTTAAGGTTGAGTTATACAATTTGTTTAACAAAACGAACGAAATAACCAATTTTCCTTATTTAAAGTATTCATATTCAGTTTACAAACGAGTTTAAATGACAGTAATCTATTTCAACATCTTCTACTGATCTCAACTGAATATGTACCGCCGCCTGTATCATTATCTATATAGGTAGTCACGAACCGCTTCCGCCAGCTGATGCTCCGAATTACAGTCTAGTGCAAGGTCATTGCTAGGTTTCACAATGCTCGCTTTTGTCGGCCCAGTTACCAATACGAAAGCCGATCGCCGCTACTTTCGATTCTAGTTTGATATAAGTATTCCAGTCGCAGTCTTGACCACACACGTGAGTTTCAATAACATTTGTATGCGCGCGCGCACACACAGAATAAAGCGGTACAAATACTGAGTATTTTGAAACAAATGAAAATTTTTAAATATATAATATACTACTACGCTCCCTGAGCTGCATAAATCGCTCACGGTTTTGAACGAAGTACATTTGTCAATACATAAACTTCAATATTAGATATTTTTTCAATTATGGTAAAAATTACAAAAATACCGATTACTCTACTATTTCTCCTATTATTATTATTATTATTATTATTATTATTATTATTATTATTATTATTATTACCAGTAAACCAGTGCGAAACTTTCGCACATTGAACCTTCCCCTCCCCCCCAAATGATTTTGTTTTTTGTTGGGTTGTTGAAATTAAATACTCAGCGAAGTGTATACACAAAATAGCAAAGAGAGTTTATTAATGTTAACGTATTTACAATTTACAATACTTCTTTGCATACAATATTTGATGTCAGAATCCAATCATTGATTTTTTTGTTTGTCATTTTCGGTAAATGATCCAAAAGTTTTTCCAGAACAGTTCTGCGAAGTGTAGGCTATACACAAAAAGTGCACTGGTAGACGTACGACGGCATGTGAACGATCAAAAAGGCGTCTTTCATGAAGCCTCCACATAGCCTCCGGGGGACTGACATACCGACAATCCAAGCAAACGTTGATTTCATCAACACTGACTTGTTGTTGATCTTCTGGATTGTTATGTAAACGTACTGATGCGCAATCATGACCCTTGTATACATATTTGTACAAATATTTAACAGACCTTACAGAAGAACAAATTTCTACATTAATGTGTGCGTCATATTTGAGTGTCAAATATCGATTATACGGCACAATCCAACGGTTATCTACCACTGACTCTCCCACTACAAAATTGATTCCATTTTCTGTCCTCCAGTATAAGGGATACCCATTGACGTTAAGCTTTGTTTAAAACATCATAGTTTTTTTAAAATAGTTTTTCTTTTAACTTAAATTTTAAACAAACAATGTGTTTTAACGTAAACTGAGTACGCTATGTCAGAAGTCGGTAAAAAATCCTGTCTAGTGATACCTGATTCATCGCTGTAGGCTTTGTACTTATTAGTTGAGAAAAAGGGATGTTGACAACAGAAATAATATATATGATCAGCTGATTTTGTCATAATATTTCAAAAGTTATATGATTTTTAAAATCAGTCATAATGTTTAATAAATCTTCATGGTCCTCTTCTTTTATATGGTGCCTTTAGGCTGTGTATATATATATATAAAAGAATAAAATTAAAATATATTAAACTTAAACATTATCATGTTAAATTGCTAAACTCAATGTCAGCAGCGATTATTTCTGTCTTGATGCGTTTACATATCAAATTTCTAGACTGTGGGGAATCGAAAGTGTGGAAGCGTCACGCAATGATGACGTCATACAACATTCAGTGATCTGTCTTTTAACTTAAATTTTAAACAAATAACGTGTTTTAACATAAACTGAGTATGTTATGTCAGAAGTCGGTAAAAAATCCTATCCACTGATACCTTATTCATCGCTGTAGGCTTTGTATTAGTTGAGAAAAGGGATGTTGACAACAGAAATAATATATTATCTATAATATAACGCGCTAGGTAGTGTGTCCGTCATCGGTATGTTACCATAGTAACAAGTAAATAAACAAATGATATTTACCGGCATCGAATCCGTTCCTATAGTTTTCAATGTATGCGATTGTGTTGATATGTTTTGTAATTTTGTATACACAGGTACGTCTATATATTTTGTAATTGTCCTATATTTCTGTATAATATAACGTGGTAGGTAGTGTGTCAGTCATCGGTATGTTACCATAGTAACAAGTAAATAAACAAATGATATTTACCGGCATCGAATGCATACGTTTATCCGTTCCTATAGTTTTTAAAGTTTTTACTACGCGATTGTGTTGATATGTTTTGTAATTTTGTATACAGGTACGTCTATATATTTTGTAATTGTCCTATATTTCTGTATATGTTTTAATTGTGATATTTAATTTTTATACGTATTTCTGACGATCCAATGAATAAGTAATGAAATACGATCAAATATGCCTCCTAAACGCCAGCAACCACCAACTGCTGAAGAAATTGCAGCAAAAAAAGCACGTAATGCTGAAGCTCAAAGACGCCGTAGGGCGGCCATGTCAGAAGAGCAGCTTCAAGCAGAATGTGAAGCTAATGCTGTAAGTCACCGGCAACACAGAGAAAACATGCCACAAAATCAACTTCAACAAGAGCGCCAGGCAAACGCTGAAAGACAAAGGGTTGCACGCCAACATCAAAGAGGACGTCTGAGTAGATATGTCCGATCCCGCAACACCGCTTTGCTTCCCGAAAACTTCAATGAAGACGAAACTGAAGAAAGTTATGGCCCAATGGACGCTAAATGTCCATTTTGCAATGCCACGCATTTCAAAAATGAATTAACGTCAAATTGCTGCCATAAAGGGACCATTGCATTAGATGAAATACGAATGCATCCCTTCATTAAAAATTACATGAATGGATCTGATCCAAATTCCAAAAATTTCATGGAAAACATAAGATCCTACAACAGTGCAATGGCCTTTGCCTCAATGGGAGCACAAGTTGACCACTCAGTGACCAGACGTACAGGTCCTTTTTGTTACAGAATCCATGGGCAAATTTATCACGCTACATCTGCATTACACCCAAATCAAGGTGAATTACCAAAGTATGCCCAACTGTACATTTTGGATTCGGCCCAAGGCTTGACAGAAAGAATGAACAATCAAGCAAACAATGTATGCATTCGTGTCGTAATGGAGAACCTCCAAAAACTTCTTGGAGATATCAATCCGTTCTCTAGAGAATACAAGAACATGCTCAAATTTGAACAAGACGAAATGCTAAAGGCAAATCGGGAAAACCGAACGCCAATTGAATATAGCATGACTTTCTTGAGAGAAAGAGTAAATAATGTGCACCCCGGCAGAACCAACGCTCCCACTGCCAGAGGAGAAATTGCTGCCGTTTTTCACAGTGCAGATAGTGCACCCCCAGAAAATCGGGATATTACAAAATATATCCATCCTGAGTAGACTCTGTGACCCAATGTGCTACCCTTTGCTTTTCCCATATGATGATTCAGGGTGGACCACAGATCTGAAGAAAGCTGTTGGTCAAGGAAATGTGTCCCAGCTTCAATGGTATTCATACCATTTTGCCATTCGTGATGGAAACTTTAACGAGTTCCTCAACGCAGGAAAGCTGACTCACCAATTCATGGTTGATGCCTATTGCAAGACCGAGGCAAACCGATTAAATTGGTTTCGAAAAAATCAAAACACAGTAAGAGCTGAAGACTATGATGTTCTTCACCGATTTGTGAATAACCACAATTTTGAGGACGTTAACATATTGCCTGGAAAGAAAATTATATTGCCTTCAACCTTCCAAGCGAGTCCAAGAAATATGGCTCAAAATTACCAAGATGCTATGGCCATGGTCAGGAAATAAGGCAAACCTGACTTATTTGTAACATTCACGTGCAATCCTAAATGGAGGGAAATCAGGGAAAACTTACTTCCCGGTCAGCAACCATGCGACCGGCCTGATTTAGTAGCAAGATTGTTTGAGTTGAAACTGAAATTGGTACTTGAAGACTTAACCAAACACCATAGATTTGGACGTGTTAGGGCTATGCTCCACGTGATCGAGTTCCAAAAACGTGGTCTACCACATGGGCACATATTGCTATTCATGGCCCCGGAAGACGAAGTCTGGGAGAATGAAAGAATTGACAAAATTGTCTGTGCAGAACTCCCTGATAAAGATGCCCACCCGAGGCTACATGAAATTGTAAAATCCTGTATGATACACGGCCCATGTGGTCCATTAAATCCAAACGCACCGAGTATGGAAAACGGCAAATGCACAAAAGAATTCCCAAAAGATTTCTGTGCCGAGACCAACAGCAATGTCAATGGTTACCCAAAATATCAACGCCGAGATGATGGTAACTTTGTTGAACTTGGGGGAAACAAAGTGGATAACAGATGGGTGGTGCCATACAACCCATACCTGTCTCTGAAATACAACGCCCACATTAACGTAGAGAATTGTAGCTCAATTCAAAGCGTTAAATACCTGTTCAACTACGTTTACAAGGGGCATGACTGTGCAAATATTCAATTCGTTACTGCTCCCACAGAACAGGAAGCTACTATTGAATGGGACGAAGTAAAAAATTACTTGGAGACCCGGTATGTAAGTGCACCTGAAGCATGCTGGAGGCTCAGGGAATACAAAATGCACCACCAAACTGATCATGTGGAAAGATTAAATGTCCACCTTGAGGACAAGCATACAATATGTTTTATACCAGGCAAGGAAGCTGAAGCTGTACAGCAAAAAGCCACCAAGTCCAAACTTCTGGCTTGGTTTAAACTTAATCAGGAAGACCCTAATGCCCGAGAGTATTTATATATTTAAATTCCCGAACACTATACCTGGGATGACAAAAATTCTAAATGGAAACCACGTCTTAGAGGACATGAAACTACAATTGGCAGAATGTTTGCCGTAAGTCCCACGGATAGAGAAAAATGGTTCCTCCGAATTCTCCTTCTCAATGTTAGAGGAGCAACATCTTTCGAGGACCTAAGAACGGTCGAAGGAAATCCTATCCCCTTTGCAACTTTCCAAGAAGCATGCATTGCAAGGGGATTAACTGATGATGACTCATAATGGGATACTTGGCTAACAGAAGCTGCAACCCATCAAATGCCAGTACAACTTAGGCAGTTGTTTGCATTTATTTGTATCATGTGTGAGCCGTCGGATGCAGCAGCATTATTCGACAGACATAAGGACAATCTTATGCAAGACTATAAGAGACGCTTTCCTGATGGAGAAAAAGCTCTCTATTTGACGCTTAAAGAAATTGAATCTGTCCTTCGAACACATGGAAAGTCATTGGTAGATTTTGGCCTAGAACTTCCAGTCGGCAGCTATGACGAGCCAATCCATTCTGGAAAATATTACGATCCAATTGCCGAAAAAACCATGTTCGAAGAAAAGTTTCAAATGCTCAACCCAGGGCAAATAAGGGCTTTCGACAAAATCAGGGAAGCAATTGAAAACCCTAACTTACCCAAACGTCTATTCTTTATTGATGGACCTGGCGGAAGTGGTAAAACCTTCCTTTACAACGCAATCATGCACTATGTGCGTAGCAAAAATGAATTAGTCTTGCCATGTGCATTTACAGGCATAGCAGCAACTTTGCTTGAGGGAGGCAGAACTTCCCACAGTCGTTTCAAGCTGCCTATTCCAATAAATGAAACATCAACCTGTAATGTTCGACATGGGACTGATACGGCAAATGAACTGGAAAAGGCCAAAGTGATAATCTGGGATGAAGCTTCAATGGCCCCAGCACATGGAGTAAATGCAGTTGACACACTGTATAAAGAACTCTTAGCTGAAGATCCAAAAGTTCCTTCTAAAAAACCATTTGGAGGTGCGGTCTTTCTTTTCGTTGGAGATTTTAGACAAATTCTCCCTGTTGTTCCACATGGCAACAGAACCGAAATACTTTCTTCATGCATGAAGAATAGTAAGTGTTGGAAACATATTCAGGTCCTAACGTTAGACCAAAACATGCGTGCCAATGAGGACAATGTCCCATCAGAACATCGAGGCTTTTCCGATTGGCTTTTAAAACTTGGGAATGGAAAACTCCAAGAGCCTGGATTAGAGGAAGGCATCTTCGAAATTCCTCCAGTCTGCATTGAAAATGGATGTATTGTTGCTGCTGTCTTTCCTAAGGTCATCCAATCAGGAGATGACAGCATTGCTAACCGTGCAATCCTGAATCCAAAAAACCACGAGTCACTTGAACTTAATGAAAATGTCCTTAGACGAATTCAATATGCTGTACCAGCATAGATTCTATTCAGCAAGACAGTGCAAATGCCGAGGAGGCAGCAAACTATCCAATGGAGTTTTTGAACAGCTTAACACCTGAAGGTATGCCTCCTCATAGACTTAACTTGAAAGTTGATGCAGTAGTAATGTTGCTACGAAACCTTGACTCAACAAGAGGTCTTTGCAATTGCACCAGAATGGTCGTCAAGCAAATGATGTCAAAAGTCATTGACTGTGAAATCCTGACCGGATCTTTTAAAGGTACCAGGGTATTTATTCCAAGAGTTATTCTTCTACCCAGTGACCCTGACCTTCCCTTTACATTAAGACGAAAACAGTTTCCATTTAGACTTGGTTTTGCTCTGACCATCAACAAAAGCCAAGGGCAAACACTGGAATCAGTTGGTATTTATTTGCCATCTCCAGTATTCAGTCATGGACAACTTTATGTTGCATTTTCAAGAACAAAGTCCTTTCAGCAAGTCAAGGTAAAAGTTTTAGGAACTGACCAACAAGGCAACTTAAAGAAAGACCACAGAATTTACACCAAAAATGTGGTCTACAAAGAAGTTTTCGCCCAATAATTAAATTTCATAGCCAATATGTAATTAAATTTGTGTAATTAAATGTATTTAATATATGCCAATAATTAATTAAATATGTGCTAATAAAAATGCTCGCCACCCGGGCGTAGAACGGGTACTTCAGCTAGTTATTATTATTCCGACTGTACAATGTTTACACGTTTTCCGGAACCAAAGATTACAGAAGTGATTGAATTCTCATTTACCTTTAGTGAATCCATCGGGCTGCAATCTATTTAGTTTTTTAACATTTTATTTTTCCCAATGAATGGGGAGCTGGCCCATTCCATTAACCCCCAACCTGGAGGACCAGGCAATTTTTAATCAAGGTTTACTTCCTTTAGCCTTTGATAAACCAGTATCAAACTACAAGGCAGCAGCTGCTAGTTTTGGTCCACCCCAGGTATTTTATTTCCCCGCTATCCACCCTATCCCTACCTGGGGAGGCCCCCGATGGAAGACTAGCAACTCCACACGAATTTCTCTACTATTTACTTTAGTAAATACTACGAATGCTCTACTCTACTATTTAGTAGTTTAACCATATTTAGAGCACACAGCCATACAATAAACACAAAAAATCGGCACATTTAAATCTGTGTTACAATTCCTTTTACACAATTTTCTGTCAAATTTTGGATTACTTTTTCAGGCTATGAAGTCCAAAGAATTCAAAATTTTCAAAACTAAACACTACATTCAGATGTAGGTTAAAATTCTTTTTGATTTGATACCCCACATTATCAAAATTTTCACCCTCTGTTTAAGCCCTGACGTCAAAAAAAATTTTTAATTTTCAAAAGTAAAATATTTATTCAGAGTTCGGTTAAACTTCCCTTTAATCTGATTCCCCACACGGGCTTTAGCGATATTTTTTCACAATTTTGTCCCTCACAATTTTGCCGCCAGCCACCCTATTGTTTTTTGAGGGGGGATCAGTCTCAAAAACAATAGTGTTCTGTAGAATAAAAGTATGGATATGCGTCTAAGTTTTACGCAAATCGGTTGATGGTTCAAAAGTTATCGTGAGACACACCCCAAATAGATAGAAAGACAGACAGACAAATGCCAAACGGTCGAGTCAAAACTGAGAACTCGCTTCGCTGGTCCAATAAACATTATAATAATTTGTATTATAGTTTACTTAAATAGCAACGCTATAATTATACGCTCATTTAATTATTATAAGAAGAATCTACTGTAATATTATAGATTACATCGGCAATAATGTTGTGTCGAATCTCAGTAATTCTGTCAAATTCTTTAAAAACTAAGTCTTCATTCTAATAGACAAGTATTAGAATAACTTATTCGTCATATGGATTAAAGCCTAAACACTTGTAGAGAGTACATTGTAACAAAATTAATTGTAAAAATAATATCACCAAACAGTTAAATATTATTACAATGTAAACCAGTTAAATATTACCTAAAATTTGTAAACCAAGATACATATAATCACTGTAGATTAGTGTCAGTGATATATGTTACAATACAAACCACTATTTGTCAGTTTAAAATGTGTCTAAGAGTAAATGTTGTGAACGATTCAACATGATAATATACATTGAAGACATCAGGTAAGCAATCAATAAGCAAACAATTGGATTCACAATTGCTATGTAATATGATAAATATGTGTACAGTTATGACAAACTATAAAAGAAGAAGAAGAAATTAAACTAAGCAATAATACCGAATGAAGGAACAGTAAAAGGCAGAGTCACTCTCTCGAACTTCTTAAGTAGATAAAAAAATAGCCAGCAAAACTTATGAAACATTATGAGAAAGTACTCTAATAGGAGGCCTATAATATTGACAAAAAAGGTGAAATTGAAAGAATTTACTAATATAAAGTAAAAGATTTAGAGACGAACTAATAGGTAAGAACCACAATAAGTAACATTTAAATAATTATTAAATACACATTAAACCTCACCAGTGAACTAACCTGTGAAAACGTTTAATTACGTACATATTCAAAAAAAGTGACATCGTGTGCCTTGACAGGAACCAACAGAAACACAAGTCACTATTAAATACGATCAAATATCAGAGACACGAGTGAAATAAAAAAGAATTTCGACGAAACCGAAACATCGAAGCATGATAATGTTTTTAGGCTTTTGAAACGTACAATGTGCATAAACTGCAGACTTTCCTGTTCAGCGATGTTCGTACGGATTTCTAATATAAAAATATAATAAATTTTAATATAATATTAAAACGACAGAGACCGAAGATTTCTAGACTGTGGGGAATCGAAAGTGTGGAAAAAATATAGTGTTAACATCACCTGGAGCGTTACATTTTTCGATGACGTTACACATTTTGCATCACGCATTTTGTGGAATGACCCCCAGCCTAAAAACATTATCATGTTAAAAACATGTTTAGAACTTAATTACTCAAAAACATCTCGTGTAACGTGTCCGTTAACAAAACTAAACGCGGCAACATATCACCGGCGCGTGCCTGTGACGCCCAAAGTTGATGTTGTCAGGTTAACATAAAAACTGAAATCACACATGGAAACCAATACGTCTGTAAATGTTAAGCTCGTTTTTTTTTTTTTTGCGAAAACCACGAAAAAATCCAACTCGAAGTAAGGCGGGGTGGCCCAAGGGTCACCCCTTGTCTATTACTATACATGTCTCTCTTTGTATGGCAGGACTCGGTTTTTCAGTAGAACTCGTTTTCCAGTAGTACTCGTTTTTTCACTAATACTTGTTCTGGTGAGTAGATCACTGAAATGCCACAAAACTCGAAAGTAAGGCGGGGTACATGTCACTTTGTTTGTTGGCAGAACTCGTTTTTCGGTAATATTTGTTTTCCAACAAGTACTAGTTTTGTGGATTACCATAAAGAAACGTCCATTATGTACAATATGTTGAGCATACGCTGTTATTCCTTAATGCATTGTGTTTTTTGTTTTATCCATTAACCATAAATGTTTGTATTTTTCAGTTTAGATTTGGTGTTGTAGTTTTGTCAATTAGTCAATTTAAAAACGTTATATGTTCTTTATTTTACTCTGTTATAAGCATTGTATACGCACATTAAACTCCATGTGTTTCCCAACCATGGCTTTTATTTATTTTAGCAGTAAACTAAAAACCCAAAACCATCGTTACCTAACCTCGCAAATAATAACAACACGTATTTTTGCTTTACTTTAAGAAATACGACAATTTACAATTAGTGCACTTCTTCTTTACCACATCGTAATATATCGATACAATCGCATATTAAAAACATCGAAAATGCATTGCAGGTACGGATAAAGGTACAGTTCCAACATTTGTCAAGAAATTATATAAAAGGGAATACATGTCATTTTCTTCTTCTTAATCCTTTCTTACCTTCCTTTAAGCGATTATGCACCACATGAGAGCAAATTTCTCTACGTTTTACTCCACTCAACTTTATCATGGCTTCCATTTCACAGCGGAGAAATGTAAAGGTACTGACTGTTTTATTATTTTGTCTTATTATTAAACATTAAGTGATGGGAGGCCTTGGAATGCCACAGGTTTGTATAAAGTGTTCGGAAGACTTATTTCCCTATAATATTATATATTATTTCCCTATATTATATGTCTGTAATCTCCCATTTATTTTGAAGATGGGCACTATAAACCTTCGCTCACCTGGTAGTCTTTCTTGTAACAAACACTAATTTATTAAGTACAAGAACCTCTGTCTAACTTCTTTTGAAGGTATTTTTAGAATTCTATATTTAAATTGTCTGTTCCTGCAGCTTCTCGTTTTTTGCTGTTTCGTAGAGCTTCGTGTAGTTCTGCACATTCTATTTTATCTGTTTCGTTTTGTATATCTTATTTTTACGTGCTTCCCCGTTCACAGACCATAACATTTTGTAAAATTTACTCCATTTTTCTTTACTTAGGAAGTCTAAGCACGTTGCATATTTATCTCCTCTGTTCAGATATTTTATTATTCAAAATTCAAAGGCCTGACGCGAGAGCACATCATTATCATTATTTGAGACATCCAGTTCTCTTCGCATGCAGCCCTGACAACAGATATTGTTTTTCTTCTCTGAGCTCTATAGTCTCCCAGTGCCTCGGAAATTCTCTTTGCTAGCGACTCTACGTACTGTTCCGTCTTCAGTATATTATTAAACTTTATGTAGTTCTTAATTCCAACGGAGTCCTTTCCTTGATTTATATTGTTTTTCTTTCACTGAATTCTCGAGACTACCTTTTCAATCAGTTGTTTTAGTTTTCCCATTCTTTTTCATTTTTTATACTCACAGGTCATTTTTTAATATACTGTCTTATCCGTGCTTGGAAAACATTTCTGATACTTGTATTTTCTAGCAGCTTAAATTTCCACACTGATTCACTAGCACCTCTCTCCTTGTGTTGTTTTTACATACTTTATATTCAGAGACACTTGCCAATTACCAGGAAATGATATGAGCCTACATTATTTACTTTTAGCACTTTAATGTCGTAGAACAATTTCCACAACTTTTCATTTGCTATTAGGTACTCTACACGTGATCTACTTCAACGGAGCGTCCATTGCTACGACGGTCTCATGGATTGTCGTGTTGTACAGTAAAAACAGAATGTCAGCTATTTTATCTGTGTTAGCAGTCTTCATAACAACTTTGTCGTATATTGTTGCTTCTCTCCTATGTACAATTTTCCCTCGAACTTTTTTTTTTTGAGGCCTTTCGGTTCTGCAACCATTATCAAGTTCTTACTACAACAAAATTAAAATATCTGCTTCCCTTATATATATACCAACCCTCCCACGCATAACCGGTTACATTCAACCAATAGGAGGCATTACTTACCGCCCTTGTTAGCCCCGCCCCTTACTTAGTCAACTTGACCTCGTCACATACATTACCCTCTAGAAATCTCCTACAGCTTTCTACCTTCTGAACACATAGCCTGTAACCGTATTACACCTTTTATACATTACTCTTTCGAAATATAGTAAAGTATATCCTCATTACTAAATTCAGTCTTTATATTCATCAGCGCATTCCATTCTTTTTCCTTACTTTTAATATTTCTAATTCTTCATACAATTTGCGTTTACTTATGTTATTCTCTAATCTTACTATTTCGACGTTCTCTGTTGGGTCTAAAATCCTATGCCCTGTTTCATTAAAATTTCTCGCGTAGAGCGAATTCGTAGTTCTGTCTCCTTCTCCTCTCGCATGCTCTCTCAATCTAATTTCGAACTTACGTCCTGTTTCACCCAGATAAACCTTATCACACTGTTTACAGTTCAACTTATAAACACCGCTTTTCTGTAATCAGTTCGAGGGAAAATTGTACATAGCAGAGAAGCAACAAAATACGAAAAAACAGAATAACTGACACCAATTAAGTCATTAATTACAAACTAGAAATTAAATACAAATAAGAATTAGAAATCAACAAAGGCCCTCTTGTACAATAATTCAAGTTACATTCGTCCAACACATAACAATAATGTCACTGTCTTACGTTTTGAACTAATCAGCAAAACAATCAATTTCCACTAAATCGCAACAATCACTTCGATCCACACTTGTAATTTCGGCAGGTGAAACTGAACTGAACTCACCCGCTTCAAAATCCAGTAGTACACGTAAAAGGGAAGATGTACTTATAAACACACTCATCAGCAGTGGCGAATGTGTCCCCCATTCCGCAGTTTGGACAGTGGCAACTACTACGAGGTCGATGACCAGACGCAGTAAAACATTGCCGATGTCCGAGCCGGCAACACAAGACGGTTCAAGTTCCAGAACCAGCAGTTTGAAAGCATTGTTATGCTTTTCTTCAAGTTTCCCTACTAAAATTGTTCGGATTTCAAATTATTCAATGAATAAATTATTTATTCTGTGATACTATTAATATTATTTTCTCTTATTTCCAGTACTGTTGCCGCCGGCAACAGCGGTTACATTGACGCCACGCTACTCCCACAGCATCTCCAGCCAGATTAGATCAACACCCCCGCGTAATAACCAACCTCTCCATTCCTTTGAGAGTTAGCATCCTCTGGTCCCGTGGTATTAGATTTAGCAAGAGTTTAGACTGTATAAAAATGGGATCTTTTGCTAAAAGCGCTTAACTTCTTCTGTACATACAGAAATTAATACGTAGATATTTCATATATTGAATAAATCGATTAACAATGAAAACTTTACACGGTTCTAATGTATATTGTACTGTTGTCTACAGACACGTCGCAGGCAGCGAAAAGGAGACGGGCAGGATATTCTGGAACGCGTTCGCTGAGGTGCTGGAAGTGGTGCCGTTCCTACCGATAACCATCAACGTGCCAGACGTAGTCACCTCTGTGTGGGGATTCTTCCAGGGATTCCTTCCCGGCAGCGAAGGAGCCAACAACCCGAGGGATCCCGAAGTAACCACCACCACCTTAGCTCCGACGAAAACCAACAAAACCCAAACCAACTTAAAATATCGCGTTAACTTTGACGATATGGTAGACTACATGCTGTTTGATGACTAACTTAGACTAAACTATGCACTTCCGTGTATTGAATCCGATGTGAAAAACTGTGCTGAGAAACAAAGTTTGCCACCGTTTTACCGTATAGTCCGATGTTCATACTGTTACGTGTACACGACACATTTCAATCGTTTAGTATTTTCTTACTAGGGGGGGGGATACCTCGCCACTACCTCCAATCCCACCTATGCATAATATTCAGCGAGAAACGAAGGAGTTGAGCATTGATAGCACTGGAAGCAGTGTTCATTCACTGTTGTTGGTTGTCCTCAGAGTTATGGCAACCGAATTCCACCTCCCTACTTCTGGGGGCTAATAATGCAGCAGTATAACTGAACCTTCCCACTCCAGTTATTAACAACAAATGTACGCGCTCACACACACACACCTTCCCTGCATAACGTATTGTGTAATAACGAAGATTGCCTAAGTGCTGCGCTCTATGAATAATATAAACAATCTGCAACTATTAGAGGTGTGCTAAACTAGTATTTGAAAATAACAGGTACGAACTAAACCGTTCCAAAAAATAACACGTACAAATACCTGTTATTATATACTTATTCATATACCTGTGTTATATAATTTGTTATAAGAAATAAATTGATTTAACAGTGTTACTTTACGCTGTGACTTTATTACGCTGTTACTGTTTAAAGAAAAATAAGAAACAAGAGAATTTATAGGTTCTCCATATGGGAGATATATATATATATATATTCTCCATTTGGGAATACTGACTGATGTTTTCACTATGAGTAAACAAACTGACATAGATTTAATATTAAATTATTAATTCCATTTTGGTTACACAAATTAGTCGCGAAACTCAGACAATGAAATTTAGAGTGCGCGTAATAGCACAACAAAGAATGTCAAAAAATTTACGTGAAATGTGCAGTGAAGTTAAAATCATCTCCAAAATCACATTAACAAAAAGTACTATATGGCGTATCAGCCACTCTGCAGGTTATAACACAATATAATTCGCTTTTTCAAAATTTACGTAGTTGGTTACTAGTATAATATAATTATAATTTGTTATTATAATCTGTATTATATATCTGCATAACACATGAGAATAAATGTATAACATCACTATGAATTTTTTTCATTTATTAAAAACAACTTCGTCTCTTTGGCATAGAGATATTCTGAACCTCGTTGTTTTGCTTCGTTTCGTACTTGTATAACAATCGGCACATGCGCAGAATGAAGTATTCAGCACCAAAAAGTGGCTTCGTACTCGTGTACTCGTAACACACGTAGTACTGGTTTATTCGTTAGTTGTGTAGGGGCAGTGCCGCATTTACCAATAGACAGACTAGGCACGTGGCTAGAGCGCAACATTTTGAAAGAGGAAAAATATTGAGAGAAGCTAAGTTTTGAGAACTGTATAAAAAAATCAGAAAATTAATCGAAAAAATTAAATCACAATTTTAAAGACAAATACGGTAGGTATTTAAAACGCTGTTTTATAAAGTTTCTAGTTGCATCTAAGAAAATGATAGATCGAAAACCCAATGACTCTTCTTTCTTTCAGCAAAAGCGCCTGCTCTGCGAACCGACGCAACGCCACTACGCGCCTCCGTAATAGCACTTGCGACTTGCCCTCCCCACATTATGACCAATATGGACTCGCCCAGTCTCCTGATGAGTGTCGTCAAGACTAGAGCGAGACGTAAACAGTAAGATAACCTATTAGTTACAGTTGGCGCGACGCAAGATGCTGTTATTGCTGAACGAGTAGTTATTTGTCTGTGCAAGTGAAAGTGAAATAGAGTATAGTAAATATATTTTACTTCATTCGTAGCCCAAAATGCCATAAGAGTTTCTCATCTCTCACCTACGGCCGCGCCTACCGCGAAATGTTCGTTTTCCCGGCCTTGTAACGTAAATAACTATAGTGAAATAAATTTTATTTTATATTTAGAGAAATGAGCTCAAGAGGTAATAATTATCATGTTTAAAAAACCAAGTGGAGCTGTATTCAAGAAAAGCGCAAAAGAAAAAGATGAGAAGGAAGAAAAGGTTTTAGCACAAGTCCCTAAAATAAGTAACTTTTGACCAGCGTAAAATAAAAGAGCGTGGACCAATGTGTAAACAAAGACCATGATAGGCCTACAGATACTTCTGATGTTTCAGTTTACGTCGAAAATGAACTCTCAGCGACCTCTGAACTTGAAAATTCACCAAGGAAAGAAGACCAGCAAAGTGTCTCAAACGATCCAGCCTTTTGGAGAAAAGATGAGTTCACACGTGAGTACATTGCACAAAATGGTTTTAAACAAAACACTGAAAGTGGCTTTTCTGGGTCTGAGCGTGACTACGGGTACGGGTGTGTTATAAGATATTGTAATGAAGGGTTTTTCAAAAAACTCCTTCAAAATGGAGAACTGAGGAATCGTGAATATCTCGTTTATTCACCTTCAAAAGGTTTTGTAATTTGTGCTTATTGTAAACTGAATTCAAACACATCATCCAACTTCACTGAGGGATTTAACGACTGGAAGAATGCCAGTAGCTTACGCCAATCCCATGAAAATTCTGCTATACACAGAAAGGCCATGTTAGCTTATATTAGTCGAACTAATTCAGAGACCCGCATTGACAACAAAGTAATTGAAGCTCGCCAGACTGAAGATCAGTACTGGAAAGAAGTTTTCAAGCGTGTAATTGCCACAGTAAAATATCTGTCAACAAGAGGGTACCCTTTTCGTGGGACGGATCACCTTTTTGGTTCTTCACGAAATGGAGCTTATCGAGGAGCCTTGGAATTGATAGCTCAGTTTGACCTTTTTTACTTCCATATTCCTTAAGGAATGGAAGTATGGTGATGGCAAAAAAAATCGTGTTCGAGATTATTGCAGATTCTGATTCTACTACACTCAAAACATGAAAAAAAGTCGTTTTCCGAAAAGTGTCTGTGTGTGTGTCTGTCTGTGTGTGTGTGTGTGTGTGTGTGTGTGTCTGTGTGTCTGTAGATTTTTTTTCTATGGCAAACGATAACTGCCGCAAATTCAAACAGAATCAAATAATTTTTTGCATACAGCTCTGATTTGTAGAGTACTCACGACCTATTGTTTTTGGTGAAGATCGGTTGAGGGAAAGGGGTAGTTTACCAGCAACGGTTTTTTTTATCAAGGGAATTTTTTTTTTGGCAAACGATAACAGCCGCAAATTCAAACAGAATTAAATAATGTTTCGTATACAGCCCTGAATTGTAGAGTTCTCAAGACCTATTGTTTTTGGTGAAGATCGGTTAAGGGAAAGGGGTAGTTTACCTGTAACGTTTTATATCTTAACAAGGGTATTTCCTATGGCAAACGATAACAGCCGCAAATTCAAACAGAATCAAACGATTATTTGCATACAGCCCTAAATTGTAGAGTTCTCAAGACCTATTGTTTTTGGTGAAGATCGGTTAAGGGGAAGGGGTAGTTTACCTGCAACGTTTTTTTATCAAGCGTATTTTCTATGGCAAACGATAACAGCCGCAAATTCAAACAGAATCAAACAATGTTTTGCATACGTCCCTGAATTGTAGAGGTCTCAAGGACTTTCGATTTTGGTGAAGATCGGTTAAGGGGAACGGGTAGTTTACCTGCAACCTTTTACGTTTTAACAAGAGTAAAGTACTTGAAAATTTATTTAAACGTTTTGAAACAATGGTAATTGTTAAAAATAAAATAATTTTGTTGCCAGGCAATAAAATTAAAATTTTATCATTTTAATGTAAATTATGTTTGAGTTAATATCTTTATATATACAGTGGAACTTGGTTATTACGGCCTCGGCTGTTACGTCAACTCGGGTGTAGCGTTATTTTGTCATAAGTCCGGTCAAACTGATATCTTTAACATTATAAAAATTCCCGGTTTTAACGTCACTAAATATTGTACTCTGTTATAGCGTCAAATATTTCTCAGATATTTTACTCTAAATTTCATATAAACGTATATATGTGCGCGCGCGCGCGCGCGCGCGCTAGCCCATGGCTACAGACATACATTGTATGCAAGCGATAAGCACTGTAACAGGACTGCCGGCGCCAGCCATTTTACGTGCTCCAACGGATGGCTAGATCGATTTAAGGCCCGACACTCGATTTCCTTTGCAAAAATTTGTGGTGAGGCAAAATGCGTAGATCTGAACGTTACAGGCGATTGGGTGCGTAACACTTGGCCAGAAATTAGACGATCATATAAAGATGAAGACATCTTTAATGGACATGAAGCCGGAATTTTTTATAAATTAACTCCAGATAAGACTTTCAAATTTAAAAATGAAAAGTGCGTTGGTGGGAAGCTCTCTAAACAAAGAGTTACAGTTTTTGTTTGTGCGAACATGACGGGAACCGAAAAAAGGAAACTTTTAGTTATCGGGAAAAGTTTGCATCCTAGATGTTTTAAAAACATCAAAAAACTTCCTGTAAGTTACACTGCCAACATAAAAGCGTGGACGACTTCTAGTATTTTTGAAGATGACTTCTGTACGTGTGTATGTCACTGAACTCCTCCATGTATAAAATAATATATCGTTCGTGGCAGGTAAGCATATCTCAGTTATGTAATGTTTACGTTTCCATTTTATTATTATGCCTACAGCAATAAAAAGGCAGGTAAGACACACACACACACATACACAATTCACGTTATTTCTGGCCTCACTCATGTTTATTTTCTTACATTTGCACGTTTTTTAAATGGAAAGTGCCGAAACCCATACCAACATAACGCGTGCAAGCCGAAAAAATGGACATCAATTTTCTTCCTGTGGATCGCTGGGCAATGTAACTGCACGTGTTTACAGAGGAACGATTCATAGACAGACTTTTCGTCTTTAGGGAATGAACCCTCTGCAAGATGCTGAGGGTCCATGAGTGACTTCGGAGCGCTCCTTCTTTTTCGCGTGTTTGTTCTGTGAAACATACACTGTAGATTCGCAGCTTTACTCTAAGCAACGCTCAATAGGAAATGTTGAAAATTTTTGTCCACAGTGTACCCTCATTCACACTAACCCTGCTCTGATGTTTTAATTACGGACATCATAATATTAAAACTTTGGAAACTTGAGCACTACTTAATGGAGATCAATCATTAACTTATACAAGCCATTAATTTTATGCATATATTTTATATATATGTGTACAACGTTATCGGCAACAAAGAAGTAGTTTTTGTTAAAATTCCTTCCCGGGATATTTGGCCGTAGTCCAATGTTTTCTACAAAACCAGACGTTTCGGCAATGCCATTGACTTCCATCGTCAGTGAAAATCGAGTGCGATAACGTGAGGTGGTATATGTTAGTGACCACAGTACTGTGGTTAAGGCTGAAGCAGCAAGTAGAAAGAAGTAGTTTCTATGGTAATATTTCATTTCGAAAATGATTTTAAATATAAATCTTAGAATATGGAAGTCATGTATGGTTCTCCATACCGATATTTTCTCTCAACACATAGCTAGATTTGGGAACAAAGGGCAAGGAAGTACGTCATACTTTTCACACTTCACATGTGATGAGTTTATCGTGATTATGTTAGACACTGTTTTACAAAAAGTTATTGAGGAGACTAAAGAATCCAAGTACTATTCTCTAGTTATTGATTCAACCCCTGACATAGTGCATGTTGATCAGCTGACTCTAATCGTACGCTATGTAAAAAAAGACGGTGAACCTGTGGAGAGATTTTTAAAATTCCTACCAAATACAGGACATAAATCAGAAGAGTTGACAACGGCTGTCTTGAAAACGCTGGAAACTTTTGGCCTCGACATTAAAGACTGTAGAGGTCAAAGCTATGACAACGCTGCCAACATGTCTGGAGTATATTCTGGTCTTCAGGCAAGAATCAAGGAACACAATGAACTGGCAGAATATATTCCCTGTTCCGCCCACTCACTAAACCTAGTTGGGGTAACAGCAGCCGAAGCCTGTGACAATGCTTTAGCATTTTTTGACCTTGTTCAGGGCGTGTACAACTTTTTTTCTGCCTCCACCCATCGTTGGGCTGTTTTGAAAGAAATTCTTAAAGATGGTTGTCCTGTGGTAAAATCACTGTCAGTTACAAGATGGTTGGCCCGAGCTGATGCTTTGAAGGCTTTGCTTAAATCTCTGCCCGAAATAACGGAATCGTTGAAGAAAATATCTGAGGATGTTGATGAAAAGTCTGCCTGTCGCCAAGAGTCAAAACGGTTAGCACGAAAACTCCAGAAACCAGAAAGTGTGTTTTTGCTGGTATTCTGGGAAGAAGCTATGAATAAATTTCACAAAGTTAGTAAAGCTTTACAAAACGAAAATGTTGACATTGGGAATGTTGTTGCTCTGTTCACATCATTGGAAAATTACATGGTTTTATGTAGAGACAAGTTTTCTCTATACTTACAGAAGACTGATATTATAACAAAATCCAGTGAATGGAGTTGTGAAGCTCGAAAACGAAAACCCAAACTGATCTTTGACGAAAAACAAAAATCATCTGATTCTGACTCTAATCTTGATGCTAAAGAGTATTTCAGGACAGGAACTTATCTTGTAATAATTGGCAGGTTAATTGCAGAGCTGCAAAGAAGAGCGGTAGCATATGAAATGATCTTCAAGAGATTTGGTTTTATTTTAAACCTGCTAACACTTGACGATAAAAATATCCGTTCTTGCTGCAGGGAGCTTGTGAAAATATATAGCAAAAATTTGCAGGATACTTTTCCTGATGAATGTGTACAGTTTAAATACTTCCTGAAGGACACACCTCATGCGACTTTTTTTGAGCCAAGTTCAGGAACTGACGACAAAGAATAGAAAGAGAAGAAAGAAAAGAAAAAAGATCATTCTCATATCTTCTGCGTACAGTTAGGGAAGGAAACTTACAAAACTTTTTCCCGAACGTAGAAATTATCCTTAGAATTATTCTAAGTATGGCCGTGACAAATTGCGCTGGTGAACGTTCATTTTCTACAATGAAACGTGTTAAGAACTATTTGCGAAATTCAGTGGGAGAAATTAAACTGAATGCTCTAGCCGTCATGGCGATCGAAAGTGACATGACTGAAGTGCTGGATTTCCAAGAAGTTATAGAGAAATTTGTTCAAATCAAGCAGCGGAGAAAAATGATCACAGTATAAAAATTGATAAAGTAAAGACTTTTTACTGTGGATTAGAAACCACCAATGGACTTGTTGAACGTAACGTTAAAAAGTAACGTAGATATTCGTGGACTTTCTACTCGATAAGATTGCCTAATGACAGTCCTCATTTAATAGTCTAAAAAACGCCTGTAATGTGAGAATAGGCAATAAACATCGACGACGACAATTAATTGGGAGTGGGGGCGCCGGCCCTTGAAGTGCCTTGGGGCGCCTAAATCCTAAATGCGGCCCTGTGTAGGGGGGTCCCGCGACTCGGAACCGCGAGGCCGGGATTAATCGGAACGGATATTTCGACTTTTCAGTTATCGTTGAATCGGAACAGGTATTTCAACTTTTCAGTCACTGTCATATCCGTTCCACAAAAATAATCGTTCCAAAATGCCTGTTATAGGTATATCGGCCCACCTCTAATCTGCACCTTGTTTAGGACGCAGTCATAAAAGGTAAGTATCTGACCACTGGCAGAAAAGATGTATTTCATCATCAGCATCAAAATCAAAGAATAAACCAATATTTTCTGTGTTCTTCACATTTCCAGCCAAAACCGTCACTAAATCGTCTAATATTTCTTCCGCCTAGTTTGTATTAGAGAAGTATTTCTGGTCGTCTTGTTTGTTTCATTCATGTTTTATGTTCTTTCCAGTTCTTTCTACATCGCTTTAGTTCTTCGTTTGCACTGAATATTTTTAGAGTCCCTAAGGCTTTCGCGGCTGGCGTCGACATAGTTGGAAACACTATTGGCCGGTCTGTTAGGTCCCCACCATCAGAGGCCATCATCTGTGTCGGTAACAATTGGCACGGTGTCCGCCAATTCACCTCAGTGATGAGGTAGAAACTATGACAGTGAGTGAGAATATCTTTAGTTTATGAGGGATTTTGTTCTCACTTTCTAGTACGCTACAGCCTCTGCTACACATGTCTCAGAAACCTATATCTGCGCTTTCTATTGTTTTCGTATTGCTCTTAGTTATATCCGACACTCACAGCCTTTAAAAAAGTGAATGCAACCAACAGTTTATAAACTTTAAGCACTGTCCACCCCTTGCGCTTTTAAATATTGTTTTGAATGTGCTGCTTCGGTAATTAGTCTTTTTTTACTCTGTATCAAAATCGTTATTACTCAACAACAGATGCCATTCTCAAGGCAGGTAATGGCGGTAGATGGTTCAATAATTCCGTTGTTCAGGACAGTTTTACCCACACATGACTTTATACAGTCAATAACTTTGTCTTTGTTGTAGAGATATTAAGATTCTTGTTTTTTTCTTCTTTTTTTTGTAATTTTGTTAACATGTTTCGCACATCTTATAAACCGTTTCAGTTTCTACTATTAATGTGTGATCGCTTAAAAAAATCATTTTAACTAGAGTAACATTATTAACGTAAAAATGTTTAGGTAGAATACATTGCCATGTTCTAATTACCTGTCATTATAAATGTTCAAAAAACTAGACACATCGCTGCCCAACGACTTCGTCTATTTCGATGTGCTTGCTACCTTCTGATATATTGAAGTATGTATTAGTGTGCATATTTCATATCACTTAATAATAAAATTTTTATTTTTGCAAAAATAGTTGACGAATTTTGACGTTTAGAAACTATTAACGTCAAGAATATACAATAAATATACCGACAATTTTTAGCATACACATTTACATATTATTTTTATTGTTACAAAAAATTGTATGTTTCTTGAAGAATAATTTTATATAATTATACAATACATTTACGGTTTTTATTATAATATTATTGTTGTTGTAGTGTCCTTCCTCTTCTTCTTCTTCTTCTTCTTCTTCTTCTTCTTCTTCTTTCTTCTTTCGACAATAAGCCATGTAAAATAACTTCTTCAGATTCACCTTCTTTTCTCGCTTTTCTCTTCCTCCAATATCTTCTTCTTCTTCTTCTTCTTCTTCTTCTTCTTCTTCTTCTTCTTCTTCTTCTTCTTCTTCTTCTTGTGTATGGTTTCTTTTAATGACGTAACAACGGTGGAGAGGGGAAATAGGCGGGATTTTAGTAAAATTCCACAATCACTTAAAGTAGGCCTATTTCTAAGCCAGTAGCGTGTGTTAAAATAAGGCTTATTAATAGTCGTATAAGTAATTATATGGGAAGAATCCAAAATATCTAATTTGTCCTGAGGGATGGCCAATCTTTAAGCTAGTCTCATCCCCTCCTAGAAACTAGTCTCACCCCCTCCAGGACCAGCACCTAGTTAGCCTACTGGTTTCTCTACGCACATAAAATGTATGGTTTTCGGGTGTTTAGTTACAGGTAAAATTCATTGAAATGAAAAAACACGAAAGATTTAAAAAAATTATTATTAAAACCATAACTTTCTTGGTTTTCCTCTTCTGCTTTCAAAAGGTTCCTATTCGGTTATTCTTCTGGTATTCCTAGGCGGTTCTGTTTATTTAGGCAGTTAACTCGAAGTTCATATTAATTTGCTATGAACTGTTTTGTTCTTGGACTGCTCCAAACATTTTCTCAGCATTTTCCGTTCTTAAATCTTCTTCGTCATTACAGATCAATAACTGAGACAATACATGGAGAAAAGTAAACCTGTATGAGGGTAAAATATACATGTAAAAATGTAAACGGTGTAATCTGATACTTCAGTGCGTGACCCAAGAGCGTCCATGTACACGTTACAATATTGGTCGCACTGAATAGAAACGGGCGTTACACTTCGTAGAACCTATATAACTCGGCTCGTTTTCTAGTCGTGCGATGTCAAGCCCTCATCTACAATTCTGCTGTGTTGATCTTTGCATTTTTTCTTTGAAACTAATTTACAGTAACAATAATATACTGTATTTGGTACGAACGGAATGACTTAGAAGGGACAGATTGCGCTACCAATGTGAGCCGTCCAGCTTATAAGGAAGAAAGTATTTACCCTAGGTAATAATCCTTAAGAGACTAGACCAATAGGTATGGTGTCTGGTTACTGATGTATAGATCCCAAGTTCGATTACCAGAGTCACCATTAAACCAGTATGCGTTTTTCTGTCCCCACGTCGACTCAACCTGTAGAAGTGAGTACATGGGATAACGTCCTGTAGTAATAATGGGCACCTGTAGTAGCACTTGCCTCTGGCCACACTACTTTCGTAAGTGCCGACCGAACTGCTCACATAAAGCAACTTACCCGGTTTAAGTGTACTAAGGTAGTAAGAAAAGGATCCACTATTATTGTTAATAACTCTGAAATACGACCCTAAAACAAGATTGTTTCTTTTGAAACAAGTGCTTGGATAAAATAATTTCTTTGGGCCAGTTTTCGAACATTCATAAAGAGAAATCATCGTTATAATTGTTTTGACGGAAAAAGCGTCACACAGACGTTTTATTCAATTGATAAAAATTTGGAACTAAATCCACAGTTCCAACTCTCAAAATGAGGAAATGCATAATCTTGTCTAACTTTTCCCTACACTTTATATTGAGAGTCAAAAATATCAGTTCTGTAACAGTCTTCTTTTTAACGGAATTTGCGATCTTGGGACCGAACAACGAATAGGCTGAAGAAGAAAAGAAGAAGAACAAAAAGAAATGCACGTATCGAGAAATTCTGACTTGAACTTGTTTTTTCAGAGAGAATAAGCGACGGTTGATGGTACAAACAATTTGGTAGTTTGAACATTCCGTAGAAAACCGTTTCCAGGAAGATGCTATAAAGTTACTATTTCAGAGTTCGAATAATTGGGATTCGCTGTTAATTTTATATTTTGCATTCAGATTATATTTAGTTTTACAGACACTTGCCCTTCCCTTAGCTCCTGCAACCCCCCTCTCCATCTTCACCCCTCGCACATGCTCCAATATATTTCCTAAACAGATGTCCACCCTACATCCTGAGTTTAGTCTTCATTCATCTCTTTGACAATGGCTTAAGAGGTCGAAACAGCTGTCAGAGTTAAATAAAATCTGTGAAATCTGTCAAGTGTTTATACATTTTTAAAACCTTTGAAATATGTAAATGTATGTAATGTAATATAGTGTATGGATGTAATGTATTTTGAGGTTGGAAACTGTCCATCGAGGGTCCAAATGACATTCACTTTGTCTAACCAAATCCCTTGATCAATTCCTCTTGAATCTTATTTCAACGTTGGATTACTTGGAAATTCTCAAATTCAAATTATTCGTTCTGTATTTTCTAAGACCAAGTTTAAGTATATTCTTGAAAGTTTCAGTCAGCAAGACACAGCATGGATCTTTTCTCATAATTCGTGTCGTCGGTTTTGTTTTGACTGGAAGCTGTAAATTATTATTGTAACGGATAGTTTGATGCATCCGTAACGGAATTATCTCTTACAAAATTCTGTTAGCTTAAACACGGTCTTCTAGTGATTATAAATCCAAGGTTTATAAAGATATAATAACGATGTACTGCATTTATATCACCAAAATGGTTTAGTAGAGTCAACTTAGGCTGCTCTGTAGACCGTGTAGAATTTTTAAGATATAATATTGAGAATATTCCGTAACAGTTGCTACGATACTGTACATTTAAGATCCGTTTTTTCTCGACAGTTGCTCTTGATATTTGTAGTTGCTTGTAGTAATTTAATAGCACCTTGTATAAAGCAAAATAATAAATGTTTTCTGAAAGTAAATTTTATATCATTAAATGCACCTTACGTAAGAGTCGCAGAGTTAATCTGCATTATCAGAGATATAAATATAAGTACTAGATTTATTTCATATACAAATTGTTAAAGCTCATACATGGAGAAATATCTTGAGACACCAATGATGTGTACAGTGAGATACTAACAACCATTTGAGTACATAAAATAAAATATAAATTACATTACATAATTAAATAAAACATAAGAAATTATGTTTACAATTAAGACGAGACAAAAAAAAGAAAAAATATAATACAATAAGGGTAAATTACGTATGTATGATTATAATAAGTAATGCTATAGGAATAAGAAAAAGGAAACTACACTAAATAGAAAAAAATATTGAAATCCCCACTATGTTTTTTCAAGTTTGAACTTTCAATTTATGAAGACTTTACTGTTACTTAAATTGCAACAGTAAAAGAATGTGATGAAGGGATACTATGCATAATACCTTAGAGAGGACAAAAACACGCAGATCTGTTTAGAGAAATTAATCTAATATTTACTTTTAGGCATATATACTTCAAATTGCAATACTTCAAACGTTACTTCAAAAAAAAAATATACCTATGGTTTATTTTTTAATATAATTGTCTTATAATAATAAATAACATGCACGAAGTAAGCAATCTAATATAGTCAGTTCCAACTAGTCCTTAGTACTTGCGATATAAATACAAAGAGTTACAAATTTATAAGAATACAAAATTTATAAGAATACAAAGATTGCGTTGGGCCGGACATGTTATGAGAATGGAAGATGGCAGGAACCCCAAGAGGGCTTTGCTGGGTACATGGGAGGGAACGAGACCTAGAGGCAGACTGAGAAAGAGGTGGGAAGATGGCGTTGCAGAGGACGCGAGGGACATGGGGATAAGAAACTGGAGGAGGGTTGCAGTGGATTGGAGGCGGAGATTGGTGGAGGCCAGGGCCCGACTTGGGCTGTAGCGCCATAGGAGGAGGAGCAGGATATTTATTTTTTGCTGAAATGAAACAAACTTTAAGGCATAAAACATAAAGTTTTATGTTTAAGTTAAAATGCAGTTGGTGTAATGTAATATTGTTGTTGGATATGTTTGTTTTTTTTCTACTTACTGTTTTGTTTGTCTGTACGAGTTTGGACTAGATATTAACAATTACTAATGTGAGTAAATAGCTTCACAATTTATTAATCTGTAAAAATATGTAATTACATTTTGTAACTTAAGTTAAGAAACAAGAAAAGCGTCGTTGGAATTACTTCAGAAGTTAGAACCATTCGATCAGACTGAACTTCATCGATCAGACCCATTCACTGTTGCAAACGCGGCCAGATAGAACTACAGACATCACGAATAATTCGTTTAGTGTTTACACGTTTATCATCTCTCCCAATTGCTGCTTTCTGTTTGTTTATTGTTGCAGGTTTTGTAAGATTATTCTTAATTTGATGTGCCATTTAAAAAAGTTCAGTGGTATGAGGCCTGACAATCCTGAGGGAAAGTGAGCATACATTATTTGGCACCCGGTAGTTTTTTTGTACAATTTGATTGCTTCCTGCAGACGGCTGGAAGTCTTCAGCGCATGTCTGTCGTATATGGCAACAAACATTAAGAATAAAATTTGGAAGACTACGAAATTGTAAAAGTAGTAAATAACACAGTTGAAAGGAAGCTTAGGGAGGAGTTAGAAATATTGAAAGAAAGAGAAAAAGGGTTAGACAATTTAATTAATTCTTCGTATTGTTTAAATTAGCAGCCATCCTTACTATTTCTTTTATGAATTTGCTAACTGCTATAATTTTTATTGTTCGACTAAGCTTTTCGTCATCACTGACATCTTCAAAGACCTGAAGATGTTGTTGTTTAAGACCTGAAGATGTCAGTGATGACGAAAAGCTTAGTCGAACAATAAAAATTATAGCGGTTAGCAAATTCATAAAAGAAATAATTTAATTAATACTAAAATTAAATTTGATAATGAAGAAATATTTTATAACATAATTAAGAAGTAAATTATAGAGGACAGATAGATAAGATTAAGAATTAAATTGCAGAGGACTAATTGGATATTTTTAAATAAGGGTGTGTGACTGGCCCAGATGTGGGGGAGAAAGACGGGTATGTTTAAAAGGAATGCACACACACACACACACACACACACACTGAAACACAAGGAATTTGCTACAAAAATATGTAAATGTCCAGATGGAGGGACAGCGCTCAGAGGGGGGAAGGGACATTGAATTATAGCTTGTTGTGTGTGAGCAGGGTGTGCTGGGGTGGGGGTGAAGGGTTTGTTTTCATGTTATTTGTTCACTTCCGATCTGACGATGGGCTGTGAAGCTTGAAAGCGCTAATCGGAATATTTTTATATAGTGGTGCGCAACAGTGATAATTCTGCTTGTAATTAAGAATAAAGTACACATTGTGAAAGTCATTTTTTGTCGTGTGATGTTGGTCAGTACTACACGCAGATAATTCTACAAAGCTACTATATTTATTTAACACAATCCAATCATTACTTTATTGGAAAAAAAACAAAAGTAGTTACATTAACTGTAGCCTACATTAATTAGACCAAAAATTTAATAAAACGTTTGAGTACGTTTTTAATTACTTTTTAGAAGACGTCAGTGTAGCCAATTGATCAGCTCGGTGGCGTTTAGGTATAATTCTGCAAATTTTGTATACATTTGCAAAAGATAATAATTTATTGTTTATGACTCGAATATTCTTAAACTGTTTCCATGAATGCAAGTGTTGTATTTTAGTTTGTTTATAATATTTTACAGTTTCCTATCCAGTTATTTATTTTTCTCACACTTTTATAGTTTATTACAATTTGTTCGGTCTTTAAAAATGGTTTACATCGGTGTGTCCAACTGTTTTCAACTTGGGGGGGGGGCAAATGATAGTTTAAAAATAGGTTTGTGGGCCGTATTCAGTGTCCTACTTCCACACTGCGTAGATGTAAATTTTGTTTTTATATAGTATCCAAGTCACTTTTTCACAATAATTTATTACCTTTTTATCCGTCAGTGACTTCGTTCAGCGTTTTTTATTTAACTTTTCTGGATAAAATCGGAAATTAAATACTTGTATAGGAAGAAATTAATGCTGAATAACCGGTTGTACAAATTACATTTACAATTACTTGATAGCGTCCATCCTGCTATAATCGAAAATATTTTAGATTATGTGAATAAATATATATCAGATATAACTTACAGTACATATATAACCCAGAATAAGAAGTTTTCAAACTTAGCGAACAAAGGACATAGTAAGATCAATATTGAGCACAAACATAAGTTTTACACACGCATATCTAATCAAACTTCGATCGTCTTTGATAAGGAAGAATTGGACGTACTCAACAAGGGTTTAAAATATAACATTCCACCCAACTTACGTAATAATAACCGCTTTATCAATGAGATTGCCAATATGGAAGCAGCCATTAAAACTGTATCCGACCATCAAATACAAAACGAATTAGGAGCGTTAATGAATGTCAAACTAAATAAACGTATTAAGCTTAATAAACCACTGACAACATACCGTAAACATGCCACAGAAACCAAAATATTAGGACAAATTAAAGACAAACTTACTTCTAATAATGCTGTGATCACTAAAGCCGATAAGGGGAACACGATTGTCATATTAGATATACAGGTCTATAATAACAAAGTACTTGAATTTATAGATAACAATAACATTCGGACATTGAACAGTGACCCCACCAATGAATACGTCAAACAGCTAAATGGCATTAATAATCGTTGCGGTAGTCTGTTTGATGATAATGTTCGCCGTTATATAAAACCAATAAATGTACGCGCCCCGCAGCTCACGGGACTACCGAAGATACATAAGGCAAATATTCCTGTCAGACCCCTCATAAATTACACATCTGCACCTGGCTATAAGACGGCAAAAAAATTATATCATATTATTAAAAATAGTATCGTTTTAAAAAATAATCACAGTATAAAAAATAATATTGACTTTATTAAAAGGGTCCAGGATATCGAACTCTTACCTACGTACAAAATCGCTTCATTTGACATAGTTAATTTATATACAAACGTGCCGGTTCATGACACAATTTCAATTGTAAAAGATCTTCTCATTGAAAGTGAGAAGCTGAATCACAAACAAATAGATGAGTTAATTTTATTGTTGAATGTCCTGTTGAAGCAGAATTACTTCACTTTTAATAATAATTTTTACCTACAAGAGTTTGGTCTCGCAATGGGTTCGCCACTTTCAGGACTGCTGGCGGATTTATACTTGCATCATTTCGAAAATACTTACATGTTCTCAGAGAATAACAAATTTTGTAATAATATTAAATTATATGCACGATATGTAGACGACACCTTTATAATTTTTAACGGCACGCTACGGCAGATAGAGAAATTGAAACATTATTTGAACAGCCTTAGCAAGAACATACAATTTACCCTCGAAACTGAGGTTGACAATAAACTCAATTTTTTGGACCTGACTGTTACAAAGTATCTTAATAAATTTCAATATAAAATATATAGGAAACCCACCACCACAGATATTACAATACACGCCGATTCTCATCACCCATATAGTCAGAAAATGGCGGCTTACAACAGTTTTATTCATAGGTTAGTAACGATTCCACTTAACCAAAAGGACTTTCAGGACGAATTGGATATAATAAGGCACATAGCAGTAGCGAATGGGTACAAGAGTTCGATGATAGATAGACTTCTTAAGCGACACCTATATAAAACTAGATCCCACCATAATACCATCGATGATAATAAAGTTAACAATAATAAAAATAATAATAAAAAGTATATAACGACAGTGTACGGTAGCCTTTTACCTAACATTATATCCAATGTGTTCTCTAAATTCAATATAAAAGTCGCGTTTAAAACAAATAATAATATATCTAATTTGTTACGCATAAAACAACCATTCCCGTTAGAAGAGAAAACAGGTGTTTACAGGATGTCATGTGATGATTGTGATTGTTTCTATCTGGGTCAAACTGGCAGGTCTTTCTTGAAAAGATACAAAGAACATCTACCAAGGAATGATTTAGACAAGACCAAATCTAATTATGCGCGCCACCTAATGCTGCATAACCATAATTACACAGATTTTAATACCAATTTCAAAGCAATCCATGTATGCGGTAAGGGTAGGTTAATGGACGCTCTCGAGGAGTTTGAGATTTATAAATCATTTAAAGACAAGAATATCAACAATAACAGTATACTAAACGAACAATTAAGGTTTCAATCTCATTCACTATATGATACAGCCCTAAATATAATCGCGCATGACGGTAATGACTGGTGATAAGGATTGACTTAGTTCAATTAGTGGCTCGGCAACTGCACGCGCGGTCGGACCGGTCCAGCGAAGCCGTAGTTACATCGTGTTATGTGTGTGTCGTCATTGTAATTTTGTAAATATGTGCAAATGTGTTTTTACGTGTTTTACGTGAATTTTAACTTTTGACGAGGACTACTGAAGATGTGACACATGTCACGAAACGCGTCTAAATAAAAAACGCTGAACGAAGTCACTGACGGATAAAAAGGTAATAAATTATTGTAGATGTAAAGCTTACATAATGTTATCTGTATTCAGAAAATATTGAACAATCTATAAAACTGGTTAGTAAATTTTACAAACTTTTTAAATAACATTTTATAATAAGCCTAATTTAAATATTTTCTAGAAAAATGTCAAATATTTCTCCCCAAGTTCATGTGTGTGTACAAAATAATTTGTGAAAGCTACATTTTTAATTGAAGTAAGATTGAATGCTGTAGTTTCACTAACTGTCACACTAAAGGGTATTGCGACTTATTCAAAACAAGATGTATAGTGTTATTAGTTTGGTACTTAATCGCACTGATGATTTCAGTAACCCCTGTGTACATTATTTCTCTGTTTAGTTTTTAATATTTATATTGTTCAAAATATAAATTTACAAATATAGAATAATGTTACCAGCACACAGAACATACATACATTGCAAAATCTCTTACGTGTCGATGCTGTTTCTTAATATTTTAGTAAAGTTTTAAGTTTCTTCACGGGTCGGTTAAAATATCACGGACCACCTGCTGGGCATCGCTGCCTTACACGGGCCTACTCAAAGTTAAACTACGTTTAAATATTTTAACTTTTTAGTTGACTATATTGTTACAAATTGTTAGTCACTTGTTTCTATAATGTGACTGCACCACATGTATACATGTACACAAATTTTTAGGTTATTATATTATTTTTATAACGTTTTAATTTATATTGTATCTTATTTAATAAATAATATAAATTACATTGAATATATTAATTTATATATTTATATTATTGAATTTTAAAGTTCACAATTTCATAAAAATTATCACTTTTTGAGTTTAATCTGAATTTGAGTTGTATTTACCAATAAATTATTTTTCTTATATTAAAAAAATATCAAATTTTTTAAAATATTTTTTAATTAACCTTCGGATACATAGCTGATCAGTTTTTCATTACTTAAATTAGAAAACACAATGTGACTTTACTAATAAATTTTCTAATGAATTAGAATGAGTTAGGATTTTACTAATGTACTGAATGCTAAATAATTTATTAGGTTGTATCTTAAGATGTGTGGTTTTATGTAGGATTTATTTATGTGTAAGTATTTATTCTTCCATCGTTCTTTGTCTGTGAAAAATAACAGCGTGAGAAGCGCCTGCAAAGTAGACAACAGCACAACGGCGTACTCCTATCGTGTACCGTCTCCGTGTCTGAACAAGTTTCTCAGATTTTTATCTCACGGTCCCGTTTCAAATCAAATTTTTTTAGCGCCTCCTTGAAAAATATGTTAATTATTAATTTTTTCAGAATAACCTTAATAATAGGAAATGATTAACACTGGAGTTATTATATCTACAAAATCGTTTGGATATGACGGAACAAGGACTTAGATACTCAAACAACACTGTTCGCAACTGGGCGAACGTAATTCTGACCTGTACTGTGCGTGGGAAGAAAAATCTGTTTCACCTTGTTATTCATACGGGTTTTGCGTAATTTCCAATATAAAGAACATAAAGAATTGCAATGAGCGATGAAAAATGTAAATTGTAAAGTTCAACTACTTTATGGATTTGCCATAAAATTCTATGGTGCAATGAGAGAGAGAGAGAGAGAGAGAGAGAGAGAGAGAGAGAGAGAGAGAGAGAGAGAGAGAGAGAGAGAGACGGTAAGAAGTTTAACTATACATATTTAAAAATTCAGATACCGCATAATAAACACTGGAACAACAAACAAAAGCTGTGGTATTACGATAGCAGATTATGTCACACAAGGAACTGAATTCAATTTCTATTTTAACAACAGCTTAAATACTTGAATCCAGTTCTCTGAAATACTAAACATTAAATTCCAAAAATATTGAAAAAATATACATAGTAGTATAGTACAATGTAGTATTGGGATGACTTGTGGATAATAAACTGTAAATACTAAAGCAAAATCACTCCAACTAATTAGATTACATGAGAGTAGGAAAAGCAGAATTTTCAAGGACGGGCTGCATTACTAATTAGCAGAAGAGTGAGGATGGATAGAATACCACTGAAGGTACGGTCATGTCAGAAACAGACGACAAACTGGAGTTCCAAAGGAAGATCAAGAAGAGGTTGTCCCTAGATTTAATGATAGGATGAACTAGATAAAAGTACGAAAAAGCAGAACCTTGAAGACGATGATTGTAGTAGAAAGATAGATTAAAAAAATAGACGAGATAATGAAGTCTGCCACAGCTACAGACGTTTTTCAAAGTACTTTGTTCTGTTACAAAATAGTTGTAGAAAACAAAAATAAAATGTATGTCATTTGTTTATTAGGTTGTTTTAGTTCTGAGAAGTCTGTTAAAAATTATAAGATTCCGGACATTAGCCATCGTAAGTTAAAACTAATTAATAGATATCTATTTGTTAGTGACAGATTTATCTTTTTATTAATTTATTGTTCGCCTGAAGATGACCTCTGATTCTATAGAGGTCGAAACGTCGTGTTTATTAATTTTTACTTACGATGGCTAATGTCCGAAATCTTGTAATTGTAACGAGTATATTGCGTCATCGATTAATACTAATTTTAAGAAGTCTGTTAATTATTTGTCTAACCCCACTGCAAACGATTACTCATTATTTTTTAATCATTATTAATTATGTTGATTATAAAATTTGTTAAATTTTTCATATTGTTTGAACATTTAGCAAAGTAAAATTCTAAACTTTGCCACTACTGATTTTAGACAGTCTAATTACTAAATCAGGCCTTCATAACAAGCGAAATTAGAACTAGAAGATTGGAGTGCACTGGTCATGTTTTAAATAATAAAATGCGCAATCGTCCGAGCCTTGGAGCACCTCCATAAATACCCCTATGGAAGGAAGTTTTCACTACGCACCGACCATGCAGAGCTTGCATGGCTCTTGAGATTTAAAAATCCGGAAGGGCAGTTGGCAAGGTGGCTCGAACGTCTACAAGAGTACAACTTCAAGGTACAACATCGGCGGGGGCACCTGCATGGTAATGCAGATGGCTTATCACGAAGACTGTGCCCGGAAGACTACCGACGTTGCCACAGAAAGGAAGAACAAAACGCAAGCGAACATGTTCAAGCCGTCACTGTAGATTTCCTGGCTGACGGCTGGACGACACAAGATTGTCGACAAGAACAGATGACTAATGAAGACATTGGACCGATCGTGACAGCAAAAGAGGAAGATCACCGCCTGGATTGGCAAGATATCTGCTATGGTTCCGAAGTGCTGAAGGGCTACTGGGCACAATGGGAATCTCTTACTTTAGATAACGAATTGCTGAAAAGGGCTTGGGAAAGTGCAGATGGACGAGACGTGGTCATGGAGTTGATAGTTCCCCGAAGTAAAGTGCGGTCTGTTTTGAAGAAGATGCATGATGGAACCCATAGGAAAAATTGCTGGGATTGCTTGCCATTATAAACAAAAAGGTTCAAAACAAAAACACACAAATTTATAAAATTTACTTTACTGTAAACACACACAACTTACACTCGAGTAACGCTACACAGTAATGAATATAAACAGTTTGAACATATTAAATATCTCGTTACATGTACGTACTACATGTAAACAGTGTAATACCCAAACCACCACCACAGCTTGAAGTTTCGTTTCAAAGTTACAAATTACTTGAGATCGTGTTTGGAAACTACAGATTAGACTGACATTCACTTGTAAACTTCGTGGTTCCAGAATCAACGTTAACAACAACACTATTTCTCGGTGTTGCTACATGTATATTTTGTCTTACCCACTTTACGATGGGCCACTGAGAACAATTTCGTCTTAGAACAAGAGAAACGTTTGCTGTTACTAAAAAACTTAAACCAAAAACATTCTTTTTTTTTGCTGACAGTAAAGTCTACTAAGTTTAACCAGTAATCACATCAATTGTCGCGTATTCGTAAATTCTATTTTCAATTGTTTGTTTTATACAAAAATTGTATTTTGAAACTCCATGAATAAGAAAATTTTAAATTAAATTATTAGCACTATGAATTTTATTGTTAAGGCAATATGTTACTTTTTAAAAACATATTATTATTTACTTGTAAAAATATAATAATTTTATAACTGCATAAAATTATGAAAAACTTAAAAACGTAAATAATAGAAAATAAAATAAAATAGTATTATATTTATAATATACTGTACTAGTATTATATATAAATACAGTGGAACATCTGTAATTTGGATTAGGGGGGGGCGTTACCTAAGTCAAATTAGAGAAAATTTCGAATTATAGAATGTTTTACATAAGATTGTACAACAGGGCAAAGGTAATGTAAAAAAGTCTACATAAATTTTATCCTAATGAAAAGTTTATTAAATAAGTATTGAAACAATATAAATATTACATCTAGTGTACTTAGTATAAGGTACTACTAATAAGTACTTAGTAGTTAGTAGTGTATTTAATCAGAGCGAAACGCAGAAGTACTGTCTAGTATCAGCAAAGCTTTAACGCTCAGTTCTTTTATTTGTAAAATGTATTGCTTGGATTCTCTAATCTCAGCTACAAAATTAAAAAGAAACCAATCAACGAATCTGCATAACAAACCTGTTGGGTAACCGTTATAAATTTGAGAAAGAAGACGTTTTTTGCAGGTAATTACTGCTTTTAGGTTACTTTGGCGAGACAGTTCGACACTATAAACATCGACACTTAAACTTTCCCCAAATATTTTCCTGTTTACAATGGAATGCCATTGCTGAAATAAAAAATAAAAAATCTTGAACTACCTATAAAATCATTTTTCTGTATTCTTGAGTAGTTCGAATTATAATAAATTCCGAATTACAGAAGTTTCACTGTATACATATGTATGTATATAAATATATGTTATATCTATATATTTATATTATAATATTTATATTTTTTAAATAATTAATTTTAAATATAATGACAAACGGTTTGCGGGGATCGGTCAAAAAGTATAACACAAATTTTAAATTATTTTTGTCGACGTTTCGACAATATTTATTGTCATCAGGACTATTGTTGCACAGTTGTTACGACGACATGTTAAAATTTGTGTTATACTTTTTGACCGATCCTCGCAAACCCTTTATCGTTAAAATTCATTGATTGACGATGGTCAATACGAAATTATGAATTTTAAAATAATATTAAACTTATAAAACAAGTTTATTAAACAAACTAAAAGTACGTAACGGCTCATGAATAAAATAATTGTTTTAATTTAAAATTTCTAAACAAAATATAAAATTAATATATTTTCTTTTTACGTAACTCTTGATGATTCAAGTTTCTTTTTATGTCATGTATTATATTATAAATAACAGATTACGTCCCCTAGTGTATTTTAATTTTATCAGTAGACATATATATATAAACCTGATGCACGTTTCACAGAATGAATCTGTATCATCAGAGACTTTAATGATATCACTTACATAAGTAATCTTTTATTAATAATTTAGGCCTACTGCATAAAATTAATATTGTATTAACAAACAAAATTGAGTTTTTGTGACTCAAAGAATATTACAATTACGTTGTTCGCTAAGCAACGCAAGACACTCTTTGAAGAACGAATGTGGAGTATGTTTTTCATAAGAAAGAAGAATTACAGCTGGTCATAAGTTTCAGACATTTCGTTTTACTTCTACTAACGAATAATTTTTTTATTGAATTAAAATGTTCATTTATTTGCATTGGTCTGTGTGTACCAGCCTCTTAAAAGATTTAATTAAGTAAAATATAAATGTCGCTAAATGAGCTTATAAATATGTTGTCCACTACATGTGTTCCCACCGATAAGCGCTTTCGGGCTTCTAATTCACTTGAGTTCGTTACTGAACCACCTACCGCACACATCTGCGTCAAGCTTATATCGAAGGAGAACCAACTGTCATCTGCAGCCACCTTAGTAGCTTACTACACAACGGTGGCGAAGCCGTTGACAGTTAGGTCCTTTTAGTATTTTAACATTGTTGCTGTTGTTAGCTTTTATGCGTAACACCTCCGATGTGTACAGAATAAAGAGAAAATGGTGTGACCAGAAGATCTCCTGACTCCTCCGTATTTTCTGATCCCAACCTTTTTTTTGTGTACCTCCTTTAGCTACAAATAGTGTTCCTCCTTTAAAAACGTTTTTAAGTAATAAATATGTGCTTATGTGTTTATAATATTAAAGAATACGACACAAAATATTTGGGTTGAAATAAAATTAAAAACCCATTGCTTTGTAAATTTTAAAAAATATTCCGTTTACACTAAAAAAACCCAAATTGATAAAATTCCAATTTAATATGTAATGTATACAATGTTATCAATAGTGATAAAAATAAAAACAATCGTGTTGTCATTAAAAAAAAAGAGCTTTTTATAAACAAAACATTGTGCGTTTTCTGGCCAGACCAGATCACCGACACAGAGGTCTGGAGAAGAACGAACTAGAAACCGGAAATCGGTGGAAATTAAAGAAGAAAAAGAGGTAGGTTGGGGCTGGGCTCTTTGAAAACTGACCGACGGATCCAGCGACAAATCATTACATAGAAACCACAAGAATCTAGCAGGAGCGGCGGGGTCGAAAATCAAATTGAAAAGAACAGACCTCGAGGAGAAGGTACATACCCTGGAAGATATTGACAGAAGTTAAACAAATCTCCAACAATCGGGTCAGATGGAGGCATCTTGTGTGTGTATATGTGTAATTTTAAAAATTGTATAAAATTTTCAATAAGTTTTTTGAACATGTTTACATATTTACTGAATTTCGTGAGATCCTTCAGCTGGTTTTGCTATAACATTCATAATGAAGCACTGGCACATCCTATGAATTTGCATTATTTTGACTGTTGACACGGTGTTGTTTATCGGGTGTTACTATCTTTACCTCGTGTACTCTTCTATAGGCTGGAAGACGCTGCACTAAGGAACTGGAGTCATGCTTTAGTGTTCATGTTTTCTGAACTTTTTCATTTGAGATAGTTGTATAAGTTGAGTAGTTATTAGGAAGTTATGGCTTATTATCTGATTTGAAGATCAGTGAGAAGCTCAAAAGCGCTTATTGGCAGACACATGATACAATGGTCACCAACACATTCCACTTTATTTAAAAATCTGTTGGCACTACCACAAGTCCTTTAACTTTAAAAATGTACAGTCATTGTAGATATTAGTACGCGTATATACTGCATTAAGAATTATTTGAAACATCCTTCTTTGGAGAGGTACGTGCGGATGAAACGGGCGCGATCAGCTGTTTGACGTCCTTCCTCGGCACCTGGACGTCGTGCACGGCAGACGCCTCGTGTGATACGTCGTCATCGTCGTCTTCGTCGACTTCCCTTTCGGACGACGCCTTCTTCGTCTTGCTCGCGCCCGATGCTGCCGACGACGATGCCGTCTTTCCCCTGACAGCGGCGGCGGCGGCGGCTGATTTCGTCACCGGTTTCTTCACGGGACCGACGTCGAAGTTCATGTAGTCGGGACTGTCCACGATGATGGAGTCGCTGTCGCTGTGGTCGCTGCCGGAGTCGTCGTCTCCGAACGCGAAAGAATCGTAGATGTGGTCGCCCGTGGTCACGTAGTCTGGTTCACAGCAGCCTTCCGGACTGTCGTGTTCCTGCACGGCGTGTGAGTCTTCGTCGTCCGCCCTTAAAGTACGGTAATTGTACATTAAAATCGGTTAACAGAATCGTTAAAAATCTAATTCTTAAGTTTGAGAGGTTCTCATTACTACAAACAATATTCCATTTACATAAACGTGATTAATATAAACTTACAAAACGAACTCGGTAGTCTCACAAAATTTACTTTTTTAACTCTTTCAGAATAAATTCAGAAAGTTTATCAAACTCAAGCTTTTCAAAGAGTTACAACCATAAGTAACAAGAGAGTGAGTCGTAAGATGCTTGACATAAAGTTATCTTTAGTTTACTACTGACCATGATTTAATAAAATGATGAACGGTTTTGTGACGTTCGGCCATTATCTAAACAGTTTTAAAATATTTGTACCGACGTTTCCAAAAATTTATTGGGATCTGTGTACGGACGGAATAGAAATAAATCACATTTTAATGTTTTGTCTGTTTTAATTGGTTTGTGCATAAATAATCATAATCACTATTAAATATTATATTAGTAAAAACAATAATTAACATTATTATTTATTATTATAGTAATAACGTAAGTAAGAATATAATATATTTTTTAATATTACATAAATGTTAACGTTTATTATAATCATTAATTTTACTATATAGGGTGTATACAGGCTATGATGATGAGACAATAAATTGTCGAAATGTCAATACAAATGTTTTAAAATTTTGTCTAGTTAACGAAGTAAATAACGAAATCTTATAAGCCGACATCACTAGAAACTATCAGAAATGTATCAAAAAATTCTATTTTGCCAAGCGACTTATGACACTCTCAGTTTATTAAACGTTTATGACTCAAAAAAAGTTCTTGGATTTCGTTGTCCATGACGTTTCCGTTACTTAACTAAATATCACTATTGTTTGACGACTCGGAACACTAAGTTTTTTATAAGTAAAATCGTAAAGATTTACCTTACAGCCTAAACCGGCTTTCACCTTTAGAAGGCTTCATCAGAGGCTGCCGTAGGTAGCGCTGTCCGTCTTGTTGTTGGCGACGGGATAGTTTTCCGAAAGATCGATGCTGTGTGTGTGTGGTGAGATGTGTTCGAATAATGTGTGCGATTTGAATTGTGTCTGTTCGTTTAGGATGTCGTTTTTATTTGTTTTTGTGTGTTTGTATATTTCTAATTGTTCTAGAGTGTCTAGTTTTCGGCCTTTTGTGTGTACGTGTAGAATGTTCATGTTATTGTCGATGTTTTTATATGTGTGGTTTGCTTCAATGAGGTAGTTTGCAAAGGTGGATTCTGTAGTGGTGTGGAGTGCCTTTGTGTGTTCAATGTATCTCTGTTTGAAGTTACGTCCTGTCTGGCCTATGTAGAATTTATTGCAATTTGAGCAATTTAGCTTGTATACACCAGGTAGATCGAATTTGTTTTGTGCTTTGGGCATGCGTTTTGATAGTGTGTGTTCTGTTTTGTTAGTAGTTTTGTAAGCGATTCTGTATCCTGCTTTTCTGAATTTGTGGGCAATTTTTTCAGTTTGTTTGTTGATGTATGTTAGTGTTATGAATTTGTTGTTTTCTGTCTTTGTCTGTTGTTTGTTTTGTGTTTTGTGTAGGAGTTTACTGACTATTGTTCTGTCAAACCGTTAGATTCTGCTAGATATTTTATCGTGTTTAGTTCGTCTTTGTAGTCTATTTCATCTAAGGGGATGTTGTTAAGTCTATGTATCATGGTTCTAAAAGCAGCTAGCTTGTGTTGTATTTGGTGATTGGAGGTGTTGTGTATTAGTGTGTCAGTTGTAGTTGGTTTTCTGTATATACTGAATTTGTGCCTGTGTTCTAGTTTTGTGATGGAGAGGTCTAAGAAGTTTATGGTATATAAAGTCTAAGAAATTCAGTATATACAGAAAACCAACTACAACTGACACACTAATACACAACACCTCCAATCACCCAATACAACACAAGCTAGCTGCTTTTAGAACCATGATACATAGACTTAACAACATCCCCTTAGATGAAATAGACTACAAAGACGAACTAAACACGATAAAATATCTAGCAGAATCTAACGGTTATGACAGAACAATAGTCAGTAAACTCCTACACAAAACACAAAACAAACAACAGACAAAGACAGAAAACAACAAATTCATAACACTAACATACATCAACAAACTAACTGAAAAAATTGCCCACAAATTCAAAAAAGCAGGATACAGAATCGCTTACAAAACTACTAACAAACAGAACACACACTATCAAAACGCATGCCCAAAGCACAAAACAAATTCGATCTACCTGGTGTATACAAGCTAAATTGCTCAAATTGCAATAAATTCTACATAGGCCAGACAGGACGTAGCTTCAAACAGAGATACATTGAACACACAAAGGCACTCCACACCACTACAGAATCCACCTTGCAAACCACCTCATTGAAGCAAACCACACATATAAAAACATCGACAATAACATGAACGTTCTACACGTACACACAAAAGGCCGAAAACTAGACAATCTAGAACAATTAGAAATATACAAACACACAAAAACAAATAAAAACGACATCCTAAACGAACAGACACAATTCAAATCGCACACATTATTCGAACACATCTCACCACACACACACAGCATCGATCTTTCGGAAAACTATCCCGTCGCCAACAACAAGACGGACAGCGCTACCTACGGCAGCCTCTGATGAAGCCTTCTAAAGGTGAAAGCCGGTTTAGGCTGTAAGGTAAATCTTTACGATTTTACTTATAAAAAACTTAGTGTTCCGAGTCGTCAAACAATAGTGATATTTAGTCAAAAAAAGTGTCAATGGTATGTGAAGAAAAGTGGAGCTGGAAAAATGCATATATAACATAAATTACAAAAATGTATTTATAAATTCATAAATATATAAAAACATAAAAAATCTGTATATTATAAAATAATATATGATAATTATACGTTTATAAAATATTATATTTATTACAATATTGCCATACTGTTAAGATGGTTGCCCTGTTATTATTGATCATAAAATACATGAAGAGATGTTTGGTGAATTATGTGACAATATTTCTAACGCATGTGTACTACATAATACTACATCTCAATGTAATTTCATCTTAAGGAAATACAAGTATTTAGGGGTGCTAATTACGGCCAGTGAAAAGCAAGATAAAGAAATACAGTCCAGAAATAATTTAGGAAAAATGGCTATATCTACATTAAATGGAATCCTGTGGGATATGCAAATTACAGCAGAAACTAAAACCAAAATATTTAAAACCATTGTTACAAGAATCGTGACTTACGGTTCAGAAGTTTGGACTACTAATAAACACACAAGAACTAAATTAATGACAGCAGAGATGGACTTTTGGAGACGTTAGGCAAGAGTATCCAGATGTAAGAAAATTAGAAATGAAGTCATTAAGGACAGAATGAATGTAAAAAATTGTTGATTTTATTAAAAAAAAAATACAATGGTATGGACACACGAAAAGAATGGCACAGGAAAGATTGCCAATGAGAAATTTAGACTATATTGAGGGAACGAGAAATTGAAAAAGATCTTTGGGTGGACAAGCAGCACTGAAAGATGAGAATTCAATCACATCTGTAATCCTTGGTTCCGGAAAATGTGTAAACATTGTACAGCCGGAATAATAATAATAATAATAATTTCATCTGTGTTTTGTCGTTATCGATCACATGATGTGTGTTTATTTAAAATATGCCTAAAATTTTTGGAACTTTAAAAAAATCCCACACACACATACAGTGATATTATTACCCGATCACACTATAGTACAATCGGTAGCGACCTCTCATTTTTAACTCGTATACACACGCACGTGCAAAAGAAGGGTAGAGTACGAAAAACTGAGGATGAAGCGTCAACAGACAAACTGTAAAAGTTCGCCTAAAGGCAGCTGCGTTTACCGGCTTATACTGATTTAGAGAAGTGGATAAATGAGGAAAAATGGAGCAATGAGGGAATCAATTATTCCTAACCTAGTTACTGTCTTTACTGTTTTTATGCCTATTTATTTTGGTTCAAGCAATGAAGTCTAGTGTACTTGACTATGCAGAAGAGAGGTTCGATTCTTTGGCGTTTTAACAACGACCGTACGCGTACGAAGCTCAAGGTGGGACCCCCAACTCCGAAGGTTCTTGGAAGTTTGTCGTTACTTCTTTCAAAGGACTTGATGCAGTACATGTATTTATTTAGATGTGTTTAATTGGCTTTCAGAAGATATAGAAATAAGATTCAGAATTCCTTACGAGGTGAAGGTAGAACTTTTCCATTTCTTTTGAGACATACCTTTGGTTGATATCACTGCCTGTAATGTTTAACGGCAGTCCTGCAGGAAGATAATAATGGTGAGTGAGAAAGAGTGTGTTTATTGTTGGTAAGAGTACAGACACTCAGCAAAGAATGGGCTTCCCATAAAACATTGGAAAAAAGCGCGCGTACGCATACACACGAATAGTAGTTTATTCGAATTTGTGTTAGCTGCTGACTTGCTTAGCAGTAATAATAATAAACACCATAATTATAATCACAAAAATATGACAAAATTCTATAATAAGTTTTGCTGGATCTTGAAATCACCCCAGGACGACAGGAAAACATTTCCGATTCAGAAAAAATTATAAAAACTACTGACCCTTTAAAATTCAGTCCAATCACTTACCTTCCGACGATCTATATCTATGTAACCTCAATTCTAACAGTCAAGATTTATAACCACCTTCGACAAAACAAACCTACGTTGGGAGAACAAAATGGATTCTACAAACACTCCAAAGGAGGCAAGTACCACCTTGTATCCGACTCCTTAATTCAACACTAAGAAATAGAAAAGAAAGAAAAACAACAGAACGACGTATGAAAACTACAAAAAGGCCTCTGACTTTGTAGCACACGTATACATAATTAAAATTCTACGCCTTAAAAGACTGACAAAAAGCAAAAAAGCAGCTTTCTTACAGTGACGAAACAACGGTCAGTCACCTTGCACCTGTATAGTCCTCCTAACAGAAAAATTGTGACGAGATCTATGAAAATAAACTGGGGGATTTTCTAGAGATAATAGTTTGTGTGATTTTTTTAGTTCAGCACAGCTTTGAAGAGCACACCATATTGATACAAACTTATAAGTCGATCAAAAAAGAAAGATATTATGAACCACCTCGTGTACATAGATGACAAAACCCTATGAAAGTCTACAAGCCACTTTCATACTCTTCGAGATATTACATATCACAATTCAATTCAGCAATTCCATTTACACGGAACAAGGAATTGATAAAATCAGGTCCATCCATCTCAACAGAAGGAAAATCAGTACGACTGAAGGTTTCTTATTGAAACAACTTGAACAATTGACGATAAAGAGTGGTACAAATATCTGGGAATCGTACAATTAAAAGGCATAAACCATACAGAACTCGAAAAGATCATACAGCAGAGATTTCTTCACAGAGTCCGCAGTATCCTGAAGTTGCATTTTTCACAGCGAACAAAGTCAAAGTGATAAACACATTTGTCATTCCTTTACTAAATTACTCCTTTTGAATCCTGGATTGGACTTAAACAAACTCTCCAGATACATTAGAAAAATCAGGTCAAAGGGTCGCATGAGTCACCCAATATCAGCAATCAAAAGAATTATACTGCCTGTAAATAAAGGCGGATTAGAAATTACAGATATCCCACGACTTCGCAGTAAACAAGTACAGGACTTGCGACAATACTTCTTCATGAGCCGAGAGGACAACAGAATCTTTGATGTCATTTGTGCAGCACATGAAAATGCTACGCCTCTTCGTCTGTCAGATCCAAAGTATACTGTTGGATTCACCCCAGAAAACGTTCGGGCTATCAATTATAAAAGAGAAGAACTGCATGGAACGTACTCAAATTATCTAATTAGCCCTGAAATATACAAAACTGCTAGCACTATCTGAAGGAGATTATATTCAGCGAGACAACCGAATGTATTATGGTCATCCAGGCCAGATACAATTTACTGCAAATGCATATGAAGAAGACGTCACAGACGATTGATGTAGAAAATGTCACCGCCACTCTGAAACCATAGAACATATCTCAGGATCCTGCCTTATGTTGCTTCTGCAAATGAATATCTGAGAAGACATAATATTGCCAAAATTCTGTATCTACATATCGCATGAGCAAATATTATTTTCCATAACATAGTTCTCTATTACAAATACCAACCTGAAACTGTTTTGTGTGAAGTTTTAAAAACTGAAAACTTCAAAAGTTGCTAGAACAGGGAAATACTGACATTAAAATACCAGCAAACAGGCCAGATGTCACAATTCTAGATAAAAATAAAAAAGAAGTATAACTCTTTGATATCTCAGTTTCTCTTTTCAACAACCTCAGAAGTGTGTCCTAGAAAAAGAAATCTCAAATATCAATACTTATATAGAAATTTAAAAAATGTGGAAGGTTATCAAGAAAAGAGTGAACCCAGTCGAAATTTTTGCGAACCACAACAACCGAAGTAAAACGTTCAGACTCAAACAATTTAAATCGAAATTACAGAAATCAGTCATCTTGGACACCTGTCATATAGCTTCCAAAATATTAGGACAGGAGCGCTGGTAAACTTGATTTCCAAATAACCCGTTCATAATGAGACAAACAATCGTATAGTTGTGAAAATTGTAATAGTAGTAGTAGTAGTAGTAGTAGTAGTAGTAGTAGTAGTAGTTGTTGTTGTTATTATTATATTCTACTGAAAAGCAGTGTAAGAATATCAATAACCATAATAATACTAACAATAATAAGAAGAAGAATAAGAAGAAGATAATAAGATGGAGAATGATAATAGCAATACAAAAATAATAATAATGCAACCAATTAACAAATTTTTTAATAATAATAGTTCAGCAGTCAATACGTATTTATAAAATATTTAAGAACTTTTAATTACTTATATTCATTTGTCAACGTTTCATTAGTGATGATTTCTTTTTATTCGTTTGTTATGGTTTGTACTTGCTAAACTTTTTACATTTTCTTACAACCAAACAATAATATGTCTGAAATTCAATTAATGAAAACGAAATCTCAGATTCGGTTGGAAGCTAGTATAACTTACTCTTCCGCTGTAGGTATAGAAGGAGAATGAGCATGGTGATAGTCGGAATTCTTGACTGGCAGTTCAGGAAGCTGTACAGAGTCCGGCACTGGTAATTCATTGCTGGATGTGTGGAATCCAGTCCCGTCGTCCCAGTATTGCATCTAAAAAATTATTATTTCAAATTATTCACATTGACAATAAACTTACAGTTCCTTTAAATCTACTATCGCTCAATAGATAAGCGACCGTTTAAACCTTCCCCACAAGCAGCAAGTAATAGCATATACAGGAAAACTAGCCTTTATTCCATTCTAAATCAATCTAGTCATCTCTACAAAACTGGCTTCTCAGGGCTGCACAGGAAGCAGTTCTCACTCTCCAACCACTTTCGGCGCCCGGAGATGGTCCTGGGACATCCTCCCTTTTGCCAGAGAATATCCTGTTTAGACACGTCATGCGTGCAAAGTAAGTATAGCTGTTAGCTACTGATATGCATAGGAGCCGCGAGATATTTTTGGAAGCTAATTTTAATGTAAATAATTAAGTTGCAGACCTGGAACTGGATTCTGAATTTTTTTAGAGTAATGAACAATGTGATTTCTAACCATTTTGGACGAGAACGATAGAATGTATTTTTGAATCGAGAAAATTGACATTATAAGGAATTCAAAAAGAAGCCGATAACACTCACTACCAATGATATTTTATTTACGTAACAATATACCCTACAATTGCCCATTACTACGTACCAATATACACAACTGTGCTTTATCAACTATTAAACACTGCAACCAAATCTTCAGAGAAGCTCAGTGCACAAAATGTCTACCACGATACCACGAGACTAGAGCGCAAATGGATAGTGGAAATTATAAAGCCATGTGTCTATCCTTTGTAGCGTTGACGTTACACACTAGAGTTTTGGAGAAGACGTTGAGAGAGAAAGCGGAAGTGGAGCTCGGCCTTTAGAAATAATGACAAACACAAGACCATAAATTGACAAATAATGTATAAACTTCTGACTATACATTATTTTGTATTCTGGATACATTACTGTATGCTGTATACTGTATATATTACTTTGCCTTTCTGGATCTATAGTCTGCATTTGATACGGTACCAACACCCCAAGTCTGGACACCTTTACAGAGTATAGGAACATCTCAAACCGGATGACAAGAATAAAGGACGTGTATAACACAGACAAAGGAGAGAAAAATCTGCTGAATTCCCGATAAAATGAGGAGTGAAGCAACGAGAGAGCCTTAATCCTATATCTTTATAATACGCATGTGTCCTAGATCCTTAGGCAGCGTAAATGAATACAGCAAGATGCAAAGTAGGAAGCGTTACAGTGAGACAGTATATGTCCGGAACTGAATGGTCAAATACCGTTATGGACAGAGGTATGAGGATCAATTTGGACAATAGCAAAAAAAATAGTCATAACTAAGCAAACTGGCGAAGAGTCTGGATATTAATTAGGAGTGAAGATAGATGGAGCAAGTCAAGAGGTCCGAAGCTTATCACGGAAGCGTTCCCAGACGGGAGAAGAGGAAGAGAAAGACCACGGTTGGAATGGGTCGATTATATTGAGAGGTTGGCTAAGAGAAGTGGGAAGACCTTGTTAAAAGTCAAAGATTCGCACGTGATAGAAGAGAGTGTCGGAAGTGACTGAAGGACTCCGAAGCTTGACAGCAGAAGGGAAAGGAGGAGGAGGAGGAGGAGGAGGAGGAGGAGGAGGAGGAGCAGAAGAAGAAGAAGAAGAAGAAGAAGAAGAAGAAGAAGAAGAAGAAGAAGAAGAAGAAGAAGAAGAAGAAGAAGAAGAAGAAGGAGGAGGAGGAGGAGGAGGAGGAGGAGGAGAAGAAACAATTACACTTGACTATTAGGACAACGTATCCAATATACAAAATAAATCTGCGTAAGGAATTGAACGGATCGTCCACAGGCATACGCGTATTTCGACTAACGCGCACGCCACTCCATTGACAACTAACTACTAACAGGCTAGCCATGGCGAGCCTTATTTGTGACTAACAACTGAACGATTCAGTTATAGAATTTTCTGGAACCTGTACGAGATATTTCTTCAAGACGTTACGGGTAATTTATGAAACTCGTATAAATTTACATTTTTTTTACATAATTTTTAAATACAAATTGTCTAGTTAAAACAATTCGTAGACTAACCTCCAACTACTTTCATATAAACAAACTACTATTATTATTTACTTCAGTTAGTTGATTATTTTTACAAATGAATAATTAATAGTTATTTAATTATTCATTATTCATTATGAGATTTTACAAATCTCAGTCATTAGTATTTAAATTAAATTAAATTATTTTGGGAAGTTGTTAGTTCATTACATTTTATAGATAGACTCATTTAAAGGGGACATAGATAACCGCATTAAATTTCATAAGCTTTATAACCTCAAAATCAAAATAAAAGTCTTAAACGGACTAAACCAACAATTCGAAACAAGAACTGGTCAGCTGATGATACAGATTGGCCTCTTTGAACGAACTAAGAACAAGTGTTTAAAGTGCTGACAAAACAGCTCGAAAGGTTATTTGTTCGTTACGACAATTAGTCGGGGTCCACAAGTCGTTGCTTTTCTTCGATGGATTCCGCTAAACTCTACCTTGTACATTGTACAACCTGTCGTTTTGATAATAATGAAACTGTAAGAAACGGTCATTTTTGCTGTGAGCTATTTCCATTTGTTTCATTTTGGGGTGAATACCCCTAATCTGTGGCCAACTCTAAAATGTATAACCTATCGTTTTATTGATAATAGAACAGACAGTTTTGCTGTGAGGATATATCGTTTTGTTTTATCCTTATCGAACATACGATGAGTTGGCTACTTGACTATTTTGTTTTGATGCTTGAATATCTTAAAAAATTTGTTTTTGTTTTTTTGTTTTATTTTGGCCTTTTGTAGGTATACAGTGTTCCGACCAGTGTTGTGCTGGTCAGTTGACATTTCTACTACCTGGTTTTATTTTTTAACGGTGTTCGTTAGGTTATAAAATTCTGGGAGTTGTCATATTGATCAGCTGTTGTTTCTAAGAGTTGGATTCACGTACTTTAGTATAAACTCTTAACAAACTAAACAAAATAATTTTATATTTAGATCGGTTGATGCTTCCCGGCGCTGCGGTAACATCAGCCTGTTTCGTTAACTCAGACCGTAGACATATGTTTTAACACTTTACCCTGATGGTTCTTCCGTAAGGGTCGATGTAACTGTACGAGCCTCTGACCGTGCCGTCCGCTGAACGAGACTCCATGCGCGCTTGGTTGGGACTGTTGAAGCCGAACACCACTCTGCCCGCTGCATCCTGAAACAATCAACAGCGAACATAAGTGTGCCCAAGCAATATGTTATATATATACGTACTATATATTATATTACATATTACATTTACATAGTACGTTTGAGAATGGACATCGAAAAGTAAAACCGTTTAATTCGTACGGTTGCCAAATTGAGATGAAATAATTGTGTGCGGGAGGGGAGGTTAGTGGGGTACCGTCCCACATTACAAATGCCGTCCGGTATGATGGTCATGATAGATTTTGAACTAACAAAAAATTGCCATCCTCATTTCAATTGCTCTAGAATATAATAGACTATATTTATTAACCTAAGTTTTTTTAAATAAAGAAACCGGTTTCGCCAAGTTTACCTTTTTCTATTGCTTTTATGTAATTTTAAAAGAATAGTCAAGAATATTATTTTCAGAATAAAAACAATCTTCTTGTAAGCATATGTTAATTCTGCTATAAAATATTTGTACAACTGGTAAATAGTTGTACATCGTTGTATTCATATACTTGACCCCTCTTTTCAATATGTATAATGTAAGAAAATGTTAATGTATAATGTCTGGAAAAAGTTTAATGTCTTTATGTTTGTATTTGTATGTGTTGTAGACATTATAAGAATTATATAGTTTGCATGAATACAAATTTCTTTTTACAAATATTAATTCAAATATGTACAGTGAAGTTAGAGGAAAATTCCAGGTTCTTTAATGTTCATTAATCTACATTTTGCCCGCCTAATCACATTTTTCACTAATCCTGCAGCACACTTTTATATTATAAAGGCATCAGAACTGAGTACTGCTGGTTTCCTCAGTGTAAAGTTTAAAAATTTAACCGAAGTAAACTAGTAGTAAAAGCGTTTTAATATCTGCAACTCCTCTCTAATATTCCGTATTACGGATCAGATCGAACTGAGTTTCGGAAGAACACATTTCACATGGAACTTACAGTTCAGTGCCATCTCAATAGTAATACCTAAATATGTAGCGCTATCACGTTAATTCAAGCTGACTGAGGATGTCTTATTCTGTAATAATCTATTACCAGTGGGTATCAGTTTATGGCAAGTAAACCATATAATTTGGAATTTACAGAAGTTGCTTTTTTCAGTAATCCTTTTATATTTGTGTCAGTAACGAGAAAACTAGTGTAGTCAGCATATTATATAATACACTTTACGTCACTTGTGTAAAACAGAAGTAGCAATTTCCCTGTAATTGGCTCTTGAAGAACGCCACGTTTTACATTCTGCGGTACATATTAATTAGTTAATCTTCATTGATCAACTTCTGTTTGTTGTTTATTATTTAAATATGATTTTAGTAAGCTATGATCTAGTATCATAATAACCGAGTTTCTCTTTTAGAATCTCATGGTCAACTAGATGAAAAGCTTTTGACAAATTTTCAAACTTTCTAATGATTTAGCTTGTCATCTAATGGTGACAGAATATACTCCCTGAAAATGTACTTAGCACCAGAATTGATATGTGCTTTTTGAAACCGAATTCTCGCAGAAGACAGAATTTTGCTTCGACAGGAAATCTGTTATTCTGGTGAAAATTATTTTCTCTACTGTTTTACACATTACAGAAAGCAATTTTTTACATGTTTGTAATTTTCTCAGTTTCTTGATTCCATTTTTAAATAATAACATCATTTGCTAGTTTGCTAGTACTGTAGCCACGAATTAATTCTTGCAAAAAGTGGATTAATAAGTGGAAAATCTCATTGAACTACAAAATTGATAAATCGTGAACATCAAAAACTTATTTATAATTAATTAATAGTTGCTGAAGCGTAGTGCTGGCCACACTGCCTTCCTTGTACGCCGTACGGCTCACATTAGGCAGCCTACCCTGCCTACTCCTAAGCTACTTCGGCGGTATACATGGGAGCCATTATTATTAATAGTTGCTAATTATTCTCTCAATTCCCAATTATCTCTATATTTGAAAATATAATCTAATTAGCTACACATACTACTTAATACTAAGCCGTACACAGCAGTTACGACGGAGACGGTTTGCATGTTAACCTGTGAATGGAACTGAGCGACTTCCGCAGTGTCCTTGGCGGGTTTGTCCTGCACAGGGATGTAGTTGTAGGATATGGAGTCGGCGATGACGGGAGCGTGTTGCAGCAGTTGTTCGTGGGGCAGTCGTCGAAACGGAAGAACCGAGTGTCGGAACAGCGGCGGAAATGGCGCGAAGATGGTCGCCTTGGGTATCGCATCCGGATATTGGTAGTCGGCGGGCGTCACGTAGATCAGCTGGTAGCCGACAGGGTTCGCTGACGTCGCCGTCACCAACATCTGCATGAAAAACAATGTCAGAGTAGCTTAACAATATATACGTATAACTTAATGGTGTACATAAAACTGAATGCCCTGACTGTAATAAACTTTATATAGGCAAAACTGAAAAACGTTTACAACGGCTAAAACTAAACGTTTAAACTAAAAAAAAAAATGTAACACCCTAACTCACATTTACCACCCTAACTCACATTTAAAACCGAAATTTTACAAGTCAAATTTAGCAACACACTCAATTAAAAAAACTATCACAGATTGGCAAATTGAAATAATATTATATTTCAAGTATTTGCCGGGCTGTTTGGCCGTGGTCTAGGGTTTACAAACAAACCAAACGTTTCAGCAGCACCACTGGCTGCCATCTACAGTGGATTTCGAGTCTACCCAACGCGGGTTATCAAACGCCAGGCCTACAGTACTGTGGTGAAGGCTGCTGAAACGTTTGGTTTGTTTGTAAACCCTGGACCACCCCAAACAGCCCGGTAAATACTTCTAATTTAACTGACACCGGCCGTGAAAGCGTTAGAACAATATTGAAATAATATTACTTTATTAAAATACATTTCAAAGGTCAAAAAACGACCTTATGAGAAAATTTAGAAATACTTAAACATAAAATAAATAATAAATTAATACCTGAACAAATCCAAATTAATACCAAAAAACATAGTATTTTCAAAATTACAAATTTAATAAAATAATAAATATATAGGCTACATTGTATTTCTATATTCATTTATACAGCTTTTTTACATATAAAACACACATTAAATTCAGTCTGTTAAAACAGATTGTTAATAACAATTGGTTTCAGATTTTATTAACTTATATACTCTGAAGATGGCAATTAATACCGGTAGAAACAGTGTAAATATACATAAAAAATATATTCTTGTAGACATAGGTACTATTTATTAATAAAAAATATATGTGTGTGTGTGTGTTATATTAATAATAAAAAGTGTTATTATTAGTAATGTGTTTATATATAAATAATATTTTATATATAATGTAATCAGAAAAATATTGATAAGAAGATGACAATAGTTTCTGAAGAAAAGTACCTGAAGATGACAGTAGTTTAAAACTGTGGAAACATTGTAAAACAATAAAACATAAATTCTTGTTATAAGAATATAAAATAATATTTATTATGAATTTAAGTAACAAGAATAATATAATGTGTGATTATGAATATGTGTGTGTGGGGAGAACATCTCATCGAAACGTGGTCTTCAAACTTACTGTTTCACAGTGTGCATAAGCCTACTATAGTCAATGTAGGAATATAACATCGAAACATACTGTTAACGATGAGTCAGTGCCTTTTACATTAATTCTACCCCCCTCCCCGAATTGAATTTGAACTAAGCTGAATTACTTTGTTTAATCGACGCTTATGTATCTTAAGTACACATTACACTGCTTTTTCACGATGATGATGATGATTATCTTCTTCTTCTTCTTCTTCTTCTTCTTCTTCTTCTTCTTCTTCTTCTTCTTCTTCTTCTTCTTCTTCTTCTTCTTCTTCACTTCCGGGTTAGACGCCGAGCCTGTTCCGGCTTCGAAAATTGTTCCACCTCATTCTTGGCCTTTTGATAGCTTTTCTTCATCGCGGCGTGGAGATCACTGCTCGTCTAGGTAATTCACATGTTCCCTCTAGCGTTTCTACAGTTATCTTCTTCGGTAACACTCTACCTCCAACTTATTCCTTATAATGTTACTTCTTAATCTGCTTTCAATAGACCAACTTTAACCCTCTTTAGGGACTATATTTCTTTACTGCTGATAGTGCCCACGTCTAACCCTTCATAAAGCAATAACAGAAATGTTAGCACCTTAGAGAATTTAATCATAGGACCCGTGTTTAATTTGTTCTCAAAAGTCCTACTTATCTCGTTACCTAGGTAATTAAAATGCTCTAAGGTTTTATTATCAATCCCTTAAATGGAGACTTTCGTTTTGGTTACAGAAATTTTCACATTATGTCCTGGCAGCTGAGATGAAGCTGATTATATGGTTCTTTGCCATTTGGCTGTTGCAGTTTATTTCCCATCCCTTCTAAGTCTGTGGCCAAAGCGTAGTCCTGGAAGTCAACGGATACCATCAGGCTCAAGAGGATTTTCTGGGGCATTATCTAATTGTTCTGTATGCGGTGAGTTGATTGTGTATTTGAAATTATTATTCCCTTATTGCATTAAAATTCAATATTTTGTAAATAAAAGTTTACACACAAAATATGTGTGTGTGTGTGTGTGTGTGTGTGTGTGTGTGTGTGTGTGTGTGTGTGTGTGTGTGTGTGTGTGTGTGTGTGTGTGTGTGTGTGTGTGTGTGTGTGTGTGTGTGTGTGTGTGTGTGTGTGTGTGTGTGTGTGTGTGTGTGTGTGTGTGTGTGTGTGTGTGTGTGTGTGTGTGTGTGTGTGTGTGTGTGTGTTACAAATTTTAAAGTTGCGACTTATAAATTTAATTTAAACCTCACACTGGAGTCGTCAATTTGTAACAGTAATAAATAAATGAGATGAGGTCTCGTGAGTAAACAATATAACAATTTGTGTTGAGATACGAGTTCTTATGCTCCACGTAGCATGCGTCAAATTTTAACAAATTCAATATATATGTATTAAAATTATTCAACCACACCGTTGTTGTTGTCAATCTGTAACCATTAATATGATATGTTGAACGGCGAATTATTTTGTATTCTGCCGCTCGCTCCCACTATACGTGCAGTTCCAATGGCGTCACCCACAGATGCCAACCGTTGTTGTGTCCGCTGTGCTATGTTAACTTATTTTTTAAATGAAACAGCAATAATAATGACGCAAATATAACACCAAACATATACCTTTATATAGAAACCATTTATTCAGTGAAGCATTGGTTAATTATTTCTCGTTTTCTTTTTATGGTAATTACAATTGTGGCAAAATTATGCGTCTTCTTTACCAGTTGGTACAGTAGTTGTAAATATTATTCAGTAGTCAGCCAGGCCAAAATAATGACGACGTTTATTATTTCTATTAAAATAAATTATCTCAGGGCGTATCTGGTTCGGGGATTACGTTTAAACAAATAATACTATTCTTTAAATCAAAATACAAATTTCACAGTACAAGGATATTACAAAGTTTTAGTGTGTAAAGTGCACACAGGCAGTCGAGTATTGGTTGCTTGTTATTAGAGGTTATGACCAGTTTATGTGCTTATTAGTTATCGTTAAAGGTTCTTATGGTGTTCAAAAAGGTGTAAAGCTCAACTCGTGTTATTTGTGAGTGTTCTTTAGTGTTGGTGTGATATAGTGTCTGTAGTTTTATTTTGATTAATTCCTAGAAAGTCGTGTACACAAATGTTGGTTTTGACACATAAGATAATAAATTGTTCAAATTCACCAGATCCTCTTCTTTAAATGATTCTAGGACGAAGATAGGGTCCACGTCTTCTTCAGTTCTCCTCCCTGGATCTCAATTCTTCTATATTAAATGCGGGATGTTCCTCTCTTGATTATAATAGTTCGTATTATGTACATCGATTTGTTTTACTAAGTCTGGTACGTGTTTTCACAATTTAAAGTATAATTATATAAGACGTTTTACTAACGCGTCTTTATTCAATGACCGTTGTTAAAGAAGTCCTATTTTATTTTTCTGAAATTTTTGGTTGCTAAGGTAAAACTTGAAATCTGGTTGGTTGATTCAGATATACATTGTCATACAAATTCATTATTTCAATGTCTGAATTTGGTCAAAACTTTTAAATTAGTATAACGTTTCTGTATTGATTGGGAATTTAAAACTACTAGCATCATTATTTTGGTCTTTACATTTTTGACATATAGACACTAAACATGCCTACTTTTACTTAAGAAATACAGATGTTACATTTTTGCTATTTGACTTTTTCTTAAATAACTTAAAACGGATTATTTTGATTCTAGATTTGTTGTGTATACCATTAACTATCAATCTATTCATCCTTCAACATTTGTTTTACAAAATTCTAACAGTATTTCCTAAAATTTACAGAAGTTGGTTTTACATGGCTTCATACAGTTTGCCATCTACAAAAACATTTGCTAATTCATTTATTTGTTCAAAAAATGTGATTACCCTTATAGAACTACTGCCTGTTTTGTTAGTTCTACTATTTCTTATTAATTTATAATGGTTTGTTACTTCACTGGCTATTCTGATAATAGTTTATTTATTTTAATATTGGCCTATGTCATGGTGATTCTTTCAACACCATGTCACATATTGTTTTATTATTTAGCCTGTTGGCTTGAACACTTATATTTAATTATAGTCATTATATTGGATGTTAACCCATGAGATTTAAAAACACTCATCATCCTCTCATAATGTTAACACTTTAACAAAATTACAAACAGATTGATTTAAATATTATGCCTTCATGGCTGAGATTCTGATAAACAGTAAACAGATAAATTAAATTCCAAAAAACACAAAAACTCTTTATCATCTAATAACATTAACTCCCTTCTTTTTTCATAATTATATAATAGTTGGTCAACCATACTAGATCAGTATTGGCCTATTTCTTTGTGTGTTTGGTACCATGTTCTAATCTTACACATTCCATTTGGCCCATTGTTTTAAGACCTTCTGGTTAATCACATGGTTTTAACATCTTCCTTGCATTCTAATAACATTATTACATTAACAATAACAAAACAATATACAATCATATCAATTTAATGTCATGCCCACATGGCTATGACTCTAATGAACATTGAATAAATAAGTTAACTTTCATTAAACCCTAACAACTGTTTAACATATAATAACATCTCTCCTCAATTCATTTTGCTATGTTATTTAACTAATTATTTGAAATTGATTTCACTCTGTTCATATAATAATGTGAATAGGTTATTATTTATTATTCTCTTGACAATATTATGTTCACTATTAATCACAATTAGTTGCATGTTTCATGTATCTATAATAATGGTTTGGTTATATTATTTCATTATATCATTCAAATTAATAACTTACTAATATTTCTTTTTACATTGTATTGTATGTTTGGGCCTATTATCCCTCAATTTGTATTTTGATTATCTTTATATTTTGATACATTTAATGAAACCATTAGTTTCCTTATAGTATTGGTACATAAGCTGTCTGTCTTTATAAGTATTATTTTGTCATTATTTGAAGTTCATGTCATAATCGGGGTATTTTGCATCACTTTGCCTAATCATTAATTTGGGTACGGTCAGTTGTATTACAAGTCAGTCTAAAATAGCTATTCGTTCCTCTTCACTATCATCTTGAAAGATATTTTTCTTCTTGTTTAGTTTCTTATCCATAGTCTTCATTAAATCTGGTACGATATCAAGCTATGCCAAATGTAATGTTACAAAATATATATATATATATATATTTCAATCACTTTCTGCTACAGTCCGTTTCTTGATGTATATAATATCATAATACTTATAACTAATTTACCTCAAGATATATTTTTTCCTTTAGGAACATGTTTCGGGAGATCCTGGAAGATGGGAGAACAGGATCTCCCGAAACATGTTCCTAAAGGAAAAAATATATCTTGAGGTAAATTAGTTATAAGTATTATAGTAATATATATATATATATATTTCAACAATACATATATTTGCATATTTGCCCAGGGCGGTATGTTTAATTAGCATAGAAAGTATAAGAAACAGTTTTATACAGTTTTGTGCAAGAAAATGCAGGCTGGAGCCTGTCAAAAGTAACACCTGCTGTGCCAGTGGAAGATACGGCGTGTGTGTGTGTGTGTGTGTGTGTGTGTGTGTGTGTGTGTGTGTGTGTGTGTGTGTGTGTGTGTGTGTGTGTGTGTGTGTGTGTGTGTGTGTGTGTGTGTGTGTGTGTGTGTGTGTGTGTGAGCCAGCTGTGACCTGTTTTGAACGACGCGTTGGGGTGATGCGCTATGAATTGTTTGTTCCAATTAATCAGGTCTTAACAGGATTATAATAAACTAATTACTTGTGTTAAACCTGTAAGCAAAGACTTACGCCAATTATAAAAACACCATTGCATTAATGAATTCTTAACGAATGCAGTGATGTAAAATTTATTTCCAGAGATGCAATATTAAAGATGCTAACTAATTAATATTAATTACTAGTGTAATTAAAGAGTAATTAATATGTGTGGTACATGTGAGTGACCAGAGAAAAATTGCGCAAACAATGAGATCGCTCATGTGACGAATATGGTCATAAGTTCGCGATAATTAACCAAAAAGTGAGTGTAATAAAAAGGACGCTCTGGAGCGAACTGACCATCTCTAACCTGTCGAAAGCCGGAATGTTCCTGTCAAATCGCCACCAGTATAAATACCACTGGCAACTTTGGGCGATCACACACACTCGGACTCAACAAATCTACAGACGACGTTACGCTGCCCGTTTGCAGATCGACATGGACACACACACACACTACCACAATCATACCAAGACGTAAGGGGGAATTCTGAAGCATCACCAACAACAACACTTACAGACAACGACCACAACACCATCAACAACATCATCATCATCATCATACTCTCAGCAGTCTGGACACGCACACACACGCAACGGTAACAGCAGTATGCAGGTGATAAAAAACAATTATAGTAATTTTATTGTGAAAAGAGCTCTTAAAATAAATGAACTATAAACATTAAAGCATTAAAGTTAGTAAGTTTAAATATTAAGAAATAAGAGAAGTTAATTTAATAACAAAATTTAGAAAAGAAAAAATAATCTTTTGTCGTATTTTTGGGTGTGTCAGTATAAGTCCATAATAGATTGGAAGTAAATGGTAGATTATTTTATTTATGTTTATAGCAACAATAAATTCATTCTTGAAACTTAATATTATTTTGTTTGTAACTGAGTTGCTATCAGTATTTAAAAGTTGAGTTAATTTCAGACACACAGAAATAAAAAGAATTTAAATAACTTGTTTATCATGTTTGTTTAGTAAATAAGATTATATGGGTGTTTATTTTTGTTGTATGTTATGAATAGCATTGCAAGTTACACTATATGTGTAAAACTTATAAAGGTAAATATTTATGTGTCTAATGTTTGAAATTTTAATATTGAAATATTTTTTCTGTTAATTAATAAATCTTAGAATGATTATTTGAAACGATTTTAAATGATTTATTTCATGTCAACAACATCTCACTCCTCTTTAAAAAGTATTTAGTTATTGTGCAACCACATATACTTGACGCAACGAGAAACAAAAATCCTGCGACCTGGCCAGTGTAATACATATATATATTGCGACAGATTAGTTTTGCTAAATTTTTATGTAATGGTAAATTGGGATGACCCACACTTTGTAGCGATCTTATGTGCAACAACTAATGTGACACAGTTTAAAATGGATATCAGGTGTATCTGTAATAATAACTCTATGTAACTTGTAACGGTATTTCAAATTTATTTAGTAATAATGAAATTGTGCGCAAGGCACTTGATTCGACTTTAAAACATTCATTATTGCTTTGTTACTATTCCGTAAGGCTTACGCTGTATACATCCTTACTGGCTAAATATTCTATTCTAATAATTACTTTATTAAATATTATTTCCTGACTACTCAGTCAATTAGTGTGCTTCTAAATATCAATGCTTAAATTGTAACAAAATTCAAAATATTAATAGCTACTGAATTTATCTTTCCTTTTCAGTACTGATTTATAAAACTCTAATTTTTACTTAAATGCTTTGCATTCTTTTCATTTCAATACTAATTTGAGCTCTTGTTTACGTTAATCTTACTTCAATAATATCTACCATTTTAACTCTATATTTACAAGAACATTGGCTCTTAACTTTAAAGTAAAACAAGAATGTCTTTAATTCTCTTTGAGTTAATTGTTCGACTAAGAGATAAATAAGTTGTTTATCACCTTATTGTTGTCAATCATACTCAATGGCAATCGATCCATCTGTAATCGTCCTCGTATCGAAATCCAGCATCAATTCCTCTTGTCCAGCGTCGCTTCTCTTGTCCAGCGTCGCTTCCAGACTTCAGTAACGTTTCTCTTGTCCAGCGCAGCCGCTCTAGACTCCAGTACCATTCCTCTTGTCCAGCGTAGTCGCCTCTAGACTCCAGCGTCATCTCGCTCTCTGGAACTAAGTCGTCAGCTCTCTCGTTCTCCGGAACTTCATGTTACTTCTTCTCGTGCTGTTTCGGACGTCAGTTGATCATCTTATATGAATTTTCTTCTCGTGTAATTCTGTTACTATTTAAAAGTGATTGATTATATTTACAACTTAGTTACATAGTTTTATGTAACTGAAAGAATGAAACTAATTACAAAAAAATAAGTACGCCGTGCGGATGGACAGAAGCTCCCGCCGCAACTGTGGGTGATCAAAAGAGATACAACTGTAGCGTGTATGTCCTATTTATACCCATGCCTTGGTTAACACCTGCAGTTGTACGAAATCGACATGTCTGACATTGTCTCTGGGCTTTCTTCCCCCACTCCTCGTCAATTTCGCTATTTCTTATATTTCTGCAAATTGCAGAGTCCTGTGAGTATACTTTTATACCCATCTTATAACTATTTTCACTTCACATGTTCACTGTACTTTTGGACATTGTAACTTAACCCTTGCGATCTGTAGCAGTTTATTTCGCACTACACTCGTACGGTGTGTACCTTTCACGTGGTTTTCGTACACAGTATGTAGTTAATTTTATTACATTTTAGTGTGTCTTTGAATTTTATTCCTTATTTATAGTTTATGAATAATTACGTAATTATTCATACTGGAGTGGCAAACTCGCCTGCATAGACCTGCGTCACACACACATTCAAAATACTATTGTACACACTCTCTGTTACATCTGTGTGTGTGTGTGGGCAAGTCGATTCAGGTCGAAACACCTGTCCATATTTTTGTCTGAGCCAAACTGCAAACCCTGACATGCTTACTTCTAATACATTATTAATTATTTTACAAATTATTATGTATATTTAAATTTTTATATTTAATGCTCAGTACAGCACTTATCTGTACTGTCGCAATATATATAATTTTGTTTCTTTTACTGGGCTCTGAAAAAATTGTGACATAACATTCAAGCAAAAACTAAAACTATTACATAACATTTACATGCTTGTAATATTGTGTAACATCGAGGAATTTCCAAACCAGCTATACAGTAGTACCAAATCGTATTGTCTAAATCAGTCAGTACTTTATATAATTGTAAGCTGGTGTCAAGATAAATGGGCAATTTTTTTCCGATCTGAACTGCTACTTACACCAGCTTACAATGGGTTTGTCATTATTAACTGTTAGAGCAAATAGTTGATTACTGGTCATACTTGATTGTAAACCTCAGAATTTCGTTGTAGATGGGACTAGATTCCAGTCCCATATGAGTAGTCCACACTATAACAATTTTGTATAGGCTCAAAGGATTTTGTATAGTTGTAAGATTGGCAGGTCGTTAAGGTATAGAAAATTAAATTTAGCTTAAATATAATTTTCTTATTTGAGCTAAATACATTACTGTCATATTCATAAACAGAATGTAATGTATGTAAATATCGTATTTAATGACATCTGAATCCTTTGTCGATTTTATAATATATTTAATTCAATACGATATTTTTTAGCTGGCGTCCGTATAATTTGTGTTGGTGACCTTGATAAGGTTGGGGACTACCTCGGATTTCGAAATTAATTGGTTTTAGTAGTACTCAATTTAGTACTGCAGAATAGAAACACTGTACTTTATAAGTGTAAATAAAACATAATTAAAGTAATCGTAAGGAGAATCAGTTCAGTGTTAGCGTATAACTTTGTCACTTTTGTGAGCAAAGTGTTGTGTTTTAAAATAAAGTAATTTAAGTATTCAGTGCAAATTAAGAAACATTAACATTTTAAAGATTAGCTTAACTATCGAAACGAATTGGCTCGGCAGTCAAGAGAATGGTGGAATAATCGTTTGTATTCACACCTATAGGCCTATAGCGCAAACATTTTGCAATGCAGTAATGAACTACTGAACAAGAGAAGCGAGTTCTCTGTTTTAACTCGACCGTTTGGCATTTGTCTGTCTGTCTGTCTATCTGTCTGTTTGGTGTATGTCTCACGATAACTTTTGAACCCATCAACCTATTTCCGTAAAACTTGTCACGCGTGTCCATGCGTTCACCCTGCAGAACCATTTTGTTTTTGAGATTGATCCCCCGAAAAATAGGGAGCGGGAGGTAAAACGATAAAGTGGTCAAAATTTTGAAAACACGAAAAAATCCGTGCGGAGTATCAAATTAAAGAAAATGTTAACAAGAATATAAATTTAGTATTTATTTTTAATAATTTGTAGGTTTTGGGACGCCGGGGCCAAAAATCGGTAAAAAGTTTGATAAAAATCACAAAAATTCATGTGGTAGATCAAATTAAAATAAATATTTACTGAAATCCGAATGTAGTGTCAAGTTTTGAAAATTTCAAAACTTTTGAACGGTAGAGCCCAAAAAGTAGGGCAAAAGTTTGATAAAATTTCAAATTCCTGCGGGATATCAAATTTAATAGAATTTTAACCAAAATATAAATACAGGGTACAGTTTTGGTAATTTGGTAATAAAAAATCTAGCCAGGTGGTAGACTAATGGGAATTTTAACACGGACCCAACTGTTTGGGATTTTTAGCGTTTATTGTATGACTGATTTACAGTAGCTGTTAGTTTACTATTTAAAAAATAGTAGGTAATCGGAATTTTCGAAATTTTTATGATAATTGAAAAATTATCTAATATAAAAATTTATCCAATTACAAACGTACTTGGTTCAAATTAGCGAGCGAGTTCTGCAGCTCATGGAGCATGCTAGTACTAAAACTTCCTTATAGGCTAAAACGCATTTTAAATGGACCCAAATTCAACATGCATTAACCTTAATTGATAATTTTGATGGTAATGAACATTTCTTGTTAGGACTGCAGAAGAAAACGAATGTGTGGAGAGAATGGAAAAACATGGTATGGGTATGGGTTACCGTGGTTATGTAAATTTCTGCACGCTCGTAGTCTAAAAACGTTGTGTGGTTTCAACATAACGGTCACCACATCCTGCTGATCAAAAAATTCATATACTCTTTGTGCAAGTATGTTAATTCAATAATTAAACTCACCTTATATTAGAAAACCTAGATTACAAATAATTTACATTTCGAAGCAAAATAAAATAAAAACGAATCACTAATTCTCTTGAACCTTTCAAAAATACAAATGCTCTATAACTTTTTGTGCTAACATAACCCCCCCCTCCCCGAGAAGAATTATCGGCTATTCTGTAATTCTGCTGAATTTAAAGATTGCCTTCATTAACTTAGTACTCTTTATTTTTTTCAGGTGTAAGTTTTTGTTACATAGAACATTTATTAAATTGCCAAAGCGAACAAGCATGATTGAAGGATGTTTCAGTTCACGTTTGAATGACAGAAACTTCAGGCTTTCTTAAAAAACTGAATTTTTTCATATTTCATTTGTATTTAATTAAATGTACCTTTTTTTATTTAACTTCGTTATAACTAGTTACAAACTATCTAGTAATTTTATTCTAATACATAAGTTAACAGTGTGTAGGATAAGCTTCCACTGGAGCATTCCTCAGTATAGTTAGACTCTTTGTTCATGTGCTGAAAATTACTATACATATTTAGTTCTCTAGTTCAAATGGTTTCTGTCTCTGCAATCGCCGAACGAGTCCAGCGTTATCAAGCAGTTGTAGCACTTAAAACGTTTACGTGTTCATGAAGTCTTCTTTGATATTTATCCGCAACCCGTTTAATCTCGTCAGCAACCGTAGGCATTTTCAGGTCCAGATAGATGTCGTCATTTCTTACGTACCATGGTGCATCAACAATACTGCGAAGAACCTTATTTTGAAAAGTCTGAATTATTTTAACATTAGATTTCTTAGTACAATCCCAAAGCTGCACACCATACACCCAAACCGGTTTCAAGACGTGTGTGTATAACAACAGCTGTTAAGCAGCGACAGCTCAGAGTGTCTTCCAAGCAGCCGCCACATTTTCTTCAATTTTAATCCAAGTTCTTCCCGTTTCTTCTTAACGTGTTCTTTCCACCTAAGTTTGGCATCCAGAATCATGTACAAATACAATTAATGTACCTGAGCCAAATAAGGTCAAGTTCCCAATAAGGTTAATTGTTTATTTGTGAAAGTTCAGGCAGTTCTGTACAAATGAATCAGTGGGTCTATAAGCTAATATCATTCTATGGTAATACCACAAAGTTGAGTCCGTCCTCATCTTATCTGAAATTCGCTGGACGAGTATTAGTGAAGTATTCGTCACGTCACTTGGTGCATGTTGTTATTTCCGGTGAGTAAATGTTTCTTCATAAAATTTTTATTATTTTAGTCACTTTCTGCTACAGTCCGTTTCTTGATGTATATAATACATTTAATATTTATAATTAAATTTACCTCAAGATGTTATTTTTTTCCTTTTTTGGAACATGTTTCGGGTACTATCTTGTACCCATCCTCAGCCTTCCGGTTTTTTGTCTGGTGAAGTACATATGTGTTGTTGGTTGACTATTATTATTGTGGCTTCCTGTTGGCTTCTGGTATTTCAAATTGGTTTTATTGTGTGTGATTGTGGTGTATGTGTTAGTTTTTTGTGTATTTTCAATGTTGAGTGCTTTGAATATTGTGTCATGTTTTGTATTGATTTGTATTTGTTCAGGTATTAATTTGTTTTCTGTTTTATGTTTGTATATTTGTAAATTTTCCCAAATGTTCATTATGGTGCCTTTGTGTGGTATATGTTTTATTAGTGTTACATTGGTTATGTCTGGGAATTCATGTCCTGTGTTTATTGCATGTATGGCTAAATTGGATTTATATATTTCTGGTTTTTTGTATGCATTTAGGTGTTCAAAATAACGTTTTTTCAGCTGTTTTTTTGTTTGTCCTATGTAACATTTATTGCAATCTTGGCATTCAATTTTGTATATGCCGTTAGTTGTTGTATTATCTTTGTTGTGTGAGCTATTTAGATTTTGTAATTTATTTTTATTAGTTTTGTATGCTATTTTTATATCTGTGTTTTTAAATAGTTTTGTTAGTTTTGTCATTTTATTATTTATGTATGTGAATGTGGCCCATTTTTTGTTGTTGTTATTATTTATGTGTTGTTCAGTTTGATTAATTCTTAATTGTTCAGTTTTTATTTTATATTTGATTTTATTTTCTATTTTGATCACAGTATTTTTATTGTATCCATTTTCATAACCAATTTGGTATATTATATTTCTTTCTTTGTCAGTTTCTTGTTTTTTATTATGTTTTTTATTATATTTTGTTATTCATAATTTTTATTATGTGAGTAAACTACCAATAAGCATACGTGTTCTTGAAACCCAGACTTTCTTCCTTCGTACAGCGTTTTTATATTTACTTATTTCTAATGTATCTTAAAATTAAAAGTATAAAACTATCCTGTGCGTAGGATGTTCGCTTTACGGTTTTGTTATAACCAACAGGATGTACAACATAATTGTACACGACAATCGTTCTAAAAATGAATGTTTTCATTTTAACATTGTAATTCACACCTTTACCTTTTCACCTCACATTCTTAGCCTTGACCTCTTGACCATGTATTATCTCTCTGTAAATTGTTATTGGGTATTTGCACAACGTACGAGTACGTTTCTATTTTAGCCAGGGGAGTATGTCGCTGCAGCAGGAAAACCCGAATTGGGCTAACTGGACTGCAGATCTACTAAAGGAAGTTACAAACTGAAGCAATGAGACACTGGGACAACAAGCGTACACAGGACTGCCTTTTCCCTTAAATATTCAAGGGGGACATTATGGAAACAATCGAAATTTTCCCTGTAGTGGTGCCTATTATGACCACGCGGAAAATATTACGACTTTTACACGTCATCATCATCTTCATTATCTTCAAGGATTAAACCAAGGATGGTGATTAAACTAGTAAAACAGTTTAAACAGGCAAAGATTAGAACTGGTCACTCCAGCACTTCCTCGGACGTCCCACACCTCTCCGTCCGCTCGGCTTATAGTTCCATAGTTGTTTGGGGATGCGGCAGTCAACCATTCAACAAAGATGTTCCCACCAATTCAGCCGATACTGGGCGATCCTGTTGAGTATACTCATAACATTCAATTCCTGCCGTATATCTGTGTTTCTTCTATAATCATGGAGAGTATACCCTGCCTCGTGCCTGAGAAATCTCACTTCAGCCGCTTCGATGCAACTGGCCTACCCTTTCGTAAAGTCCAATTCTCGTACCCATAAAAAAAGTGTGGGAAGGGCCACCACCTTGTAGAATTTTATTTGTGTTTCTTTACTTGCTGACTTAAGGGTTCGCCTGATGGTCCCGCACATAAAGTTGAACTTATGCAACTTATTCACAACATCGTTGCTTCTATTATAAGACACACTGTAGCCCAGGTAGCCCACGTAGGTTCTTAATAAGCCCAGAACGTCAACCTTTCAGAAAATGTTCAAGTATATTATAATTTGGAAAATTACAGAATAATAAAAGATTATTTTTCCCTAAAAAAAAAAGACTAAAGAGAGTATCGACTTGTTTTATAATTTTACTTCTAAAATAAAGAAAATAGAAGAAGTTAAACCTTAGCATAGCCTCATTTGTTTCAAGTACATTATACACATTTTCTTCAGTGGTTCTTGCAATAAACAATCCATGCTATAAACTTGGTAAGGCTATTCAGGATAATTTTGAACATATGCTTAAATCACGCATAGATTTCAAAACTGTGTGGAATGTAAGTGTTGAACTTGTAAAAAGACAGTGGGCGCTGACAACTGCTGACCATTCTGCTGCACAAGGAAGAATAAAAACATCGCCAAAATATATACAAGATAATCTGTGTAACTGTCGACTGCATTCAGTCAATATCCTCTACTGTCTTCAGTTCAAATTTTTATTGCAGAGTTCTAAGTTTAATGAGACAGAAGTTTCAGAGAGTTCAATGACAAAACGGACATTTTTAATGTCACAAGCTGACTAGAGCAAAACAGTAAAATTTCGTATGCGCAAATTTATAGAAACATTTGGCAGTCCGTTGTATGTACGATCGGATTCTTTCGAAACAAAAATTAAAACTTAATGAATCTGATTTACAAGCATGACAAAGAAAAAGTATAGTATATAACTCAAAATTCACTTGCTCTTCTTGACTGACTGCAAAAGTACACATTAACGTTAAACGAAATGTACAAGTTGGCACAGATAACTATTTCTGTTTCAACTGCATACTGTGAGAGGACATTTTCATGCCTTACATTATATTAAGGAATATAATGTATCATGAACGGTTCAACAACCTATTTTAATAGTACATGAAAGACATTTGGCTTAAAAAATGTAACCTTTGCAGATAAAACTGCTGTCAGCCATTATAATAGGATAATTAACAATGTTTTAATAAAACTGATTCTATTGAAGGTGTGTGGAACTTTTAGTTAGTTTAAATACTCTGTTCATACTGCCATGATACTTTTACTGCTCACTTCCATACTTCTTAGTAGAAGAGAACAAGACTAAGTAATAATGGAGTAAATAATACAATAATGTATAATCTATATTTGAAATAGAGTAGCCTCTATAAATAAAATATTATGGTAGCTGTAGAGCGTTGTTGTAATCTACTCTTGTAAAACACGTAGTATAGCTTTCAATGCTATTTATGAATTCCAATTCGCATAAAAAATTTTCACCCAGATGTACGATAAAAAAATTCTCACCATAAAAAATAAAAAAGTATGGCCCACCCAAATGTCACAATGCCCCACCTTCGATCCACCCACCTTTGAAATGCTGAGGGCGCCACTGCGGCGAAACATTGTGGAACAAAAAAATATAATTAGATGTTATCGAACTGAGAAACTAATTAATTATTCAAAACAAGGTGGGCCGGAGTGATACCAAGAATAGGAATATAATATCAAAAAAAAGAAAATGCTACACATATGTCGACCAAGTGACTAACCTCACAAACATCTCAGTACTGCTGGAGACAGAACATAACCAACACTGTCAGTCATGTTCTGACTGAACACCGATGGGCGTGGAGGAGGACTGGGGATGACTGACTGTGTCACGTCCAGGTACTGTTCAATACAACTGAAGTTTAATTAAAATTATCCGTCCTTAGGACAATTAAATGACATAGTCATTACTAGTGGCAAACGGCCAGCCAGTATTGCACCGATGATGTACGTCAGTTATCTGTTGCAGAAGATACTCCCACTACTACAGATGCATATTGGCCACCATGTTTGACACCAATCAACCAATAATAATAATAATGGATCGTTTTGTACCGTCGAGCAGTCTAGGAGCTACATTTACTAAAGTTCGTTTACATCTGTCTTTCCAGTCCTCTGCTCTAAATTGGCAAAGGAAGGTATATAGAATGCTCGCCTATAAGATTCCATTTTTACCTATCTTTTCCTTATTTCGAAATCACTGACCTTTTCCAGTATTATGTTTTTCTAGTACATTATGTGTGAGCCACAGTTTTACAAGATTTGCTAATAGATTAATAATTTGTTTCGATTACCAAGAAAAGTGTTGAACTAGCAACCCAAAGGCAGAAGATGATCGGCAGGCCGAAGAAAAACTGCAAAGAAGAAAGGAACAGGGATTAGAAGGAGGGGACAGGATAATTTAGGAAATGACCAAAGTGGTGGAGATTGGAAATGGAAAAACTGTCGTCGGGAAACGTTATAAATGACGATGACGACGACAACGATGATGATGATGATGATGATGATGATGATGACGGCGGCGAGGAAATAACACACACATACAGATTGTCTACCGCCGCTGTTACTTCATCTCTAACCATCGTCCTTGTTTATTGCATCACATACTTTCTTCTAAGTCTGTTATCTTCTTTCCATTATCTTATGAGCTTCGTCTTCACCTTCTTCTACGGCCCTCCGTTTTCTTTTTTTTTTCAGCAGGCATCCGTTCCAAAATCCTCCTCGGTCATCTTGTGGCATTTATCCTTTTATGCATCCAACCAGGTTAACCTGCTTGTGTTTGGACCTTATAATTTCCCTACTACCCAACGATTATTGCACCAGACAAACGCAAATGTTGAAAAGTTACGAGACACAGAATTTGAAAACGGTCTTCTGAACAGGGATATGTAGAGGTATGATGTTGGTAAAAGTGATTTTTTGGTAAAAGTGTCTTGGTTTTTCCTCAATGCGTTGTATCAACAATTAGTCATCACAATTGGTTTATTAAATGAGTTGAACAAGTTTTCGCAACAGTAACGTCTGTTTAGTTTAGAATGCTATCTGTTAATAAACGTTTATACACAAACATAAAAATTATTTCGAAATACGTTTTCTGAAACCAGCATCTAGAATAAATCGAGCATAAAACTTTTATTTATTTATACACTTATTTAAATTTACTTATTTTATTTATTTACTTTTTAGGCTGCGCGGCTTTTTGACCAACCTTTTTACGTACACGCTGCTCCATGATATTTCTAATAATAATATAAGATAAAATATAATCCAATATAATATCTCTACGTCTTCGTTTCAATGTGTCATTTATTCTGTCTTCTCCGTCTTAAAGGTGAGACCTGACGCTTCGTTTCAATGTGTCATTTATTCTGTGTCTTGTCCATCTTAAAAGCGAGACTTGACGTTTCGTTTCAGTCTTTTAGTTTTCAAAACGTATAATTGATAAAATCTGGTTCTCTGCTAATTAAATCATCAGCAAAGTGCATACTAAAAATACTTTGTCTCTAACCTGCAAGTCCATTTCAAAGTATCACCTCACCTCACTGAGGAATCTCCAACTTGTGAAAAGCCTGTAGGTCGGGTGACGAGGCTGCGAGATTCAACGATATTAAGAGCCGTACCAACGGTAACGTAATCTAACAACCAGTGGGTACCCTGGCTAACGCAAACGGGGGAGGGGGAAAGAGAGAGAGAGAAAGTGAGTGACAAAGAATCCAGACGAAGAGAGATACCCGGTTCTCTAATGTTTCGGGTTGGATCTTATACGACTAGTACAAGTGGGCCAGCAGTCCTCTATCAGGAAAAAAATTCGAACGGCCACATACTCCCGTTAATATATCTTATTAATTAATGTTGTAATAACAAAACGATCGCTCTTTCAGTACGGTTAACATTGTTTCATTTCTGCCTGTATATGTGCGCGTCGTTGCGTGTATTGTGCGTGCGTGTACTCCAACGCGTTAAAAACGCTGAGAAGCCGCAATTTTAAAAAGAAAGCCCATTATTATGTTTTTATTTTTTACGTAACTGACCAAATTTTACGCAACACGGGGTTACGTTGTCAACGCCAGACAAAAGATTCGGACTGCTGAGAAATTACAGTAAATTATTTCCGTTTCATTAGATATACTCGTCAGCTGATGCTCAGCCGTGTCATAATGCCAAAACGGTCGGTATTCGGCACGTTGAAAAAAAGGTGAATACAAATTTTAGAATCTTTTAGTGTCTTGAACTAAATAATATCAACTTTCTGGTACCATCGTCGTCGTCAACGTTAAACTGCCCACTGCTAAGCGAATGTTTCCCGGCATTCTTCAATGATTTCTCTCCAGAGTTATGCTTGCCTGATTCATATTAGCTCAGTAGTTATTTGGCCATTTCATATCTTCAAAGGATCTTCGTCGAGGCAACCTCACATCTCTTGATTTCCAATTTAGCATTCCAGATCATCCGTAGTAGCCAAATACTCCAACTTCCTCTTTTTAATCTGTTAATTCTGAAAATCACACCGTCTGTACTAATTTGGCTTGCTATATATTTTTCAGCTATTATCGTTTCTCACATTGTTATACCTAACATACTTTAACATTCATGTTTCGTACCTAATAATTCATGTTTCGTATACCTAACATACTTTCCTGCGTGCTTTGCAGTTTTTGTATAAATCTCAAATTCACTGCACATGTTTCTGACACCAAACAGTCAAACTAGCAAATCATTGACAAATACTTTTCTATACTACCCAAACACTTACTTCCGTCACAGCTGTCAGCGCTTTATCACCAGTTCTCCCATCCTCATTTGTTACTTTATTCAAGTTTTATACCTATTGTTTTGCCTATGTTTATTCATAGTCTAATTTTATACTTTCCTGATTGAGCACATTAACCCTGTTTCTCTATTCCTACGCTTAATAATGATCACTACTTCATTTGTATTTATTTTTTGTGATTCTCCCATTCTAATCCTTCTAACACGCTAAAATTCTAAGACAGCTAAAGTGGAAGTTTTTTTGAGTTACGTGGCTGCAGAAACAGGTTTAAAAAAACAGGGATTTTATACAATCTGCGGTCAAAGACATTGATCATCCATGTTGATTGAGATTGTTAGGAGATGAGAAAAACTCTGACTTTATTAACGGAAATCACTTGTGACCAATAACAAATTTGGTTTGTTCCACATTGACTGACAATTCCAACCTTAAAGTATCACCAGACACAATGACAAAAAATTGTAAAGCCTTGTCTCTCAAATATTTTATAACCGACAGTTTCATTTTTCTACTGTTTGGAAAATTAATAATTACACATCATCGTTGTTATTTTTCTTCATGTTTCTAAATATAAAATTTACGGCTGTCTTTGTACTTTGTAAATACGCCCCCAAACAAACAAAGTCCAGTGGGTTAGCTGTCAAAGGACGTCGATTATAGTGCGGTGTTTTTTTTCAAGTCGGCCGGAGATTTTAAAAGTCGAAACGTCAAGTAATATCGTAATAGTAATGGTAATGACCGAGATAGAAGAAGACATTGGATATATTAAAATATTTTACAAATTACAAAGGATAACAGCTAAAAACGATTGAATGTGATTAAGTACTGTTTTTCTCATGAAGGATTTCAAAATTTATATCTGATCAAAAGCAAAGATATTGTTATGACATCTAATCGATGATTCGGTTTATACTTGTTCATCTTCTATAGGATGTAAACATACGGTTCTAGAAGACAAAACCCTCGTGTAACAGTTATCTATCTGTGACACTAAAAGGAAAGTTCAGCACGAAAAATACTGGAAACGGACAAGAAATCTAGATGTTTTGTGTCTAGCGGTTGCAAAGGAATCGAAAAGATTTTTGCCGTCCATGTGGATTGAGGACAAGGACAATCAAAAAAGTTGATTTTGTTAACAGTAATTACTTGCGGCTGTTAACACTTCGATTAGTTACACGTTGTGGACACTGCTGCTCGCATTATCAGATAATTCTACATACTAAATCCGTCCGTCCTTCGGTTCCTTTATGAATACACATAAGGTTTATTTTTTGTAAGTACACTGTTATCTCATGTAGAAGATGTAGAAGTACCAAAGACGCGAAGAACATTAACGAAAACGTCTCAGTTGTCTAAAGAATTTGTGATAATGTGCGAAGAATGCTAACGTAATACTCGAAAAGGCTTAGTTCAGATTTTTCAAAACAATGAACGCTCTACCATAAATGTATGGAATTGAAGCCTAGCTGTTACAAAACAGGCAAACTCCGAATTCAGTCGGCAGAAATGTATTGTCTTAGGACTGTGAAACAATGTACTCGGCTAGACAGCATCCGAAATGTTGGTCACAGAAACTAACTGACCAGTGGGGGCATGCCCGTCGCCCGCTCGTATACTGCGTCCCGAGCTTCAATTAGAGCTCCTGCCGCAGGGACGATAGATAGGCTGGATTTAGGGTGTGGCCTGCTACCGGCTGTGGGCGTTCAATTAATTAATTAATTGAGGGTGAGAGTACGGCGAGGCCGGTTCCAAGATTCTCCTAGCACAGATTGGTAGCGACCGAGGGCGCTAAAGAAGTGGTTGCCCTGGAATCAAGCGGTGCGGCGATAGAATTTTCGGCACAGTGTCCGTATAGTGGCGTCCAGGGAACGGACACGCAGGGCTTCACGGATGGTTCTATTAGATGTCAGATAGTGGGCTTTGCACGCCCAGCGCAATCCTCGGTCCAGGAGAGACTGAAGCTTACGCTTGGCCAAGTAGCCCCTACGGGGATCGCGTACCATCGGCACCACATAAGTAGAAGAAACTAACTGGAGGCTTTCTCTTTAAACGAAACGACACCTCAGAGGCTAACTACACCGTGCGAACTGAATGTCATCTAAACTGTCCTCCCCTCGAGACAGATGATGTGTAATTCTAAGTATAAACCCGCGGCCTGAACCGCGGGATAGAAACTGCAGACTACGTGTCCAAGCAGTGAAGCTGACTAAAACACTACGATTACAACACTAATGCAATTGGTTTAGTCTCGTTGCGTCTTGTAAGTGCTTGCTGACTAGGCAGCTACTGCAGAGCTTCTGCGTTCTTGTATTCGTGTAATCATTGTTTGTTTTTCAGCAAAATGTTTCGCTCAATCTTCGTGGAGGCTGTGTGTCGGATGAGATAAAGTAATAAGCATTAACAATGGTTCATTTCACATTATTCTATTCTAAAACGTTTCAATTCTTTTTGTACTAATTTCGCAACAAACAATCCCTCCATTAGGTTTTAGTACGTATTTATAAACTAATATATTCAGTAATTTAAATAATCTGATGCCTGCTGAAAGAGGATTTTTTCTGCTTATAAAACAGTACAACGACTACTAGCATGTATAAATTCTTAAATTAACACGAAATTCATCTAAACCTGACATAAATCACTACATTTCCGATTTTGTATACAAGATGTACACAATTTTATACAGTTCATATAAATGACTGTCAGTGCAACGCAAAACGAATGCTGCCATATTACATGAACAACTGATAAAAGGTTATCGAAACAGACTGATAAGGCATGCTAAGCTACTTTTGACACATCTAGAAGGGCAGACGAGATGAGTTGTAGACTTTGGTATACAGGGTAAAATTGGAGGGAATAGGTCTAGGGGTAGCTCTTCAATGACAAGCGATGGGCCCACCTTTGGGCCATGATAGAGCGCTTTGGATGCTACAACCTACTGTCATCACCAAAATCCCATGAGGGTAGAGAACAGAAGACGAGGAGAATACAATACTGTTACGACGGTCTACTCGATCGTCGGAGGTACAGTGGAAACGAAATATGAGACACCAATTAAGTCACTAATCGCCAGCTTTAATTTTCACAGTTAAACAGTTCGTAATTAACAACTGTAACCCCTCTTTCCTTTTTATGCTAAAAAAAATAATCCTTTTTTTGTATTTTATTTATTTTTTTTTTTTTTGAAAGAGAGGCCACTCGTTATTTAAAACTAGGCAAGAGCCTAGAGAAGCCAAAAATGCGCTGGGTCCAGTATGACGGGACTTGCAATTAAACTCAGTTGTTAATCAACAATAACAATTTTTATTGTTGCCCCATAATTCATTACATGCACAAGTATAACAATCAGCAATAAATAACAATCTAAATGATAAATAAATAGTGTCAACATGTTCCTTAAATTGTATAAATAGACCACATATATCAGGCAACATCCCATTAATTATATAAATCCCCCCCCCCTAAATAACACTTAACATTAACATCACATATTGAAACATCAAGACACATAGACCTATAATAGTATCACAATAAACTCATGTTCGACCTGGCAGACAGGCAGTATTTCTATAAAACCCCAAAAACCGCAATCATAAATATTTAACTTATAGCTACAATTGGAATTAATCCTTTAAGACCACAACCCATTTACTCCATTAAAATGAAACCCAAAAAAAAATTTTTTAACCCGAAAGGATGACAATTACTAATAAATGCGTAATGATAGTGGCCGGGCAGCCCATATGAATTGATAACATCTAATAAATTGCCCATTATAAGCATATGAAAATCTTTAAGTTTCTTGAACTGTATACAAGTGGTAAAAACCCTTATCACCTAAGTTTAAACAATAGGCATAATTTTCCAAAATGTTAATTCTTGTGTTACAAATACAGATGTATCCATTTATCAGGAATTTGTTCTTTAATGATAATGATTTAATTCAACAGACGGGTCCAGCAAGCAAGTCAGAACCTAAGTTACAATAATCAGTAGCATCAGTATGCTTTTACATTCTCAAAATTATTAGTATATGCCCACAAAAAATAAAATTTCTTTTTTCTTAAGGTCAGACTTCTGTGTATAAATAATTTTACAATAACAGCATGTTGTATTTTAGCAGCTGTGGAAACGTGCCAGACCATATGAGACAGGTGTCAGACCTGCATGAAACTGTATCAACGTGTGCCTAACTTGAGTAAAAAACTATGTAAAATTTTACACCCGAAAACAGCCTGAAAAACGAAACCCCCAGCCCTTAAATGTTAAACCAAAACAAGAATAATATATGAACCCCGTCCTGAACCAGCCGGAACAGAACCAATACACACATGACTTAATTTTAGAGTGAAAGTATAATGACTCTAAGGCCTTTGTACATAAAGAAAATATATAAGGGAGTAAAAAGCTCTGGCACGCTCCCCCAGTGCAGCACACAATTACAATCATAGTACGTTAGAGTTATTGAGTAATATTATAATAGTTCAAATAATGTTCATAATGAATGTCCAGTTGACACACCCCTGATCGGACTGTCTAGCGGCGTAAGCACATGGTTTAAAAAGGAAAACGATTTGTAACACAGATGAGCTGCGGGCCAGGCCAACGAAAAATAATGAGTTTATAGCACCTTTAATAGCATGAGTAGTATGCATCCTACAGCTGGTCAGCAAGCTCCCTCCTCAGAACAGATGAGTGTTGGATGGTTCATGGCTGGTGAAGGTGTCGGTACACCAGCCGAGGCCAAATCTCCGACTGGGAACGAGAACCCGGGAAGTCTCGAAAATTTAGCTTGCCATCAGGTTGAGAAGAAACTATCCAATTATTGTCTGTCCGAGTTCGGGAGCCTGTAGATTCTATGAAAGCCGGCGTCGAACTGATATGTGCAGTTACAATGAAACAAATGGCAACATTCGACACGAGATGGCGCGCGCTGTTTCAACAGTGCCATTCCAATATCGCGGCTCACCGACGTTAATATACGAGTTTACAAAATTTATAAAACCTTCAATTGCCGGGTTATGCAAACACCGGCACACAACACAGTCTCTTACAACAAATCAAATAAAAATTATTCACACGCAATAAAATGTCCACTAATATTAAACACAATTGTATTACAATTATCCCGCCCGATTATTAAAAACTTCACTAATAACCACTTGAACACACACAGTAATATCGCCCGATAATAACTCTCGAACCGCACTGTAAATATATCGCAACTATAACTGAAAAACTAAGGCCGCTGCCGCCAAGTATTTATACAACGCTCACAGACCAGAAGATTCCAAACTACGCCTTATCTCTAAACTACGGCGTAATTAATTGTGGCCTTGACACAGTCCGCGCGGCTGGCGGCTTCCAGAAAACTCTCGCGAATGCGTCGAGAGTCACGTATGCCACACGCATTAGAGCGAGATTCTTCTGGCACATTCGACAAACACGTAGACTGTTCTGTAATGTCGTAACAATATTTTATAATTACAATATCTGTTATATCTGTTAGCATGATTATCGTGTTCGACAACAATCGGCTATTGTAGAATACCAAAATCCATAAGGTGCCTTCAATAAAGGATTAATTCAATTCCCACAATGCATGTTGCAGGAGGAACACAACCTGCATATACTTTAGCTAGACAATTGGCTGTTTTGTGAAACCATGAGAAGAAGCGCCAAAGTCGTTGCTTCGCCATTGTTGTTGGAAGTTCAATAATGCGAGAATCGCCCATTGTTGTCACCGTCGATTCAGTTTAATCAGTAGGCAGCACATTTTAATCGGGTTTCTATTTTAGTGAGCGTTGTTGTTCTTCGGATCTTCATGCCTGTCGAACCGATAATCGATTATATAATCACCTCCGATAGGCGCCCATTCTCTGATTAGTTCTGTGGCGTTACTAGCTGATAACTCATTGTATGCCGGTGATAATGCCGTTGATTTCACCTCGATAAAGCTTGTTTCCACCACGCAGTACTGAGAAACGAAGACCAGCGCTAACTAAATTGGATGAGAAGGATGAGGTCATCGTCAGTGTAATCTTAGTCTGAAAGATCAGTGATTCTGTGACATAATAGGTTGTATTTCTGCCACACAATGTACAATAAATTCTCAGTAATTATCAATCAAATCCGATCGAAACCATACCTCTGTCCTATCCTTTATGATTGTAGAGGTCCCTGACCACCGGGTTGTCGTATTGTCAACCTTGCATGTGGTCTTGAAATCACTGATACGATGCTTCAAGTGTGAAGCCACAATCTCGCGATCTCCCGACGACAGATTATTTCATAATTTATTTTCATTTGCGAAATAAATTATTAGAATCTTTTATGCGAGTTAACCAAAACGTCATGAACAAAATAGATTACCATTGGTTAGCAGTTTATTAGATTTTAAATTCGGTCTTCTTCTTCTTCTTCTTCTTCTTCTTCTTCTTCTTCTTCTTCTTTCATTTTTCCACATAGAGGTCGTTCGCTCTTTCCTTCCACAAAGTATAAAGCGGTGGTCGTTTCTATCCCCTTTAGCTAAACATTTCTTGCTAAAGACGATTGCTTCGACAACACTTATCATAACAAAGGCGGCATAATAAATCCTATTTTAGTTCTTCTTGGGTTTACTATAGTATCACTTTCGGACATATATTTTCTGTTTTTTTTTTTTTCAATGAAGAATAAAAGTAAGACACCACTGTAAACTCCTGCCCTCCAATCCGATTGATGTTATTCCCATTCTTCCCCATACTTATTCTGACACCACTGTAAACTCGTGCCCTCCAATCCGTTTGATGTCACTCCCATTCTTCTCCATACTTATTCTGTTCTCATTTACCCTTCCAAGAATCCAACAGACATCGTCGCTATATTCTACTTTCATGGTTTGGATTTACCCCCTTTTTTTAATAGCCCACATTTGCCTCATATGCCACTACGCTTTCAATTGTAGCCTACTGTGAAATATAATTTTCTCCCTTTAAATATTTCAAGTAGAAAAAAAAATCCATCCATGTATAAATTTATCTGCCTGTTTCCAAATTACTAATCTTGTTACGTTTATCACTTACATCAATAACAAAGTCGAAATAAAATAAAATTATTAAAATTTGTAAGCTAAAATTTTTCCAATGTTTTGGTCTGTTTCTTCGTTTCCAGTGCACACATGTTAAAGATTTAACAATTTTTAAAACACTTCTCACATAATCTGGTTGTAACAATTTAATGATCACGAATTCCTTGTTTTTCATGTCTTGGTTAAGACTCATCTTATCGTTCATAAGAAGCGTGAACATTTCAATACGTTCTTTAGTGATATGAATCTCAGAAAGGATACAAGTTTTTGTAATCCTGTCGGCGCATTAATATTTTAACTTTTAGCTTAATATTATAAAATAATATGTATAATATATTACACCTAATTTCACATTACATTAGTTTTATGTTTTAGAAAAATATAACTTTGCCCTCAAATGCGTGTGAGTTACGTATCACTAAGACACTTGCTTTGGAGCCTACTTCCCACGTTTTATCGTATTGTTAAAAACGATGTCTTGGGTTATTTAGACGGCTCAAGGCTTTAGAGCTGCTCAATAACTTTTAGCACCAGTTACGCTGCGATTACAAATAAATAGATTTAAGTCTGTCGTCACTGGAAGAGAAATTTGAACCTGATAATACTTTTTCAAATATCAGTTTACAAACACGTAACCTAATAGACAATATAAAAATGTAACAATTAACATGTTTTGTTTTGTTCATTCAACGATACAACGGCTTGAACGGCTGCGGTCACTCCATTCCGCAGTTCGTATACGATATTTTTTCACTTATAGGCCTGTAGAGTTTCTTACAATAGCAGCATAAAAGAAGAGCCGAGAAACTAATGTTTCCATATTATATTAAACTGCGGCTTGCAGACAGGTTATTGAGACCGATTAATAAGGCATATGTAACATATTGTGGGTACACAGACAGAAGAACAGGCAAACAGAATACCTTCTGGATAAGAAATAATCACGGTAAATATACATATCCAGAAACAGAGATTAATTCTTCAAGTACCCATCATATGACGATCACACCAATAGTCTCGCCCCAAGCGTCAGTTACCCGAGCTGACGGTAACCGGATTTGAAAATTTTCAATTGACGGTGTTTATTGAAAGTTAACGGTCAGCAAGTACACACTATGTAATGATGGAGAAGCGAGCGGTCGATGTTTGTGTAGCGTTCCGAAAGCCGACGCTCTCACAGTGATTTACCGGCTATTCAATCAGCGTGCAGCTGTGATAATATGCAGTGGCGGGCTTTTTACCTCCGCGTATTATCCAAATACCGCTCGGTATTTCGAGTATGTTTTTTTAGCATTGGTTCTCCACCTTATTAAAATAATTTAGTATAACCAAATGTTACTTGTGAAAACTAAGTTGCGTGGTGAACCATCATCATCATCATCACCATCATCGTTCGTTTGCACTTATCTACCCATTATTGTATTTCCCTATAGGCTTCCGCTGGTGACCTCACATTCCGCTTTGTAAAAATCTCCATGTTCTGAAATAACTTCACGCAACTGAGAAAAAAATGTGCAGAAACAAATACACGTTGTCTTAATAACCTTTCTTCTAACAAACAGTCTTAATTCGTCTATTGTAATTTGCGTGTCTGATTCAGTTAATAATTGATTATGTGATTTCAACATTTAACGATCTCAACTGAGTGAAGTAATCTGACGATGGAACGTATGTTCCGAAACGCGTCATTCTAAATATAAAACAAAGTCACACGACGGATCTAAGGTAATTTATTAATTTATGATCATTATGTATTCAGCCACCAAAGCATACGTACATAACGGCTAAAAAGTATGCATACTTACGCGCACGAGCTCCTGTGTGTGTGTGTGTGTGTGTGTGTGTGTGTGTGTGTGTGCGTGCGTGCCTGCGAGGAGAGAGGGGGGGAAAGAGAGAGAGAGACAGAGAGAGAGAGAGAGAGTGCGTGTATAAGTATGACATCTCCGGAGACAGGCTGTAGGTCTTCTTTATACATTTACCAGCTGTTATCCGCGACTTCGCACGCGGTAATTTGGCTTTTAATAAGTATTTTAATATAATTTTTATTGTCTATGTCTACATGGCGTTCTGTCAGCTCGTATAACAATTTTGTACTCGTTAGTCAAATTCTCTCCTAAGCTGTTTTCAACACTTGTACTATTTTAACTTTTACTAAATTATTATGTTGGTGGAACAGCCTTTGGAGATTTAAAAGTACCCGTTTATAAAGCCTTTGGAGATATTTATAAAGTACCTGTTAAATAAAAAACGCTAAATTCTTTATTTTAAGTGTTACTGTGTTACAAGCATTTTATCACACATTAAACACGTTATGTTTTCCTCGACCATGGCTTTTACTTATTTCAGCAGTAAACTAAAAACTAAAAACCGTTGTCACCTAACCTCACAAATAAAACAACACGTATTTTCGCTTTGCATTAAGTAATAGGACAATTTACAATTAGTACACTTCTCCTTTTCCATGTCGTAATATATCGATACATTCGCATAATATATAAAACATCGAAAGTGTACTGCAGGAATGGATAAATGTACAGGTCCGATGCCGCTAAATAGTTTCTGTTTATTTACTTGTTACTATGGTAATTAATTCTGGTCTCCATGGTGTTGTTGACTCTTTAGTAGTAGTTTATTAATATATTTCATTACTTATTCATTGGATCATCAGAAAAAACGTATAAACATAAATTTTATAATCGTTTAATACAATTACAAAATATATAGACGTATCTGAATACAAAATTACAAAATATATAGATACAATCGCATATTAAAAACATTAAAAACTGCAGGAACGGATAAAGGTACAGTTCCGATACCGCTAAACATCATTTGTTTATTTACTTGTTAGCCTACTATGGAAATTATTTCTGGTCTCCATGGTGATGTTGACATCTTTATACGCGTCAACGAAAAGGCATAATTAAAAACGCCTAAACCGTGCAAACAGGGCAAAATAACAAATTCCAAGTTAGACAATATTTTTTGCCTTGTGTCAAAGGTTACCTGAGCAAAATTTGGTGGCAATCGGTGTAACGGTGTGGATTTTTATTCAGTACCCATAAATCCTCAGACTTTGAGTTTTATATAGGCTATACAGATAGATTTGCTACCGTTATTCTGGTAAAATATTGACAAACTGTAATTTACTAACAGACTGTAAATAATACCAGTTCTTTATCAACACTTTCAAGCTACTTTCGTTTCTTTAAAAAACTACGTGTTTGTTCTTCTATATTTATATTGACCCTTAAAAATAATCTCCCATAAGATAAAACACATTTATGTCAACTTTTGTACAGTCTTCAAAGCATTTCTGGAAGGTAATTTGTGATATAGGTTTGAGTGTTTTGTTTTCAGCGGTCGCGGAACGTTGTCCTTTCGTCTTGGGAAAAGGAAAATTTCACTCTGGGTGAATATGGGAGTTGCGGTATCGTTACGATGTTTTTCCTTTCTTGCCTAATATTATTGAATAAACAATGACGTGTGAAGTGATGAATTATCTGGGATGTAGTTTCTATAATTATTGTTCCACAAATCTGGCCTACGAATAGCCTCATAAAATGCCTGAATATTATTCTCTATCGACCGCAGCGTCCAACGGTAAAAACTCATAGAACACAGTACCACAATATCCTTCTTACTATCGCGACTCATTCACAAAACTAAAATTTTATACCATTTATAATCCGCTAGATCATGCGTACTAGAGTCGTCAAAAAACGTCTGCATCATTTACACCACGTCACAACAGCTTAGCTCATTTTTTACACAAAACTTATTACAAGATTAGTGATCCTGCATTATATAATGTTACAGCAATTCCAACAAATCAATAACAATTAACCAATATTGCTAAGAATGTTGTCAGTTGTTAAAAAGAGGTGTACTGTCGTCTCAAAAATCGGACACGTCTAATACGGGAACTTAAAAAATTATAAAGATGTTTTTGTCAAACCTCCTATGCTAGTGCTTGTGGTTGTAAAATATTTAATGTGCTACTGAATTAATTTCTCCTCCTCCTTCTTCTAATTCTTCTTCTTCTTCTTCTTCTTCTTCTTCTTCTTCTTCTTCTTCTTCTTCTTCTTCTTCTTCTTCTTCTTTGTCGTCGCCTCCTTCTTCTTCTTCGTCGTCGTCGTCGTCTCCTTCTTCTTCTTCTTCTTCTTCTTCTTCTTCTTCTTCTTCTTCTTCTTCTTCTTTGTTCCTTCCTTTTCTTCTTCTTCTTCTTCTTGAGTAGATTTAGACACCTTTTCTGGTTTCAGAAGCCTTATGTAAATTGTCACTTTAAATTGTTAATTTAAAAATATTGAACTAAATTCTGAATAATTCTGTTTACTATGAAAGCTTCGAAGCAATATTTACTAAAATATTGAAAGACCACCGGGAAAGAAGACAAGAAAAGAAGCATAGATGAAATTCTATAAGGTTTTGTCCTCACGGTATCACTTGTGTGGTTCTGAGACATTTAATTGACTGAGGAGATTATAAAGAAGACTGCAAAGATAAGAGTTATCATGTATCTGTGGCTTGGTGCAAGAATCACTAATGCCATAAAACAGTGTTCTGAGAAAATGGAGTTTTAAAATTGGTCAGTTTTCTCTGACTCATATTATAGTGTCATGGTCAAGATCATGTTTGATGTTTTGATAAATATTTACATACATATGTAAGAGCATGCCCCATGTAATTGTAATAAATATATTTTAGTTTCTAAAATAAATGTGACATTGTTGGTTCTGAATTCAAAAAACTGTTCCTGACTGTGGCAACCACTGATACTATTAACTCGTAAGATATTACAGACTGAAATTCGTGGTTTTTACACATAAAAATACATACCTTCAGGAGTGTAAAGAGCCGCTAATGTCATTTTCACCAAAAACCGACATTGGTGTTTCTTGCAGCAAGCCACAGATATTGCTTCGAAGCTTTCATAGTAAACAGATAACATGGGCAGAAAACAGATATCATATATGTAAAACTATGTGCGAGAACAGACATGGATATCGTGCGACAGAAATAAATACATTCTCCGTAAGCGACAGAATAGAATAGTAGAAATTACAGTGGATCGAACATATAAGTAACCTAGTCTATGCAGACGCAATGCTCTCTATGCAAATTAAAAATTTTAAGTCCGAAGAAAAAGGATATGGGAAAATACCACAACTGACAGCTTCAAAATAGGAACCGGAACAGGCGACAATGCCTAAACGTTAAGAGAAAAACATGTATGAATATTTTTTATCACTAACCAGCTACTTGAATGTAGTTCCTTCCGTTAGACACACACGCACACATACACACAGACAAACGATTTGTTCCAGACGTCTGTGTACGGTACAGTGCACCATCGTCAGTACAAAAGGAATCCTGGCTGGTTGGCGGGGCTGTGTAGAAAGCATGTGTTGTAGCGGAACATACCCGAAATGGTGTCCGCGGCCACCTTGATACGGCAATCAAATAATTTTACAAAACGTTACCGGTGAAAGTGACGCTAAGCGGTTTCAGTTTTATTTTTTACAGTTATTTACGTATGTTTGGCTGTACTTTACTAGTTTTGTGGAAGTAGATTTATCTAATCTGTCGTGTCGAATTAAAGAACTTGTGTTAGCGGATACAGGCTACTATGCGTCTCAAACTTGGTCTCTAAATCAGACAGTGGTCATTTAATTATGAACGTAAATACGCAAACTGATTACCAGCGTAGCACTGATAAAATGCAAAATAAATAGTTCTTGTTGTACAAGAAGTACAGATGAAAAATAAGTTACTACAACGTTTTAAAATATCGGTATGGAGAACCATACATGACTTCAATGTTCTAAGATTTATATTTAAAATCATTTACTTGAATTCGGTTCGATAATTTCTAAAAAAATATCCCCCACCCTCAAACTATTTTCACTATTGTAGCATCTCGAGATAATACAAAAAAGGAAACTCAATTTAATCATCAAAATTTATAGTAAAACTAATCAAATAGATAAATATTATGTAACTGAATGAGGAATGCAATAAAGAATAAGTAATCAAATGAGAACAACTAAAAATAATTATATAAGGAAGAATTATAATAACTAAAACAATAAACCATGAATAAAAAATAAGTATTTTACAGATGCATGAATAAATTAAAAACAGGAATTAGCTTTGTAAACAAACATAGTAAATAACTTTACAAACAGACATAATAAAGGACTAGACTGGACTGTGACTTTGACTTACTAATTACCCAATAGATTAGGCAAGTGATTTTTGTATATTTTATTATAATATTGTAAATAATAAGGTTGTAGTATGTAACTAAAAAATGTATTTACAGTTAAGCAAAATCATTTGTATAACACAAGCCTAAAAGTCTTTAACCTAAGACTGGATTTGTAATTAGCTCATATATAGTGTTATGGTAAAGACAAGGTAATTATTTTCATAATTGTGTTTATTCGAAAAACATACAAGGTGAGATAAGTGATTAGAAAAGTGATAAATAATAGTGATGAAACAGTGCAAATGACACAGTGTAAACAATGATAAAAATATAAAGTGTTATGAACCTAGTATGGCCAAAAGGTGAGAATGGCATGTATTTTATATAAAGTGACCATATAACAATAAAATCAACTTCATTAGTGTGCGTGACAATATAAAATTAAGTGAAATAAAAACATAAACGGGAGTATGTAAAAATAATCAGGAAAAGTAAGATTATATTAAAAACTTATATTTACTGGAGGCGGATAAAACAGCCCTGAGACCGAAAAATACACCAAACAAACCAAGATCTCTTATAAATGAATCTAAAGCTGGTTTCACAAGGAAGAAAGTTTTTTTTTCTAGCGTGGGCATTCAATACAAAAAGAACAAACTAAATAAGTTGCCAATCCAAACAATATTAGAGAAGAAAATTATAGTAAAAAGACAAGTAAAGTTATAGGAGATATCAGTAAACTAATGAACAATATATATTCGACCAACCTGAAGAAGGAAAGCTGAAAATAATATCCTAAAATGGAGTACTACATCTTTGAATTTGCTGAGACCGTTTTAATACTAAAGCCATCTTGACAACTATCAACGTTTTACACAACAATTCAATACAAACTAAATAACGAACACATTTAGTGCGACTACATTTATAAACATAATCTATTGATATACAAAGTGAGTGACACAAACTTATTTTGAACAAACAAAAGTGTAGAACTCATATAATTTTTATTAAACATTCAGTAGTGTGTATACAACTCAAGGGACATGGCGTTCCTTGCTTTATTTATAATAATAACTGTTACTGAAAGGGGACAGCAGCGCACCATGTTGAAAATTCATGAACTATGAGCTACATAGTATACAATTATTTTTTTATTTTTTCTCTTGTCAATTGTATTACTAAGGTCTAATTATTCATTATTTTAATTGTTTTATTAGTTTTATATTTCTAATGTGTAATATTAAGTTCGTAAAATTATCTGAATTGATTTCTTTTTGTATAATCACAAGAACTCACATCCAAACAATCATACACAAACAACAATTAATTACTACACTTTAAAATTGTTTTTCTTCATGTATGTTATCAACGTAAAACTTGTATGAATTTATAATATTACTGAAGACGATTGTTAATTTGGTTATAACCTTGAGATAAAAAATGTTTTCATGCATCCGAGAGCTAGATGGAGCAGGAACATTAAAAAAGGAAAATTTGTTATTAATTAATTGAAGAAAAGAAAATTATTATAATAAGAGAATTAAGGAATAAAAATTGAATGATTCAGAGCAGAAAAAGAAGTGTGTTCTCATTTATAAATAAATATTATTAAACATACAACTCAGAATATTGCTGAGACTAATTGAGCATTTATACTCATTTACAAGAAGAACAAAGCTAACACTATTTATGTTTTTTTTTTTTTTGTTATTATGGGGTAGTCGTTTAATATGTTTTCCGAGTCATTTTATCTATAAAAATTAGGTACTTTATTCTTATAAAGGAACTGAACTACGCAGATAATCACGCATTAATTACATATTTATATAATTATGTGGCGACAAATTATTTTGTGGCCTGCTGGGGCGTGGTTGCGGATCTTCACACATAGATAATTTAAATTTAAATTAAAAAATTATAATTGTACTGCCTGCCAACAAAATTATTTTATTTTTAACAATTACCGAAGGTTGAAAATGATTAAATGCATTCTTATTTAATTTCGTCAAACTCATTAAATCAATACCAAACGTGAAAAAATTCCCCTTTAACTACCCTTTTCATTTATAGAAATTTCATCTACCTTTCTACAGTGGATTATTATGACCTTAATTTCAGGATACTTTAATTATCAAAATTAACTACTTTACTCTTGTTCAAACGTAAAACGTTGCAGATAAACAACCCCTCTCCCTTAGTCGATCTTCGCCAAAATCAATAAGCCTTGAGTCCTCTACAACTCGAGCACACATCCAAAAAATTATTTGATTCTGTTTGAATTTGCGCCAGTTATCGTTCGCCATATAAAAAATTCTACACACACACAGACACTTTACGGAAAGTGACTTTTCTTTACGTTTCAAAGGTAATACAATCAGAATCAGCCCTTATCTCGAACACGATTTTTTTCGCCATCACCACACTTCCATTTCCTTACTGAACTTGGAAGTAATAAAAGGTATAAGACATAGAGATGAATTTCCAGTTATATGGGCAGATAAACTTTCCACCCATCTATCCATATTAGCTGCTGCTTCTCTCGTATCCTGTTTTCCTCCTGTTTAAAAGTCTGTATCAGAACACCTCTGTTATCACTAATACGGGAAAACGATTAACAATGCCAGTTGATTCAAGTGAAGGAGTTAGACAAGTTTGTTGTTGCTATTGGAGTCCTGTTCGTCAAATGCTACTCCAGACTAATCATACGTAATCGTAAGATTTTATTGACAGTCGTCTTTTACTGAGATCCCCATTTCATGACAGTATCGTTTCCACCTAAGGCCGCGTTAATATAAATTCTGAGTAAAGTAAGTGCTACAAAACACCTTTGCCTTAAATCTTTTGTTACTCCAAAGTCTTGGGACACATATAATTCTTAAGGAAGCGGTTACATATTGACCGCTGTTGTTGGCCCAAGAGTTCCGATTCGAGCAAACACATGATTTACCCAGCACTTCATGTAAGTTACTTCATGCAACCCGAACTGCAGAAACTGCTTTACGCAATCTATCCTCTCCTGTTTGTTGTATCTCTTTATATAATTTATATGATTATATTCCATTCCAAACTCATCCTTTATCACTGCTTTTCTTCGGCTGTCGGCTGATTAAAGTATCTGAATGAGTCTCATTTCAGCCTTTTTAGTTTTACTGTGGACACTCCTCAATATTACCTACGTTTCACTGGCATGTAACAATGCTGGAATATCAATTGTCCTATATCGTTGTATACGTATAAGCTTGTTTATTGCTGATAATTTTGTATATTAAACCGAAAATATTCTTAAATGTTCTTATACCAAAAATATTAAAGACGTTATTAATTATATCCTTCATTGCAGTATCAGCTTCTAACGAACGTCATTCCCCAAATATTTAAAACTACACACTCGCTCTGTATAGTATTTGTTAACGAACAAATAACAAAGTATTTGTAACGAATACCTTTACTGAGTATTCACCTTTAAAACCATCTTTAAAGCTTAGATATGGTCTTTTTACCTTAGATTTTAAATGAACGTTCTTTTCCTACCAGTGCTCAATGAAATAGCACCAGTGGTCGTCCTACTGGTGAAATAACATTATCGTTCGCATATAGTAAGGAATAAACAGAAAATATTTGTTTTATTAGTTTTATTAGAGATATGACGTAATATCTACAGCACTCTAGACCAGTGGTTCCCAAACTTTTCAGTCCGCGGACCTCCCCAAAAATTAAAATTTACACGGACCCCGTCTGAGTTATGAAATAAAACAAACAGTAAATATGACACAAACTCTTACATTTTAATTTAAATGTATTAAAATCAAAATTTTTTTAACTTGCAAAATTATAATATTAATGATATCAAATATAGTTTAATGTGAACAATGAAGCTGCTTTTGAACAATTAGCTCTGCAGTATTAGGTTTAATGTCTGATAATTTCAGTAATAAGTCACTCTCGACATCAAGTTTATTTCGTTACTTTGCCAACCTCGGCTCTATCTTTCCAGCAACACGTGTCGAAATCCAGCTACTTAGGCGTAAAACCAGCTACAGCTATACGGAAAAACGTTTTGCTTAGATACAGTGCTTATACGTGGACTAAAACTGTACGATCAGTTCTGCGTTGATGCGGCTCTTTAGTCAATTCGGCTGACAAAAAGATCTGCTACACGACATGATTTAAAGACACTATTAAAGTCATTAGTTTGAAATTACTTTTACAGTTATTAGTTTAAACCAAAAACAAATACTGGACTTTTCTACTAATTGTTTTATGATTCTAAAATTTAGATTTCAGACTATAAAAAATCCGAGAAAATTACGGTATATTCTATTTTTTATTAAAAGTGTCTGCGGACCCTGCTTTGGGAGCCACTGCTCTGGACTGTTTGCGACAACCTAAGCCTCATTCTTATTTACTTTTCTAAGCGTCTTCCTTTAATTCTCTTCTGTCTATTGTAAATTTAACTCCGCCTTTCTATCGTATTTCCTGAAAACTTTTACTTTTACTTTTACTAGCCTATATGGTATCCATCAAAAGCAGTTATCTGAAACATCTTTTTCTCCTCCATCTTTTCTCATATGCCTATACCATGCCAATTGTTTCTCTTCTCCTTCTGTCTTATAGCCTTCCTACCTATTATCTTCCCCTCTAATAACATGAACTAGTAGGGTAACAACACAATGTCTCCTTAAATTGTGATTTTTCATAGTACTTGTTCTTCTTGTAAGGTTTCCACCCAATTTGCAAATTCCAAAACCTTAAGTAGCTGTGTTTGCTATTGACAACTTAAACATTTGTGTTTTGATTTCTTCGTATTTCTTACGTTTTTATTATATAACCGTCACCACTATCCATTTTCTACCTGTTTTCTATAAAATATTTTGTCACCTCTTCCATAGCTAAAGTTTGTGCCAGGCAGAAAACATTTGTGTTGGTAGAATTATGACATTAGAGCCACCTGAAGGAAAAATTTATTTTTATACAAAATTAAAGCTCTTCTTTTCTGCATTCTATAATGTAGCTATAATATTTTTAAAGCAAATCTGCAAGATTCACGAAAGATTACCCATGGAAACGACTCCATTCTTAGCCTGTTTATCCGTTAGTGCAAATTCAGCGTTCTATAACTTCTGTCAGACAGTATATTTAAAAATCAACATTGACGTGCATATATTTAATTAGCGCTGAGATTTTTGTATAATTTAAGTAAAAAGAAATAAATTTAGGTAGCAGGTTTAATTTTAGGGAATTTGAATGTTTTTTCGGCTTTCTACGAAGATAGAAAAATAATTTTTTTACCATAATAACGTATTTTAATAACACTATTACAAAATGTACAGAGTTTCACAATTTTAAGTAACAACGGAATGGAAACGGGGTTGTCAATGAACAAGAATTCTGAAGTAAATTTTTAAGAAATATCCGAGGGGCACTCCCTAAAGTAGGCCTACAGTCAGATCACAATAACGCATGAATTCCATTCCCGACGCACCTCTATTGATTCGTTTTTAGTCAACCGTGCTCCCAAACAGTTACAATATTGCTTGTAGTTTCTATAGCTCCTCTGTTAGTAACTTAATCTTACCGTCTGCCATCGGTCACCGTAGGGCTACACTGAAATTTTTGACTATTTATTTTCAAACCCCGATCTTTACAGTCCTCCTTTATTCGTGGATGTAAAATAATAATCTGCCAGGCATTACTCTCTCTCAACTTTACTTTCCTCTCAGGGACATAGAGTTCAATCTAAAGCAGTACATGCTACTAGCCACTAACATTTCATGACTAGCGACATGTGTTTTCGAACAACAACTAGCTCATCCTCAGATCGGATGTTAAACTTCCTTACCACAACTAAGTTAATATCCGGTCTTAGAATAAGCTAGATGCCAGAAGTGGTTATCGATAATCACCAAGCACTGTGATCACCAACATAGGTTTGATGTTTAGTAACCGTTTATGATCTACTTTCTTTAGATTGCCAACGATCTGATAATGACAAGTGGCGAAGTCCCATTGTGACTACAGTGACTAACATGTGGTTTATTGACTAAAATTCTTCGGATACTACCAATTTTACATACGGGAGACAGCAGCCAAAGCTACGTATGTAAAGTATCTGTGACGTATAATTAAAATATGTATTTTTGACAAAGAGAACGAAGAAGCTAAATGTTATGTCTGCATTAACGTTGCGCTTCTTTCCCATGAATCATTCATCAGGTCTGTGAATTAATGCAACGTCTGCAGGCGTAGCAACGTTTTTTTGGGGGGGAGGGGAAAACAACCCAGAGAGACTAAAACAAAAGAAATTCCAAAATTTAAAAAAAAAGCTGCTAAAAATGTAGCTACATAAGTTGAATTAAATAATTACACTAATTGGTTATCCAAGTACGAACATTTTTAACTCTAGTTAGCTACAAAATCGCCTTGCTAACTGCCTTGCGAGTAAAAAATCGGTTCTTGTGAACATTGCCAGTTGCCTGCCAGTTGGGAATTGGCTCAAATTTTTACCCTATTATTTTAAGGTTATATCTTCTTAGCGAGTAGGAAAGAAAAGAGGTACACTTCAAATGTGTATTCAGCCCGAACTACATCCAACTCAGTTTACGGTATTTATAGTACAGTAATGTATTCCATATTAATTGAAAACTCTCAGTATTAAACAGTTTTATACTTGCTATTTGAATCTTTTACAGATGTACTGTTGTAAGTTATAACAGGGCTCATCAGCCGTAGTGAAGACAGCCGATCTACAGGATGTGGGCCCAGAAATCAATGCATCTTGTCCTGCAGATTAAGGGTTCGATCGTTGAGCCACATCCTCAACATCGGTAACAATTAAAATCCTAAAAATCTCAACATTTTTCCTTGGATTAAGGACGGATCAAAGGGTAAAAGACAGTTGCTACGGAATAGGATTATGCACAGGGCGACATAAAATATCCAAGTGGTTAATACTAAACAAAAGGAGGTTTCCTCGGAATTGTGTAAAATGAGGACGGACATTTGTGAAACATAAGGGAAATGAGAAAATTGACAATTAATTTGTATAAAACAATTGCACGGACGGTTACTGTACAACACGTTCATCCGAGTGTTGGCAGATGACAAAAAAGAGTAAAGAAAAACTGGCAACAGTTGAAGTGGATTGTTTGAGGTCTTGTCGGATATCTCGGATGGGAAATGGGATATGGGAAATAAAATAATAAAGGAGCGAGCAAACGTTGAAGAAAATATTAATGGGAAGTTGTCGGCGTAGGTCGATGTGGGGTACGGACACATACTGCGCAGACGGCCTAGAACGATTCTGATCAATCGCAGAAAAAAGGAAGTCGTCGTAGAACTTGGAGAGAGGATGTGGAGGAGGAATTTGCAGGAGACGGATTGGGCCCTACTTATGTCGTAGGCTTCCCGTTATAGATATATACGGCGAAATTTTAGAAAACTCGTACAAACAATAAAATCTATCAGCGTCTCCAGAAAAAGGTAGGAGAATAATTGTGCTTATTTTCTGGTATTGTTTGTTTTTTATTTATACTGTACTGTAAGATGTCATAATGGTTGTTTCATGAATTTGTTATATTTTAGATATCTATTAATGTAACGCTTATGTTTCCATACTTACTTTATCGATTACGATAAAATAAATAAGAAATAACGATTTCTTTTTCTTTTAGTTTCTTATTTACAAAAATCTAAAACCCCCACAGAATGGCCAAAACCCACACAAGGAAATCCTGGCTGTGCACCTGATTGATATACTGTATTCTGAAATAATAAAAAGTTTTGTTTATTTTGGTACAGGTTTTTATCGTGGGATTATGTATTTCAATAATAATTTTGCTTTGAATAAAGCCTTCAGAAATTGTTAATACTCGTTACAGGCGTAACCCTACCAATTACTTTAATTTTGCCCATCTCTGTAAAACTAAGCTAATGAAAGTTGAAATTAAAACAATAATAATGGCTTCCATGTATACCACCGAAGTAGCTTAGGAGTAGGCCGGGTAGGCTGCCTAATATGAGCCGTACGGCATATAAAGAAGGCAGTGTGGCCAGCACTACGCTTCAGCCGATCATTATTATCCCCAGGATGTTATCCCAGGTACTCATTTGCAACAGGCTGAGTCGACCTGGGGGCTGAAAAACACACCTTGATTTTATGGTGCAGGACCGGGAATTGAACCCCGGGACCTCTAGATTAGTAGCCAGGTGCCATACTCACTAGTCTACAGAGCCACCGAAATTAAAACAAATGGAGTCACAAATTGTACACGTGTCAATGTAATGTTTTGCGGAAAACGTTTTTATAAATACAGGACCACTCGATTTAAATTGACCCGTACACATTTCTGCTTTACTATACGATTTTTCTTACTGGTCACTTTATTCCTGTTTGTAGGCCAATTTAAAATTACGATTTTAAAAGGTAGTTGCGAACGGTTCATGAGAACGAAATCGGAGGTTACGCTTCAACGAACCAAGGAGGAGCGTAAAATCGAGATTATAAACGCACAAGCTCACACTAAGTTTTAAATTTTGTTGTTGTTATTAAAGTATACTGAAGACTTACTTTTGTTGTTGTTTACCTGAGACAATACCTTTAGTATCGTTAATTTAGAGTGTACGAATATCTTATCAGTAGCAGTCTGTGATTACCTTCGCGCGACAAACGACTCCTGTGAAGTACAAATAAACTCGAAAACTTTGTAGTCAAAATAAATAATTTTACAAAATTACACATTAACGACAAAAATTACAATTAAATTAAAAAGTGTACTAGCTAATTTGACTATCTGACTAAATAATTAAAAATTACATGATTTAAATTATCGTTAAAATACAGTGTTGTAGGAAATTGAAAACTATTTAGAAAAGTGTAATTAAAACAAAAAGTTCGTAATTAATTGTATTAATTAACTGATTGATTAATTAATACAAAGGAACCACAAAAATACAAGCACGCCACTTGCTACCACTTACAGCAGGAATTTCTAGTCTCTTCAAAACGCTACTTTAAAAAATGTTTATTCTCTTGCAGCTAATCGAGTCGGTCATTTTTCGAAGCGTCTTTCTCTTCACTCCATCCACACTATAAAATTTTGACCGTAGTCTTTTTCTTTTATTGTCGGGTGTCAATTCCATATATTGGGGAGGGGGACCACTAATATTTTGGCATTCTTTTCTTGTGTCTCTTTACCAGTTCAATCGCTTTGTCTCAATCGTTCACATCTGTACTTCGCTATGCAAATCCCAAGCACTGGATTTTGCAACCCATAAGAAGGAAGAAGTAACCATCTGCTAACAAATCAGGTCCATCTGGCAATGATTTTAGTATCCTAACTAGGTTCATTCTAGTTCCTAACTAAGTTTATAGACGAAGACCAAAGCCGGATGGAGCAGATGAGGGTCCTAACAAACCGGGTGATGACTCGACGGTCCTAACAAACAGAAATACTCCAAAGGAAAAACAAATCTCTTAAGTCCTAAAAGACATTCAACGTAGGGAAACTAATACAGTGAAAAAATAACTCGACCTTCTATGTTTCGAGTTGCGTCAGCATTCCATTACCTAATCACTTAGAAGTTATTGTTTTCCATTAAAATCGTTACAAAATTAGACCGTAAAGTTGTAAATCTATGTAATTAATACAAACAGTAGCAAAGTTGCAACTTTATTGCCAAGTTGTAAAAAGACACACATACTGTGGAGAACCTGAGAAAACGAAGTGTTAATCTACAATATGACGGAGATTGGCAAAGTGTTAGGCTATTAACACTGTAAAACGTCGATTAATATCGCCTTACTTTACACTTTAAAAGCTATCATCCTAATTAAAAACGTTGTCATGTGCTATAATTATATTAAGAGGACGATCAACAAAATCAGATAAACATAATTACATGTCGAGAGAGATAACGATACGTGTGTTATTTTAGAGAACGATTTTGGCATTCATGGAGGGTGTTACCTCACAAATGATCATAACGTACCTGTCATCGCAACGTGATGGCATCTGTATCCAGTGCTACAGCAGTTGAATGTGACCATACACCAATAGTGATCACGTCTTTAATATGGAGGAATTTCAATTAGACACTGGATACTGGAGCGTCTTTGCACCCATGGCTTAACTGCAGCTTCCGGGACGTGCCCGACTAGGAATTTCAACCCAGCACTATCTTATAATAAGCAAAAATGAGTGTTATGTGTATGTATTGAATTGTGATAAAATGATGTTTAATTACAGTTTCTTAACAACAGTCTATATTTACAAAAATAATCTGTGTCTAACATTGAATGCGTTGGGATGAGCAAATTCCAGCTTATCAACTGATACAATTTTCACTGATAGAAATTTATGAAATGATGAGAGAGAGAGAGAGAGAGAGAGAGAGAGAGAGAGAGAGAATACTGACAACACGTAGGCCTATTTGTAAGTGTATATTAACAAAAAGCGATGAGAAATCACGCCCATCGGACAGCTGTCAGACCCTGCTTCAAATAATACTAGTTCAGGCACCTACGAGATCAAGCGGTCCAGATACTAGGATGAACAGGGATATAGTTGTGTATGGTAATGAATCTTGAGTGTTGGACAACAGCAACAGGATTATCCACATAGTCTGGTGCATAGGTTAGCAATCCCCCCCTGCAAGGTTATAGACGTGAAACGTATTGAATAAAAGTGACAATGAGAATGCTCTGAATATGTTTAACAAATATAATAAAATCAAATAATATACAAGCAACTGGGACGGTATCTCTGAATCCTACAGGTAGCGATAGTTTACCATGGAAAACTCTCATATGCAAGCTGGGAAGGCACAGAAGCTTGGGCGTCTCAGAGACTAATGAGTGGTGTAATAGTAGTAATTTGCCTATATAAAGTATGCGATAAAAAGAATGAGGTTTAAATAACGAGAAAACATGTTTGTTCAATAATAAGACAAAGTAAAGCCGTTTACAAAATTCTTATACTAAAAAAAGCAGTTTACAAAATTCTTATACTAAAAACATTTCGAAATTTTAGTGACCTGAATACAAACCAAAAGTGCAGTACCATTATTTGGAACTGGAAATGATTTTGTGAGTGACAAACATTGTTCCGACTGTGTTTTCGTTGTTGTGCAATTGTTTGAAAACAACAAGTTATAATCTCCCGCGGTTATTTTACAGTAGTAGTTCGTTGAAACTACGTTACGGTGCACGACGATGGAGGAGAGGTGTCCAGAATCGGTCACACTAATCACAATGTTATTTCACTGACGTAAAAATGTTATGTATACACTTGTATGTAGATTATTGTTTATATGTACATTAATGTGCGTTTGCTGACAAGTTTTAATTTCTAAATTTCTTACTTTTCTTATCGGACACAAGAGAAGAGTATCTGTATAACCAGGTACAATAATAATTGGTCAACAAAACATAAAATTACGTAAGAATTTGTATCCATACGCAGTTCTCGTTCAAGCAATACAAATGTACTACAAAAGAGATTGTAGATTTTTGCCATCGCATATGATATTAATAATAACTCATTTATGGTTAGGAAACTTACTTCAAGTAACTTATTCTGAATGGGGACTTACGACCAACGTTAATAGAACTGCATAATAACAATAGTAATAATAAATAATAAAGGATCCTTTTTTGCCACTCGAGGAGTCTAGTAGCTAGGCAAATTATGTTGCCTTAAGTGAACCGTTCGGCCACCAGCACTACGCTTCAGTCGCCATTATTGCTCCAGAAAATTATCCCAGGTACTCATTTCCATAGGTTGAATCGACCTGGGGGCTGAAAAAACGTACCTTGATTTTATGGTGAACCTGCCGAGATTAAAACCCGGCGACTTCTAGATTAGTAGCTAGACCCACTGGTCTAGTTAGCTCCGAAAACTGTACACATGGCACAAAACGTTGATGCAGAAGAAATATATAGGTCTATTTGTAATAAAATATCTATATATCTATGATAATTATTTACCTATGGCACGAATAGGATAGATGTACCACAAAAAAAATTGCTAAAAAAATGACATATACGTCAGTTAACTAGTAGAGGAGAATTATAAAATTCAAAATCAAAATTTGTTTATCAGTTCTTTATAAAAATTATAAAATTATAAACAATCAAAAACTGTTAAAACAAAATCGTTTTTAAACATTTCTATTTACTGTTATGAAACAAACAAAGTACTTAGAAGAAACAATATGATTGAGGCCAGTTAAGATAAAACTACTGAGGAAGATCGCCTGAAATTTTGAGAACTGGAAGTCGAACAGCCTATAAGTTAAGGAAAATAGTAAGAGAAAATACTAGTGAAGACACATCTTAGACATCATAGACAAAATCGTTTTGTACAATACGAATATGCCACCTCCGACGAAAGGACAACCAAAGATGGCCAGAAAGTCTGAAAATTGAAAAAAACAACTGAAAAATTGAACCAACATGCCCGAAAACGGAAAGATCCTGGAAGGTTACCGTCATCTAGAGGTGGGCTAAACTGTTATTTTAAAATACTAGGTATGAAAATACCGTTCCAAAAAAATAACAGGTACAAATACCTGTTATTATATACTATATATACATAACCTATATTATCCTTTGTAAGTAACTCGTTTTGAGTTTCCTGCAGGTCTCCTATGTAATATCTTCAAATAAATACACTGCAAGTAGGTTTATTTTCACCTAGATAAACCTATTAATATATTAATAAACCTACTTCCTGTGTATTTATTTGAAGATATTATATAACCTATACTATATAATTTGTTATAAGAAATAAATTGAAACTAAAAGTATTAACAGTGTTACTTTACACTGTGACTTTATTAAACTATTACTGTTTAAATGAAAATAAGAAACAAGAGAATTTATAGGCCTATCTCCTTTTGGGAATACCAATTTAAGTTTTCACTAGTAGTAAACAAACTAACATTGGTTAGACAAATCAGTTGCGCAACTCGGGGCAATTAAATAATTTAGAGTAGGCCTACGCGTAATACCACAAAAAAATAATGTGAAAAAACACCAGAAACGTATAATAAAAACATAACAGTAAGCCACAAGAGTGAATGAGAATAAACAAAATTTTAAAAATAAAAATAAAAAAACAAATTGTAATAAAATAAATATAAATACATAAATAAAAACTTATAAATAATATGCAACAACAAAAGTAAATTAAATGCATTACAGATATTTAAGGAACAGGACTAGATAAAGTGCATAAATGTCCATTACAACAATCTCATCATTTACGTGAGATGTGTAGTGAAGTTAAAATCACATTAATAAAAAGTATAATATAGCTTATCAACATCAGCCACTCTATAGGTTATAACTCAATATAATTAAATACAACTATTTCACTAACGACTCGGAACACAAAGTTTTTTTGAGTAAAAACATATAGTTTTACCAACCGATTTTAGTTACAAGTTGGTGACTAGTATAACATATAATTTATTAGCATATAATCTGTATTATACTCGTATATCTGCATATCACACGAGAATAAATGTAACAGCAGGATGAATTATTTCCTTTATTAAATGACGTGTTTCCTTCATTTATTTCCTTTATTTCCTTTGCGCAGAATGAAGTATACAGGACGAAAAAGTGGCTCGTACTATTATAGTTCCTACTCGAAATATGCTTGATACTACCTGTTCCTAAAATACTAGGTGTTCCTAAAATACGTGTTCCTCTGATACGCTTAGTATTTGTAATACGCGTTGTTCCTTGTGTAACGGTGATACCACTAGTATTTGAAATACCTAGTATTTTAAATACGCGTTACTGGCTGTTCCTTGCGTTCCAGCGATATTTTTGTACGCCTAGTATTTGGCCTTGGCCTATTCGTTTACGTGATACTTGCGTACTTTTTGTGTGTGTGTGTCTGTGTAGGTGCGTAGGGGGTGTGCCTCGACTCGGAACAGCGAGGGCGGCGTGTCTCGACTCGGAACAGCGTCGCCGCGAGTAACAGGTATTTCAACTTTTCAGTCACTGTTACATCCGTTCCACAAAAATATCGTTCCAAAATACCTGTTACAGGTATATCGGCCCACCTCTACCGTCATCCATGCCAAGAAAAAATGGTAAACAAAGGATTACAAGGCAATAATCAGTATGGTACAATGGAGCGAGATATCGTTTGCGCTGAGAAAACTACCTATAAAATAAAATCTAATTTTGTTATCCTAATAGTAAGATCCAAGATAGCTGTTTCGCTTATATTGTATTACACTATATGGTATTTCTATTAATCAAATTAGTTCAGACGACTGCTGTACTATCAGACGACGAACTGTGATATTCTAGTGAACTAAAAGAAAATCATTTATTCACTAGCAAGCCAATTTTATTCACTCTTTCAGTCAACATCTGAAGTTCAGTTTTCTTTAACGTATTAATCACTTTATAATTTTGTTGATCTGGTTATCATCCTTGCCACGTTTATAATACGACAGTACCTATTAACAATAGTACGCTAATAGCTTCCGTGGCTAAATATCCAGCCAAAACAAACTTGTTGTGCGTAATTGTGTTTTGGAATAGGTGACTCATTTCCAATATTCGGGTATAGAAATTACCTATCAACGTTTAACTCCAATATACATATACAAAACAAAGTCATATTCAAATAGCCATATGTCTAAACTCAAATACAAATTAAGTTGGCAAAATGTTTGTTAGTTTGCGCCACTTTGTTTTCCGAATGAAAACCGTAACAGAAATGTTTTTAGAAGTTGTACACACGAGTAGTGTAATGGCTGCATTAACTCTTCTGAACGACTCAGAATTTAGATCAGAACAAAATATATCTTAGTTGAAATAAAGCAGCGGAAGAACAGTTTATTCGGTATGTCATAGAACGTGTTATGAAAGATGTCTGGGAAATGTAAACATCATAAAGTGTGAAATATTTAATGGACCGCACTCCACCAACTCACAATCGACACATTATCATGCCACAAAACTTGTAAATTTGTCTTTACTAAATGCCAGTAAAAAAAATTGCAAATCTTATTCATTATCAGCATTTGTGTATTGTAAAAAAAGAAAACTATGTCAGTTATGGAGTTTTTAAGCGGGCCTCTTACGAAGCTGAATACCACCCAAACTGGTTTGTATCACTAATGGCTTTGCTGTTTAATTTATTTCCATTTATTTGTTGGAACGCTCTTTTGCAGAAGGCGCACATTGAAATACTTCGTCGTTAACAAAACGTTTTCATTCCTCGAATGAAAAGATTAGGTGTAATTTGGTAATCGAAACTATGACGTGATTTTTTTTTGTTATCAAATCAATAACCAATCAAATCCAACTTTGACAGACACACGCGGTGCGCATGTCTGTAACAATACGCGCATGCGTGTGTTTTCTGTAAATCTACAACAACGTAAACTAACCAAAAAGGGTACTTTCCCAATAACCATAGCTACACTAATTTTCGATATTTTGATTACGTGATAGTCGGTATCGATTTGTAGTGAACATCGCATGTAATATTAGTATAACAGAAACAGGATTAATTTATTAGTTTATCTTATAGATTTGTTTGTTTTCGGTTGTAGTCGTTTTTCATTGTCACATATTTCTTAGAGAAGCGTTTCTAGCAATGTTATAGATTAAATCAGCGACTGTAGCAGCAAAATTTGGATTGTTAGGTTAACATTTAAACTGAAAGGCCTCACAAAAAGCAGTACTCCTTTAAAGTAACAGGCCTAATTGCGTTTTGTGTAAGTCACCAAAATAAAAAAAAAAACTCCAACTCGAAGTAAGGCGATGGTGACCCTTGAACTTTACTATACATATCTTCCTTTTTTGTGACAGAAATCGCTTTTCGCTTTGAACAGTAAATTTTAAAGACGTATTTTTTTGGCACCAAACTCTATTTGTGATTGGCGTTTCTCCCTGATCGCAATAGAACCTTTATGTATACTTTGTATACGATTACAATGTAATCCGTAAAGCTATTATGTATTCTATTTTAATCGCAGTACGTTTGCAAAAAAAAATAATGTTTTCGTTTGCAAAGTCAAGTTCGTTAAGTTGGGTTTAAATAAAATCACATTGTAATAAAATACATCCATTATGAACAACATTTTAAAGCGAGGTTCAGCCATGCCCGACCATAGTTCAGCATGTTTATGAATGAAGAAGAAGAAAACACTTGAACAACACAACAATGATTAGTTCATTTTGCTTTTAGTTGTGTTTTCGATACATGCTGAGTTTTTCACTGAGTGACTATCAGTTACATTTATAGTATTTACTTATAAACCGTTACATTTTGTGAACCATGAGTTTTGTTTACTTTAAACAACAGACTAAAAAAACCGAAACATTCTTACCTAACCTCACGCATTAACACATTACGTGTTTTCCCATTACATTCAGCAGTAAAATTATATACAACTGTTCTACGCGTCTTCTTCTTCTTCACTTCGTTGTGTATCGATATTATCGCGTACTCGAAACATCGAACATGTAGTGTAGGTAAGGTTATTGGGAAAGCACCCCAATAAGTAGTGGATTGTCTTGCGAAACAAAAAGAAGACGATTGAGTTAAAGAGATAAGTCATTCAGATAAGTTGCATTGTTACTCATTTAGTTAAAATCTTGTCAGTGATTATAAGGTGTCTCTAATACGGATTTTGGAATACACAGCAGTGCAAGTAGACTAAAATGTATGTAATAAATACTATAATAAGAATAACAACTGTACTGGCGACATAAACAGACAAGCGAAAGAATGGAAGATCAATAACTTTCTCGATTCAAGTAGAATTCTATCCCTTTTTTTTGTTATGCGTTTCAACGTGATGCAAAGTGTTGCAAAAGCCGGAATATTTTCACATGCTACACCAAGGAGTTCACTTGCGATACATTGGGGAATGCGACGCAATGCGAAATGCAAAATTCAGTTAACGCACGTTTAGTGTCATTGCAGTTCGTGAACTACGAGTAGTGTATTTGGTTATGACGAACATTTGTTGAAATATGTGTAAGTTGGATTAAGGTGATTAATAAAACAGTGATTTTTTTTACTGTCTCCGGTGTATTTTCATTCACTCTAAGGCCCGCCGTACTTACATATTGAGCACGTAAAACAATAATATACGTTACATACGAGGTTTCTAGTACGTATTATTTATATGAGTTTTTATGATACTGTTGGATCGTATCGAATGTTTATGAGCGGAAAATAGTTTTCCACAAGAATTGATCTACAAAGAAATTTAGCTACAAACCGTGAAGGGATGTCTATGCACCTAATGTTCCTTCTTCTTCTTCTTCTTCTTCTTCTTCTTCTTCTTCTTCTTCTTCTTCTTCTTCTTCTTCTTCTTCTTCTTCTTCTTCTTCTTCTTCTTCTTCTTCTTCTTCTTCTTCTTCTTCTTCTTCTTCACGGCTTAGACGGTCTAGTCTCTTCCGGCTCAAAACTGGTCGGACCATCTTTTCTTGAGTCTTCCCAGGCTTCTCTTCTTTTCGGCTGATACAATAAGGCTACCTTGGGGAATCTGTCACTGCCCTTTCTGCTAATGTGTTGTTTCCAGCTTTCGATATACTTATCGATGATTTCGTTTACTTCTACAACTTTCAGTTCCTCTGTTACCTGATTGTTTCTTTTCATATCTAATTTTGTGTACCCAGCTAACTTATCTTTCATGTTTGGCTATATGTATCAGGAAGAGGAATGTTACCACTGCGACCTAGAATGTTAGAATTTGCTTCGTAACCGCTGAATAGAAAATAAGAAAAATGATCGAAATAATAGGATCGATTATATTATTTACTACACTAATAATGTTAAAGTCCGAAGAGCACAGTAATCGAGGTAGTGTTGTATTTGACGTGTTAGAATGTGTGTGACGTTAGGTAACATCATAAGTCCAGCCCATTACAGTGAGAATTAAAGGCGATTCGACATATCACGTATCAGTAGCCACATTTCCTGTTCGTTTATGGCACGGATAAAATAACATAGCGTGGCCTACTTCTCCTTTTTCTTGTGTACCGTCCCTTGTCGACATTGGCGATCGTTATGGCTATTCAGACCTCATCCAACCGTAGACATTCTTCTTACTTCTACTGATCATCTGCCTTTGATTTTACCCTGAGTTACGAGTTGCAGAATTTCATATTTGGGTTCTCCCAAAGTATCCCAACTTTCTTTTCTGATTACTCAAATCCCGTTTCTTCCCTTGCCAAAAATACGTAAGACTTTTACTGCTCGTCACTCTTGCCATCAACGATATTTTGAGAACCCTTCAGTACATTCAAATACTAAAAGAACAAATAAACTGCGTAAAGGGACTTCTACATTAACTCTAAATTCTGTTCAAGTTATCTAACAAATGCATTTTAACCTAGCAATAGTAACTATAGATCTCAAATACTAAGACAAAACAATGGCCTTCCTTGGGAAGAACACTGCAAGAGCAAAAATTGTAATTGATAATAGTGGTTTGCAGCAGGTAATTAACAAGTCTTAATTATTTAGGATGTGATAGGCCTATCTCATACAGGAAGGACAACGATAGCGACAGAAAGTTAAATAAATTTAGTTATACCTGTGGAACAATAAGACGATTATTGAAGAACAAAATGCAGAGAGAGACACAGCTAAAGTTCTATAACGTCGTGGCTGTGCCGACTTTAATGTATGGATGTGAAAAGTTGACTCTCCTGCAAAAAGATATTTCAAAAATACAAGCCTCGGAAATGAAATTTTTATGAGCAGTTAAGGAATTCACTTTCAGAGATCATCTACGAAACGACTACATAAGGAAGGACCTAAAGTTACACTCGGTCCTGGATAGAATAAAGGATTACAGACAGAATTGGAAGTCCCATGTGGAACGCGTGGTAGACACGCGTATTCTTAAACAAGCGTTTGAATATAGGCCAGTGAGAACGAGAGATCGTGGAAGACCCTGGAAAAAATTGCCAGAGACTCTGTGAAGTCGTAACGGGCAATAGCCCAAGCCAGGTAGTGAACAAGAAGAAAAATAGTCACTATAACGTACCTGTTACAAACAATATTTTAAGAAACTACAAAAAAATTATCTTCCGTAAGCAAAGTTTGTCTTGATCTGTAAATCTGCACCTTTGATTTCTACTAGTATCAGAATTCATGCCCGAAAGATCTCATCCCTTCTCACCACTCTTTATGTAATTACCCTGACACAGACAAATAACAACGCAGGGAAAGGTCAGATAAAAGAAATAACTCAATACAGAATGGAGCAGAGGAAACCCGTGTTTTTCATCTTAAGAATAAGTGCAAAAAAAACGTATTTTAATGTATTTTAAAATAACGTACCAAATTAAAAACAAAAAATGATGTTAGTCAGATGACGTCCTTCTTGCGGAACCTCACATTCGGAATCTCTCCTCAAAGTTCTGCATTGCACGCTCCAATATTTCTTCCGGAATAGCTGCGATTTCTTGACTAATTGAACGTTTCGGCTCTTAGATGGTGCGTGGTCTGTTAGTGTACACTCTTAACTTGAGATATCCCAACAAAAAGTTTCAAGTCAAATCGATAGATCACAGAAGCGTGAGATCCCAAGAAACATCGCAGAAATGGGAGACCACATGTTGGGTGAACATGGATCGAACAACTTCCATCGATGCTCTCGCCGTGTGAGCTGTGGAACCATCCTGTTGGAACCTCATTTCTGTCCACTGATTCCCCCCCCCCCCCCCGGCCAGCATCAATTATTATTATTGAAGTATTACTAAGTACACTTTCAGAATTTTATAGACGTTTATAAAATGTTTCAGGTTACTATTTTACCAGCTCTTAGAGAAGTGACTCTACAATCGTACAGTTGACTCTTCAGTGATCTGTGAACCGCAAACTCTGTGGGTAACTAAACGCTTGAGACTTACCACTTTTCCTTACAGTGCAAAAATGATGAGAAAATAAATTGCATTACGTAATTTGTAACATCTATAATTGTACTGATAATTATGTGGTTGTTTATAAAAACATTACAAGAACCCATAAACCAATCGCTGTTTACACTTCAATTGGCAACTACTTTTTCACTATGCTCCGATGCTGGAACGCTACCTCTTATCTTACGAAATTACAACTTCCTATACAAAAGAATTGTTTTTATTTAAATTTTTAAATTAAATTATTTAAATCCTCTGTTGCCTTTGTTTTTTTATCTTAGTTTTGTTCTATTTACTTTCGAATTTATCATCTTTACCTTCTATCTGTTTTTTCTTTTATGTTAGGTTGTTGTCTCATTCTAGCTTTCGTTTCTGTTTGCCTAAGACTCCCTCCAGTTTTCATCTTTTCATTTCTCCATCTTGGTCATTCTCTTTGCTCCATTTTCCCACAAGCGATCATTTCCTACTCCTGTCGGCTGCGTATTTTATGTCTTGGTAGTCAATCAAGATTCCCATGTGTCCTTACCAATTATATTCAATTCCCGCTATTGTTGCTGTTACATCTATACCAACCTTCGCCCTTTCTTGAAGTTCTCCTCTTCCTATTTTGTTCGATCTATAAAGCCAGAATTTCTTTTTCAGAAATTCATCCCCATGCTTTCATACATCGTGTTTACAGGCTCCCACATGCCTCCTTCGTTAAAAGGGATAATTTCTAGTATCTTATATTTTTATTTTTTTTTATTATTTTATTATTATTAGTTTGGTATATTCCAACTCTAGGTTCCAATCGGCAGGTGGTAGCTCTACTGTTTGTGGTCTTATATTTAATTTCATTATTACTATCTATCATAGCGAAGGTCTTGCAAGGAAGTCAGGCAACAAACCAGTTGATCTTTACGTTGTGGAGTACACAGATTAGAAATGAGACTAAGATCAGAATGTGTAAAACTTTTGCAGAAAGTACTGTGATATACTGAGCGAAAGTCTGGGAGTAATGAATCAGATGTAGAGGCGGTTGTGAGCTACGAAGATGAGATATTAGTGGCGCTGTTGAAAACTTTATGGGATACATACTTGAACCGTTATGGCATAAAGTACGGAATACCAAACATGTGATAGACTGAACACGTATGAAGCAACTGTAACATAAGTATTGACGGTGTGGTAAGGTCGCCTGTGTCGTGTGAATGACGGAAGGTGGCCAAAGAACGTTACGAATTTGATTCGAGGCAAAGAAAGAATAGAAGTCAGAAACGAATAACGTGAAAGGACGAGAGAAAAGACACCATGGAGGAGCGGAATTTGCAGGATAAGGATTGGTGGAATCAGAAGCTCTAGAAGATATGATAAACGATATAATAGTGATGATAATCATAACAAGATCTTGTTTCGTCAATACCATCAGACATATTGTCTGAGTCCGTATTTTGTTTGCAACTCATCGCGTTGAAGCCATAACCGGTCTCACACACACACACACACGTTTCTTAGCCAGAATGATCTTCAACCGACGTTCAATTTTAGTTTGCATGGTGTTTTGCATGTTTCATCACGTGTCCGAAGTAGTCTAACATCCATGTCTCTGTAGTGTTTATAGACTTAAACCAACATTTTGCATTTATGTTACTACATGATTACGAATATTTTGCGGCTATGACAATTAATGCATTTTCCTATAAAAACAGGTTTCAAAGAAGTTTCTAATTATTAAATTTCGTTGCTCCTCAAAGTCTAAATTTCCTTCCAGAATACAAAATTTGAAAACTCATAGCGATGTAACAGCTAATTTTTTAGGAGCAGGACAACATTATTAGTGCTCAGCATTTGCTCGTCTTGGAACTAGCCTGGGATTGTTCTATTTTTGTCTTAATTTCAGTTGTATTGTTCCAGTTCCATTCGATTATACGTATCATATAAATTTCTTCTCTCTCTGAACTTTAGCCTCGGGTAACTGCCTCCAATAAGTAGTTAATTAAACGAAATACACTTCAACACAATGAAGATTAATGGGGCTTATCCAATTAAAACGTGTGCCGTGAAGATTTTGCGTTCCCATACGTGGACCAGTTTCGATGAACCCACACAATACCCATTAGTTATCTTATTATCTATTGTCACTAGATGTTCCGTTAAATTTACAATAGATTAAATTCCAATCCGTTACTAATTAAATAACTATCATAGTCACCAACGAGGTATTAATTTGACGATACGCATGTATATCGTTCTTATCATTGTCATATCAAACCAGATATTAGTGGGTAGTAATTTCATACAATTATCGACTAGGCCTCCGTTTAGAATTCTTAAGTACTTTTAAATTATTAGCCCCACCAAGACAAAGACAATGATAATTAGTAGGCAAGCAAGACAACACAGAATAGTAATTAATAATAAGGAAATGAACAAGTGGCATTCAGATAATTAGGTGCCGTTTTCACTGAGGATGGCAGAATTGAGTCAGAGTTAGACATGAGGATCTCAGCTGCAAGCAAGCTTTACGCTGCTATCAACAGGAAAATTCTGGGAAAGAGCGAAATGTCACAGAAAACCAAACTGGCGGTATAAAAATCTGTACATCCTCCAACATTGACGTACAGTTGAGAGTCATGTACTCTGAATCACAAACATAAAAAGAGAATACAAGCAATGGAGATGCAATTCCTGAGAAGAATTGAGATGAAACCTTGTATAGATAGGGCGAGAAACGTTAACATCCGGAAGAATTTGAAGATATTCTTTTTAAACGATAAAATTGAAAGCTCGCAACTACGTTGGTTTAGCAACGTCTTTAGGATGAATGAGGAAAGGTACCCGAGACGAGCATTGGAGGCAAAACCAGAAGGCATAAGAGGAAGAGGACGGCCCAGAACGAAATGGGAGGATAACATAAAGAAGAGTGTAGGAAGCAGAGGAGCAGTTTGGGCCCGTGCCAAGGTTTTGGTACTGGATAGGACGAGATGGAGAGCTCTCTCGAAAACTTTGACACCCGACGGGTAGAAGAGGATGATTAAGAAGAAGAAATCCTTTAAAACCCAACTCTTCAGCCAATAAATCTAAGAATTTTTCTTCCTTGTCCTTTCCCTATTAGTTCTCTCATCAATGTTTCCCTTTATTACTATACTTGCCTAATCGGGAAATAGAAAATGTATTATTTTTCTGAAGTGAGAGTAGTTTAATTACTTTCTACGTCAAAAATTAAATTTAATTTAATTCTACATGCGAATATTTAGGACGTAGGCCTAATTATTTTATTTCATGTTTGAAATTTTTCTTCCCCTGATAAAATATATTCTTTTCATCTCCTCTTTATATCCTCATTTTCATAGTTTTATATAATAACAATGAGTCAGCGTTCTGTTCACTCTGTACAGGAATGAACACAATTCATTTCACTGCAAATTTGCATTAAGTACTGCAGGTCTGCAAATGAACAAGCTGTCAAACGGTAATATTTTTTCCTCGTTTTCTTATTTACATTTTTGTTTCCTATCTAATTTCTGCTGTTTTTTTAGATTTTATTTGACTCAGCGAGAGAACAAGCCGACCGACTACTACAAAACCTCAGCACCTCAGCCCCGCGAAAACGCGGTTAATGGTTTGTGTCAAAACATTTTGCCACTTGCAAAACCGTTGTTGTAGTCCGTTTAACCTGGTGCCCAATCAGGTCACCAGCCAGGTTAATTAAGCTACAGTTGCGATAATAATAATAATTGTACTAATGACAACGTTGCTATTAGTGTCTACATCAAACGTCTTGATTTGTATGGGTACCGTAATACAGAAGTATTTTTTAAGACATTTACTTGTTTATGTACATTTTAGTAACGTCTTCTTCTTCTTCTTCTTCTTCTTCTTCTTCTTCTTCTTCTTCTTCTTCTTCTTCTTCTTCTTCTTCTTCTTCTTCTTCTTCTTCTTCTTCTTCTTTTCTTCTTTCTCTTTCTCTGTCTCTTTCTCTTTCTCTTTCCTTTTTTCTCTTTCTCTTTCCTTTTTTCTCTTTCTCTTTCTCTTTCTCTTTCTCTTCTTCTTCTCCTCGTCCTCTTTTTTTCTTCTTCTTGTTCTTCTTCGTCTTCTTCCTTATACTTTTATGTTAGGTAGGTACCTTTTACGATCCCAGCACTTTTAGGACGCCTCAAGCTTCTGCGACCATCCGGTTTGTATGTCCGCTGGTTTACTAAAGTAGTCATCCAGTGCAGACGTAGAATCCAAATTATTTTATAATCCTGTAGTTTATCCTATTACTAGCAATAATAGAATACCAGCGGCAATCCTGTTACCCGCGGCTTCGCACGCAAATATTTGACTTTTAATAAGTATTTTAATATATAATTTTTATTGTCTATGTCTATATGGCGTTCTTTTAGCTCGTATAACAATTTTGTACTCATTAGTCAAATTCTCTCCAAAGCTGTTTTCAACACTTGTACTGTTTTAACTTGTACTAAATTATTGTGTTGGTGGAACAGCCTCTGGAGATTTAAAAGTAACCGTTTATAAAGCCTTTGGAAACGTTTATAAAGTACCTGTTAAGTCAAAAACGCTAAATTCTTTATTTTATGTGTTGCTGTGTTAGAAGCATTGTATAACACATTAAACGTTGTTTTCCTTAACCATGGCTTTTATTTATTTCAGCAGTAAACAAAAACCAAAAACCGTTGTCACCTAACCTCGAGGAGGAGGAGGAGGAGGAGGAGGAGGAGGAGGAGGAGGAGGAGGAGGAGGAGAAGGAGAAGAAGGAGGAGGAGAAGAAGGAGGAGAAGAAGGAGAAGAAGGAGAAGAAGAAGAAGAAGAAGAAGAAGAAGAAGAAGAAGAAGAAGAAGAAGAAGAAGATTGCGTCTAGTATTGAGAAGTATATCTAGTTGAGGTATACAAAGAGAAGAATAACAAATCCGTCGGAATGGGACTTAATGTCAATATCAGCAAAACTAAATACATGCTAATTTCTGCATCGAAAAGGAAAATAAATCTATGTAGTTTTTTCATAGAGGATAATACATTTGATACAGTTAATAAGTTCAGATACCTAAGTAACGTAATAGATAATGAAGGGTCCATAAACACGACGATACATGACAGCATACAAATATGAAAAAGAGCATATTGTGTTAACAGAAGACTACTGAGAAGCAGTGGCGGCTCGTACAGGGAGGGCAAAAGGGCGCAGGTCTCCCACTAATTTTGCAAATTAAACTTGTCAATAATATAACTACTGTATAATGTGTAGTATCCTTATGTGATAGATATTTTTGGGGCGACTAATAGCGATCACCCGATGTTTTCGGCATGGTCCCGCAGCCGGACGCTAATACGAAAGCCCTCCCTGCATAGGCCTGTCTTGCGGGGAGCGGGGAAAGAGGACTGTACACATGTCTATGCTTTTAAATCAGCAGCAGCCATTATAGAGGGGGCTCTGCCCGCTGTCTGATTTCGCGGCTCTTTTCATTGAGAACCGGAGCGTTGTTCAAAACTTCTCTGTTGCTGTTTAAAGTGCATATATTTTCTCTTGTGTTTTATATAGTTTTGATTGTTGTACTTTTTGTGTAAACGTAATGTTCTAATAATTTATTCTTTATTAGGCAGTGTATTCTGTGTAAGATAGTGTTTTTGTCGAACCTTGTATACATAAACGTGTAACTTATTCTGTGTAGCCCTGAGCCTGTGTGTTCTGTGCGTATTTGTTAGAAACGAAAAAAATGGCTATGAATTCAGTAAGTAATATTAAACGTTTGATTATTTCAAATTCACTTGCTTACGAAAAGAAAATAGAACTAAAAAAATTAGGGCCACCAAAACCCAATTAGATATCACACAACAAAATTATAAAACGGACAGGCCAGCATCAAGTAAAAAAAACTACACAAGAAAATTTAATAGAAACTGTTACTTACATGCTGATTGGATATGTGGATGTGAGGTGATGAATTCCTTTTTTTGTTATGTATATTTGGTGATGAACCTAGTGTAAACAGTGATTCAGCCTGGACTGAAAATGGAATTAAGGACTTGAAACGTTTGGGAGAAAAAATTAAAAAACATAAAATTAGTGAAACACATACGAACAATTGTATTGAATATTCATTGTTAGGAAAAGTTAATATTAGTTGCCAGTTAGACAGTGCATATAGATTAAAAGTTAAACAGCATAATGAAGAAGTCTCAAAGAACAGATACATCCTAAGTAAGTTAATTGACTGTGTAAAGTTTTGTGGAATATTTGAACTAGCTTTAAGGGGACATGATGAAACAAACACATCTGAGAATCCAGGTATTTTTAGGGGCTTAGTAAATTTAATGGCAGGCCTAGATAGCACCTTAAGAGAGCATATTGAAAAAACAAACAATAGTGTTTTCGTTGGTCTTTCTAAGACAATTCAAAATGAAATTTTGGATTCTATTTATGCAGTGTGCATTGGACTAATAAAAAAAGAAATAAATGAAATAAAAGACTACATTTCAATTGAAGCAGATGAAACCACGGATTGTGCCACTCTGTCACAAAAGGTGTTAGTTGTGAGGTATGATTGAATGGAAAATTACATGAGAGATTGGTTTATCAGTTTTTGTCAGTCCACAAGGTCACTCCGCTGAAGGTATTAGTAATACTATTTTTGAAGAATTAGCATAATTAGAACTTGATAAGATCCCTAGTAAAATTATTGCACAAAGTTAAGATGGGGCAGCAGTAATGAGTGGAAAACTTAACGGTGTTGAAACAAAAGTTAAAGCCGTGTACAAGAATGCCCAGTATATACACTGTTATGCCCATCAACTAAACTTAATTATTGAGCGCGCTGCATCACAAAACAAGCAAGTAAAAATATTTTTCTGTAATTTAGATGGCTTTACAAAATTTTTTTAAAGATCTTCCAAACGAACTGCCATACCTGATGAAGTAGTAAAGAAATGTCTCCCAAAATATTCTAATACCAGGTGGAATTTTAAATCCCGTTGTGTGACAACAGTATTTATTCATAAAAATGACATTTCCGCCGCTCTTGAAAAAATCATAGATGATGACGAGAGTGACAAGTCCACTGTTCAGAAAGCATTAGGACTGAAAAACACATTAAATAATGACGATTTTAATTTTTGGTTAACATTTTTCAACAAAATTATGCCAGCCTGTGACATTTTGTTTAATCAATTACAGCAAGTAGAAATTGACAGTATTAAAACACACCAGTATGTTGCCTCATTCAAGTCACACATTCAAAATGTCAGAGATTATATTGATTTTGATGCCAGTCTGCCTGCAACAAATAATTTTGGAGAATCATCTCAAAATCCAAAAAGGTCACGTTTTGATGAAAGCAAGAAGACTGCAGCTAAAGAAGTTTGTGACATAATAATTACCAACATAGACGACAGATTTTCATTTTCAGACCATTTAGCAATAGCAGTGTTGTTGCAACCAACCCTGTTTTCTAAACATCAGCTTATCTTTCCAGAAACACAGTTACAAATTGCTGCTAAACAATTTAATTTAAATGAAACTGCATTAAGACATGAACTGGTAGTTCTATACAGCAGGCTCGACTTCAGAAAGGCAACTGGCGCATTGGTTCTACTCAATTTTGTATATGAAAACACTCTAGTTACTGTTTTTCCCGAACTGGTAAAACTATTAAAAATTATTTGTACGATCACTATGACTACAGCAGAAAGTGAACGATGTTTCTCAACTCTCAAACGCATTAAAACATTTACACGTAATACAATTAAAGAGGACAGACTAAGTGCTCTGGGAATGTGCTCAATAGAAAGAAAAAATTTAGAAATAACTCCTAACTTCAATGAATTAGTTATTGCCCATTTTACCAAGCAAAAGGAGAGGAGAATGGATTTCATGTTCAAGCAAATAAACTAATCCAAGGTAGAGAACAAATATATTTTATTTAGTAATCCATGCATTTAATAATATATAATTTATTAAGTATTTAAGTTTAGAAACGTGAACTGCTTAGAGTTATAAATAATTTCAGTTCCAAACACTTTAAATATTGGTAGTTTTCAAGGTAGGTTTTTGATATTAACAATACTTTTAGTAGTAAAGCAAAAGGTTCAATTTAACAATTATTTCATGATAATAACAATAATTTAGTTTCTACTGGTGACTTTCGTTACATATGGGTCCAAAACTTTTGCCCCCCCCCCCCAGTCAAAAACGTTACCAGCCGCCACTGCTGAGAAGCAAACAAATATGTAAGACACTTATCAGACCGGTTGTTAATTACGTAGGCAAGTCAAGGAAATTAACAAAAAAGGAAAAAGAAACACTTAGAAGGTTTGAAGGAAAGATTGTAAGACGTCTCTATGGCCTGGTTAAAGAAGATGATGAATGTAGAATAAGAAACAACCAGGAGACAGATGAACTACTGAAGAAGTACAAGAATATTGTAAGATTCGTAAAGGTTCGACGAATACAATGGCTAGGTCACCTACAGCGGACGAATGATCGGCGTATGCCAACGAAAATCTTAAGGGCGCAAGTCTATAGAACTAGAAAGAGGGACCCCCGATTAGAATAAGATGGTTAGATGATGAGCTGGAAGATCTGAGAAAAATGGATGCAAGGGGTTATGCTGAGATGGCAATGGATAGGAGACATTGGAGAAGATTGGTGATGGAAGCCAGGGCTCATCGTTGAGCTGTAGTGCTAACAAAGAAGAAGAAGAAGAAGAAGAAGAAGAAGAAGAAGAAGAAGAAGAAGAAGAAGAAGAAGAAGAAGAAGAAGAAGAAGAAGAAGAAGACTGACAAGTATAATATAAGATAAATAGCTTATATTATATTTCTATAGCGTTCTGTTCTGACGTACTCAGAAACTTTGCATTCTTTTCCTCGTGACCAGTCTCAGTTTCAGCAGCATACGCTACAGACTAACTGCTGTTACTCACTGCCCAAATACGTTTCACTTGAAACACGAGAGTATTTCATTATTTTGAGTGCTGCTGCTATCGGTCGTGCCGAGCGCACCGATTGATTGCCGCCCATTAAACCGATTTGATCGTAAGAATCTGACTCACGTCACTCACGTCACGACACAAATCTGTAATAAGCGACGCAATTAGATACTTTATCCAGCTGTGAACATTACCGTATGTCGCCGCTGTTGCTCCACTCCCCCGCCGCCTGTGGTCGAAAACAAAAAGTTCCCGCGCTAATTGAATCATTAAACTGTTCATTTCGTTTCTGGCTGAATGAAACTATAGATCTACGTCGTTTCCGTCCTACTTAACTTGTGACTTTAGGCTATAACGGATTGTCTCATACACACACGATTTCCTAACTTCTCAGTTCTCTAACTACACAGCTGTGACCAGATTAACTACTTATAACGTGCATTACGAAAACTGCAGTCTATACGCGCTCTCTGTAACCAATTGCCAAATAACAATCGTCACTCTCTGAATACACACACACACACACACACACACACACACACACACACACACACACACACACACAGAATTCTAGTCAACACCGCCTGTTGAGTTCCCTTTTCTTTCCATCGAAGCATAAGAGAGTTTAGGATCGAAGTGTAGAGCGTTTAGCTTCGAAGCGTTCCATCCCATCTTTCTGTGACTACGCATAAATAGCTTTTTCATCTGGGTCACCTCTGATTCCACTATCTATAACAAAGCTTTCACGAGCGGAGTCATCTTCAGTAACATTATTTTCCGAGCTGCAGTCGAAATGTTTGGCTCAACAAAAAGAGGACCACGGGCCCCAACAGTATGGAAAATAATTTTACCATTTTCTTTCCTTTCCACAACGTTCAGGCGTCCTCGTATTCACCCGACACAGTTTAAGCTTCTATAAATCTGTACAGCAAAAATTATTTCATCGCTTTTTTAGTCCATTAAAACCATCTTTCTTGCAAACGTAATCACCTGCACAATACGCGAGCGCGAGCGCGCGTGTGTGTGTGTGTGTGTTGAAGAGAAACAAAACATAAGGAACAAGCAACAAGCTTTACTAACGCATTACCTTATCGAAGTCTCACCCCAGATTAAAAACTATTCTACCTACCCTATACGTTCAAGAAAATGAATTATTTGATGCAAGACAAATTAAAGGCACAGAATCTCCCATGTAAAAATGTCGAAATTTAAAACTTCAAAATGCGTGTTTTAGGCCGTTGTCTTCACTTGAAAATAACTCGGAGAAAAATGGTTAAGATTTCGGCAAATATTTCCGTTAATTTTAGCGAGATTTATGGCAGATTCTTAAGTCAGTGCCCTCGTAGATCTATCAAAAATTCTTAAAGACCCTGTTTTTAGAAGTGGGTTACAGAATTCAAATTGTTCCCTTCATCATTGGACAATTAATAAAATTTACGCGTATAATTTATTATCACAATAACATACCATAGGCTACTCAGATTGGACTAACAATAACATTAAATCTGTTACACTATTATTTACTACAATCAAAAGTTAGAGAATTGTAAGCCTGTCAAAAAAACGTGTTACTGTTGTCAGTTATTCACAAGTTTAAAAATATCTTTAGTCTGGTAGCAAAAATATTTTTTGGTACAGGTTAAAAACGCTGTAGCACCCTAAACACCACCCGTGGGTGGGTCGTTAGGCAACTCCGTTGACAAGCCTCAGTACATTAACCTACAAAGGAATATAGAAATGGGGGTTCTGACCACCGTGAAGTAGAGAAAATCTGAAATGACCCAGACGTAAGACAAAGCAGACATGCTTATCAAAACAAGCGTAATCCTTCCAATCAAAATCAAGACAATTCTTGTAATTAAGGAAAAAGTGTAAAGTTCCAGCGTTAAATCAAACCAGTCCTGTGTAGTGGACAAGATAAATACTATAAAGGTGTATACTCTCAAATGTAAGTTATGTAAATAGTAGCTTAGGTCAGTTAATATTCGCTCATTAGTATTAAGACTAGTTTGTAGTTATAATGATACCGGTAAAGTGTTTTATCAAAAAAAATTCTTTAAAATCAATTATATAAACCAAAAAAATTTTAAACAATAAATTATAGTTCCTTGCAATTATCAGAATCAATGTAAGCTTTCAGTAGTTTAAAATTTTATTCAGAATTTACAGGTCGGTATTTCTGAACGTAACATAGTGCACTCTCGTCCAACCTCATTGTTTCAAGATACCAAACTCACGATAACTAAGCACAGCGCTGCTGTTTTCAAGGTAACAAACTGAAACCTATCATGCTTCACCACGTACGAAATCGCAATTTAAGGTATCGAACTCGCGAAACCTGAAACGGCACCGCTGCAGACTTCGTGGCGAACCGGGCTAGCAACGTTCGAGGTATCGAACTCGGGGAATCCGAAACACAGCGCAGCCGTTGTGTTGAATAACAAAACGGAAAAAATCTGTTTCTCACATAACAGGCCGTTTACATGGTCACTTATCGACACAATACACTGCAACAAACGTTCCATGCAAGCGTGCAAATTCCCCACGGTGAAGAGTTCAGACGCTGATGTCTCCTCGCTCTCACCCTTCCGCACATCACGTCGATACCGTCCAGCGACGTTCGTTTTCAATTTCATTTCGCGGCATATTATATCAGTTATCGATTACATTATAATTGATGTAAGGATATATCGATACGTAATTATTGCTTTCTTAAAAGTGACCGTTTAACGTCATATACAGCTTACACGTCACAATAAACAGACTACCAGAAATAATTTTCCATTAAAATCACCTGCTAATGCAAATTATTGTTAAAGCAACTGTTTTATTGTTTCAAATTATCTTTAGAAACATTCACACAGCCGTATAATTCAATACGTATAAAATTGACATTACTTTAAAAAAGACTAATTACAGTTAAATGAGAATGTATTCAATATATTCAGAAATAATCTGAGCCACTATTTAATAGAAGAGTATACGCATAAGTTTTTACAGAAAAACTGTGGCAAAGGTTTCACAAATAATACAGATTCAGACATTAAGTATTTAAAAATTAATTTAATAGCATATTACTATATAGAGTGGGCCGTAGAGTTGTTCTATTGTTTTACAAGAATGGATTTTCAGATAAATTCTAGTGACGAAACGTTTTGTGAGGTTCTGTCAGCGACCCCCCACCCCTCACCTTAATAATTTTCTAACATTCTTGTCGATGTTTCTAAAAAATTATGATCATCTTCAGGCCTGCATACGGCCAACACAAAATAATTAATACAAATATAATAAATATTAACATATATGGAACATTATAGCTGCCTCTTATTAATATAAAAATAATAAAGTATGTGAAATAGTTATTATTCTTTACGTACAAAAACACCCATTATAGGCCTATGTGCAGGATTAGTCTTTTCATTGTTTCTATTGTTTCTGTACAGCGCGTGTACACATCTTGATGATGACAATCTATTTTGTCTAACATCGACACAAATCTTTTAAAATTATGTGTAGTTAATGATTGGATCTAACTAAACCCTTCATCATTTATTAATTTACTGTCACAACTAAATTAAGACTCCGGATGACCTGTAGTCTCAAACGACTCACAGGCAAACCTGTGTATTAGTATAACATAGCCTATACTTTGAATATCTATATATATTATAATACTAAAATACTATTATTTGTATAGTAGTGTAATAACTATTTTTCGTGCATAAGGGTCGTTCGTTGTCTATGACTTCGGCCAAACTTGCTAATAAGACGATGCTTCACTTACATCCTATAAAAGTGGAAGGAGATAAGAGAGAAATCTCCAGAATCACTACAGTCATCTGTCGCAATTAATCCATGGAATAAACCGCTACGGGCGCTTACGCGCACACTCGCAATATATATACGTACGCGTTGTAGCCGGCGTTTGAAGTTTTCGTTGGCACAACGTTTAGGCGCAGTTCCGTGAGTCATCTTATTTTTGGCCGAGGCCTGATCCGGAATGTGGAATGGTCTAGAATCTTCCGACTACAACTCGGACATCAACAACGATCTTATCAGGGCCAACCAAAACTCGGAATGTAATCCAAGAATTCCACAATAAGACATATTTCAACCACGAAAATGTCTACAAAAATATGTTATATATTGTTGAGTGATATTGATTGTGTGAGTCATCACTCGTTGGGCATTTGGTGAAACATATTACTACAAAGGTTTTAAAAACATACTAACACTTGGTACGTTTCACAGTTTATAAACTGTGAAACTTACCAAGTGTTTGTATGTTTGTAAAACCTTTATTGTGTAAGTATGTGTGTCGGGGGAGGTGTTGTGACTAAGTCCCCGAGACTTAATTCTGATTGAAGTTTGATACTTTGCCCGAACGATTTACGGTAGCGTTTCGGCAGATATATATCTGCCATCCTCAAACTGTTTCCTGCTCGACCTTCTTGGATAGAATGATTTTTGTCAAGGATGATTATGCTGCTGCGGGGATTGAATAGGTGAGTTTTACTGACTCGCGGCCGTTCGAATCTGTTAGACGATAGACCTATACTAATGGCGATATCAGGTCGGCTGTGGTGTAGTATGGATAAAGCACCGGCTGGATAAGACGTAGACTGACTTCCGTTTGTTGAGAGCGTCAGATCTTTTCTAAATCTCAACAGATTCCATTATGAAACATTTCTGCAATAGCTCCATTGTCGCCATCACTTTAACGCGTTGATGTCGTCGATTTGAAACCACGCCAATCTTTCTCGTTTTACATACCAGAAAGGTGTTTTACATCAACACCTTTCATAAAGCTATCGCCTTTAAAATCATCCTTATTCTCCATGTTCCGATTAGTTCACTTATGCCCCGTATGGACCTGGCAACAATCTTCTTTTATTTCGTAATATTTAAATTTTTTAAATTTCATAATAATAAAAATTTTAAATAAGCCGTCTTGTTCTGTTTTCAATTTGAGTTTGTTCTTTTTAATTAGTTAATTACTGTAATTGAATTTAGGTTGTAATGTATATTAATTTTCTGTTTTTTGTTCGTTTTTTATTAAGTTTACGTTTTCATTGTCTGCGAATTGGTGTTTGTTATTTGTACAATAAGTGGCTTAATTAGATTTGATTTAGGAGAGTTTATATAAGCACGGCGATGTTGAATGAACCTATCGTATAGTTTTTCTTCGTCTGCCCTAATTAGCAGAAACAATTATTTTCACTTGCAAAAAAAGATTTTTTACTGTGACAAATTAATACTCTCTTGCCTCATACACCCCTCCCCTCCCCACACACACACACACACACACACACATGCATACGTTACTGGAAGACAGCATATGTCAGAATAAAACCAACGAACCGCTCACAGCAGTTAGGTAACAACGGATTTCGACACACTGAATAGTGTACCATACATGACACGCATGAGACAATTGGCCGCATCTCGGAACACCAGTAACCGTTATTGCTGTATGTTTGGCGCATTCGTCACGGTACAACGATACACTGCGCGTTCCGTTCGTCAATACGTTATACTGCAATTACATTTATTAAGAGCACGCTTTACAAAGCATACAAAAATATTCCAAGTCGTCGTCAGTTCTGAGACAGACATGTTTCATGTGTTTACGCCCAAATCGTCTGGTCGTCATGTTTTGTAGGTTCGCGTTTACCGTACGCGCGCGCGCTCACACACACACACACACACACACATAAATTGAAAGAGCTCTCATCCTTCGTCTTTATTCCTATTACGAGTCTGTATCTTTTCTTCTGTAGGGGAAAAAAGTTCGTATACTTCTGAGTTCCGTGACATAATCATTCCAGATCTTTGAATGGAACATGTTATTCCCAACTGCCGGCACATTTCTTCACTTTGGATTTTACTTTCCCATGTTAATTGAGACATCTTCGTAAGTAATGCAAATCTACGAAACTTATTGTATATCTTCGCTCTTTGTCATCAGCGTCTTAGAAACAACGATTTGTATTATACTGTACAAGATTCTTTTTCTAAAGACGTTCTCTAATCAACAGGGACTAACAGGACCGGACCCACCCCCCAGAGCGTCGAAAACCCAAAAACACAAAACAGAGTGTGTGTGTGTGTGTGTGTGCGCGCGCGCGCGCGTGTGTGTGGATCAGTCATTACACATTTAAATACGCTCTTCTTCATTTTCTTCTCGCGGTGCTATAGGTCGCATTGAACCTTGACCATCTTTACCAGTTGTCTCCAGCGACCCCGATCTATTACAACCGTTTGCCTGTTTCTTTGTTTCCTATCCCCCACACATTCTTGGAATTTCGATGAACACTGCCTCCTCAACGGTCTCCGGTCCTCTTCTGATGTCCACCACCTTTTCTTTCATTACTTTTTTGTGTTCGAGTGTCTCTCATTCACTCTACATGCCCTGTCCATCTTAACCGTTCTTGTATGCCCATCTTATAATCTACAATTCTGATTGTTTTTTTTTTAGTTGTCTTAGTTTGTAATTCAACAGCAGCTGATACGCAATCCGTATTTCTGTATAATTCAATACATGAATTATGCAAAAATTATTGACAGTTAATAGTAAGTAAATAAACAGTGCATACAGCTGTTGCAGGATTTGTTCTTTTTGTTCTTACTTGTTCTTTATTAGTGTACTTTTTGTTCTTTATTGTAAAAATCTGAAAAATTAAACTGCAAAAACAAATCTCCAGAAAAAAGATTTAATAGTTCAAAACCTAACTTTACCACTGATTGTTCATAATATCCAAGGCAGAAATATGGAGGCGCTTATAAAGATGAAGGCGTTTGCATCACAATACTGGTAAAAACAGTAATTAAAGTGAACAGAGGCAAAATATTTTCTGAGTATCGAATGATTGGAATCAATTTTTTTTAACATCTTGTCGGTAAAAACAAAATCAACCCAAGAACAAGGTAAGAACATCTTGTCAAAAATAGAGAAGTTCATTAGACAGCGACATGTATAAAATTATCTTGGATTACTGAACCGATGTATTAGTTCAACCATCGGCTGAGGTAGCTGTTGTACGATTTACACGATTTTCCGATCGCAACAGTTTGTGGTTTACTTGGATTTTTTCGATTTAACCCATTCGTCAGCTTTCTCCAGTTTCTTTCTTTGGCAGATTTTCTTTAGATTCATTGCGATGAAAGTCATAGGCGATCATACTTATTCCTTTACAGTTATTCAGTAAATAACAAATCTCTATCACTAAACCCCTCAATATGCAAAAGTATATTCTCAATATTTAAGGCATGTAAGTAAGCGTGAAACAATTATTTTTATCAAACTTTATCCATTTTCTTCTGTGATACTACAAATCGAATCGAAATATAATACAAATAAAAGTGGCTTAAATAGAAACCTACATAAACCAAATGAAAATATAACATTTGTATTCGTGCTACTTTGTAGGGAATAATTTTCTCTTTCACTTAAAGCTAAATGCGACTTGATAGATTATACTATCAGTTTTGTTGGATATCATTTTTTAAAGCGAATTCAGCAATTATATACGGCGATTGTTAAATAAATCTTCCATAGGAGGACAAGAAAAATTAGATTTGTGATGTGTTGACGAATAGAGTAGTGACCGTGATATTACAAAACTGGGATGGCAAACGTTTTATCAGGCAATTAAGAGAAATTCAGACAGTTAAAATAAGAAGAGTATAAAACAGGTGAGGAGATAAAGTAGATGAAACTACGCACACTGTGTGGTATATACACAAACGAAAAAACATTCACCGTTCCCAAATAATTTTATATATTTTGATCACTAGTCATTCATCTTTAAGACTTGAACTCAATAATAAAACGCATTATTATGAAATTCTGCAACACACTAAAAACTTAAAAAAAATACGAGAGTGAAATGAAGTATTAGTCTTTTAATTTTATAGTCTTGTTTTAACAATAAAGAGCGTTATTATGAAATTTTGCAACACACGAAAAAAAGTGAAATAACGTTTTAGTCTTTTAATTTTATAGTCTTGTCTTATAATTGTTCTAACCTAATTAAAATTCACGTAGGCTTAACTAAATTTTATATTGTCACACTAGTTGACTTCTATATCCTGAAAACCATGCAAACAGATACATATATATACTCAACTATATGTTCACACAAGACATGGATTTGACTGGATCTGTGTGTGTGTGTGCACGCGCGCCCGCGCGCGCGCGAGAGAGAGAGAGAGAGAGAGAGCAGGTGCGTCTCATAAGTGCTAGCTGTTACTGTAAATAACATAAATCTGTTACCAGATAGCGTAATTCAATTTTTCATTCAAAATAATTTTTTTTTCATTCCGTTTCGTTAAAATCAAAATTGTCTTCCATTCTGTTCGTAAAATTCATAATTATTAATGAACCTGTAGGGAAAAGGTGTTACAAAACTTTTGTCAGACAATTATAATGTAAAACTTTCAATAGAAAATAATTATATTAATTATACTTGCCACAAGAAACTTAGAAGTTATAATTAACACATATGCACGTGTGTGTGTGTGTGTGTGTGTGTGTGCGCGCGCGCGCGCGCGTAAATTAATTTTGTATAAGAGTACTATCAAGATGTTTTGAGCATCTATCAAGATATACTGTATCAAGTATCAAAAGAACATCAAGACGTAGTGTAGTCATCAACTTCGTTGTGCAGTATATTATAATAATATTAATTTATTAATACGTCAAGAAAATGGGATGTGACAAAATACAACACGCACACACACGCACACACACACACACACACACACGCACACATGCTGAATATAACACAGACCAACATATTAAAACAGGGTTCTCCAAATAAGAAATCTCCAAAATATTTTGGTGTGGCTGTCGATAAAAGAACGGTGCTAAATTTGATAGGAAAACAACAGTTTTTCCTGCTCGTTGTTTAAAATGAAACAAAAATTACAGTTTACGTCAAATTTTAAATTTAAATAGTATATAAACCTTCGTGGTTTTTTATATAGTTATGTAAATATAGTTTACAAAAAATGTAGTCAATAGAATTCTAGTTAGAAAAAATGTTTTTTATGTTTAAATTTTACCAGACAAGACTAGATAGGCCTTTTACATTCCACTTTAAGTTAATCAAAAATATTTACTTTTTTTAGCAGTTAGCAGAAAACTGATAGTACTTATATCTTGTTATATTATGGTTATAAAAGAAGTTGAATGGGCTCAAATCAAATGTTGCAATTAACCTGTATTAAATAGAATAATCTTACTATCTCCAGTAAACAAATAAATCCTTTCTTTTTTAATACAACGGGAATCATTTAATTTTATCCTATATTCATTTATGAAATATTTGAATTTATATATTAAATTTATGTAATAAGTGACCAGTGGAATGATCTTATTGTCGTTAGTAAAAAAAAGCCTCCATTTTTTAATACAACGTGAATAATTTAATTTTATCCCATACTCATTTACGATATATATTTATGTGTTCAATTTATGTAATAGGCGCTTAAGTAAGGTAAGGCATGTCAATTTACTCGCGGCGCCTATGCTAGGGCTCGTGTGTTTACTCTCTGTGGTGTGTTTACAGAACAAAAATGTAATAAACAAAATTACATAACTTGGGTAAGAACTCGAAATAATAAAATATAAATATTACATATAATATATATATATTTAAATATAAATATATAAATAATATTATATGTATATATAATGTTTAAACAATACATACACAGAGAAGAGAAAGAGAATGAAATACAGTATATTTATACAGGCAGACGTGTGTATGAGTTTATAAATATGTGCGTATGAATAGTACGTATACTATATATGTAGTTACAGTTTGTGGGTACTCACAATGAGACCAAGGAGCAGGTACATGACGGTGAGCTGAGCGAGATCGCCAACTGAAATGGCAAGAAACGCAGGTGCCTTGCTGGTCTCGCGGATCCTGCACAGCGGGCCAATAGCAGTCAACTATTTAATTTGTCCAGCCAATCATGACGTGATATATATATACCCGTGTTATTTCTTTTTTTTTAACTATAATAATATTCTCTCCATTACAGTGTGTGTGTGTGTGTGCGCGCGCGCCACTGCGTGTCGTAATGTTAAATGCACTGGTGTTATCAAAACTAATTTTACAACTAAATTTGTAATATTAACAACGATGAAACACAACTGTTACACAGGCAGACAGAACTCTACTGTGAGTTCAGATTACACATTGCGATAGCTTTGTCCTGGATAATAGACCTCTTAGGTTCGTTTTTATTAGGGTAAACGCATGCTGTGAACGTACTCTTCCAACTTCGATCCGAAAACAAATATCTCGATGTTATGAGACCTAAATAACACTAA